>OW026522.1:6939298-7654298 GCA_932274085.1 Protocalliphora azurea
ATTAAATTGTTATTTAGAAAACAAAATTAAATAAATAAATTAAATTAATTTAAAAATAAAATGTTGTAGGTATTGAATTAATAATAAACTAAAAAAAGCAATGATATATAAAATGAAGGAAGTAATTTTTCTGCTGGGGGTAAGGAAAAGTGTTGTTTTCGTTGAAGATGAAAATTAAGAAAATTAAAGGTGAAACTGATAAGATGGAAAATTGTAGGAGCTCTTTAAAACAAATTGTTTTCTAGTGTGCCAATCGAAGGAGCTCTTTAAAACAAATTGTTTTCTAGTGTGCCAATCGAAGTGTGAATAGAACACTGATAATTTATAAGTTCTAATAAGTTCTAATAAGTTGATATTAGTGTTTTATAATAATTTAAAATATGTATGTACATACCAACATTTTTTAAAAGAACCTTAACTCTTAAATAATACTTAAGGGCACTTTTTCGCACCAGCTTTTTTCGAAAATGTTTACTTGAGATTTTGAATTCAATGACTTTGAATTTTGTGAAGTTTGGCCTATAAAAATGATTAAAGTTGCACCAACTCGTGGATAGAAAATTTTCACTCTAAAGACTATCTCTTCATAATCTTACCAGGGAATATAATTTGATTAAATTAATTGTGTAACCTTTAATACAATTCTAAAAATTTAGGCAGATATTCGTCCCTCCAACGATTCATATTTACAAAAACTATCTGAAAAAATGGACGAGTGGGACGTTATGTCACGTCTTATGGGTTCTGGCTTAAAATTCTTAATATTCAATTTAATCGACATAAAACAAATTAGTAAAAGAAATTAGACGAATTGATTCTCCTGCTGATCTACGATGTGAAACTTTCTGATGATCTAAAAATCTTTGGATGGAAACTTGATTTTCTCAGTATCGTGCTGAGGGTTCATAGAATTTTATGTTTCAGATTAGAGAGGAATGGGTGTAAAATCCATAAAAAAATTATTTGATAAAAGTCTAATTTTAAAAAATTGTTCCTTTAACGAGACTCTTGAAATATTTCAGATAACAAGGCTCTCTTATTGACTTTACAGCATAGTTTATCTATGACATCTAATAAACTTCCTGTGCACTTCCTGCTATTGAAGACTTCTCTACAGTTCCGATTTTATGCATGATGAAATGATGAAGGCGTGTAATTTAAACTAAGTTGCATTCTGGTCTGTATCTGACTCCTAAAGAGAATTTTTTTATTTGCCTAAAAGGTATCACTTTTCATTACTGTGGTATTGGTCTCACAGGAAGTAATTTCGTTCCTTTGTTAATTTGTTTCCTGTGCTGATGGTGTACGGAAGAGAAAGCGTTCTTTATCCAGAAGGCGATTACTTCAAATTGATCTGTATCTGGCTCCAGATTTGTGTAGCTATTTTTAAAAGAGGTATAAACTTCTAATTCTTTTTTATATGTCAAATAAAGAAGTTGTTTCTTTAGGGGGTTGTTGAAATATTCGATGTCAATTGATTGGCTGTGATCACTAGTGATCGGTTAGTGGCTCTCGTTTCGGAGATACCCATACAGACAAATGCTCCTCTAAAACCATGACGAGTCTGATGGAGAAGAAATGCTCATGGTAATCAAGGCACTAATAATCTTAGCTCGGGAATGAATGGCACTATAATATAGGACAAATTAAAAAAACAATTGGCACCATTTAATCTATAGCTGGATATACAAATACTACAACCTTTAAAAAAACAGTGGATGATATTCTAGAGTTGGATAATATTGATCCCTAATCTGCTGAGGCATCCACACCAACCTGTGAAAAACATGTTCAGGAATCAACGAACACCAACAAACCATACTGCAGTTACTACCACTGCAGAATAGCTATGAAAACGTACCTCATAATTTCTAAATTATACGGCGGTGCAGGTTAACAACTTAAGTTTTATTTCGAATAAAGAATGCCAGCGGCATATAATCAATACAACGTGAAACCAATGAAATACATCTGGTATATATATAGGTTGCCAAAAAAAAAAAAAAAACAACAAACAGCTTTCATCTGAAGAAATAGCCTAACTCGTATGGATGGAACACATGCCATCATAAACAAACCAGTCACTGTAGATTTGAAATTAAATCATATATTAGCTGCAGTTGTTTATATGATTTATGGATATAAAGAGGGCTCTTTAATTAGCCTTACCACCAATTGCCCCTTTTTGAACCACATAGCCACTTTTTTGGCCTCTTTTTTTAAATGTAACTATATGGCGACTTTTTAAGACTATGTGCTACAAGACAAGAAACTAAGTTGTTTGAAATATCTCGACTCATTATATATTAATTCCACCGAAGAAATTAATTATTTTGAGATTGTTTCACAGTATAATGATATAAAAAAAGAGCCCGAAGAATTTATAAATGAACTTAAACTGTTAAAAACTATAGCTAATAATAAAGTTTATGAACAACTATTTAAAGCACCAAATGCCGAATCTTTTTGGATCGGATTGGTAAAATTAAAAAATAGATTTGATGAATACTTATAACCTAATTTATATCTTTACCTTAGCTCATAGCGGATCGTTTTTTTTTTCTAAATGATCTGTAATGAAAAATAAATTATCAAACAGACTTAGGCCAACACTTGTGAATCCATGCTTTCAGTCCAAAATTTGTTAGACGGGGATTTGTAACACACAGAAATTTAATTAATAAAAAGAGGATTTTATGTTAACTATTTTTATGAACAAATCTTATTTTTTGTTTTTATCAAATAAAAGCATTTTGAGGAGTTTTTTTGGACAATTTTTAAAAAATCTTAGCAGTAACGCCATCTATAATAAGATAATTTCCTTTCTGTACATTTAAGACGGTTAGGCTTAATCCAAAGGTGAAAATTTATCATGCTTTCACACCGACTACAGAGAAATCTTGTACTTTTAAAGGTCACAACGAATAGGAATTTTTAAAAGGTGGATATTTATGGATATTTTTTTGGAAAACCTAAAGTCTTAACCAGCAGAATTCTATTACTCAGCGAAGTGCAAAATGAATAACCATCCGTAAAGTAATATAAATCATTTCAACAATTGATCTCAGCCTCCAATATCAAAAATTAATTTTGTATTCGACGCAAATGATCCAAGCTTTATGTTTCGACACTAAATCAATGATATAAAATCGTACTGTAGGTCTATAGAAAATTTGAGGTCTCATCTAGCAGTATTTTGTTACTCATCGAAGCACAAAATGATGAACCAATCGTATAGTTCTGAGAAAAAAGTAATTGAGTTAAGTTAGCAAATCAGTGCTCATGCTTATTTATATTTATTAGCTGTTTTCCTAGAAAATCCGAAAATTCTCAAGCAGAATTGTATCGCTTATTGAAAGATAAAATTATGTCTCTTCCGTAAAGCCCGTGGAAATGAATATTTGAACTGGTTATGCAAAGGAAATATATTTGAATTAACATTTGCAATGGACCTCGGCCTCTAAACTCATAAGCTGCAAACGCAAAGACATCTCGAGGCTAATAGCATTGTTTACAGGTCACTGGACGATCGAAAAACATGCAAGTATTCTCGGTCTCCTATATGACGAATACTGTCGTAGCTGTGGCAATTGCCAGAAGGAGGAGACAGTATATTATCTCCTATGCGAATGCCCAGCCTTAAACGCAATCACACATAAGAAAGGGAAGGTATCAATTAGACAACCTATGTGAGATAGCGGACACCAGACTCAGTGACATCATTGAATATCTCAATTCTATTGGCTGGATCTAATTAATTTATGTTCTCATTTTTCTTCCTCACAGTTTTATCTTATTGCCGACTCAAATCAACTCATTCACTTGGGGAGTAGTGTGGTCTCATTAAAAAGGAATCTAATTGATTGCTCGTAATTTTACGGACTACCACGTAAACGTACCAACCAAACTAAAGAAAAATTGTCTTGACATAGGCTATGAAAAAGTTTGATGAATTCACTGCTGCCAAAAGTAGGGGCAAATCCATGCATGAAGGTATTTTCTATTGTTAATTAGCGTCATAGGGAATATATGGTTTTTAGTTTCTTCAAAATATAGGAATTTCTTTTGAAAGTCCACTTTTTTGAAATAAGTTCCTAAAATATATACAAAGAAAATAAAAGTAAAAATGTAGAATTTTAGTTTTCAAATCTTTACTATACTATTTCGACCCAGCTCGGATTTTGACCATCACCGATTTTAACGAAATTCAGCACTCCTCTATGAGCTTCATATGAAATATCAACCTACACTATAAAGCTAACGGTTCATATTCTATGAACCTTTAAAGTTGGACACTTCGAGCTTTTTTTTTGTAAAAAATGAGAAACATTTAAGCTTGAATAACTTTTATATGCCTTATCAGATTTCAACAAACTTGAAGTCATTGTAAAAGACTGAAACTTCTTCTTCTGGCGTTAGGACCTCTAAAATGAAAGAAAATACCGTATCCTTGGATACCCTGAAAAAGGGTCTTTTAGTTTTCAATATTTTTACACTATGTTT
Organism: Protocalliphora azurea; assembly: GCA_932274085.1. Classification (NCBI taxonomy): domain Eukaryota; kingdom Metazoa; phylum Arthropoda; class Insecta; order Diptera; family Calliphoridae; genus Protocalliphora; species Protocalliphora azurea. The sequence goes on from OW026522.1 coordinate 6,943,802, forward strand.
ACAATTAATTTTTCTTTATAGTGTAAAACTTTCAAAATAGGATCAGAATTTAGAGCAATTTTTTTTTACTAACTAACACATTTTCTATTGTATATTAAGTGGTTTTTGGGTATATTGATAACTTATTGAAATTTTAATATAACAGATAATTATTTATTGAAATAAGTCTCATATAAGGCATAATCCTGATCCTGAAAAAATAATTTGATGTTATTTTGGAAGCTTCAGGAACACATTAATAGAGCTTTAACCCACTGTAACCTTCTTGACAAAATCCGCCCAATTATTTTTGACGATTTTTAAGTTTATTTACTCAAATTTAAAAACATAGTGTTACAAAGAAAAAAATCTACTGAAATTGATCATGGTAGGTCCATTATTTCACTTATACCTCATACAACGTTTTTCCTCGGAAAAGTATTTTAACGCATATAAATATCTGAAATATGTCGTATTTATATAATTTTATAAACATTTTAAAAAAATTTTATAAAAATCGGTTTATAAATGATCATATTTTTCATGTAGGTTCCGCTGCCCAAAAAGGACTTTAAAGCTCATAAATCCCACATTAATGTTAACATCAATATAAAATTTTATATATTTGAGTTGTACATAAGTGCAAATCACCATACACAATTTCACAATAATAGGTCCATAATTGAATAGGGTTCTCATGTGATCCGCATTCCCGAAAATAAATTCAACTAGAATAAATCTCACATAAATATCAATATCGAAATAAAATTTGATGCAACTAAGTTTTGCACAAGTATAGATCGTTCCACTAAATTTAATAATTATCGGTATATAATTGAACATGGCTTCCATATAGTTCACATTCCCGAGAAATACCTAAATGTGCATAAATCTGACATAAATTCCAAATTCAAAATAAAATTTTACATAAATAATTTTCATATTTACATAAATTATTGTAATAAATTTCATAAGAATCGTTCCACATTTGACTATAGGTCCCATATAAGGCTCTCTAACGATAATTATTTTAGTGCTTATAGAAAAGCGTGTAGGGTGTTATATACTCAATCCTGACCAATACTATTTATTCTTTCCTATTTATTTTGATACTAAATATAAAATAAAATATGAATATAATTTGTTAGTAAAATTATACTAACTGTTATGGACAAACTGCTATAATTTTTGATCCCACTGATATTTCATTTGAAGTTTTACAAAAAGATATTTAAAATTAAAATACAGTTTTTTAGGATATCCTAGTATAAAGGATATTTTTCATTTTAGAGGTCCTTCAGTCAGGAAATTGTGTAACTTTTATGATTTTACAATAAAGAGGAATATCAGTAATATCCCTTGATACCATTTTTGTTAACATCGGATAATGTATAGATAAAATATTTATCCTTCAACTTTGTTCATTTTTAAACAAAGTCCTACTTTAAGGGTCCATAAAACGTGAATTATAAACAATAAGGAATTCATTCGTACACGATAAAATGTACGATGACTAGTTTAATGAACACCCCAAATTTAAAAAAAAAAATCGAAGACATACAATTTTTAAAACTGTTATTTTGGGTCGAAGTTTTTGGTGGGTGGCTATAGAAATTGAAAACTTTAGGGAGAAAACAAAAACCCGATTTTAATGAAATTAGGTATACACCCATCATGTCAGTACAAAATTTGAAATTCTTAAAAATTTTTAAATTTATTGTAGTTTAGTTTTGTTTTATTGCGGTTTAATGTTCACTTTTTTCAGATTTTCTTTCTTTATTTTTGAAATTTAAATCCATATATCGTCGGACGTATTTGTCCAATTTAAACAAATTTTTGCCCAAATTGATGCCTACCAAGTCTAGTCCCTAATTGATAAAAAAATCCTTTTTTTAATAAAAGGACAATAAAATTAATATTCTCCTTTGAGTAAAGGATCTCTAAAAAATCATCTTCCTTTTTTATAATTTTTCCTTAAAATACTTCTTAAATTGTTAGCAGCAACATATAAAAGCAAAATACAAATCAAATTGTCATAGAAATAAATTATTACAGAAATAAAGGAAATTGACACAAGGAGGAATATTGATTTCATTATACTTTTGTTTTTAAAAATTGCATTTTTACAAAAATACTTAGAGACTGAATTCATTAAACATCAGTTTAAATCAAAGTATGTTTAAATCGGACAAATTAGTCCGAAAATATATGGATGTTAATTTCATGTATTAAAAAAAAGAGATTTCTGGCAAATATGAAATTTGAACAGCGATAAAACTAAACTGTAACATATTTGAAAATTTTGAAGGCGTAGTGAGTGTGTAAACCAAATTTTATCAAAATCTGTGAAAAATTGTGTTTTTCGAACATTTTTGTTTTCTCCCTTTGAAAACAAATATGAAAAGTTAATATTTAAATTTTTTAAACTAATAAATTTAGCAAATAAAATATTTCGTTCATATTAAACTTAATGTTCAGTTTTTCAAAAAGCCAATAATAGAAGAAGACTCCGTTAACGGTAGAAAAAGTTTTATGTATTTGGCTCGATCGTCAGATGAGTTAAAAGATACATATCAGTACCGCAATTTCGTAGCTTTTTGTCATTTACTACCGGTATTGTTAATTAACGAAAACTATCGATTGTTTTAACGATTTTGCTGTTATGTAATATAAGTTAATGATTTTTTTCAGTATATTTCAACAACGAATATCGATAGAAATGATAGAACCTCATTATTTGAAAAACAAACATTTTAAATTAAAACTGTCTTCTTGACAAAATGTTAAAAAAGTGAAAATATTATATAAATGTGTGCAGATTATCTTCCAAGAACATACCAGGAAATATTTATGAAATTAACTTGATATTAAGTGTTTATTATACTAGGCCCGTTCATTCAAAATTTGTGTTGAAATTGTAAATAACATTACAATGTAGAAGTTATTTTTAAAAAATTCTTAAAGAATATTTTTCACAAAAGAAAAAAAAAAGACTATCAAATACACTTTTGATTTTTACTCAAAATTCAGTTTTTCATTAAATATTAAACTTTTCACCAAAAATTTAATTTTTCACAAAAAAAGCTAAACTAAAACTTTTCACTAGCAACTGAATTTTATTTCAAAAATGTGTTTCAAAATTGTAAATGTTCAGTTATAAACTCTCATTTTATTCTCTCAATTATTATCAAAATTCAGTAGAAAATTTTGATAGACTAATGCTCAGTAAATCAGTAAACTTTTATGTAAACGAACATGCTTATTATTCATTATATTTCTCTAGTCAATTTATTTAAACAGTGTTATGAAAATTTAAAAAAAATGGTATTTAAAATCAAAAATCAGCTTTTTTATAATACATTTTCAAAAACTTAACAACATTATTATTGTTTAACTTTCTGATATAGGAAATATTTTTTTTTTCATTACAGTATGGCGATATTTTAAAATAATTTAGTTTTTATATAATCTATATTATTAATTTTTCAGCAATTTTTTATTAATTTTAGCACACAGAAAAAATAAGGTCTAATAAACGATTTATCGAAGATAAAAACTACTTTTTTAATTGCATCAGCTACACAGAAGAAATATCAATTAAATTATTAATAAGAATTTTAAAATAATTTAAAATATATTTTTAATTAAATAAATTACTCAAAATCAAAGTGTTCTAACAAATTAAATTCAAATTTTACATAGAAAAATCTAAAATCCAAGTTTAACTACCAAAAATACATATTAAATTATTTTATAAACTGAAATTCAACCTATGAAAAAATTGTATATTCAATTATTCAAATTATGACTTAGTTTTATTTGTATTTAATTAATTTATTAATTGGTAAAATAAGAAAAAATAATTGAAAGTCAATAAATTGTTTTATTTTTAGTAAAAAATATTAAAAAATTTGAAATACTTAAATGTGCATAAATCTGACAATCATAAATTAAATTTTACATAAATAATTTTCATATTTGCATAAATTATTGTAATAAATTTCATAAGAATCGTTCCACATTTGAACTTTGATAAATAATTAATACAATTAAAAAATTAATTGGAATAGTTCTTTTTCTGTGTATTCAAGTCATCAAAATTGAAACTTGCTAATATTTTTTACAAAAATTAAAACAGTTGATCGACTTTCAATTTTGTTCTTATTGTATCAATTAATAAATTTATCAAATAAAATAAAAATAAGTAACAATTTGAATAATTGAATATACAATTTATAAAATATTGAATTTCAATTTATAAAATTATTGAATATTTATTATCTGTAATTTAAATTGGATTTTAGAATTTTCTATGTATATTTAGAATCTAATTAGTTGGAATACTTTGATTTTGAGTAACATATTATTAATTTAATTAAAATTTTTTTCAAAAATATTTTTGCTCTGTAATTAAAATGTGTGGGGATTTTTGTAGGGTACATTTTTTAACTCGTAGTGAAATATCGGTACATATTTTAAAAAAATATCCGCTGGTTGGATCACAAATATACTTTCTGGACCCTCGCATTATAAGCCAAGAGATCTAGCGACTTTGATTAATAGGGAGCACAGTTTAAGGTGCAAATATACCCATAATTTCATTGTAAAGGCGTTTTTGTACTTTTTGGAAAATAAAACTTGTAATTTTTTGCTTGATAGTTAGTGTATTCGAAAAACCAATTTTCGAAATATTCGAAAAATTTCTTTTTAAAAAAAACCTGTTTCAAATGAGGTTTTACTTAAATAACGCGTTTTATAAAAAATATAAATATTTTTAAAATGTTTACTGTTTTTATTAAAGAAAGATCACTTATAGCAATTGTCATTTGTAATGAGAAATAATATAAAAATAAAAAGTCATATCGCTATTCTGCAGCTAGAAAATTATGCTCAAAATTTGTATTTTTTTGAACTATTTCCTGCAGTTTACCTTATTTAGGGTAAGGGAGATTTTTCTTACGACAAACATCAAAACTAAAATTTAAATTACCTAGACCAAAAAAAAAAAAACAAAAAAATAAAAATCTCAGTTGTTAGTACGTCAGGTTAATCAAATCATAATAAAACTAAACAAAGTTTGATCAGATAATAATGTAAATGAGAAATACTTTCAAATAATTTAGGACCTGCTTCAGTACAAGACAATTGTTTAAAAATTTGTAAAAAAAAATACCCAAAAACCACTTGAAAAAAAGTTTTAATTTGCTATAAATTTTATTTTCAAACAATTTGATTGTTGTAATGAATCGGGCTCTAAATAAGGTTCCCTGAGCAAATGTTAAAAATAAGAAAAATGGGTTGCTATAGAAAACACCCATCTTAAAGTATACCAATTCACTCAGTAGCATTTTCTGACAATGTCCGCTAACAATGTCCGTCCGCATAGACAGCTGGATAGTTGTCTGTCCATGTAAACCTTGTGCACAATGTACAAGTCATAATTTAAAAGTTAATTTGATGAAATTTATGTACCAAATTTTTGACATAATGTTTTGACATAAGGATAAAACCCATTGAAATAAGTTGTGATCAGTTCATTATTTCACCTAGTCGCCATACAAAAACTTCTCGGAATAGAGTTTTAACAGGTACAAGTGCCTTATTTATTTACTATTTCAATAAAATTTGGTACGAATAAGTTTTATATAAGAATTAATCGGAATATCGAATTTTAGGAAGACACAACTATGCATAGATCCCATATAAGGCCCACTTTCAAAAATCACTTTAACCCACATAAATTGCTCATAAATCACAATATCAATATAATAAGTGACACAAATATGTTTAATATAAGTGGAATCCAATTTCATAAGAATCGGTCTATAAATGCCATAGGCCTCATATTAGGACCATTTCCGAAAATCTTGAAAATCATTTTGTAGAATAGTATACACATTGCGACTTGACCGACTATAACTTTCTTGTTTTAAAGATAATTTAAAGAAATTTGGTGGGTGTAATAGTTTTCCGAATACATTATTTTAACGCTTTACTTGCCTTAAATAGGTAGATGTTTATACAAAATTTAGTATATTTTTTTTATAACTGAATCTATGAATTAATTTTAAGAGAATCTATATTTAAAACTTGGAGGCTTAAAAATCACAGTAAAAATAAATAAACTTACATAAAATAATATAAGCCAATAATTTACTATATTTCTCAAGGAATGCTGTCTCTCAAAAATCACTTACATAACATAAATTCCATAAAAATGTTAGATTCAGAATAAAACTCCTTAATAATATCATATGTTTGAAGGTAATTTAGACAATTTCCTTCCCTCTTGCTTAAAGTTATATGAAATAAATTTTTGTGATTGAATTTTATCTATGCAATATCTTGTTTTTGTTTATATATTTATTTTTTTTAACCAATTAACCATCCCTTATGCATGAAACTCTATTAAATAATTGACAATTTTTCTAGACTATTTGATTGATTGATTATATTTTATTACAAATGTTAGAAAAACCCATTAACAATCTGTTAGAATGTGATTTTGTTGTTTACTCACCAGTTTATCTTGTTGTTCTATTTGATTTTTCGCGTACTCCATTACACTCCATAAAAGAAATTGTATTTTGCGTTTATTTTTTTTCTTTTTTTTTTCAAATATTTCGCACAATTTTTAAAGTAAACATTAACACCCACGCGCTTTTTATTATAACTTTAGATGTGTTTGATTTTCTTTTTTGTAAAAATGCCTTTAATTTTATTTTACTTTTTTTTTGGAATTTTTCTTATTTTTCGATTTTATCTCTAGTTTTTTTAGATTTATTTGTAACACTTTTTTTAATAAATATTCCACTTTAAAAAGGAGAAATTTTACTTAAGCATATAAGCTGCTTGGCAGGCAAATATTTCCAATCAAATAAAAATTTCAACAACATTCAATAAAAATGTGCATGAATGAATGTGTGATGATCAATTTGCCGCTATTTCTAAAATGTAAACACAAACAAAACAAACAAATATTAAATAGCAGCAGCATGTAGGCGAAGCAATAACAAAAAACATGTGATTATTTTTATGCTCTTTTAAAATAGGGGAGAAATAACTAAATAAACAAGAGCATAATTATCTTTAAGCTCTCTTTCTTTGGGGGATTCTCTTTTTGATGTAGCAAGCAAAGAAAACTATAAAAAATGCGTTGAATTTTGTTAGCCATAAAACTCACGCAAAAATTTTAAATCAGCAAGAGAGTAAGAGAGCAGAAAATAAGCAATGGTTTTTAAAGGAGTTTGGGAAATATGTGAGTGTACGATATTTTATATTGTTATTGTTATTTTCACATGAGAAGCAACAATTTTCAATAAATAAATAAAAAAAAAAGCAATAAAAGACACAACAAAAACACCGGCTTATATACAGAAAGTTATTTAAAGCTTTATTTAAAAAGAAATTATAAGAAGTGTGTATCTTTTTGTATATAAAAATTACACACATACAAGTAGACTTTTAGACAAATACCTCCAAATAAAAAAAGATAAAGTTTATTAATTTCAGAAAAAAAAAATCAATATTAATTTCTAAATCGAATACAGATATTTAGGGAATTGTAACAAACATTATTTACAATAATTAAACACTCTCAACTTTTCCTTTATAAATTTGTTTTTCTATAAAAAATCTTAAAGCATATTTTTTAAGATCTCTCCCGACCCATCTTTAAAGCTCACATCTTATTTTTTAAATTATTTTTTTTATATTTGTTTCTGAATTCACTCTTTGCCTTTAAATACGAGTAACTTACATAAGACAAAACGCACGACTGGACATCAAATAGAACGTGCCAACGTCAATATTATCTAGTAAATCTTAAAAACGCTTCAATTTTACTTTTCTTGTACTAAATAAAAAATATATCCTGCTTGTTAATATGCGTAGCAAATATACAGTTTATAGTTAAAGTGTGCAAGAGTTTGTGCAGAGTGTAAATGTGTTCCTTTTGCAAAACATCTCCCTTCGTTTTGTCTACATTTTTTTTTTTTGCCTTTTTTATTTTACGCATAGAAAGTTTTGGAAAACAGTAACAAAAAAGTATGATTGTGAATAAAAAAAAGGATGTATGTCACTAGGATAGCTAACCTTTTGTATAGAGAACGGAAGACAAAGGCAAGAACCAAAAAAAGCAAAAAAAAAAAAAAAAATAGAGGAAGAAAGCAAATATATCAATAAAGATATTTAAAATTTAATTTTACACTTAAAGAAAATTTTAAACACAAATTTAGAGTCAAGTACTAAAAAGAACTCTGACATCTGTTGGATATGAATATTACATAGAACATTGTGCAAATCAAAAAAAAAAAAAAAAAAAAAAAAAATATTTTATAAAAATTTTGTAAAAGGAAATTTCAAAGTTAGACAAATTCAGTTGATATAATTTTATACAGAAAAATTAAAAAAAAGAAAAAAAAAATTAAAATATATAAGAAGAAATTCAAAAATATAAGATAATGACAAACAAAATTTTTAATAGAAAATTAGAAAAAAAATGAAAGAATTGAACTTTCTACAAAAAAAGATAGTAAGAGAAAGTTTCTGGAAAGGAGATGGGTTTTAATGAAAAACTATAAAAGAAACTTTGCAAAGAAAAAATTTTTTTATAGAAAAATTTTGAAAAAAAATCCCTGCATAACACCTGAGAAAATTTTTTCTAAAAATTTTATAAAGAAAAAATTTTCTCAAATAAAAGATTTTCAAAAATTGTTTAAAAAATTCAATAAATTAATTTTTAAAATATTTTTTTTTTTATTTTTATAAAAAAAATTTCGATGAAAATTTTTTACTAAATTTTTAAAAAGAGAAAAAATTTTAAGAAAGAACTTGAAAAGATGTCATTTAGTATAGATAAATATTGAAAATAAATAAAATAATAAATTTTCTAATATAACGAAAAATTTTTTGTAAACAAAATTTGAGAGGAAATATTCAATAGAAACATTTTAAAAAGAGATAATTGTTCTGTTGAAAAAATTTATATCGGAAATTTTTGAGAAAAGGGACTTTTTTGAAAGAAAAGGATTATCTATAAATAATTTTGTAGAGATTTTCTATAAATTAGTTTATAGATATTTTTTATAAATTATTTTGCTGAAAACAGAAAATTTTTCATATAAAATTTTGAGGGGAACATATTTATAAAAAAAAGATAAATTTATATAAAAATTGGCCGAAGAGAGAGGTTTATATAAAAAATTTCAAAGAGAATAAATATTTTTTGTAGCGAAGATTTTTTATAAAAAATTTTACAGAGAAGATAAGATTTTCTGAAAATATGTTACAGAACACAGAAAATTTTCTATATAAAATTTTGAGAACATTTTTTTATACAAAATTTTTTTAGATAATTTTCTATAAAAACTTTTTGAAAAGAAATTTTTGTATTAAAAATTTAAAAGAAAACATTTTATACTAAAAAAATATCGAAGAGAAAATTTTCTGTTTAAAATCTTTAAGTAGCGAAAATTTTCTACAAAAAATTCTGGAAGACAAAATTTTCTATAGAATATATTTTGAAAAGAGAAAATTACAAAAATAAAATGTTACATTAAAAAATTTTAGAAAGAACAAATTTTGAATAAACAAAATTTCCTATAGACAAATTTTTGTAAGATAAAATTTTCTATAGAAAAATCTTTGTAAGGTAAAATTTTCCATAGACAAATTTTTTGAAGATAAAATTTTCTATAGCAAAAATTTTTTGAAGACAAAATTTCTTGAAAAATTTTTTTGGAAGAAAAAATTTCTTAAAGAAATTTTGGAAGAGACATTTTGCTATAAGTAATTTAAAATAGAAAAATCACTTTTTAGAAGGGAAAAATTTTTTAGGAAAATTTTTGAACAAGCAGATTTTGTTATAGGAATTTAGAAGAAAACATTTTTTATAAGAAATCGGAGAACGAAAGTATCTATAAAAAGAATATTAAAAAGAGCATTTTCTACACAAATTTATATAAGAAAATTTTTATAAAAAATTTTGAGATATTTAAAGCGAAATTTTTTTTATAAATTATTTAGAATAATAAGTTTTCTATAAAAAATCTTTCGTATTTTCATATAAACAATTAAAAATAGTTAATGCATAAACAATTTTAAAGAGGAAAATTGTAGAGATAATATTACAATACCTTTTAAAAAATAGTTTTTAGAAGGGAAAAATTATTTGTAAAAATTGTGAGAGAAAACATTTTATACATAAAATTAAAATAATTTTTTTAAAGAAAAAATATTAAAAGAAAAATATGTTTAGACACTTCAAGAAAAATTTTAATCTACACTCGTTAAAAAAATTGTATAACAAATTTTGAAAAGAAATTTTGTATAGGAAAATTTTTAGAAATTTTTTTTTTTTATAATTTTTCTATAAAAAAATTAAACAAATTTTAAAAAGAATTTTGAATAGCAATTTTTGGAAGAAAAAAAAAAATAATATATATAAAACAAAAATTAAAACATTTTTTAAGACTAATTTTGACAAAACATTTTCACAAAAATCAAAAAAAAAAAAAAAAATAACTATAAAGAGGTTTTGGGAAGAGAAAGTTTTATACAAATTTTAAAAATATAGAATAAAAAAAATAATAATAAATTTTCTACATAAAAATTATTATTATTTTGTTTATAATGATCAGAAAAATATTTTTCACCCAAAATTTTCTAACAATCTATTTTTTTTTAAGGGTAAAAAGTATTTATTTCCGTATTTTTTCCTTCGAAATTTTCACCAATACTTTCAAAATATTACTTATGTTTTCACTTTGTTGTCGTATTCATTTGTGTTCACACAACATCATTACACTTGAAGGACTCTCTGAACACCCAATATCACCCGTCATTAAATTACAGTTTGTCAGTGTAACATTAGTAGCGTGTTACTACAAGTAACCACTTGTTTTAAATGTGAGAGTAAACAAGTGTGTATGTATATGTGAGTCTGTATCTACATAATGTATATTGGTTAAGGTCCTTGTTAATGTTAAACATGATTTATCGATTTTTCAGATATTAGACAGGATACTAAAAAACAACGAACAACAACAATTTATATTTACAGCATACATTTAAAATACTTTGCACCAAAAAAAGTTTTTTCATAAAAGGATTTTTTTAAAACTTTTCTAAAGGATTTTCTTCTAAAAGAAAAACCACAAATTCAAATTAGCTTTAACATTACAAAAAAGTTTCAAAGAAAAAAATTTAATACCAATAACAATAAAGGGTTCGTTAAAATAGAAATTAAAGACTTTTCATCCAATTTTTAAGATGTCTGAAAACGAAAATTTTATTAAAAAATAGGAGTAAAAAGTGGGTGTTATTAAGAGAATGAGGAGATGGAGTTGAAGGTTTTCTAAGAAAACCGCTTACTTTCTTGTTTACTACTGCTTCTGTTTTTGTTTTCGCATTAATTTATTTAATATTTTTATACCTATTATCAAAAAGTTATGGGGGGTATATTGGGTTTATCATTCTGTGTGCAACATGTCGAAATAATCATGTAAGACCCCATAAAGTATAAATGTTCTGGGTCCTCATGAAGATAATACCACGATGTTCGTCCGTCTTTTCGTCTCTCTATCTGTTGAAATCAAAATAGAGCTCGTGCCGGACATCCTAGGAGAACGAAATTTAGCTCAAATATTTGTCTTATATAAGGTTTCTTTGATATGAAAATTAGAAAAATTGGTTCATAAACAAACGAATTATGGACCAAATACTAGAAAAACAGTGTATATATATTTTCGGTCGATATCTTTTACAAAAAAAAAGCGTATAATCAACGAAATTTTGCAAATAGTTCAAGAATCAATAAAAACCAAAAATTGGTAAGGTCTGCCCATTTTACTGCCCGCCTTCCATATAAGTAGAAATTCTAAAAAGTTGTAAATTATAGGTATATAGATTCGGCCAAGCCGTATATAACATTCTTACTTATTGTATTTTATTCTCATTTTATAAAAGAGTAAATAACTTTTTGTTCTTTATGTGCTGACAGTTGGCTTGTGAACAAATTTATTGGCATTGATATTAAAATACGTTGTTATATGTATGTAAGTATATAAAATAAATATAAAAAACACAGTATACATTTAGGCGTAACTGTTGCTTTATATACAAAATTCTATAACCTTCATATATTTGTATATATTTCTTATTTTACGCTTGTATTTTAGTCGAACAAGTAATAAGATTTTATTTTTTATTTTAATGTTTTAGGGAAAATCTAAGAGTAAACATTTTGTTCGTACGACTGTCTATCCATTTGTCTGTCAGCCAGTCATTCAATGTAATAATTTTAATAAAATGGCTATTAAATTTCGTTTCCTTTGTAACAAACGTCTTAATAGCTTTGTTATAAAAATAAATATAATTTGTTAAAAGAAATTTTACAAAATTTATATAAAAATCAAGGACAAATTAACATTTTCTTAAAGTATTGAAGCAAAGACTATTCGATTTGAAAAAAATTTTGTGCAATTGAGAAAAGAATTATAATGAAATCTTATATGTATATTTCATTATAAAAAAAGAAAGACATAAAATTTTAACCTTCTTTTAAAGAAAAATATTTTTTCAAAAACCTTTTGTACCATTTTTAAAATGTTTTCTTGTTTAATTATCTTTTTCTTTCAAAATTTTCCTCTGCGAAATCTTTTCTTAAAAATTTTTGCAGGCACATTTTTTTTTAAATTCTTCTGTATGAATTTGTATTTTATTAAAATTTCGTTATAGAAATTTAATAGATGAGAATATTTTTTTTTTAAATTGTTCATAAAAAATATTTCTTTTCCCTAAGCCTCTTTATAATTTATCTAGAGAAAATTTTATACAATTCATTGTCTCACTTTTCACAAATATTTTCCTGTTTCTCCTTTTATAGAAAAATTTCCTTTTAGTTTTTTCTTCAGAAAATGATAATTTAATATTTCCAAAAATATTTCTTTTCAAAATTTTCTATATATATATATATATATATATATATATATATATTCCGTAGAAATGTTCCTATAGAAAATTCCTATAAAAAATTTTCTTTTCTCAAAATTTTTCTATAGAACATTTTTTTTTAAATTTTTCTACAGAAAGTGTTCCTAGAGAAAATTTTAATTTCTTAAATTTTTCCATAGTAAATATTCTCTTCTTATAATTCTTTTGTAGAAAATATTCTCTTATTAAAATTTTTTACAGAAAATTTTCTCTTAAGATTTTACTTTGGAAAATATTTGCTTCTTAAAATGTTGCTTTTGAAAATCTTTTCTTCCTAAAATGTTTCCATAGGAAATTTTCTTCTTTAAAACTTTTATAGGGAAAAATTTCTCTTCTCAAAAATTTTATATAGACAAATTTCTCTGCACAAATCGTTTCTAAAGAAATTTTTCTCTTCTTAAATTTTTTTTATGGAAATAATTATCTTCTTGAAGTTTTTCTATAGAAAAATTTCTTATTAAAACTTTTTAGTAGAAAATTTTCTCTTCTTTTAATTTCTATGTAGAAAAATTTCTCTTCTGAAAAATTTTCTTTAGAAAAAATTCTCTTCTTAAAATTTTCTATATTAGAAAATTCTCTTCTTAAAATTTGACTTTGGACAGTTTTCTTTAAAATGTTCGTTTTGAAAATTATTTCTTCTTAAAATTTGTCAATAGAAAATAATTTTCTTTTTAAAACTTTTTGTGTAGAAAATTGTTCCTTCTTGAAAGTTGCCTTTAGAAAGAAATTCTCTTCCTAAAACTTTTGTATAAAAAACTTTCGCTCCTTAAAAGTTTTCTATGCAAAATGTTGTCTTATTTTAATTTTGCTAGAGAAAATTGTTTCCTCTTAAAATTTTTTTTATTTTCTCTTAAAAATTATCTGTACAAAATTTTTTTTTTCTAAAATTCGTACATAAAAAAATTCTCTTAAAATTTTCATTTCAAATTTCTCCTAAAATTTCCCTATGACAAAATATCCTAAAATTTGTCTATAGAAAATTTTCTGTTAAAATTTGTCTATGGAAAAATATGTTTTAAATTTTTTTCTTAAAATTTTTATATAGAAAATTTTCCCTGAAAATAAAAAATTTCTACAGAAATTTATTTTCTTTTATATATTTATTTATTTATCTATTTTTTTCTATAGGAATTTTTTAAAGATAGAAAAATTAAAATTACTCTTAAAATTTGTCTATAGAAAATTTTCTCTTGAATTTTTTTTCTTTTATAGGTTTTCAATAAAAGATAATTATAAATGTACAATTGTTTAATGTCTATATTTAAATCCTTTTAATTTGTTTTAAATAAACTTTTCCGTACATTTTAGCCTAAAAAAGGTTTCTTTTCTTCTCCTACAACCACAAAACACTTCTGTTTTACATTAAATTTCCTTCTTTTAGTCTTTGTTTATACAACGCAAGATAATTTTATGTCGCACTGTGGTTCCAAAGCATTTTATTTTTTATTTATTATTTTTTTTTTTTTTTTGTGGAAATAATTCAGTAATTTGTGAATCGTTGGAAATATTTCAATGAAATTTCATCTAGCCAAAGACAAGATGGTTTCGTGTTGATCTGAAGGAACACAGATTCCTAACGGATCAGGTGGGGAGTGGTAAGACCACCATAATTGGTCACCTCGGGTAGGCAATTTTTTTTAAATTGCCAAAAATTCATTTATAATTAAAAAAAGTACATATGGATAATCCTGTTAAATCTCTACCTTTATATGTGTGGATTACCTCTTTTAATTTAGGAGTTCTTTAGGTCGAAATAATTTTTTGTACTCATTTTAATCCTCGTTTTTTTATTTTTTTTCTTGGAGGGTTCAATATTGGGCCGAATTTTTTTAAACATTCATTGGATGTCTTACAAAATTCTAAATAATATTGCTGCAAAAGTTATATATATATATGTAGATTCGTTAAAAAGTTATTTTAATTTGAAGTTGGAACTTTAAAAGAATTTCATATTTTTTGGTTATTTTTCTCAAAAAAGGTGGCAATATTTTTTACTTATAATATTTGCTTTTTTGTTCTGTACCATATATATTTTTTTAATGTTTTCAAAAGGAATTTTAATATAGATTCGTGTAAAGTAGACCAGAAGGTGCAACAACATCCCCACAAACCCAAAGCTGGGATCAAACAAAAATTGTGTAAATTAAATACCTCTGTATGTTGAGTAAATACAAAAAAAATATATATATATTTTCTGGAGGACGCCTCTTATAATGATAGTGTGACCATTTGAATGGAAAAGTCAATTTTAAAATACTTTTTTTACGAGTTGGGATTTTGGGTATTTTGGTGCAAAACAGTGGACGCGTTTTTATTTTTCTGCTTTTACGCCAAGTTTTGATTATTATATTATTAATATAAGTAAACTTCTTCTTAAAATTTGTAAGAAATCCAATCAATATTAAAAAAAATTAAGGCCAACATTGAGCCCTTGAAGCCTAAAAAAGGAGACTAAAAATAAAACAATTTTACTTCGATCTAAATATATCTTATACTAAAAGAAATCATATGCTTATGTAAGCGCATTTTTTGTAGGGATTTATAACGAATATCTATATATAATTTTTTTCTGTCAAATCATAAATGAATTTTTGGAAAGTTTTTAAAAAATTTGCATACCCGAGATGACCAACTTTTGTGGTAGAACCACTCACAACCTGACCTACTAGGAATCTGCGCCTTCAGGTCAACTCGAAAACACCTTGCCTCTGGCAATAATTCTGTGACTTATGCCAACGGTTCATAAGTTACAGAATTATTTTAAAAAAGCGTTTTGGAACCACTGTGTGTCGTTGTATTCTATTTTTACGCAATTAGTGCACAATTTCTTAATTTATATGCTGTCGCCAATTTATCAACTTTGTTTTTTTTAAGAGTGTGAGTTTAACTCACCGACTGCTATATAACACAGGCATACAACAACAACAGTTATGCCACACAAAAGCTGAAAGAAGCCCTTTAGAAGGACATAGTAAACAGAGTATTAACATCACAGTAGTTGTTGTAATACAAAAATAAGTAGAACAATTCGAAAAGCAATCTAGTCCATGACAACCAGTTTATAAACTAGTGATGGTGGTGATAGTGATGATGGTCGCTTCGGTCGCAGTAGTGTGTGGTGGTGTGGGTTAATGTTGAGTTTTCTTGTTTTTTTTTTGCTACGTAAACAAGCATAAGGCGTAGGATGTTGTCGAGAATGACTACAATGATAATAATGACAAGGAAAGGCAACAATAACAAGTAACAGTGTGCTTTTTTCCAATTCTTATGTAGTCTTGCTTATTTTTTGTTGTAGTTTTTGTTAAAAAAAAAGAGAAATACAAATACAAAAAGTATGTTACTGTGGCGTATCCCTTAAGACTTATTAAAAACAACTATAACATGTTTATAGCTACTACCACAACAACAATTACGCACACGCACACATATATTCAAACATATATAATGTATGTATTAGTGTCTCGCACCAAACAATATGCATAAGTTTATAATATCTCTATATATATGTAAAAAATAAGACAAAAATGATTGTCAATCCCCTTAAGTATACTAAATAAAAGTTTCTAAAACCATGTGTGTATGCCAGTGTAAAAAAAGGGTTGTTGATGAAGTTTCCACTTTTTTTGCTATATTAATGATAGGTCTATAATTTTTATTTCCCATATGTTTCATCATAGTTTCATAATTTTTTTATTTCTTTATACTTTTGTGGTTAAACAACATTTGGAAAAAGAAATTTTTTATGAATTTCTCACTTTATTTTTATTTGTTTTCTCACATTCACTAGAAAATAAAATAAAACTTTTACGTTTTTATTATTTCGTTTTTGACTTAAGTTTATAATATTTTTCATATATTTTTCTCAAGCGTTCCAAAAAAATTAAAAAAAAACCATAATTATTAAGTTATTATCAACCTCAACATGCGTAGAAATTAAAGGCTCATATGAGTTTGTTTGATTGTCATTATGAACTTGTGTGTATGTATATGTGTCTAGAGATCTCTTCTCTTGGTGTTAGCAAAAGTGTGTGAGCATTTGTTTTTCGGTTAGTTTGTATGTATATAGTACCAACATACACCATCTCATTATGAGTTTATAATTTTTGGCAAGTTTATGAAATTTTCATTAATTTCAACCACAAGAGATTTTTTGATGACATTTTACCCAACCATCAGACATCAGAATAATAATAATCAATGTTTACGCATTTCTTGGTGTGTGTAAGCCTATAACATCTGATTCACAAAATATTTTGACACAAAATTCCTAAAATTCCTTAAGGGTTTTGATATAAACTACACATATAAACATACAAATAAATAAATATGAATTTATTAATAAAACCCAGCGAAAAAAATGTAAACAAATTAAAGAATTTTGAAAAATTAGCAAAATTAAAAAAAAAATAAAGAAATAAGTAAGAAATATATAATTAGTCGGTCAAACCCGACCATATAATATTCTACACCATAGAGTATGTGCATCAAAATTCTTATTCCTATTTGGGCCCTGCGTCCAATTGTGGATCTACACTTGTATTAAATGTAGTGCATTTTTCTATTAAACATACATGTTTATACAAAATGATATGTTGATATTAGTATTTATATTAGATTTATATACTTATGGCTGACTACCAGAAAAGTACTTGTATGAGACCTATGATCAATTACTGGCCAATTCTCATAAAATTTGGCACTGAGGTTTCTACTTATACAAAACTTATAGCTGTTAAATATTAACTTGATACTAATATTTTTATGGCATTTATGCACGTTAAAGTGAATTTCGGTAGAGGGTTTTATATGGGAGCTATGATTAATTGTACACATTTTTAAACTTACATAAAACTTATTCATTAAATTATTGATATATTTAAGGCAATTATAAGTGCAAGATCCTATTTCGGGAGGATATTTCTATAGGATCCAAGTAAAATAATGTTCGGAACATAACTATTTTTAATAAAATTCGCCCTTGTATTAAAACAATTACTTGTACCACATTTTATTAAGATATCTTCAAAATTGCGGCCTGTACTTTGTTCACCAGTTTTACATGGACAGACTGCCAGCCGACCAAATGGAAGGATCGATATCTCTAAGTCGACTCAAGAAGTGATTCTGAGTCGAAAGGTATACTTTAAGTTGGATGATTTTTTCCTTTACAAACATCAGTATAAACGCATAAAACCTTAACCACTTATGGTGGTGTAGGATATAATTAATAATTACAAATTTATAAAAAAACTGTACGAAATTTTCCATTTTTGGGGATAGCTTTTCTTTAAAAATATTTCTAAGGAAACCTTTTTACAGAAAAACTAATAATTTATAATTCTAAGGAAAAATTTCCTTTAGAAAGATTTATAAAAAAAAATTATCTTAAAAAATTTTTAGATTTTTTTTGGCAAAATTCTTAAGAGTAAGTTATCCAAAGAAAAATATTTATTTCCTTAGAAAAATATAAAAATATTTAATTTGAAAAGTTTCTAGAATTTTCTATTTAAAAGAAAGTTCTATAGAAATATTTTTAGAAAAATGTTTAAAAGAAATTCTTTTATAGAAACATTTTTGTTTATTATTTTATTTATTTTTTATTTAATACTTTAAATTTAAAAATTTTTACATTTTGCTATATACAGTGTTTGAGATATTACTTAAAATTAAGTATTGTAACAAATATAATCATATTTAAATTATAAAAAAATATATAATTCTTAAAATAATATTTATAGTCTAAGGAAAAAAGATAGGAAAAATCTTACATTTTAAAAGAACTTTCTTAATAGATACGTATTTTTTATAAAAAAGCTTTCAACAAATGATTTTCCATAGAAAACCTTTCAAGGGATGAATTTCTATAGAGATTATTTCATATAAAGATTTTCTATAAATATTTTAAGAAAAAATTATCTACAAACAACATTTTTAGGGGAAAGTTTTTAAAAAAAAATATTTCAATAGAAAATTTTCTATAGAAAAGATTTTGGGAGAAAATTATCTATAGAAAACAATTTAAGAAAATTTTCTGCAGAAAATTTTTGAACAGAATATACTCAATAAAAAATATTAAAAATATTTCTAATAAAAAAAAAAAAAAAAATGTTGATATAATATTTTCTATCAAAAGCATTTCAAGAAATAATTTTCTATATAAAGTATCTTAAACAATTTTCTATAGAAAATATTTTAAGGGAAAATTTTCTATAAAAATATTTAAAGAGAAAATTTTCTTTAGAATATATTTTAAGATAAATTTTTTTAGAAAATATTTTTAGAGAAAACTCCATCGAAAATATTTTGAGAGTAAGTTTTCTGTTGAAAAAATTTCAAGATAAAATTTTCTGTAAAAACATTTTGAAAAGAAATTTTCTACAAAAATGCCTTAAAATGATTCTTTGTACAGAAGACATTTTAACACACTTTTATTTTGTTTTTTTTTATATTTTCCATAGAAAATATTTTTGAGAGGTTTTTCTATATTAATTATATTAAAGGAAATTTTTGTGAAGCATATATTTTAAGATAATATTTTCTATAGAAAATATTGCAAGAGAAAATCTTCTATAGAAATCATCTCAAGAAAATGTATTTAAAGAGACAACATTTAAAAATAAAATTTTCTATAGAAAACAATTCAAGAAAAATTTTTCTTTAGAAAAGATTTTGGTAGAAAATTATTTATAGAAAACAATTTAAGAAAATTTTCTATAGAAAATTTTTTAACAGAATATACACTATATAAAATATTAAAAAAATTTCTAATAAAAAAAATTGAGATAATATTTTCCATCCATCCAAGAGATAATTTTCTATATAAAATATTTTAAGAAAAAAAAAATCTATAAAAATATTTTGAACAATTTTCTGTAGAAAATATTTTAAGAAAAAATTTTCTATAAAAATATTTAACGAGAAAATTTTCCATAGAATATATTTCAAGATAAAATTTTTTTTGAAAATATTCTTAAAGAAAACTCCAACGAAAATATTTTCTGAGTAAGTTTTCTGCTGAAAACATTTCAAAATAAAATTTTCTATAAAAACATTTTAAAAGAAAATTTTCTATTTTATTTTATTTCCTATAGAAAATATTTTTGAGAAATTTTTCTATAGAAATTATACTTTTTTTTATATTTTCCTTAGAAAATGTTTTTGAGAAATTTTTCTTTAGAAATTATATTAAGTGAAAATTTTGTAAATAATATATTTTAAGAGAATATTTTCTATAGAAAATATTGCAAGAGAAAATCTTCTACAGAAACCATTTCAAGAGAATAGATTTAAAGAGAAAACATTTGAAAAGAAAATTTTTCTATAGAAAACAATGCAAGAAAAATTTTTCTATAGAAAATATTTTATGAGATAATTTTTCACGGGAAATAATTTAAGGGAAAATTTTCTATAAAAAAGCATTTCAAAATAAAATATTTTAAAGAAAAATTTTAGAAAAAAGAGCATTTTTATATAAAAACTAAAGTCCTGCAAACTATGTCTTATAAAACATTGCAAGTCACTTGTTATTTTTCAAGTGCTTTAAATCAGTATGTAGGTGGTACTTAAAACCATATAAATATTGCTTATGCTATGTATTGCCAAAACGGCGATTTTCCCGCTAGATTTGGCGGGTATTTTCCATAAAAAACCACTAAGTGGATTTTCTGGCTGTAAAATTTTTTTAACTGGTCGTTTTTAGCGATTTTTATTTAATTGCAAAAAACATGTGTTTGAAACAGAAATAAGAAAATTCTAACATATTTTTTACTTATACAATTAACTAATTTATTTAAAATATGAAGTTACCAGAAACTAGGATTATATCTTAAATCAACAGTTTTTCTACAAAAAAGGTATTGAAATTAAATTTTTTCTCTAAATTTTAAATCACTTCAAACATCATTGTATACAAAAAACGTTCGAACACTGAAGGATTATTCTGTAACTCGATTCGAAAGAAAACCCTTCCATATACAATAAGCCCCTTGGTTTGATGTTTTGCAATATAAAGATATAGAAAAAAATTTCAAAGAATTACATAGCTGATTTTTCCTGCAAATGCTCTATATGTCTATATTAGCCAAGTATAGTAATATCTAGAAAAAAATAGATTACAAGTTCTCGAATTTGATTTGATGACTGGAGTGCATTCAAGTTCTTACAGCGACGATTTTGAAGGAATAGATATTAATCTTCAACATGTTTAAAACTTAAAAGAAAATAGTTTCAATAAGAAATATTTTAGCGGTAAAAATCTGCATTTTTATTTAAATTGTAGACGTTTTCTAGCGGTTTTTCAAACACAATCTGATGGGAAATGGTCTCAAAGTTTTGGCAACACTGCCTGTGCTGTTCAACTTTAGGAGCAAATGCTGCGTGTATTGTGATAGCTGCTCAATAAGACATGAGAGTGCGATCGCACACCTAATATAAGACATTTGACCACTTGTTCGCTTTAATAGGGGAAAAAAATTTTGCTTGTTTTCTTTGCATGTTTTTATATAAACAACATATGTATGTATGGGTGCGTTCCTAACTGTGTAAATGATAGTATTTTCTTAAGCAAGACAGACGTTTAAAAGAATTATTTATAATATTATTGTGATTTATGATCAAGATAATTAATAAATATTAATAAAGTTACTAATTATATACATACTGTAGAAAAATGAGAAAATAAATGTAACATTGAAAAACATGCGATCATTTTTATTAGTGAAAAGATTTTTTTAAATATAAATTTCTTAAATTATAAATTTAATTTTTAGGTTTCAATTACTTTTTTTAATTCTTAATTAAGAATAATTTTTTTAATTACTATATGACTTAACCCTTTTACATTTATTCAAAAAAGAGAAACCAACAATAAAATATAGACATACATACTTATATATGTATGTTTGTAAGCAAGAACATTTTTGCCACACATAGCAGCTACGTATTACACAAAAAAAGCAAGCAAAGCATTAAAAATACTAGTGTATCTCAAATACATTCTTAATTAGGGTTGTCAGATTTTTTTGAGCCTCTGTCGCCAAATCATTAATCAGAAATCGCCAAATTTTAAATTTATTTCCTTCTTTAAAAAAATTTAACCAATATTTATTACATATAAATTCAGCTTCAATAAATGCAATGATAATTGCAGCAGGTAATAATAATTGAATAAAAAATAAAATTATTCGTATAACTTCCAATAGGATGATTCCATGTCAAAACGTACGATTTCTAGTGAGAAAATGTAATCAATTTCCTCAACAAATAGTCATATGATTACTTATATGCCGCATAGAATATGATAAAACAATTTAAAATAAAAATTACAAAATTTTAAGTAAAATATATGTTTCTCATAAGTAACACACTTTTAAATGTATAGTTTTGGGAAGTAAATGGCGTCAGCGTGCATAATTTACATTTTATTATAAGATTTGTCAAAAAATGTGACAACTGAAAAACATCACAGTTAAAAAACCCCCAAAAAGTGATATGTTAATAGTAGTGCTTAAACATATTACGTTTTTGTAAAACCACCTAAACGACACTTATAAGTGAATGTAATATAGTAGTTATTTTTATATATTTTAGTAAAAAATCGCCACTTTGTTTATAATCACCAAAAAATTCGCATTGGCGAAAAATCGTCACATCTGACAGCCCTGTTCTCAATGTCTTGTATGATTTGGTTTTTTTGCCACACCACTTGCACCATTTGTTTACGATAAACGCCTGTAACGCCTGTATTTGCAAACCTCATACTACGACGCATTTGCTTTAATTCAGCCAAAGAACAGTACAAATAGTATTTATTGTTGTTATTGTACATGTTGGCTATGAACAACACACTTAAAAAGCAAATGGATTTGCTTTTCAGGGGCTTTATCTACACGTAACAGAATATGTAAGATTGTTTTTCATTCGCTCTCGGAGAGAATTATTTCTCGTGTTGATTCATATATTAGTACACAACTATCTGATAAGATGAACTGTCAAAAAAAAAAAAAAAAAAAAAATACACATACATGAAAGTTTGTTTGTGTGTGTGCATGTATTTTTTGATTGTTTAGCATTTTAAAAAATATCTTTTTAAAATGTTGCTAAAACAATGGGAATTTACTCTATGACTGACTGAAAATAGAGGATTTATTAGAATACGTGTATCCCTTATTTAAGATTTAACATAATATAAACAAAATGGTCACTGTCTTCTGCCAGTATTATCTCACATATTATATCAGTATTAATCTCAGTTGTAAACCTGGAGTTAATATAAACTGAAATTTTTTTGGAAAAAATTTGTAAGATAAGAAAACTTAAAAAAATTGATAGATATTTTTTTCTTTTGCAAAATTTAGAAGAGAAAATTTTTGAGAAAGGATTTTATAATTTTCTATATTAAAAGTTTTTAAGAAAAAATTTTCTTCAGAAAAGGAAAATTGGCCGTAGAAAAAAGCTTCAGAGAAACTTTCTATAGACAAACTTTTATGAGAACATTTTACATGTATACATTTTAAGATAAATTTTTCTATAGGAAAAAGTTCAAATAAAATTTTTTAGAAAAGAAAATCTAAAATTTTTTTTAGAAAAAAATTTTAAAAGTTTAGAAAATTTTGCTTAGAAAAATTTTGAAGAGAAATTTTTATTACATAAGTTTTAGACAAAATTTAAAAAAAAAAGTTTTCTGTATTAAAATTTTTAAGAAAGAATTTTTTCCAGAAAAAGCAAAATTTTCTATATTTCTACATAAAAATATTTACGACAAAGGGGAAATTGTTTAAGAGATTTTTTTTTTTATAGAAAAAGATTAAGATGAGAATTTATAAAAAAATTAAAATAGATTTTTATGCAATATTTTCAAATAAATAAAATAAAAAAAGTTTATAGAAAAATTTTCAGAAGAAACAATTTTTTACAGAAAATTATTTGTGAAGATAATGTTTTCGTATAAAATATAAAAAAGTGTATAAAAAAAGTTTGTTATAGAATACAATATTAAAATTTTTTGGAAGATTTTTTTGTATAATTGTTTTACTGGGTTATTCAATATATATTTTTTCTTCTATATTTTATTTAATACAATAAAACTATTATATTTCAAGAGCAACAACAAATATATATCATACAAAACCTTTTGATAGATGATGACAAATGTCATAAAACAACTCAACAAAACTAAAGTAGATCCTTTGGCAAAATTATCTACAAAAATATGAGAGGAAAACAAAAAAAAAACTTTATGTAATTATTTTATAATCAAACACACGCAACATTTCATTGTTTTTTTTTTTTGATTTTGCAAAATGAGAAAAAAGTTCTATGAATACAACAACAAGAACAATAAATTCCCTTTTTTATATCATTTTCCCCAACAAATAGCTAAAATACAGACAATGTGGAGATGTAAACATGAGTGTGTGTATGTTTACACATACGTGCATGTGTAAGTTTGTGTTTGTTCAGTTGATTATTGAAATTGATAGTTAATTAATATGGATGGTTGTTGTTTATATGTGTAAGTAAGAGTATATATTTAAATACATTCATATATTCATGTATACATAGAGGAGTGTATGTGAGCATGTATTTGTATATCATATCATCTATGCTTGTTTAAATGCCTAAAGGTATGCTATATAATTTCATTTTGTTGTCAAAACAAAAACTTTTCTCTGAAAATGCAATTTATTGTTGTTTTTGTTGTTGTCGTTATTATAGTTGTTGCTGTTTTTTCACAAAAGCGAAATATAACACAACAACACAAACAACAAAAAAAAATTATAATAAAACTTTTTACATAATGTTATTAATTTGACAGGAAAATTTAATATCATCAGCTTACATAGACCCCAAAAACATTTACACACATATACAAGTTTACATACATAAACACATATCAATAATATATATTGATATTATACACGTTTACGTGGGTGTTGCTGCCGCACTATGGATAGTGCAAAAAAAGTTTTAAAACAGAAAAAAAAAAGAAAAATTTTATGAAAAACAGATTAATTAAATTTTAAAGCTTAAAAATATATAGGTTATGGCTAGTTTAATTAAATTTAAATATTATTAAATTCTATTTAACTACATTTACATATACACGCAAAGCGGATAATATTAAATGTCGAACAGAATGGATATTTATGTTAAAACTAATATATTTTGATATATTGAGGTGTGTCCTTCCGGCTAAAGGTTTTATTAGCAAAAATGGGTTAAAAGGAAATTAATTATAAAGTGTGGGATGAAAAAAAGAATTATACGAAAATCTGAAATTAATAAAAACTGTGACAATTTCTAACTCCGAAAGGTTGTATTAATTAAATGTCAAAAAAAGTCTCCTAAAAAAGATACTATTTTGTAGAAAAATATTTAAGAAGAGAATATTTTTTGTAAGAAAAAATTTTATACTAGAAGAGGAAATTTTCTATAAAAAATTATTAGAAGAGGAAATTTTCTATAGAAAATTATTAGAAGAGAAAATTTTCTATAGAAAATTATTAGAAGAGAAAATTTTCTATAGAAAATTATTAGAAGAGAAAATTTTCTATAGAAAATTATTAGAAGAGAAAATTTTCTGTAGAAAATTATTAGAAGAGAAAATTTTCTATAGAAAATTATTAGAAGAGAAAATTTTCTATAGAAAATTATTAGAAGAGAAAATTTTCTATAGAAAATTATTAGAAGAGAAAATTTTCTATAGAAAATTATTAGAAGAGAAAATTTTCTATAGAAAATTATTAGAAGAGAAAATTTTCTATAGAAAATTATTAGAAGAGAAAATTTTCTATAGAAAATTATTAGAAGAGAAAATTTTCTACAGAAAATTATTAGAAGAGAAAATTTTCTATAGAAAATTATTAGAAGAGAAAATTTTCTATAGAAAATTATTAGAAGAGAAAATTTTCTATAGAAAATTATTAGAAGAGAAAATTTTCTATAGAAAATTATTAGAAGAGAAAATTTTCTATAGAAAATTATTAGAAGAGAAAATTTTCTATAGAAAATTATTAGAAGAGAAAATTTTCTATAGAAAATTATTAGAAGAGAAAATTTTCTATAGAAAATTATTAGAAGAGAAAATTTTCTATAGAAAATTATTAGAAGAGAAAAATTTCTATAGAAAATTATTAGAAGAGAAAAATTTCTATAGAAAATTATTAGAAGAGAAAAATTTCTATAGAAAATTATTAGAAGAGAAAAATTTCTATAGAAAATTATTAGAAGAGAAAAATTTCTATAGAAAATTATTAGAAGAGAAAAATTTCTATAGAAAATTATTAGAAGAGAAAATTTTCTATAGAAAATTATTAGAAGAGAAAATTTTCTATAGAAAATTATTAGAAGAGAAAATTTTCTATAGAAAATTATTAGAAGAGAAAATTTTCTATAGAAAATTATTAGAAGAGAAAATTTTCTATAGAAAATTATTAGAAGAGAAAATTTTCTATAGAAAATTATTAGAAGAGAAAATTTTCTATAGAAAATTATTAGAAGAGAAAATTTTCTATAGAAAATTATTAGAAGAGAAAATTTTCTATAGAAAATTATTAGAAGAGAAAATTTTCTATAGAAAATTATTAGAAGAGAAAATTTTCTATAGAAAATTATTAGAAGAGAAAATTTTCTATAGAAAATTATTAGAAGAGAAAATTTTCTATAGAAAATTATTAGAAGAGAAAATTTTCTATAGAAAATTATTAGAAGAGAAAATTTTCTATAGAAAATTATTAGAAGAGAAAATTTTCTATAGAAAATTATTAGAAGAGAAAATTTTCTATAGAAAATTATTAGAAGAGAAAATTTTCTATAGAAAATTATTAGAAGAGAAAATTTTCTATAGAAAATTATTAGAAGAGAAAATTTTCTATAGAAAATTATTAGAAGAGAAAATTTTCTATAGAAAATTATTAGAAGAGAAAATTTTCTATAGAAAATTATTAGAAGAGAAAATTTTCTATAGAAAATTATTAGAAGAGAAAATTTTCTATAGAAAATTATTAGAAGAGAAAATTTTCTATAGAAAATTATTAGAAGAGAAAATTTTCTATAGAAAATTATTAGAAGAGAAAATTTTCTATAGAAAATTATTAGAAGAGAAAATTTTCTATAGAAAATTATTAGAAGAGAAAATTTTCTATAGAAAATTATTAGAAGAGAAAATTTTCTATAGAAAATTATTAGAAGAGAAAATTTTCTATAGAAAATTATTAGAAGAGAAAATTTTCTATAGGAAATTATTAGAAGAGAAAATTTTCTATAGAAAATTATTGGAAGAGAAAATTTTCTATAGAAAATTATTGGAAGAGAAAATTTTCTATAGAAAATTATTAGAAGAGAAAATTTTCTATAGAAAATTATTAGAAGAGAAAATTTTCTATAGAAAATTATTAGAAGAGAAAATTTTCTATAGAAAATTATTAGAAGAGAAAATTTTCTATAGAAAATTATTAGAAGAGAAAATTTTCTATAGAAAATTATTAGAAGAGAAAATTTTCTATAGAAAATTATTGGAAGAGAAAATTTTCTATAGAAAATTATTGGAAGAGAAAATTTTCTATAGAAAATTATTGGAAGAGAAAATTTTCTATAGAAAATTATTGGAAGAGAAAATTTTCTATAGAAAATTATTGGAAGAGAAAATTTTCTATATAAAATTATTGGAAGAGAAAATTTTCTATAGAAAATTATTAGAAGAGAAAATTTTCTATAGAAAATTATTAGAAGAGAAAATTTTCTATAGAAAATTATTAGAAGAGAAAATTTTCTATAGAAAATTATTAGAAGAGAAAATTTTCTATAGAAAATTATTAGAAGAGAAAATTTTCTATAGAAAATTATTAGAAGAGAAAATTTTCTATAGAAAATTATTAGAAGAGAAAATTTTCTATAGAAAATTTTAGAAGAGAAAATTATCTATAAAAAATTAGTAGAATTTTTTATAAAAATGTATGAAAAATTTTCTTTGTCAAAAATTTGTGTGACAAATTTTGATTTACTGTAGCATGTTTGTCGCAAATGTTTTTTGATGGAAAAAAATTGTCACAAATTACTTTTTATACATGAAGAAAAAAAATGTTACAAATATTTTTTTCTAGAGAAAAAAAAAATGCTGCGAATGTTCTTTTTTTTCTGTAGGGAAAAAATGTTTACAATTTTTTTTTATAGAAAAGATTTCCACAAATGTTTTTTTGCTGTATAAAAAAAAGTCGTACATTTTTTTCTATAGAAAAACAATTTTAAATATTTTTTCTCATAAGATTTTTTACGCTAAAAATCTATAAAAAATTTTTGTCACATTTTTTTTTCTCACAATTTTTTATGTAAAACAGAAAAATTACAAGTGAGAATGTTATATTCGGTTTGGCCGAATCTATATAACTACTATCTGCAACTTATTAAGATTCGACCTTGTATGGGTTTCCGAGTTTACCTTGGTCCTTCAACTATATTTCGTTGATGTACATGACATTTTGTTAAAGATAACGGCCGAAAAAAATAAATTGGAGTTACGACGGATACTCTTTTTTTTCTAGTATTGGGTCGATAACTTTGTTTATTTATGAACCGATTTTTGTCATTTTTAATACCAAACAAACCTAATATAAGTCAAATATTTGAGCAAAAATTCGTCCCCTTATGATATTCGCTTCGATCCCTATCCCGCTTTAAGCAGACAGATAGACAGACGGACGGACCTCGTTAGGTCGTCTTAGATTTTCACGAGGGCAAAGACTATATATACTTTATGGAGTCTTAGTTCATTATTTAAACATGTTACTTTGTGAATGACAAACCTCATGGTGGATATAAAAATATAAAAATAACCCGTATTTCTTTTTTGCTATAAACTTTAGTTTTTTTCTTTATATAATTTAAAAATATTTGTCCCAAATTTTCCTTAAATAATTTAGCTTCATTGTCCTTGTTCAGTTTTTATGTGATTTAAAACTTTGATGCACTTATTTATTTATTTTTTTCTTCTTATCTGTGTTACTAATTTCCATATTATCATTGATGTTATTATCATTACATTAAGCTGTTTTGGTCACAAGTCATTGTCCTATAAAATGAAAATAAAAAAATGCTATCATTTATCATAAATTATCAATGTTTGTCCGAAGTTAAATATTTTGCATTTACTTTTTTTCCCAGCTGGTGGCAAACAAATAAATTCTTAATTATGCTTAAAATTTTCCTAGGGAATATTCTTAAATTTGGTATAACAATAAAGACAAGCGACAAATAGAATATTATTTTTTTTTTTTTTGTTTTATTAACTTTTTTTGATGCGCCAGCTCTCAAACTTAAAACTTAAGCTATCTCTGTCTTTTAATAACACTACAACGATTATTAAATATATTTGTAGTTGTAGCAACGTGATGACAGGCTTGTGGCCTGTCATCATAATCATTTTGTCATCAATATGTCTGGGTGTATAATGCTAGCGAAAATGACGAAATGTCTTGTTTTATTCCACTTGTGCTTCAATTTTTTTCTTTCGGGCTAAATATGTGTTATATGTGTCTGTGTCTGTCAGTATGTCCGTCTGTCTGTCTGTCTTGTATTTTTATGTAACTGTCTAGTAAACAAACACATAGAAAGTATAAAATTGTTAAGCGAAATAAAAACATCTCCTTTATTGTGCTAAATAAAGAAAATAACAAGCGATAATGAGTCTAATACCGTACAGAGTATGAGCTGAAAAAAAGTCACCAAAAATATTGATAGAAATGAGAAAAAGTAATAAAAGATTTTGAAAATTTATGAGTTTTTTGTTTTAGTTGTAGTGTGCCAGACTTAAAGACTTAAATTCAGAATATGTTGAAAGATTTGTTTGCTTTTTATAATTTTTCTCAATGAATTTATTTTGTTTAAATTTTTTTCTATTACATATTCCCTAAATGTTTTTATACATATATTCAAGTACATACAATCTTAATGGTTTATATATATGTTAAATATAGGGAGTCCCTATTTATGTCTGTGTATGTGCTACGTATTTGTGGTGAAAATCATTTGGGCGGTACCCGTGGTATCCACATGGATACCGTGTATATACTATTAAATATACTCACACATACTTATACTCTTTTACTTATATATATTATATAAAAAACTTTTTATTTTTTATTTTTGTTTTGGCATATAACAGCAAAACTCTTATATACAAAAATATTATATATGTGTTGGTTTGAGTACTTCGTACTCATCATATTGTAAGATATTTTATGACATACTTATAATATTAGATACTTTTTCTCACTGATTTGTTACAGTTTT
The DNA here is from genome assembly GCA_932274085.1 of Protocalliphora azurea. Taxonomy (NCBI): domain Eukaryota; kingdom Metazoa; phylum Arthropoda; class Insecta; order Diptera; family Calliphoridae; genus Protocalliphora; species Protocalliphora azurea. The sequence goes on from OW026522.1 coordinate 6,974,060, forward strand.
TCTTTTTTGCTTTTTTTATTTTTTTTCTCCATTATACTTACATTCTCCTAGAACCTACTGGGAAAAAATAAAATACTCTTGGTTATTAAATTTAAGAGTTTTAGTAATAAAGAGTAATTTGAAATTACTATGAATCCGGCGAAAAACTCACGTGTTTCCAGGAAAAGGAGAAATTTCCCTTTAATTTTCCATAATGGAAAATCAAATAACTGTTGTTGATTTATGGAAATAAGGAAAATTTCCATTGAGCATTAACCATATGTTGGTGAAAATTTTCTGGCTTTCTTTTGTTACTCTTTTTCCAGGATTTAAAAAGAGCTTATTTTTTCCATTATTCGCTTTTAAGAAGCTCTCTTTATGTTTGGAAGTTTTGTTTATGACTGTTGATTTATTTCCATTTAAGTGTTTTTTTTAAGGGAAATTTCCTTGTGGGAAAAAAGGGATATTTTCTCTCGGTGTTGGGACAGTTAAGATTTCTATGTGTTTGTTTGTATGAGATGGTATTTTGTATTGTTTTTGATGCTGTTTAACATTATTGATGAGTGGAAAATAATTGAAGGGCCCTATAATATATTAAGTTATTTAGAAAAATAAGGAGAATAAGATAAACGAAACAGGGTGCTTCACAAAATTAATTTTTCTTTTAAGTATTAATGGTTAAGCTTCCAAATGTTTGCACTTGTTATTATTATTATTATTATTTATAGAAATATGTAATGGAAATGATGCCAAATTAAAAAATGATTAAGTTTTAATAACCCAAAAATATATTTTTTTTATTAACTTAAACAAAATTTTAAATTAAAAAAATTTAAAATAAATAATGTTCAAAAAATTATTTTCCTTATTTTTATAAAAACATTGATAAGTATTACAAAATTTAAATTTTTTATTTTTTTTAAATTCTCTTAAATTAATTTTTTTTAGTTGTTATAGAAAATTTTTTGATTTTTTTATAAATTGAATTTTTAAGATTTTTTTAAGTGTTTATTAATATTCTTTATTTTGGGATAATAACTTATTATATTTAATTAATTATAGAAAAATTGTTTGAAGAAGAATTCTAATAAAATTTAAAAACTTAAAATGTTTTAAATTTGTTTTTAATTTTTTGTAAAAATGAATGGATTTTTAAATTTAAAATAAATATTTTTTTCTCTTAATTTTTTATACAAAATTTTCATAATTTAAAATCTTTTAAATTTGTTTTTAATTTCTTTGTAAAAATTAATGGATTCTTTAAATTTAAAATAAAAATTTTTTTCTCTTATTTTTTAAACTGATTTTGTTCTAATAATTAAAAAAATATATTTTAACAAATTACAGCACTTTTGTTAACTCTGTTAATAGAAGGGAAGTCTCAGCTTCAAAACTTTTTTAGACAAAATTTTAAAGTAGCAAAGAAATTATAATTAAAAAAAATACTTAAAGTTTAATTGATTTGTTTACGTTTGCCTTTAATAAACCGACCTTAAATATCAAATATTTTTTTTAATTCTGATTTTTTTTAATCAACTTTTAATGAAATTATATTAACAACACCTTGTGGAGTAAATCAACAAAAATTCAAGACCTGAAATGGTTCCATGTGGTATCGGGAAGCAGTCAAATATAAATATAGATTTTAACATATATCAAATTCCTCAAATATAAATAATAAACACTTGTAGAAATAGGCCAACTTGTGTTCAGTCTTTCGTTGACCTTTTTAAATTGTATTGCGGACAAGTGGTGAAATCAAAATTTTTAAAATTTTAATTTCTTGCAATTTTTCGATTAGAAAATTTGCACCGTTTCAAGTATTGCAAAATATAGAATGGAGGTTTATTGTTCTTGTAATTATTAATCATTTTAGATACATCATTAGTTCTTCCAAAAAAGAACATTTTCATCACTTCAAAAGTAAAACAAATTGCAAAATTAGGAATTTTTTTTGGAAGATATTAATAACTACTTCCAAAAAGTAAAAAATAAATGTATTTTGAGAAAAAAAAAACATTACTAAGACAATTAAATTGTGACAATTTCAAAATAATTCATTTTTATCCTTTATCTTTTATTATTGACCGATTTATTTGATATCCTCGACAAATAAAATTAGAAAAATATTTTTTACAGCTGAACAAGAACTAGGTCAGAATCATTTCTGGTGTTTTTTTTGTTTTGGTGATTTTTCGAGTTTTTAAAATTATTTCTTAATTTGGCGAATTTTAGAGTTTTTTCAGTAAAAAAAAAAAAAAATCCAAAAAATATTTGTAACAGCTGTGCGGTTACAAAAAATCGAAAAATACGTTTTGACCGATATACCAGTTAACAATTTACAGATTTAATCCATTTCTTCAAAAAAAAAAAAAAAAAATTATAAAAAAATAATAAAAATAAAAAATAAATAAATAAATGATTCCGAATTTTCTGGGAAAGAACAAAGTCAGTGCCATTTATTAGGGCTACAAAAATTCAAAAAATTGATAGTAACCTAAAAAAAAAAAATACAATTTTGGAAATATCTCTACCATTTATGGACTGATTTTTGCAATTTTTAACATAAGAAATCTCGTAAGCTTTATTTATATTCAGATGTATTAATAATTTATATCAGTAATCGGCCCGCATAATAAATGCCATATCAACCGATGCATGGACGGATTGACGATGTGACCAAAAAAACGGACATCGTTATTTCAACTCCTCTTCCTATAGGATCCAGAAAATTATAGAAATGACAAACGAAATAATAACTTATAATTGTGCTCAAACATTTTATTGTCTTGAATTCGAAATGCTTTTTATTAAAACTTATTTTTTTTAAGATTTTAAAACTTTAAAAATTTCACATTGTTTTCCCCCCAAAACATGTTTGTATTTAGCACAAAATTTTTAAAATATAATTTGTTTGTAATTTTTGTAAATTTACAGAATTTAATTCATTATTATAAAAGTAAGTATTAAAAGAATTTTTTTATAGTAATAAATTTTTATTTGCACATACAGTACTGTGCAAAATAAAAGCAACAAAATTAGGGTAAAATTAAGAATAGTATTATTTTTTAATATAATTCGTTTACAGTGAAAATATTTTTACGAATTTCTAAACATATTTAAGGATTTACAAAAACACAAACATTTAAATGACTTTAAATTTGTCTATTAACAAAAAACGGAAATAAAACACTACAATATACATATAAGAGCGTGAACGGCCATAGTAATTATTAATTGTTGTCTGCATAATAGTTTCCATTTAAATTTTTGGACTAAACAACACTTTGAACTGTATTTACTTTGAAGCCACATAAAAAAAATTTTCAGATGGGTTTGTGTCTGAGAATTAGACTGCATGAATAAAAATTTTTAAAGAATTATGTTTAATCTAACCCTTTAAGTTTTAGAATATATTTCGTGTTCTTTATTCGCTAATATATTTTTAGAAATCTATAAACCTTAAAAGTTCAAAATTTTCTTATATATATTTTTAAGGAAAAACATATAGACTTTTAGGTGGAATGTAAATACAGTCATAATTACATATTGTCTTGGCTCATAATATAATATAATATAATATAATATAATATAATATAATATAATATAATATAATATAATATAATATAATATAATATAATATAATATAATATAATATAATATAATATAATATAATATAATATAATATAATATAATATACGTATATTATGTTACGTATCCAGTCAGAATGGACATAGTTGAATATTGTTTAAAACTAAATAAAGCACTTTCCTTTAATATGCTGAATTTCCTGAGTTTAGATTAAAATCTAACTTTTTAGTTAAAAGTTATAAAATGTTTATGATATAAATACAGAAATAAAAAACTGTACCTATATTAAACATGCTTCTCGGCAAGCAGTACTATTTTGCTTGCTCTGTTACTTCAACAAATGTTTTCAAAATTTTTTTTGTAGACTATATATTAAATTTTAGAATATTTTAGATATGTCCTTTTAGACTTACTGATAAGTCATAATTTTTTGCATTGTGTTTCCGAAATTAATTTGTAGTCCTTAAATAAAAAAATATTCTATAATTTTTAGTATGAAACTGGATTACTCTATGTTTTTAAATTTCAAAAAATTCTTAAAATTTAATGCATCGGACTATTTTATTACAAACCATAATTTTTATAAAAAAAAGTTTTTTTAGTAAAAGAAAAAATAACAAAAAGTAGAGAAGTAGTTTTACTATAAAGTTACCTTAACTTAACAAAAATCTCAAAAAATTTTAAAAATTTGATTTGAAAATTTAGTTGTTTTTGTTGTTCACGCTTTCACATAGAGAGCAAATGAGTTTATTTCTCGTTTTTTTAAGAGGAAATAAATTCACATCTACAACAGCACAGGTTTTTTGTTAATACCCAATTATATTATAAAATTAGTTTTGTTGCAAAACAGGTCAGAGCGCTATATTCGACTGTTTTTTATACCCTTCACTACCTTACCGAAAAATAATAAAATTTACGCCTTAAAGTATGTTTTCATAATTTAACATTTATACTTACAAAAATAATCTATTTTTTTCAAAACTACAAAACTGTAAACACAAAATTAAACCATTACTACGTTTGTACACACCTCTTACACGCTATTAAAGATATTGCGAAATGAAAATTTTGCCGTATAAACGGTGTGTTAATATTTTGTTTCCAAGTTAGTAACTAACGAAAAATATTCATGATTAGTGAAACTAATTGCAATTAAAGCGTACGGTGCCACTTTCTTTACGTTCAAAGAAATTTCGATGATATTCCTGTTTTTTTTCCATCTTTAATGACAAATAAGGAAATATATTTCTTTTGTAATTTGTGTAAGCAGTGAATCCTTTATATGCAAATTATTTTTATTTCCAATAATTTTTCGTATAAACGTAATATGTTGTAGCAAGCGTTGATTTCTAAAAAAAAACAACAACAGCACTGATAGCTTCTGACGACTACGAAATTTATATACATGCTTATACAAAAAGCAACAACACTGAGTCATTGTAATGATTCTATTTCCAACGAAAAAACATCCAAACATACATAAAAACAATTGTTTATATGTATAAACAATAAACAACTACTGCTTGCTTATACAGAAAAAGACAACACTGAAAGTCATTGCAATGCTATTTATCAGTGTTGCCAGTTTAGCTTTTAAAGACTAAATCTAACCTTTTTATTTTGCTTCTAGCCTCAAAATTTTTGTTTTAGTTTCCTGCTTTTTTCATTCTTAAAATTGCCTAAAAAGGCTAAAATGTTAGTATTTTAACAACGAAGAAAATTGTTTCTTATTTGCTATAACTAATCTTATTTTTATAGAGTCATCCTTTTAAGCATATTTGTGTATTTTTTTTTTTTTCGAAAAAAACCGAAATTATTTATATTTAACAAAAATTTTTGTTTGCGCCGCTTAATTCTTCAAATTAATAATAATTTAACTAACTTTTTGGACTTATTAAATCTATTATAATTATATTTAAATATACTTCATTAACCATAGAACAATTTATAATTGTAATTAAAAACAAAAAATTCTCATAAAAGCGGAAAATCATCTAAAAATTTTGAAATGCTTAGTCAAAAAGGAATTATAGTTCAGAAATGACGACAAATCACTTAAAAAAATTGAGTAATTTTTCATATGAAATCCAAATTTGAGTGTGAATTTTTTTAAGCGATTTTTCTTTGGGTCATTTTACATTTAAAAATTTATTAAAATATTTAAAAAAATGTCAAATCTAATGAGAACGTGAAAAAAATAAACTTTAAAACTAAAAAAAAAAAATGTAGATTTTTCTGGCTTTATTTTTTAGGACTTTTTAAGACTTTTTTGGTCCTTTTTTTAAGTATCAATTTATACTATTTTTTTCGATCTCTTGGCAACACTGCTATTTATATATGTTATTTTTTAGATTTGCCTATAACTCGGTTATTTATAAACAGATGTGGTTAATTCAAAAAAACCGAAGTTTAAGAAAAATATTTACAACAGTTACAAGTTCCGAAGCTTACATAAAAGCTTTACAAAGTCCAAAAATGCTTTTTGACCGATATCTCAGTTAATAATAAACCGATTTTGTTCGTTTCTTCCGCAAAAAATGATTCCGAATTTTTTGTGCAAAAACGAGTTCGCTAACTTATACAGGGACTTAGAAAAGTCGAAAACAAATACGTTTCTAGAGGCCTTTCCGTCTTTTTTTTTTAGTGTTTTTTATACCATTAATGAACCGATTTTATTGATTTTTACTTGTGTCATTTTATTTCATATTTCCCTATAATTTGATATGTAGCCGATAACTGAGGCTTTCTTAAAACTGATTTGAACAGACAGACTGATATCGTTATATCGACTTCCCTATCAATAACGATCCAAAAAATATATACTTTTTAGGGTCTTAGCTGAATATTGTAAAAATTACAAACGTAATGGCAAACTTATATATACCCTTTACTCCTGTGGTGAAGGGTATAATAAGTGAATTTTTAGACTAATGGTTATTTTGTTACTTACGTTTTGTACAGTACTGTATGTACTATTACCTAAAATAAAAAAAAGTAGTGAAAATACTTATCAGCAAACAATTTCTATCATTTCGTTTTTTTTTTTCACCAACTAAAAAGCCTATAGCACAAACCTTACAAAACTTCAAAACAAAATTTCTAAAATATTGAAGCACATTTCAATACTCTTCCTTTCCTAAAAATTCTAGTAATTAAAAATAAAAAAACAAAATAAAAAAAAGAAATATTTTATTTTTGTTTTGCATATTTTCTTTATATCCACTGTAAAGCATTTAGGAAATATTTTGTATATTTTTGAAGAGCGTGTGCTCTTGTTATAAATAGTTGGTGGAAAAATGCAAATGTTTCATATTTTCTAATAAGCCTTCAAACATTTTGTACGTACATACACACACACATTTCAGCTAGATGAACAATAAAAAAAAAAAAAAACAAAAACAACAAGATTATGTGTAGGTAATTTTTGTTGTTAATGCGTTTCATTGCATTTTTCTGTTTAAGGGTCAGTGTTCGTTAGTTCAAAACATACACACATTTAACCACATGCATGTATGATGTATAACATTAACATATGAGTGTATTACTGCTAGCTAAGACTTGTTGTAAGCCTTAGCTAGCAGTCAGTTTCTATGACTGAATGTCTGCCTGTCAGTCGGTCTGTTTGCTTATCTGTCTATTTGCTTAATTAGACTTTATGATTACTATTAGAAATTGTTTTTGCTGTTTGTAATACTCGTATTGCATATTCAAGTTACATCCTTTAATATAATTCTTATTGCAACCACTAGGCCGAAGAGCAATAACAAATGAACTGATATAGTTAAAGGCTGTAGTTAAGTTTTGATGAATCTAGCCAGGATTTTATACAAAAATTAATAAAGCCCCACAAACAATTTAAGATAAAATTTTAACACACATCTATGAGGTAACCTTTTCGACACTTCTTAAGGATAATAAATTATAATTTGTCTACTGAGTACATTTAGTCAATATATATCCAAACATTTCATATATACAAATGTTTATGTGGTTTTCATTCATTAGTAGTTTTTTTTTCTACTTCTTTCACTCATTTATTGATGATTGTTTTTCTCTATTTTGGTTTTTGTTTTTGTAGTCAGTATTTTGTTTAGTTTCAAGAGATATTTTTCTTCTCTTTTCAATTAATTCGCTATACTTTCATTTATTGTTCTTCATTTCATGTACATATTTTTTTATATTTATGTTTGTTTTTGTAAATATGATTGGTTGGTAAGTGTATGTGTTACAAGTACATTTTGTATTGTTTACACTTGATTTGTAAACATATGAGTAAAATTGTTATTGTTAGATTTTGGAAAAAAATATCTATGTTAATAAAAGAATAGAAGGAAGCATGTTGCCACAATACTTGCCATATCAATTGTGGAAGTGAGTATTTAAAAATAGCTTCGTTTTTAGTTTTGAAATTTTAATACCTAATATTTTGGTTGTTGTTGCTAACAACTCTCGTGCTTTTGCATTATGAAACCACAAAAAAAAAAAAAAAAAAAAAATGTATTGATGAGCTATTTATGAAAGAGAATTCTTGAAATTAAAAGAGTTTTAATTAATTGATTTTGTTATACCCTACCACAGCTGATATTTGCTATACACGGAAAATATCTTCGGACCCAGGCTTTAAAGGATGAGCGTTATTTGAGTCAAAATCGCTTTCTAAGTCAATTTAATGATGTCTGTCTGTATGTGGCTGCCTTTCCATGTAAAATTGGTGAACAAAGTATAGATTTTAATTCTAAGGACATTGTTGCTAGATATGAGGTTTTTACCCCAAATTTGGGAAATTTTTGTTCCAGAAAAAGATGAAAATTTTGGTTTGGAATTAGGGGAATTTTCTGGGCATATTAAAAACATTTAGGGTTTTGTTTTTCGGGGAAATATTATGATGTTTTGTTTAGTTAACCCTAGTCGAATAGACCATATGCTATTGCAACTTTTTTATTTTAAAATTACAATAACTTTTTATCTATCACCACTAGACACCTTAAGTTCTCTGACATATGCAAACTGATTATTTTGACGAAATTAAAAAAAAAAAAAAAAAATACATCTTCAATACCCAGAAAAAAGTTTGTACATAAATATAAAAATTTACTTTCATTGATTTTACAGAAAAAAGTTCGAACATAAATATAAAAACTTACCTTTATTGATTTCAGTTCATAATATTTAAGCATAATTTCTTAAGCAATAAAACTTATATATATATATATATATATATATATATATTTAATTATTAATGAATCAAAAGTCAAGAAGACTGAAAAAATTGTTTGTATTTTCATGTTTGGAATTTTCTTTGGAAAATTTTATGTCTTTAATGATTTTTTTCCTACATTTTGAGAACAGAGCAAAAACGTTTTTATCAAAATGATGTGCTGCAGAATGTGAGCAAAATTATGCAAATTTCTAATCATTATTTTTTAAAAGATTTTCCTTGTAATTTTGCCACTTTAAGACATTAGTTGTTCATGGAGTTATTTTTAGACTCTAAAGATAGTCAAAAATATGCAACTAAAAAATACACAACAATTTTGTCGTCAGTGAAATTTGAACTTGGACACAAATTAACCATTCGGTTTTAATGACTAACGTTTTACTCAGCACACTATCTTGCACTTAATTTTCTAAGTGATAAAATCTTTTTTTTAGTATAAAATATCTTTTTAGACATTTTGTTATAAAAAACTAACAGCATCAGAATGGGGTTGAACCAACTACCTACTGGTTGCTAATCCAGCGCTCTAGCCAGCTCATCCACTTGATTGCAATATTACTGTGCTATTGTACTATTGAGTACTTTTTTATGTAATATAGAGTAGGCAAATAATAATGTCATCTCATTACCGAGAAACAACTTTAATAAGTAGTTGCCATTACCGAAAGCCAGAAAATTTTTGCTGGGTATAAACAGATATTTTATTTTTATGAGAAAGTTTGGGAAAACAGTAGTGTTTAATTCATAGCATTTATGAAAAAAAAATTTCAAATACATGTATTTTTTCTCTCTATAAGTAATAGGGTCTTTTAAATTTTCCATCCTTAAAAGAGTGCACAGGTAAAATTGCACCTATATATATTTCGCATAAGGAGAAAGTGAGAAAATAAAACAAAAATTTTTTTTATTAAATTTATTTTATCAAAACCCTTTAAATTTTCTTTACATTTGAATGAACGAAGAATACGAAAAATATTTTTTGATTGAGTTTCTTTACATGAAACACATGTACGTCATACTATGCACTGAGTGTTCATTTCAGAGTGTTTTCATTCAAAACATACTCGACTTTCTGATCTTATGTTCTTAGGTTTATGATATTGGCAAATATAATAGCTTTGAACGATATTTGAGATTCCACTTCCGTCATAATATCCTATAGGACCAGATTCTTGTGCAGTAACCAAACATCGCAAAAATAACATTTCCGCTGCACTAAAAAAAAAAAATAATTTTATTCCAAATGATGGATGCAATCTAAACTGGCAAATGAAAACTATTTTTAGGAACTGTCTTTCCTTAAATTGAACCTTAAATGGTACGTTCTATATAATCTTGGCTTGTACGATATTTCGAGGTAATTTTGCGCAATATTTTGTCCATCACATTGACTAAAATTTCGATTATATTACATTCTCTTTGCAAAAAATTTCGCGGATTTCGTATTTTAAATTTTCCACGAATTATGCATAGTTGATAGAAAAATAATTGACTAAAAGAATTTAATTTATCTTTTATTTTCAGTTTTCTCATTTTTTTTGTCACTTCATTTTTAATGAAATTTTAATGAATAATATTCAGTTTTGAGAAAATCTAAAAAATCAAACATTTTTATAGTAGAAAGCGAATAAAAAAAAAAAAAACAAATCCTTATAAAGAAAAAAGGCAATTTAATATGGATTGTAAAACGTTTTTGTTGGAAGGGGATTTTTTGGGGAACTTTTTTAAAATTTCTGGATTATCCAAAAGAAGTATCTGGCAGCCCTGTTTAAAGATATCATGATAGAATTTGTTAGAAATAATTAATTTGTCATATATATACAAATATCCACTTAGAATATATATATATCTATATGTATATATCTATAAGCCTTTATATATATATATATATATATATATATATATATATATTCTTTTTTCATAACTGGCAAAAAATTGCATTTTGAGACAAAACTCAAAACTTGTTTGTGACAGAGAGAACTGAAAATTTTCTTGCATATAATATGTTCAAAAATTTAAACCATGTTTCTATTATTTCAAATACTTATAATGGAAAACAAGATCTGCATAAAATTCTTTATCTAAAATGATATAAATTATTATTTTATTTTATCGTTATTATTATTATTATTTTTTTTTTGCAAAAATTGGAAAAATAATGTCATTGAAATTATTGAGTTAAAAAAAAAAAATTAAATAAATAAATATTGATTTGAAATATTCTTTTTTGGTGATGAAATTTTACAATTTTAAAAAATTTTCTCACGATATTTTATGATATGTACGTTTATAAGATAAAAATTTTGTAAAATTTCCAAATTAAAAAAAAAAAAATATATATAAGATCAGGTCGTATTGAAGTATTATTGGAAATCAATAAATAAATTTCCAATAAAATTAAAGTTTAAGTAAACCAATTTTAATTTGATACTTTTAAAATCAAATTGGCCTCTAAAATTGTTTCTTTTTGACTCAATATTATTTCCAAAAAACAAACTTTCTATTGATGCTTCCATACTTTGGGCTTGTATTAAACTTTAAATATTGCAAACAACTTTGTATTATAAATTTGTATAAAAAAATCTATATATATAATTGTTGCATGCAACTCATATGTTCTTATCATAAGGAAAGTAATACAATGCACTCTGGAAATTGTTAGATATTTTGTTTGAAAAAAAAGAAAATGATTTTTTTTCTTTTCCTCCACGAAATATTTTTGTTGGCTTCACTACAAGTGATTTCCGCATTAACATATGTAAACTATAAAATCCATACATACAAACATAACACTTTGTGTTTAAAAATAGTTCAGAAATAAGAAGCACACACCAAACAATTAAATGAAAAATACAAAAAGCAAATTTAAATGATTGAAAGACTGGCAGAGGGGCAGACAAATGAACGCATAGCATAGTTTATTTGCCACACACTATTTTTCTTAGCGTTTTTGTTTTAATATTTTAGGTTTCATATTCATTTGAGTTATTAAAAATTAAGCTACTGACAGTTTGTTAAACACAAACCATTTGTAGAAATTTGGTGGTGGTTTTTAGTGGTAATAGTGATGATGGTCATTCTATAACAAAATCTGATCATTATATTTTCTTTTTGTTTTGTTTTTGGGAATTTTGATTAGGGTAATTATAATTTGTATTTTATATTCCAAACATTTTTGGTTTTATTTATCATTCAAATTAGTTTAATAATTTATGTATATTTGTTTAGATATTTCATTAGGATTAAAAATATTTAAAAGTAAAAAAAAGAAAAAAAAAAACTAAAAATATACTTTAACAAAAATTGCTCAATTTGTGTGTAACAGGGCGTGTAATTTTGAGCTGGCATTAAACTGATTAAAAGCGATTAGTGGGACAATACTTTGTACACGTGTTGGAATATTAATGTAAACAAAAATAATACAAACATGTGTATCAAATTACTTTTGAAATCCATCAAAATTCGATTGAATATTAAAATCTGACTTGCGATGTATATGGCTAAATTGAGTAATATAAACGCTACGAAATTAGATCTAAAATAAAAATGTACCGAAACGTAATTATAACACAAGTAGAATTAAATTTGAACTGAACTAAAACTAAAGAAGATTTGAAATAGAACTGATTTAGAATTAAACTATAAATGAACTAGAACTGAATTGGAACTGAAATAGAGCTGAACTAGAACTTAACTAGAATTGAACTATAACATAACCAAACTGAGCTAGAACTGAACTAGAACTTAACTAGAACTAAAGTAGAATTGAAATAGAACTGAAAAAGAACTGAAGTAGAACTGCAGTAGAACTGCAGTAGAACCTAACTAGAACTAAACTAGAACTGAACTAGAACTGAATTAGAAATAAAATAGACCTGAACTAGAACTTAACTAGAACTACAACCACAACTTAAGCTAGAACTGAACAAGAACTGAAGTAGAACTGCAGTGGAACTTAACTAGAACTGAATTAGAAATAAAATAGACCTGAATTATAACTGAACCAAAACTGAAGTAGAACTGAACTAGAGTTGAAGTAGAATTGAACTAAAACTTAACTAGAACTGAAATTGAACTGAACTAGAACTGAACTAGGACTTAACTGGAAATATAATTGAAATAGAACTGAACTAGAACTGAACAAGAACCAAAGTAGAACTGTAGCAGAACTTAACTAGAACTAAACTAGAACTGAACTAGAACTGAACTAAAACTGAAGTAGAACTGAACTATAATTGAACTAGAACTTAACTAGAACTAGAATTGAAATAGAACTGAACTAGAACTAGAATTGAAATAGAACTGAACTAGAACTGAACAAGAACTGAAGTAGAACTGTAGTAGAACTTAACTAGAACTAAACTAGAACTGAACTAGAACTGAACTAAAACTGAAGTAGAACTGAACTATAATTGAACTAGAACTTAACTAGAACTAGAATTGAAATAGAACTGAACTAGAACTGAACAGGAACTGAAGTAGAACTGTATTAGAACTTAACTAGAACTAAACTAGAACTGAACTAGAACTGAACTAAAACTGAAGTAGAACTGAACTATAATTGAACTAGAACTTAACTAGAATTGAACTAGAACTTAACTAGAATTCAAATGGAACTGAACTAAAACTTTTTTTATTTTTTTATTTCAATTCCTTATTTCAATTTTGGGTTCACATGTAATTTAAAATTAATCCCGCGAAACCATATGGCTTGTCAGCAGGGCGAAATATCTTAAAATACTATATAATTTTATTATTTATTATTTTCATTGCGAAGTTATAAAGTATGACTTCAATAATTTTTTTTCTTGTGTATACTCGTATATTTTATATTCTCAGTAGATTCATGGGTAGCTTAATGAAAATATAAGGTAGGACAACACTAAGGCAATTTTTCCATAATTATTTGATAACGTTCTACTTGGAACCTTATTTCCGCTCGGCATCGGGTATTATAAATGTTATCGATTGGCTTAAGCAACCTAGTCTCAGAATTCATTTATTACAGTTGTAGTATTAGTATTAGTATTAGCAGTTCGTTGGCTATGCTCTTTGCTGATGTGTTGTTATTATTGTTGACGTATGTGTTGTTCACCAATGAATTCCTGTTTATGAATATGCTGTGTGTTAAAGCGTGTGTTGCTGTTAGCGAGTACATTTCTGTTACCGCGAGTGTGTTGTTGACGTAAATTTTATTGTTTACAGTTGTGTTGTATAACAAAATGTTAGTATTTGAATGCGTGTTGTTATTAATGTTTACAAGGGTATTATTAACATGAGTGTTGTTGCTGTTTACCATTGTGTTAATTTTTACGTGTGTGTTGTTATTGTTTATGTGATTATTGTTGTTAGTTTGTGTGTTACTGTTATTTACGAATGTGTTGTTGTTTACGTGTGTGCTATTGTTTACGATTATGTTGTTAATGTGTGTGTTGTTGTTGTTTATCAATATGATAGTGTTTACGTGTGTATTGCTGTTATGTTTTATGCATGTGTTGTTGTTACCAATGAGTTGTTGATGTGTGTGTAGTTGTTCACAAATGTGGTAGTGTTTACGTATTTGTTGTTATTTTTGTTCACCAGTGTGTTGGCGTTTACGTGTGTGTTGTTAACGTAGGTGTAGTTGTTGATTGCATGTGTATTGTTATTAGTTTTTGTGTTGCTATTATTTACCAATCTGCTGGTGTTTGCGTGTGTGTTGTTGTTTTCGTGTACGTTGTTTACAATTGTTTTGCTAATGTGTGTAATGCTGTTGTTTACCAATGTGCTGTTGTTGTTGTTATTTAACATCGTACCATATATTATTGGTGTTTGCACATGAGTTCTCATATATTAGGTGTATTGAATTTGCTGTTTATTATGTTGTTGGTTTTTCAGCAAAATTTTTAGGATTTGGTTTTGTGTTTGCTGCAGTCTGATACAATATGTGGAACTTCGCCAAACTGTGGTACTGTGCCTGATGTATGATTCAACTAGAGAAAAATAGACCTATTTTTAAGAACAACGAATAGGGTACAGTTACCTAAGTGGAAGAGACTGACCGCAGCTTTCCTCAGTATTTTCTTAGATAATGTATATGCGTTAACCACTTAAAATTTTCGTCTACATAAACGCCTAAGTACTTATATAGGGATATTGTAGTTATCAATTATAAGAGAGCTGATGTTGCGGTGGCATTGGTTATTTTGAAATATTAGGTTTATTTCATGATTAGCTTCTTTTTCGATGCATTTGTAATGGGGCCGTTATCATTGGTCCATTTTGTAATTATATTTAGTTCATTTTGTATGATTCTACTTGTTTCATCTGTTCTTTTATAGTCAACAAGTGCAGTATCATTTGCATAGACAAAAGCTGATTTTCTCCTAAGGATACCTATCATCGCATTTGCATAAATAAAGTATAGGATTGGACCCAGTTTTGATCCTTGAGTTACGCCAATATTTTTTTAAAAAGTTTCATTGCTTAGGTTTACTCGATAGGTTCTTAATTCCAGATAATTTTTAAACCATTGCAAGGAGTTTCCTCTAATTTTATTTTGTTCCATGATATCTAATAGTTTACTATGGTGTCGAAGGTCTTACTAAAGTCCACAAATAATACCAAAAAATGAATATTTTCGCCTAAGCATTTACGTATGGGTTTTGAAAAGTTTTCTAACAATTTATATTTTTACCTGTTTTGGAAGCCATATTGGTTTGGATTTAGAATTTTATATTTTTTTTAAAAAATTCATTCAGTCTTCTAAATATTATCTCTTCTAAAAAATTCTCAATAACTGGTAATATAGACATTTTTAATGCCATTTTTATAAACTGGCGTATTATTGAAGATTTTAGGAGATTTGGAGCAGTTGCACTGTTAATGCTAGATTTTACAATGGTTGTGATTATTGGAGTTAAAACAGCTGCAATATGTTTTAAATCTTTTGGTCTAATGCCACCAATTCCTGAGCCTTTTCGTACATTAATGCTATGATGCTAAAAATCTCCTCCTCATTTGTAGGAGAGAGATAAATAGAGTTTGACAATCGAGGTTTAGTATATTCTAAAATACTTACATCGCACTTGTGTAGAATTTTTTCAAATTAATATTAAAACTATATGCAAATTTATTTGTTATAGCCGAGATATCTTCGTTTTTAAAGTTTTTGATTAATGTTGAGTCAATACCATTTGCTTTTTTACCCATTATTTCATTAGTTAGTTCCCACTGATTTAGAACTAAACTACAAATGAACTAGAACTGAACTAGAACTGAGCTAGAACTGAACTAGTACTTAATTAAAACTGAACTTTACTAGAACTGAACTAGAACTGAGCTATAACTGAGCTAGAACTGAACTAGAACTGAACTAGTACTTAATTAAAACTGAACTTTACTAGAACTGAACTAGAACTGAGCTTGAACTGAACTACAACTGAACAAGAATTGAACTAAAACTGAACTAAATATGAACTAGCTCTGAACTAGAAAAGACCTAGAACTTAACTAGAATTAGATTATAAATAAAATAAAACTGAACTAATATTATTGAATTAGAATCGCTTCTTTGAGGGACGTTCGGACAGACATCTTTGTTTGAAAAGCCCTGTCCATAAGTATCTGTAGATCTCCGGAGTAGAATATGAAAATGTAGCTAAAGAATTTTTAGTAAAAAATCTATTTTATTTTTCTTTCTTATTTCCCACCATAATTTCCTGCACATGTTGCTAAAAAGCATCGCTATCAGCAACAAATGACTTCATGAAACATAGTATAAATATTTACTTTTCACACTAAATTTATAAGATATTTATAAACTTATATACACAACAGTTAGACAGTCTACAAGAAATAAAGGTACTGACTGTTTTTACTAAAAGCAACTAAGTCTTAAACAAAATTGTAGACAAAGATAAAAGCTAAATATAAAGCAAAAACAAAAAAATAAAAATTTCTGCGAAAAGCAAATAAATAAGAAAATTTATGCTGACACTGGTTGACTTTATGGCGGTGACAATGTGTGTTTAAATATTCACTCACACACATACACACACTTTTAGAGACAAAATAACAAGAAATATAAATAAATAAACAAAATTTGAAACAAACTAACACATTCTTAGTATAAGAAACATAAATTGTAGAAAAGCAACGAAACGAAGTATAGAGAAAATTGAGTAAAGAAATACATATAAACAATACAAAAATTATAGCATAAAACATTGTAGCTTTTGCAAACATATGATGCTGCTAAACCTTAATATATTTCAGAAAAAATATATTGCATATTTTTGGGGGTGTGTGATTGTTGTTAATTTGTAGCATATGTTTTATTGGGGAATGTTTGGCTGTTTGATTTAATGATATAAAACAATAAATTGATAGAATGAAAAACAAAAAAAGAAATGAAACTAAATTTAATCAAACGAAGCAAAGGCAAATAGTGATTAATTATTTTATTTTTCTAGTAATTGATTACATTTACTTTTTAATTCAAGGGGAAAAATCAAACCACATTAAAACAAATTTTGTTGGTTTTGTTTACACAATTTCTCGGTACAATTTTGTAAACAATCCACAAGTGTCACTAAAAAGACCTAAAACATATAAACTCACATACTTACATCACACACATGTATATGTTTTTGCATTCTTGTGTAAGTGTGCAATATGTGTGCGTATTTGTGAGCTTTTACAAATATTTTGTTGGCAAATAGATTTTGTTGTTTATAAAATTTTCATTATTTTTGTTGGATTTTTTTTTATTATTTTTAGGTTTTGCTGTAGCTGATGTTGATGTTGGCTGGTGTAAAATTTAAAACCACATTTTGTCAATAACGTTCTTTCATTAATTTGTGAAAAATTGCTCGCTTGTTTTGTAACACTTTGGGGAAGCGCAGAGAGTTGGAAAAATATTAATAAAGGGTAAAAAAATATTTTTAAAAATATGTACACGAAAATTTGTCTTAAAAAGTTATTTAAATAAATCAAATAATACGCTTCCAATAATAATTTATTAACAATAGAATCATCTTTATTAAAAATTTAAATAAAAAACATTTTTCCCCTACCTTCAACCTTGGCGACTATACTCAAATAAAACTTTAGGCTCTGTTTGCCTTCTACATAGACAGGTGGAAATAAATGAATGGGTATCAATATCTCTTGTTTTTTCTCATCTATATTGAACATACATTGATTTTACCAAAAACGGTAAATATTTTTTTCCAGGTTTTTACTCATCGTTAGTTTGTCAGCAGATGTTGCATGCAATTCATCAATATCATTTTATCACTTTGCACGGCATATTGATATACTGCTATGACTACGACAAAAAAAAGAATACAACAATAGCTATAACACTAGCAGCTAAGGCTGCTACATGTTGCAATAAAAAAAAAACAAAAACAAAGTATTGGAAAATAAAAATAAACGCAAAAAACAACAAGAGAAATAACGATTGCATGCATATATGCAGGCATATTTATTTGTTTCGCATATATTCATACTCAAACGCACACACACATATAAAAAATACGCAAAATTACACAAATGTACGGATACATTAGGAGGGCTCAAAAGCATTTAACTACAACTCAATTTAAATTAAACTAGAACTGAAATCAAACTGAAATGAAACTTAACTACAACTGGTCAAGAACTGATTAAAAACTAAGCTTCAACCGACCAACTTTAAGCTAGTTTTCAAGTAAATTCTTCTATAGTTTCATTTCGCTTTTTAGGTGAGTTCCAGTTCTAGTCTAGTGCAGTTCTAGTTCAGTTCTATTTCAATTCTAGTTTAATTCTAGTTCAGTTCTATTTCAGTTCTAGTTCAGCTCTAGTTCAGTTTTAGTTCAGTTCTAGTTAAAATATACTTCAGTTATTATTCAGTTCTTGTTTAGCGCTAGTTCAGTTTTAGTTCTATTCTAGTTCAGTTTTAGTTCAGTTGTAGTTCAGCTGTAGAACTGAACTAATTCAGTTCAAGTTCAGTTCTTGTTTATTGCTAGTTCAGTTCTAGTTCCATTCTAGTATAGATGTAATTCAGTCAATTCCAGCTCATTTCTAATTAATTTTTAAACTAGTTCACTTGAACTTCATTTATTGTTCCATTACAAATCAATTCCCGCTAAGTTATTTTTCACTTTTAAATTAAATCTAGTCCAGTGCAGAGTACATTTAGTATAGAACCTCAATTGATTGAGAATTGATTCAAAACTTTCTATTTTGGGACCCTACTTATATATTCAAAAACTATTGATTCACTTGCTTTTGCTTTCATGTTTGATTTTAACAAACTGCTTGTGCTCTATGCCAGAGCTTTAGCTGTTGTTGTATGCATTTATGCAAGGATATCATGTTAACTCTATACATGCACTCTTGCACATAAGTGTGGAGCGAGCGTATATATTTTTGTAGCCGTTGTTCAACATTAATTTTGATTTTTATGTGGTTTTGATGTGTTTTATAAAATGCAGCCTGTTTGGTTGCACACAACTATACAAGAAAGAATACTTTTTTTCAATTTTTATTTTTGTTGTTTTTGTTTTTTCAACAATATTTGCAGTTACAAAATGTTGTCGCTTTTTCTCTAGATTCTCAGTACTCTACATGTATACTCACATGCTTTTGTTTATGTTTGTACATCTACATATGTGTCTCTATATCTTTGAGTCTCTTAGGAATATGAATTGCGACAGTAATTCAATTTTAACAATTTTTCAACTGTTATTGACGTGACGGTGATTTGTTACCATTTCAATGAGTTTTTCTCCATCTATGTAGGTTTTTTTTATGTGTGTGTTCTTTATTTCTGTGATTTTTCCTGCCACTTCTGCTGTATTGTTGTATTTTAAGGCCCATTTATATCTTTCTGTATCCAGTTTTTTTATATATATTTTTTTCATAGATTTCCCTGTTTTCAGTTACCCTGGCTTTCATTGCTTTAGCCAATATTTACTTATGAGTGTTTGTTGTTTGATGCCTGATAAACATGGTCGATTCAAAATCAAAGAAATAAATTCAACAAAATATTGCAAAATTTATTGATAGATGTTGTAAAGGAATAAAAAAAATTTTATATGTTTTAATTAAATTTTGTTAAAATGAAATATAGTATTTGTAGTCGGTATAAATATTTATTTTCAAAAAACAAAAAAACTTGTTAAAAGACATTTGTACATACAAAACTACGCGTTCACAAGTTACAAGAGAATATAACAGTTTAAAAATTATAAAACAAATTGAAATTAAAGAAATTTAAATGAATGAACTAGAACTGAACAAGAGCTTAACTAGAACTGAACTAGACCTGATCTCGAATTGAACTAGAACTGATCTAGGACTGAACTAGAATCGAGATAGACCTAAACTAGAACTAATCAGCAACTAGAACTGAACTAGACCTGAGGCAGAACTGAATTATAAATGAACTAAAACTGATCTAGAAGTGAGTTACAACTGAACTAGAGCTGAACCGGAATTGAGCTAGAACTGAACTAGAATAAGGCTAAAATTTAACCAGAACTTAACTAGAACTGAACTAGAACCGAACTAGGACTGAACTAAAACTGAGCTAGAACTGAATTAAAACTGAACTAAAACTAACTAGAACTAAACTGGAACTGAACTACAACTAAAATAGAACTGGAACTGAACTATGACTTAACTAGGACTGAAGTAGAACCAATCTAAAGCAGAACTAAACTAGAGCTAAACTAAAACTGAACTAGAACTAAACTAGAACTGAAATTGAAATAGAATAGAAACTGAACTAAAATTTAACTAGAACTGAACTTGAGCCCAGCAAGAAGTAGAAATGAACTAGAGCTTAACTAGAACTGAACTAGAACCTAAACTAGAACTAAGCTAGAACTAGAACTGAACCAGAACTGAACTGGAACTGAATTAGAACGAAATTAGAACTGAACTAGAATTGAATTAGAACTAACATATAACTGAACTAGAACTGAACTGGATTTGATCTGAAAATGAAATAGAACTAGAACTATTCTGGAACTTAGCCAGAACTTAAATAAAATTTCACTAGCATTGAAATAAAACTGAACTAGAACTGAACTAGAACTAAAGTAGAACTAGAAATTAACTAGAACTGATCTTGAACTGAATTACAACTGAACTAGAACTTAAACAGAACTAAGCTAGAACTGAAATAGAACTAGAACTAAACTGGATTTAATCTAGAACTGAACTAGAACTCAAACAGAACTAAAAGAGAACTGAAATAGAACTGAACTAGAATTGAACTAGAGCTGAACTAGAACTTAAACAAAACTAAACTAGAACTGAAGTAGAACTGATCTCGAACTTAACTAGAGTAGAACTAGAACTTTTCTTTTTTATTTATTATTTATTTAAAAATTTTTTTAAATTTTTAAAAAAGTTTTTAAGCCTAATCCCGTGAAGCCATTTGGCTTATCTGCAGGATGTATAAATATAAAAATAATTATAGTAAATAAAAATAAATTTCTTCATTACGAATTAATATAAGATAATTTAATAAATTTTTTCCTTTTATACAAATTTTGGTGGTTTAAAATATTTAGGAATATTTTGTTGAGGATGGTTGGTAGTATGACACTTAGGCTGTGCTTTGCATAGTTGTTTCTAAAACAATCTACCTGTTATCTTCCTTTAGCTCGACATCCTGTATTGTATATGTGTTCTATTGGCGATAAGAATCTCGGGTCATTATAAAATTTATTTTTAAGTATATACTTTTGATGTTGAAGACCTGTAGTTTGGTAGCTAAGCTAGTTGTTTGAGTCTTTCTATTTGTATTTATGTGTGTGTTGTTTACTTATGCATTGTTAACATGTTTTGATGTTGCGTATGATGTTATTCTGTTAAATATTGTTGATATATATTTATATAATCTAGAGCTAAAATAGAACTAATCTAGAACTCGAACCGAATTAGAACTGAACTAGAATTGAACTAGGGTTTAACTGTAGTTGATTTAAGACTAATTTAGAATTGAACAGCAATTAGATTGTAATTAAATTTTAGTTAAATATTGCTTTATATTATAAAGCACTTTCATGTTAAAAGTATGTTTTCTGTATAAAAGTCCTATTGATCTTAATAAAATTGTAAATTTTTAATTTTTAATTTTCTTGCAGAAAAAGCAAAACATTTCATCTTTTTAAAATTTGTTCATCAATCATTTATATAAATGAGTTTTAGTTTCACATGGACATAATGAAAGTAAATAAAAATTTACTTTCCAAAGCCTCTTTAGAAAAAACACACACCCTAAATATATGCTATAGATTATATTATAAAAGAGAAATAATAAAGGCAAACAATTCTCTAAGGAATTATTTTTTACCTTATTTCTGTGAACAGCTCCAACTTCGTATTAAAAAAAATGTAAAGAAAAAAAAATACATGTTTTATTTTTTTGACAGCAAATAAAATAAAAAAATGCTTTAATATAGCAAAGGAAAAAAAGCGCAACGTATAAACCTAATTTTAAAGTATGAGTGACATTTATGATTAAGTCTTTCTGTCCACAGCAGAATAATAAATGTACCGATCAATAAACATTATATGTTTAAAATAAAAAATAAATCTTATTTGCAGCCTCAATTTTAAAGCAACATCACTCTTCTTCTCCCTTGAAGTCATTTTACAACTGATTTTGTAGTTGTTTAACAAATATGTTCTCTTTATTTTAATGTACAACTGCCTGTCTACCTTTCATTTCTTTTTTTTTAACAAAATGTTTTATAAAGATTTTTTTGTTTATTCATAAACATCTTATGATGGACTTGTAAATGCATTAAGTTTCTTTTTTCTTCATTTTGGCATTCTCTGAAATCCTTGAAAGTCTAAAGTATATACAAATTGCTATATTTTGTTTTGAAATCGTATAAAATGTAACAAATGGAAAGCTGTGAATTATTTTGTATTTTTTAAAGTCCTCCCTGTCCTTTCAGTTATTTGAAAAAGTAGCTAAGATGTTGCCTGCTTTATTTTGGCCAGCAAAAAAAGTGTAATGGCAGAAAAACTTTTTACATTTAGCCATATGTCAAAAACATAAATATATTTTAATTTTTGTGTACTTTTTTCTTCGTTTAAGTTGTTTACTCAAATTAGTATTAACTAAAATATGTTTTCTTTTTTTTTTTCTTTTTTAGAGAAGCTTAACTTTTTTTTTATAAATAGTAAAAAGAAAAATATATGAAATATTTGTCAAATATTTGAAATTAAAATGGACAAATGGGGACATTCAGAAAAGGAGGGATTTTTTTGCCTTATACAATACAATGTAAAATATATAATTTATGTCAAAAAAGTTTTTTACTTAAGGCAAAATCAGCATTGATTGTTGTTATTTTTATAGTACAATATAAGATTAAATATGAGTGCTTTTATAATCAAACATAAGTCTTTACAATGTTAGAAATTAGGCTGTTCAAAATTTAATAGTTGGTTTTTTGTATTCCGAAATAAGCTTCAATCGTAGGTCCTTTTTTGTTCAAAATGAAAACTAAAAGTTTCAAAATAATTTTTTTATAGTAAAAAAAGATCTTTTAAATTCTAATAAAAGCTTTTATCGTTTGTCTTTTCATAGTTCAAAATAAGCTGCACTTTAGAGTCCTTATACATTCCAAAGTAAGCTTTAAGAATTCACTTTTTACAATCAAAATTAGCCTCAATTGTAAGTCTGTATAAAATCCAACATAAGTCTTATTAGTAAGTTCCTATTTCCCCCAAAATAAGCTTCAATTAAGGTCTATAAATAGTATAAAATAAGTTGTTTATTCTTATATAGTTGAAAATCAGCTGCAATCTTGGGATTTTTTTCATAATCTGAAATAATAACGTCTTCATATCATTAAAGTAAAAGGGAAAAAAGATTTGATTATATGGATTTTTAAAGGGAATTAAAAATCCTTATATAACATAAATTAAAATTCAATTAAGTAATTTTTTAATTCAGAATAAGCTCAATCGTGGTGTCTAATAATTCCAATATAATCTTAGTGGAGGCTTTAAATTAAATTTCAATTAAACATATTTTTAATCCAAAGAAAATATCATTTGTGAGTCTCTATAAAGTCCAAAATAAGACTTAATCATGGGACTTTGCTTAGTCCATAATAAACCTAAATTGTGAACTCTTATATATTCTAACATATGTATGTCTTAATAAGATCCTTAAATAGTCCACAATAAATTTTAATCATAGGACTTTATTAGTTCAAAATAATCCTCCATCGTTAGTTCATGTATAGTCCAAAATTATGTTGATTTTTGCGTTCTTTCCTTAGTTTAAATTCTCTGTTATCTATAAAGGGAGCATAAAGGACCGAATGGTCCCTGGGTGGAGGCGTGAAGACGCCATCCTTTTTAACCTAACCTAATCTTCGTTTAGTTTCATACTAAAGATTTAATTTTGATCGAAAGTTGAAAAAGCTCAAACTGTGGGTGTTTTCTTGGTTTCAAAAACTGCAAACATAAGCCTTATTTGTGGTACTTAAACAAAACATAAACTCTGATCTCTGAGCTTTAAATAGTCAAAAATAAGGCTTCATCGCTAATTCATGTATGGTTCAAAATTGGTTTCAATGATGGGCCCGTTTTTAATTCGAAATAAGCTTCTATCGGGCATACCGTATCAACCAAATTAAGCTGTCATTATTAATGCTTTTACAATCCAAACTAAATTTCAACATCAGACTTTATATAATCCAAAATGAGCTTTATATCTGGGTCTTTTATAGCTAAAAATAATATTTGGTTATTGATTTTTTTGTAGTGCAAAAACAAATCTTTAATAGTAGATCTTTTCATAATTAAAAATAAGATACAATTAAGAGTCTTTATAAAAAGTTAATTGAAAGTATTTTATAGTTGAAATAAAGCTTTGATCTTTGGCCTTTTTGGAGTCACTTTAATCGTGAATCCTTCCATAATTGAAAATAAACTCATTTTATAGTTCAAAATGTCAACTAAATACTTATGGATCAATATATATTTCGAAATAAGCTTTTCCCATAACGGAGAAAAACATTGATCGCTGGTCTATTTGTGGTTCAAAATAAACTGCAATTGAGAGACCTTATATGATTTAAATTATTTTTTAATTAATTCAAACTTTATGAAGGTAGGCTTCTATAATAGTATTTATGTTATTCAAAGTAAGTTGCCATTTTGGATTAAGATTTCATCTTCAGTTTTTATATAATACTAAATAAGCTTTATTTTTTATTTTATAGTCAAAAATAAGCTTTAATCTTTAGTATTTTTGTGAACTAAAAAAGAAAAAAGTTTTGATTGTGTCGCTTTTCATGCTTTAAAAATAGCTTTAATTGACAGTCGTTATATAATCGGGTATTTTATAGTTGAAAATAAGCTTTGATCATGAGCCTTATCTACACTTGAGAGTCTTAATATAACTCAAAACAAACCTCAATAGAGAAATGTTTTTATATGAAATAAGGCTCAATTGTAACAAAATATATTTTTTTCCAAAAGAACACTTAACCATGGATCTTTTAATAATTTTCCAAAACCATGAATCGTGAGACCAAAAAGTGACAAAAATTATCTTTAATCTTGGACTTTTATTTAATGAGAAATAGTTTTTGGTCCTGAATCTCTAAATATTTTAATTAAGATTTAGTTGTGGGTCTCCATATACACCCAAATAAGTTGCTACGTTAGATCTTCATATGAATAAAAATACATTTCAATCGCATGCCTTTATATAACACCAAATAAGCCTAAATAATAATTCAAAAATAGACCTAAATAATAGACCAAATTAATTTTCAATCTTAAGCTTTTTTTCAGTAAAAAACTTTAATTGCAGTCTTTTGCATAATCTAAAATCAGTCAACAATCATATATATCTTTACGTGAGGAGTGTCAATCATGAATCTTTGTATACTTTTTAATTAGTTTTCACCTGTCACCTGCATATGGTGCAAGAAAAGCTTGTATTGTGGGTATCTATAAGATTACAGATAAGCTTTAATTAGTAATCTCTAAATAGTCCTCACAAAGCTTTAATTGCAAATTTGTAATATTATCTTTCATTGTTTTTTTTTAATTTAAAAATTCCCAAATTATTTTAAAAAATTCCCAGTTACGACAACATAAATTTTCAAAAAACAATAAGTAATTTGTTGACTGCATGTAAAAAAAGTTTTTTTTTTTTTTTTAATAAAATAAAAATTCAAGATTCATAGTTTTGGAACAATACAAATTATACTAAAGTTACATTTAAAAAAAAAGAAGTTTATTATTTTTCCTAAACCAAAAATTCGAAAAGTTTCGAAAACGTTTTTAAAAATTTAATTATGGATTTCATAATCTTCTATTAGATTAAATGATTTTAAACTTATTCTAAAAACATTTTCATATGATACTTTATTTTAACTGTCCGTCATAAAACAAACACCATTTCCTGACCATTAACTTTAACTACCAAACCATATTATTAGTTTTTACAGTAAAAAAAAGATTACTTCTACAAGTCCTTTTATATGACCACAAGAATTTACTGTCATATACAAATCTTCAACAAGACTACGTGTTTTTACATTTAAATGTATTATTAAAAAAATATAATACCCCTCAATGTATGCTTCAAAAAAAAAAAAAACGATTCACCTTAACGTATGCTTTAAAATAAAAGAAAACAATTTAATAATCAAATATTGCTTTCTTGTCTATTAAGACGCCTAAAAGAATACCATAAATGTTTATGACTATTTCTATGTTTTATAAAATGTAAGTAGTCAAAGATTTTTCTTAAATATACGAGTAAGAATGGTCATTTAGGTAAATTGAATTAAATGTCTAAACAATTACTAACATATGGTTAGGAAAAAGTAAAATTAAAATCATAGCCTACCTTAGGGCTATCACAAAGATTTTTTCTTTTTTTATTTTAGGAGAAGATGTTTTTATAAGTCTTATTTATAACTTAAGGATAACATCAAAATAATATTAGTTTTTTTTTTAAAGAGCTATTGAAATGAAATACGTATTTTGTAGCTAAAATGTGATATAAAGTTTAAAAGCTAGATAAATAATAAATTTTAAAAGTATTTTATTGCGAGTGAATTTTTAATTTAAAATAAAATGAAAGTGCGTTTCTTTCGAGAAAGTAATAAATCGTGGCAGCTTTTTGTGAATGATAATTGAAAAAGTAAACATTGTATTAGAGATTTTTACATTAAATTTTATTAAAGGGGAAATATAAAAAAACTTTAATGGTTTAAGGTTCTTAAAGGATCATTAAAGCAAAAAAATATAATAATTGCCTCTTAAAGTTACAAAAATATTTTATTTGCCTAAAATGGTTTTTGAAAGATAATTTTGTTATTCGTCTAATTTTTTCTGGTAAATAAAACCATTTTTTTGTTTTTAGGTAATTTTAGTTAAAACTTGTGAATTAAGTGAAATATAAATTGCTTTAAATTTACAAGAAAATTCTTTGACCATATTTCAAGAAATTGTAGTAATTCAAATTTATGGGGATTCTTAATTTTGTTTTTGGGAATAAAAAAAAAAAATATAATAATGAATGTTAAAAATTTTAATAAAAATTAATCTGGTAGAAATCTCCAAGGAAATATAAGTTTAGTATATGAAATTTTTTCCACTTAAAAATATATTTCATTTTCAGAAAAAATAGGGGATTTACTAAATTTTTTGGAAACTTAAAAAAAATTTTTTAGCAATAAATTTTTACTCAAAAATTAGTTTTAATTTAAATATTCAGCATTTCTTTGATACATTTTAATAAAAATTTCTTAAAATTAATTTTATGTAAAATTACTATTAATTAAAACGATTTAATGTATGTATTTTTGTTAACTATTTTAAAAAAATGTTAGTTTTTCGTGAGTAATAATTTTTAAAAAATTTTGCTGGAGATTTTTAAAAACTTTTTGAAACTTACATTAAATTATAAATGCATTAAATTTATAAGAATTTTCCAAAATTTTTTGACAAAATTTCAAGAAATGCAAGTAATGAAAATTTGTGGGGATTTTTAATTCTGTCTTTGGGAATTAAAAAAAATATAATAAATAATGTCAACAAATTTAGTTAAAAATTAAACTGGTAAAAATTTACAGAGAAATATAAGCTTTGTATAGGAAATTTTTTTCCACTCAAAAATGTATTTAAATTCCAGAAAAATAGGGGATTTTCTGTAATTTTTTGAAATTTAAAAAATCTTTTTGGAAATTAAAAAAAAAATATATAATAATGTATAAAAATTTAATTAAAAATTAATATGGTACAAATTTACAGATAAATATAATTTTGTATATGAAATTTTTTTTCACTCAAAAATTTATTTAAATTCCAAAACAAAAACAGGGGATTTTCTATAACTTTTGGAAATTTAAAAAATCTTTTTGAAAATGGTTTATAGTCAAAAGTTTGTTTAAATTTAAATATTCTCAATTTTCTTAATTCATTTTAAGAATTTTTTCTAAAAGATTTCTTAAAATTTTTCTTTTGTTAGAATATTTTAAATTAAATTTGTTTTTGAATTAAGGGTTGTTATTACTGTTCCTTAAATGATTTTCTAATAAATCCTTTAACATAAGTTGGGTCTTATGTATGTATTTTTAATGCATTTAAATGTCTTATAAATTTATTTATCAATACATCAATCAAATGTTTGCCATTTTTTCAATTTATCCTTAATAATCATTCCTCCTTCTTTTTTTTTTCTTTTTGTTGTAAAGTCACTGTGTATTACGGTAAATTCTCTTAACAATTGTAATGAAAGAACATGATAAACAAAAACATAAAATGTTTTCCTTATAACCTTAACTTAATCATAACGAGAAACTCGCTCTTTTTTTTAAATCCACACAAAATGGAAATTTAACTAAAAAAGGCAATAAAATCTCTAGAGAATTGTATATACCATGAAATATTTTTGCAATTTTAAATAAAAAAAAAAACACAAACTTACATTTTATTTTAAGTTTTGTTTTTTATTGGGAATTGAAGCCAAAACATAAAAAGCATTTATATACCAGCCTGTTGCTAAAAAAATCCTTAAATGTTTTCTTCTTTTTTTTTTTTTTTTGATATATGACTAAATAATTTTTTCTTCCATTATTTTTTGTTTTTTGTTAACGTTGTTTTGTGAACATAATAAAACTAAATGTCACTAACATGAGTAATAATGCCAATAATTTTATAAAACATTTACTCTTTCCTATATTTTAGAGCCTCCTCTTCTTTTTTTATAGAGAAGAAAAAAAAAATGAATAAAGGAAAAGAAAATCCATATATATATATATATATAAAGTATTTTTCAATACTTTGATAACACCGTGTAACATTTTCTCAAAAATTTTCTCGCATATCAAAAAATTGATATATGTATCAAACTATAGCCTATATATAATGAAATTATGCAGTCATTTTTTCTCGAGGAAGTCAAAATTTCTCTCAAAAAATAAAACATTTGAGTTATTCCATATTAAAACTGACAAAAAACTATAATTTTCGACAATTAACACTGACTATTAGAAATATTTCTTAAATCATAAGCTTTTACACTCATATCTCTTTCCGGTTCAAAAATATGATGTTTTGAAAAATGAGAAAAGATAAAACCTTCACAAAGCTTTAACTGTTTAATAACTCATAACCAGTGTTACCGTTTTGGTTATTTATAATCAGAATTGATTATTTTATTTTCCAATGAGGAGATGATGACTTTTTTCCATTTTGGTTATTTTTTATTTTATATTAAAAGAAAATTTTATTTTTATTTTCTTTAAAAACTTGCCAACAAAAATGATAAAAAAAAGAGAGTGCTAAAAGTTCTTATAACTTCTCATTCCAATTTTTAACAGACAAATGAAGAAAATAATTTAAATCAATAGAAAGTATAAAGATTTTCTAATATTTAACCAAAAAGTGAAATGGATTGGGAGATTTTTGTGAGAAAATTATAACAATGTAACAGAAAACCTAAATACTTGTAATTACAAAACAAATTACTATAAAAAAAAGAAATCTGTATTCGGTGCAGACCGGCTATATGATATCCTACACTATTGTGTATACGATTTAAAGTAACAGATATTTGAGAGAGAAAGCACTATATAGGTGTTATGGTTAATCTTATTTGAGGCAAATGTTATTAACATACAAACATTTATGCGGGATTTAGGTACTGTTAACTGATTTTGGGGAGAGGACCCTACATAAGAGCTACAATTAATTTTAAAACGATCCTTTTGAAATTGAATGCCATATTTTATGTAGAAACATAAAATTTTTTTTTATAGAATATTTTCGGATTAAAAATGTCTTATTTGCGCAGAATTCTGTAGAAATACAATTATATGTAATTAAGATATATGAGCTTCAAAATATTACTCCGAAAGACAATCTATTTGGGGACCAGGTGAAGTAGTGATTCAATTTCGACCAGGTAAGCAGATTCTGAGTAGCGTAACATATTTTAAGGGGATCCCTAATATCGTGCTATTGCGAATAAAAAAATGTAAATTGTTTAGTTGTTAAAACTGTGCAAGACAACATAATTAAATAATAAAAATTTAAAAAGGCACCATATTATTTTGCAAATAACTGCAATAAAACTATTTTATGAATCCCGATGTATTTTCAGTTTCAATTCAATACAATATTGTACGAAATTTTTAAATTAAGTTATTAACTTTTAATATTGTGAGTGCTTTGGTACATGAACGATTGATATTAAATCTTTTCGCCAAACCTCTCAATTAAATATATTTGACTTTAAATTTTTAGATTTTAGAATACATATTATTAAATAGCCCTATAAAAAATAACTCTTGTTTGCATACATTTTCTGTGAGCACAGAATTATAAAAGTCAACCTTATTTTCTTTCTGACACCCATACTGGGTTGATACAGCATTCATAAATATTTTATAAGTTTTTTTAATGTGTATCCTTCTAAAATTTCAAGTCTTTTTAGAAGGAAATTTGACATTCTGGAGAAAAACTGAGTACGCAATTTTACTAGGTATGGTTTCTAGTTTTATGCACATATCAAGTTTTTTCATGTGCGCAAATGACTGTTACATGGTGTAATAAATCGTTTGAAAGCAATACGTCATTTTAACATGTGTGTTGTTTTCATTGAAAAATTGCTATTTTATACTTTAAACACAAGATTTGTATGTCCTGGTTTTACAGGGAAAAATAACAGTGATTTGACAAAAATACCTAAGAAATTTTTTTTTGGAATTTCTTCTTGTTTTTATGGCGCAAAAAAAAAAATCAGAAAATAAATCTTTATTGAGAAAACTCAGTACATTTGGATTTTCCAAAAAATGTTTGGGATTTTCCAATTTCTTTTCTAACAATTTTAAAGAAATTTTAGTTTTTTTTGCAGTAAATTAAGTGAAATAATTTTAAGTAAATGTGGGAATTTTTAATAAAAATTTTTGGTAATTTAAAATTATTGGTTTATTAAAAAAACAAAGGGAAAATAAATTGATTTAATCGCTTTTTTTCTATCAAATTTCAATAAATTTTAGATTTTCTTCTGGAATTTTATTAAAAGAATTATGAGTAAGGTGGGGATTTTTATCCAATTTTCCAAAAAAAAAATGGAATTAAATATTTTTTTCTAACAATTTTAAAGAAATAATTTGTGTAAAATAAATTTTTAATAAAATAGATATAATATTACTTTCATAAATTTTAAAGAAATTTAAGTTTTTCGGGGGAAATTTTGGTAAAATAATTATGAGTAATTTAGTGTATGTGTAATTTAGTAATTATTTAATAAAACTTTAAAATTGTTGATTTGATTAAAAATAAACAACAGATTAAATGTTCTTTTTTCATTTTCAAAGAAATTTTATTTCTCCTTTCGTAAAATTAATTTCGAATTTTTGTTGGAATTTTTAATAATAATTTTGGGTATTAGAAATATTTGTTTAAATTTTTATTAAATTAGATTTAATTGGCCTTTCCATAAATCTTTAAGAAATTTTATTTTTTCTTGAGAATATGGGGGAAAATTTTTTTGGATAGTTGTGGGGTTTTTAATAAAAATATTGGGAACATTCGATTTAAATAGATTTTTTTAACAAAGATAATTTTAAAATAATTTTTTCTTAAGAATTTTATGGAAAATAAATTTAAGATAGTTTTTGATTTTTTATAACAATTTTGGGAATTTAAGATGTTTGATTTGATTTCTATAAAATGGATTTTTTTCCATTTTTTCTCTTTTTCTTTTTTTTAATTTTTTTCTTTTTACTAATTTTAAAGAAATTTTAGATTTTCTTTAGAAATTTCACAAAAATAATTTCGAGTAATTGTGGAAATTTTTATTAAAAGTTTTCTGACTTTTAAATTTTTGGTTCGATTTTGGAAAAAAAAAATAGTTTCAATCTTTTTTTATTTAATTTTAAAGAACACTTTTTTTATTTTTTTTTTTAATTTTACTAAAATAATTTCGAGAAATTGTAGAAATTGTAAATAAAAATTTTGGAAATTTAAAATCTGGTTCGATTTTGAAAAAAAAAAAAATATTTTTTTACCAAATTTAAAGAAATTTTATTTATTTATTTATTTATTTATTTTTTTTGAAAATTATTTAATAAAAATTTTGGGAATTTTTGGTTCAATTTTGATAAAAAATTAAACTTTTTTCCCCAATTTTAAAGACCCTTATTTTTGAGAATTTAGTGAAAATTTCATTTTGAACGGTTTTTGGGATTTTGTATTTTTTTAGGGCAGTTGTTGGGATTTTTAATAAAAATGTTGGGAATTTAAAATCGTTTTCTAGATTTTTTTTAAGTAATTTTTTCAACCAAATTTTAAAAAAAATTAATTATTTTTTCTTTAAATTTATGTGCAAAATTTATTTTAAATAATTTAATTTTAATAATAAATTTGCATAATTCAAATGTTTTGTTCGATTTTTAATAAAATTGCTTTTTTTAAATTTTAATATAACTTTAGTTTTTTTTTAATTTATCAAAAATTTTATGGGCTATTTTTAGTTTTATTAAAATTTTTAATTTTCTTTTAAATTCAGCAAAAATTTTGCAATATTTTTGGTATTCTAGCGATTTTATCTTTTTAATTTTTTATTTTATTTATTTGTTTTGATATGGTATTTTTTGCAATTTTTTTGATTGTTTTTGAAGCTTAAAAGGTTTTTAAAATATTCCGCTTTTTTTACAATGTTTATGGTAATCTAGCGAATTTGTTGTCATTTTGATTTTTTTCTCTATGAGTTCTTTTTCATAATGGTGTAATTTTTTAATTTGGAAAGTTTTGAAGATTTTCTTATAATTTGATATATATTTTTTTGTATTTTAGGTATTTTTTGTTTTCGAAATTTGAAGATTTCTACAATTTTTCATTTGAAGTAGTTTTGGTATTCAAGCGATTTCATTATCATTTTACTTTTTTATGTTTTTCTACCTGAGCTTTCTTATTGGTATTTTTAGCGATTTTTTCTTTTTTTTCAAAATGTAAAGGTTTTTAAAATATTCCGTTTTTTTTTGCAATGCTTATGGCATTCTAGCGATTTTGTGTCATTTTATTTTTTTTTTTTTTCTATTTGAGTGCTTATTCACAATGTTGCAATTTTTTAATTTGGAAATGTTTGAAATTTTCTTATAATTTGGTATTTTATTTTTTGTATTTTAGTGTTTTTTTTTTGTTTTCGAAATTTAAAGATTACAAAAAATGTTCATTTTTTGCATTTTGCAATATTTTTGGTATTCTTTCGATTTTGTTATCAATTTGCTTTTTTATTTTTTTTCTACCTGAACTTTTTCTCATTGTTTTATTTTATTTATCTATTTTTTTTTTTTTTAATTTGGCAAGGCAATTTTTTCAATTTCATTTTTTAGCAATTGGGTGATTTTTTGTTGTTGTATGCAGCGATTTTTTTAGGTTTTTTTTTTTGATTAATTTGAAGATGTTTACTAAATTTTTGCCTTTAAAAAAATTAATAAAAATGTCTGTGTTTCATTTGTTAATAAAAGAAAAAATAATAATTATAATAAATAAATTGAAAAAAATACTTTTCAGCTATAGAATTAAAATAAAACTCTATAGCTTTTTATTAAACTTCAAAACTTCTTAGAAAAAAAAAAAAAAAAAAAAACAAATCTATAAAAAGTTCTAATATTTCCATAAGTTCTTATTAAATTTATATTTGTGTTTAATAAATCCTACCAAAAAATATACCATACATTTCTAGTTTTCATGTGTATTGAAAAAAAGTTTTATTTGTTTTACAGAAAAACTCTTTATATTATACTTATTTGTTTTTTTTTCTTTAGCAGCAAATAGATACCCAAATTTATGAACATTTAAGAGTGAGAACATTTTGAAAATTTTTCCATTTCAACAAATATTTGATTAGTAACTCAATATGTGGAAAACAAACAACACATGTATACAAGACTTAAAACTCAAATTGAAACTGTGTTTTTAAAAATTAAAAAAAAAAAAAAATTGAAATATTGTTACGAAACTTTAACTAAAGCTACAGCATACAAATAGAAAAAAGCACACAAATTTAAGCATAAAATGTAGAAACAAAAATCAAGTTTTGTAAGTTTCATATGCCAACTTAATAAATTACTTGATTGTAAAAGTTTTTTTTTTAATACTATTGAGTAGGAGTATATTTACCTTCATCAGGGTAATGTAAAGGAGAAAAACTCTGAAAATGACTCTATTAGAAATTTTTTGAAAAGTAACAAATACCCAGTAAAATTTACAGACCAGACTAATAGACTAAATAGACAAACACATAAATACTAATACATTTGTATATATACACTCATTCACAAAAGCATAAAATAAGTGCGTGTTTGTAAGTCTTTTTGTGTCTCCTTTCTGTTTTTTTTTTTTAATAAAACTTTTACCAAATAAACAATATTATAATCATCAGCAACCAACTCGACAATATCGTCGACGTCGTCCTAATAATCATTATTATTATTATTATGAGCATCGCTGCCACAAAATATTTGTGTTGGTTATTTTTATTGACTTTATTTTGTTTTTTCTTTTGGCGCCGCTATTTATTGTAGTTGTTGTAGTATGCAATAGCAAGCAACAACTGTAAATATACTTTCTAATATCTTGCCATAAAAGTAAAATGTTATATTTGTTGTTATTACACCTTGAAGGGGTCCTACACTTAAAATAGTGGTATTATAAGGTCTTGTTGAAGTTTGTTAGTATAAGGGATATACAAAATAATATACAGAATTTTCTTAATTTTTTTTAAATATACTATAATTATTTGAGATGAGGGGAATAAATAATTAATATTAATCATACGACACCGTTGGCTTTTTTTAAGATTTTTTTTTAATACTAAACCATTAGGAAAATTACACAAATTGAGTTCATTGATTTAAAAACTCATTTTTTAAAATGAAATTTATGTCAAAGTCTCAAATTGTGTTTAATACAAAGTCTTCGGAAAGCGAAAAATTTTAAATGTATTTTTAATAAGAAAAAAAAAAAAAAAATAAGTAAATAAAATTTAAACTCAAAAAAGAGCTACAGAATTACTTTTTTATTTTCAAAATGAAGCATTTAGATCATTATAAAAATCAGTTTTAATTTATAATAAAATACTAAAGTTATTTACAAAATTCTAACAATAATTAAAATTAATCAAGCGTCACACAATGAAGCCGATTGCAAAAATTTTGGTTATAAATCTGTATATCCTAAGCTACTGAACGGATCGAATTCAACTGCATAGGAATATTGTTGAGGAGGACCTTAACTTTCGGAAAAATATTCTAGTGGTTACCCTGTGGTAACATGAGATAAGCTACAGGGTGTCAAAGTTGATCATCTTGAGTATGAAAAAGTCTAAAAAAGTTGTAACTTCTACAAATAAAATCCGATTTAAAGAAAAATATGTTTTCTCTTCTATGATTTCTCTTATACTTAAAGTGTTTATACAAGGGGGTGGGTGAATATTTTTGTACCAAATAAAACACAAAGGGGGGATTAGTTTATACTGATATTTTATTTATAAAATAGTGTCGTATAATACGAACCTTTCTTTATGACTGCTTGATGATAACTAAACTACTTGTAACAATTCATTTTTCTTAAGAGCTAATGACAATATTAATTAAGCTACGAGTAACTCGTTATTTCGTTGTTCTCTTTTGAACACACCGCGAGACAATTGAACAATGTCACATTAGGATTCGCACTTAAACATTCCGCCCCCCTTGCTATACTGCAACAATGGAACCGGAAGTCGACGATTTAGTTAACAAACGATTGCAAACAAATAGTTTAAATCAAAAGAGAAACAGGAAATATGAGAGAATTAATAGTTAGGATTAATAATGTAAATCCATATTAGATAGGATCAACAAATAGTATAATATGATATAGAATGTGCAATTCATTAATATTCAATTCATATTCAATTCATTAGTATTCAAAAGGAATTAAATAATTTTAAAAATATTTGTATAATTTATAGTATTAATTTCGATATAAGAATGTTAGTATCACATGCTGATGCTTAGGGTGTATGATCCAAAAAGCGATGATAAAAGCAAGTTTATACCCCAAATTTTCCAATGAGTGTCCATCCCAGGATGGTATCTTGAGCCATTGGAGTACCTATGGATTCTGGTTGGATTCCAGGTCGTATAATGCGAGGATAAATATCGGCTCCTAGAACAAAGTTGAGATCGTCGTTTCGGTGAAAGTTTGGGTCAGCCAAACGCAAATTTGTATACAGGTCTGCCACTCTTTCATCAATTCTTTCCATAGGATGTTTTCGAGGCAGATCACTGACGATTTTGACGGTAATACAAAGAACTGGATTTTCATCGAAACGAGGTCTGAAACGAATTTTGCACCACTTCTCTGAGCCAACATTCTCTACAGGTAGATTATACCGGTCGACTATAAATTCGGCCATTGAGCTGAACTGGACACACGGATTGAGAAGACCACGTACGTTTCCCCATTCTTTGTCTAGGTGAAGTTTTATTATAACAGTAGGCAAAAGTGTTATGGACCGAAATCTAGATGATGATTGAATCAATGATGATGAGTTCCCGGATGGTTGAGGTTCTCGGAGACGCTCATGACGATGCAACAAAGTGTGGTGTTTGCCACCACAATGGCGACAACGGTCTGTGTTGCGGCATCGTCGAATAGAATGTGAAAGCGCCAAACAGTTCTCACAATAGTGAAAACGTTGAATGACTTTCATCCTTTCAGTCACGTTCATTCTTTTAAATTTTAGGCATCTTCGTATAGGGTGGTCTTTATGACAAATTCGACAATCAAATGATTTATTTCTGCTGGAAACAGTGGATGGTTTTACTTCTAGGAGCGAGATACTTCTTTGAGAGGATGGTGGCATTTTAGTTTTCTGTGAAAGATAATAAAGGGAAAGATTAGGTATATTATTAAGAGGATAGGGGGAGCAAAACTAGTTTCACTATAGGCCTTATTACGATGCCATTGGCTGTTCGAATTTCGGCGACTCTCACTTGGTTATCTGTACCACGAATAACCTTCTCAATGCGACCAAGGCGCCATTGATTAGGTGGAAGATTATCATTTCTAATGACGACCAGGTCGCCGATAGCATAGTTTCGGTTAGGAAGTTTCCATTTATTACGTTTATGGAGTTCCTTGAGGTACTCTTCCTTCCATCTGCGAGCAAAGTAATGATGTAAAACTTTTAATTTCTGCCATCGATTCACGTAACTTAAAGATTGGTTGGATAAATCGGGTTCCGGGGGGGACAACAGCGTATCGCCGATAAGGAAATGACCTGGGGTTAGAGCGCAAATGTCAACTGGATTATCGCTCATTGGACTCAGAGGTCTTGAGTTTAGACAGGCTTCAATCCTAGCCAGCATAGTAGTGAATTCTTCATATGTAAACTTTTGACTGTGAGAGATCCTTTTAAGATGTTGTTTAAAACTTTTTACTCCGGCTTCCCAGAGTCCTCCCATATGTGGGGCACCAGGAGGTATAAAGTGCCATTCGAGGGAAGCAAAACTGTGTTCTTCGATAAGTTTACGTCGTACTGAGGATATGAATTGAATTTTGTCAGTGTGTAAAATATTTGCGGCGCCGACAAAGGCGGTTCCATTATCGGAGTAAATGGCATGGGGGGAACCTCGACGTGAGAAGAATCTTGCAAAGGCTGCTAAGAATGCTTGTGTAGAGACCTCGCTAGTAGCTTCTAAGTGAATAGCCTTCGTCGCGAAACATACAAAAACCAAGACATAGCCCTTGGTGACTTTACATCCACGGCCTGCGTAAGATTTCACGTCGAAGGGGCCTGCAAAGTCTACACCTGTGTTTGTGAAAGGTCGAGACAGAGTCGTTCTTTCGGGGGGGAGAGCTGCCATTATTTGCTGACTTTGGTGGCGTTTTCGTATTACGCATGTTGTACACTGCGATAGAACATATTTTATAAGGGTCTTAAGTTTCGGAACGTAATAATAGTTCCTCATTAGCCGATATAGCAGAGCGTTTTGACCGTGGATCGAGTATTTGTGTAAATATGTTAGAAACAATCTAGTGTAACAGGCATAATAGGGTAATAATATGGGAAAGCGTTCGTTATAATTCAGATCTGGAGATAGTGCTAATCTGCCATTGATTCTAATGATGCCCTCAGTGTCAATAAACGGATTGAAAGTTAGAAGATGACTTTTCCGTGGCAACGCCAGACCTTGAGACAAGAGTTCATATTCGTTTTGGAAATACAGTTTTTGGGACAAAATTATCATGCGATTCCTGGCAAATACTAATTCTGTCCGAGTCAAGTCTTCTGTAAAGCTTAAGCTACAATCTACCCGGCTTTTAACCCGGCTGTAAAATCGAAAAACTTGACAAATTACGCGCATAGCTTTAGTTAAGTCAGAAAAATATTTAAGAATATCGTCATTCCGTACCTGATTCAAATTAGTTGAAATGGGTCTTATTTCTTCTTCCGTCGCAAAATTTGAGGTTCTTGTCGGCCAGTCTGAATAAGGTTGTCTAAGCCAAGGGGGACCATGCCACCATAGATCATTCGAAACGAGTTGGTTTACTGTGAGACCACGTGATGCCAAATCGGCGGGGTTGTTCTTTGTGTCTACGTGAGACCACGGCTCGCGTCCGACTTTCTCGATAATCGATGAGACTCTATTCTCTACAAATGTTTTCCATTTATTTGGGGATTTTTGGAGCCAAGCTAAGACGATGGTTGAGTCGGTCCATAAAAACAATTTGTAATTGCGAATGTTTAACTGAGATTGAATTGATTCCACCATCCTGGCCAGTAATTCTGCTCCACAAAGTTCCTTTCTAGGGATAGAGACAAACTTGATGGGTGATACTTTGGTTTTGGCGACTAACAGATGTGTGGAAATAAATCCTGAGTTTTCTGAGCGGAGATAGAGCGTAGCTGCATATGCTTTATCGGAGGCATCACAGAAACCATGCAATTCAATGTTAAATGAGGGATCAAAATCGACAAACCGAGGGATCTTAATGTGTTCAATATTTGAATAATCATCTAAGAAATTGTGCCACTGTTGCAAAGTTAATGACGTAATATCTTCATCCCAGTCAGTGCCATCTTTCCAGATTTGCTGCATGATTATTTTTGCCACTATAATTATCGGCGAGAGCCAACCGGCGGGGTCAAATAATTTAGCAATTTCTGATAGAACTGATCTTTTAGAGATTGATTCTCTATTGGGGGAATTTTTGAGTTTAAAGTAAAACAGATCACTACCAGCATTCCACCTTAGTCCCAAAGTTTTTGTAGTGCTCGAATCTGACAACTTCAGGAACTCGGCATCTAACAAGTGATCTGGGGGGATATCTTTTAGTAAATAGTCATTGTTCGCTGTCCATTTACGTAGGAAAAATCCTGCGGATTTTAGAACTTCTATAAGTTCATTTCGAGCCTGAAGGGCTACGGAAAGAGTATGGGCCCCAGCTAGGACGTCATCCACGTACATGGAATTTCTTAATATGTCCGAAACTAGAGGGTATTGAGTCTCACATTGCTGTGCTAACTCTAATAGCGTACGTATCGCTAGATAAGGGGCACAGTTAACGCCAAATGTCACTGTGTTTAATTCAAAGTCCTGGGGTTCACAATGGGGGGAAGAACGAAAGATTATTCGTTGAAATGGGGTGTGGGAAGGATGTACCAAAATCTGGCGATACATCTTTTCGATGTCAGCATTAAACACGTATCGAAAAAGTCTCCAACGAAGTATGAGAATAGTTAAATCTGATTGTAACATGGGGCCGGGGTAGAGCAAGTCATTAAGGCTGACTCCATTAGCCGTGGGGCAAGAGGCATTGAACACCACGCGCAGTTTGGTGGTGGTGCTATCGGGTTTGATCACGGCATGATGGGGAAGATAGTAGGTAGAATTGGTACTAACAGGTGTGACGTGTTTCATTTGATGTAGAGTTAAGTATTCGGTTATGACCCTGTCATATTCAGATTTAAGTTGAGGATTTTTCAATAGCCTGGTTTCGTTTCTTAAAAATTGGCATAAAGCGATGTTTCGAGATGGGGCTATATTTCTCTTATCAGGGTAATCTAAACGAAAAGGTAGGGAAACAACAAATCGACCATTTTTAGTTCTGTATGTTGTAGATTTATATATATTTTCGCACTGGAGATCCTCCTCAGAGAGTCTAGGCTTATTTGGGACTTCTTCAAGCTCCCAAAATCGTTGAAGTTGATCATTCAGCTCGAGTTTATTGTAGAAAGCTGATGCAGTATTTAAACATGTATCTGTGTTGATCTTACCGGTCACAATCCAACCGAAGACCGTTTGTTGTGCGACCAGGGACTGGTCGTCATCCCAGCGTAAACCGCTACGAATAACCTTGGGATATACGTCTCCTCCAAGCAGTAAATCGATTTCAGAAAATTTGTGCTGATATGCATCAGCCATTTGCAAGTCGACGAAGTTACTGTTTTTAATAGATGGGTGATAAGGGAGCTGGCCAGTGAGTTTTTTAACCACAAAGGCGTCTATTTGAATCTCAAATGAACTATCGACAGGCGATCCAATTCTAAGATGACACCTTTGGGTTGAAGTGGCGGTCAACGAATCATTCAGACCATGAACTTCCATTTGAGATGATCGTGTTCTTAGAGAAAGTTTAGTCTGCAATCTTTTAGAAACAAAACTAGCCTCGGAAGCAGAATCTATTAGCGCACGAACAGTATATTTCAAATCATCGGTATGTATATCAACAAGAGCAGTACCAAGTACAATAGTAGAGTGAAGAGTGGACTGTATTTGAGTGGAGTAAGATTGTCTCATACCAGTTGCAACTTCAGTAGAAGTGAAGGGCATAGTTAAAGTTTGAGGTGTGTTATCCGCATTATTTTTGGTAATATTTGGAGGCTGAGAGTTTGAAGGGGCGTTAGGTACTAAAACTTGTTGATTTGGGTTTGGGGGATTCGATGTTCTGTGCAGTAACGAGTGGTGTTTCTGTCTACAAACGTTGCAAACATATTGACTTTTGCATTTTTTGAATTCATGCGATGTACCAAGACAATTGGTGCATCTTTTCTGCCGCTTAACGGTAGCAAATCGCTCATCTATAGACATTCTGTGAAATGCGGGGCAAAGGCGAAGAGGATGTGATTCGGGGCATAGACAACAAGTACCGTTACGTTCATTTGCTACACTGGTGCGGTAACTGTTGACTTTCTTGTTATCTTTGGAGACATTCCTCTTAGGATTTGAAAATTTATTGTGATTTGAAGGGCTTGGGCTAGCAAATGTAGCACGAATGTCTGATATGGATTCTAGAGTCTGAAATCTGGATGTTAAAAAAGAATCCATTTGTTTCCACGATAGCAATTCTGAACAGCTGGGTAATGATTGTTCCCACAAATTAAGAGTAGCCTCTGGCAGACAAGTAGAACAAATATACACAAAAATAATGTCCCAGTTCTCAGTATCGATCTTCAATAGTGCTAGGTTTGTGATGCAATCATTTATAGTTCGCTGAATGTTTCGAATACTGGTACTTGTTTCCTTAGAGATGGGGGGAATATTAAAAAGGGCTTTAAGTTGAGCATTAATCAGAATCCTTTTATTCTCAAAACGGTTGACTAGGTTTTTCCAACC
Organism: Protocalliphora azurea; assembly: GCA_932274085.1. Taxonomy (NCBI): domain Eukaryota; kingdom Metazoa; phylum Arthropoda; class Insecta; order Diptera; family Calliphoridae; genus Protocalliphora; species Protocalliphora azurea. Next base: position 7,015,997 of record OW026522.1, read on the forward strand.
CATTTCAAACCCTTCATTGGTGATGGGACAGGTTTTGAGAAGTTCACGAGCTTCGCCTTGAGTCTTTTTTATCAAATGACACATTTTTTCGACCGGAGATAGACGTTTATTGTTCTTGTATAAGGCAGTGAACATGTCACGAAATGTTGGCCAAGATTTGTAATCTCCGTAAAAGATTTCAGTGTCGCAGGGTGGTAGGGAAATATGGGGGGCTAAATCTACTTGATTGGTTAAAATAGGCTCAGAGTTACTGTTCGCGTTTGCTCTTTGGCAAAGTCCATCTAAGAGTTCGTTTGATTTAGAAAGAACTTTCACATGGGCCTCGAAAGTGGAGTAGAATCTAGACTTTAAGGTTTCAATTTGAACTTCCTCTTCCAGTTCATTAAATTTGTTTAAAATTGTGTCGTAACATTGCCTAAAATCACTCCAAAGCCTAACCATTTCATCTTTCTGAATTTCCAGTCTATGAAGAGAATGGGAATCTAATGAGAGACCATCAAAATATGCCTGAAATTCAACTACTCTATCAGATGCCCGAATAAAATTTTCAAGTAATGACATATTGCAACCAAATAATAAGCTATTACGATTAGATGCCGAACGAAATGTGTATAACAACAAAAAATTACTTATGTTGATTAAAAAGGTTCAGTGATTAAAACGTTTAACACTTGTGTATAGTTTAGTACGAATGGCAAAAAACGCGTTCTGTCTTCCTTATTTTAAAAATTTATTTTCAGAGAAATAGTATTTCCTAATTTACGTATTCTGTTTTTATTATTATTAATAGATATATTATTATTTAATTTTAATTTAAAAATAATATAAATAATATTTCGTGAAAGTATATTAGTCAAATATTGCAATAACAAATAGTAAACTTGACTTATAATGAAGTGCTAATTTTGGTTAAAAATAACAACTATTCGAAAATAATTGTTACGCAGTGTATTTAGTTTCGTTTGAACAACAGAGATAGTTAAAAAAATTAAAACTGTTATACACCAGTCAATTTCTCTTAAACAGAATTTTTGTTATCTATATATATCAACTTGTAATGAGCACAAAATAATATTTATATCACCAATATATAACACTGTTTGAATTTAATAGTCAAACACTCTTTTGTTTTTTATTTTATGTTGATTTACTAAAACAATTTTTTATCACAAGATTAACAGATGCCGATATGTACGATTACTGTAGCTTCAATCAGGCTATTGGTATCTTTTACATACAAGGCAAGAGATGAAATGTGCAAAAGAGACTTGAAGTATGTAAGAGAGAATTGTAGTGGATATAATAAAGAGATATTTTGTAGACTTTCATCCGACACTGCTAAAGCACTGTTAAAGCACTTGTATTGAAAAATGTAAATCGATTTTGTGGATATCGTTTACTTTAAGTGAGGGAAATTTTTTATTTTAAGTAAATAGGAGTAACAGTAAAATATCCACTTTTGTTTTTTTTCCTATTTTTTTTCACTTCACACTATTTGTTGTTGCTTTATTTTTTTTTTTTTTTTTTTATATTACACTTATACTCACTATATAAATTTTGATATTGGAATTTCTTTTTATAATTTATGTTTTTCACTTACTTTGTAAAAGCAGAAATTTATAATTTGTTGAGTTTTATATTTTATGTAGGGGAGAGTAACACCAACGTCAAACGGCAATTCTTAAATGGTATGTGATGTAATGATGATATGTGATGATGGGGTGATATTTCACGGGGGTTTTTCCAATTTCAATTCCAAAATTGATCTGGAATAATAATTTGGTTTACAAAAATATCCACTTGGTATCCGGTTCGAATAGGACCATCAAATGTTTATACAAGGGGGTGGGTGAATATTTTTGTACCAAATAAAACACAAAGGGGGGATTAGTTTATACTGATATTTTATTTATAAAATAGTGTCGTATAATACGAACCTTTCTTTATGACTGCTTGATGATAACTAAACTACTTGTAACAATTCATTTTTCTTAAGAGCTAATGACAATATTAATTAAGCTACGAGTAACTCGTTATTTCGTTGTTCTCTTTTGAACACACCGCGAGACAATTGAACAATGTCACATTAGGATTCGCACTTAAACATAAAGAGACATTTGCGCTTGAATTTGGAAATTTCGATTTCTTGTCTTGAGTTTTGTTTTGGTTGTTCTCATAAAATTTTCGTAATATAGAAGTGAAAATTTGTTTAAAAATATCCTGAGATTACCAGTATATTCCAACATATAATGTATTGAAATTTTTTTGAAATTATCTTAGTCGTGAAAAATTATTAAATTCAAGATTTTAAAATGAGTACGAAAAAGTGATTTAATTCTTTAATTCTTTTTTCAAAATTTTATTATTAAAGTAATATTTTATATCACATATTTCAAAAGACAACGCTTCTAAAATGAATAGCTACGAACATTTTTTTTGATTGAGAAATGCACCCTACATTTAAAATAAATTTCAAATTGATCGGTCCAGAAAAATAAAAGTCACGCAGGTTTTTTTTTCCATCTGAGACATCTATTTAATAATAATAATATATAATAATAATATATAGAGACTAATATTGAACTGGATGCTGTTTCCCTATAAATATTGAGAGGAGATCATATTTTATGAAAATACGTGGAATTTTAAAAACATATTTTTAAGGGCACAGGAAAAATACCTTATATTAAAAAATTTATTTTTATTATTTATTTGCATATTTCCAAATACATATTTTTGTATTCCTAGTAATTAAAATTTTGAAAAAGAAAAATTGTAAGAAAGGTCCATATTCACAACAAGCAAAATTTTTCTTTAATAATTCTTAATTAAAAAAAAGGCTAAAAAACGCTATTAAAAAAACTTTTCTATATATATATAAATATTTATATATATATATATATATATATATATATATATATATATAAACGCATTTATATATAGGAATATGCACCAGTGTGGATAATATCTTTATTATTTGAAAAATATTTATCTTAAAAAAATTTAATTCCCAAATATTTTTCATATTTTTGCTTTAAACAAAGTTTTCTAAATGTTTAAAAAATTTTAAATGTGCATATTACTGCGAGCAGTAGTCGAACGTTAGTATTGCTGAATTCTTCCTCAATTACTTTATAATATGTTCATTATTGTGATGCCTACATATAATGGAAAATAGTTGAACTAAAATTTACAAAATTTATTCTGTAGACTTAGTTGCAATTTGTTTGTTTTATTGTAAGTAAAATATTTAATACATCGTTCAAGAGAAGACATAATTTGCTTTAAAAATAATGCGATTGTTTTGTATTTGGAACGTTTCGATTAAATAAATTTCAAATGAACAAAAAATAGCAAATTGCCAAATCTATGTTTTTACATAGACTTTTTGTGTGGCTTTATCATATAGTTAGTTGTGCACTGCATTTCTAAAAATCAAATAAAACTTAGAGATTTCAGGATTTTTTCTACCTTTCATTACCAAAAACCGTATAATTTTTCGTCAGTAGCTCAAGCTTATTTTCCTTATGCATAGCTTGGTGGCTTTTGCTTCAAAGTTTTCTTAGTCTAGTGAGACCGGATAATTTCTATTTTGAACCGAAATCAATTAATATTGTTGTAACAATAATATTTTTCTGCAGGAAACAGTTACATTTCACCTATTAATTTTCATAGCAATTTTTGGGATTTAATTTGTCTATTATATCTGTTTGTAAATACAGTATCTTGGTCGCACATAATTGATTTTATAACGTTTACTTCCGTTTCTACAGAGATTTTTTATTTAGCATATTTTAGCTTAATATTTTTGAGAATTTAGCATAAGTCTTGAAAACTTTTCTGGCAACCCTGCTTTGAGGTCTCCTTCCATTGACTTTTAAATTCTGCAGGGTGCTGCAAATTTTCATTACTTAGTACTTTTTCTGGTAAACTTTGTAAATATTTTGCCAATACATGCGTGTACTAGTTAAAGTATTTGTGAACTTTTTAAATAATTCTTGGGGCGAAAATAAACTCCCTTTCTGCTGCTTCTCCAGCCCTAATCAATAAAACAAAAAATAAACTTTATATATATATATATATATATATATATACATATATATATATATATTCTATTTGTTATTTTATTTCAGGGGCAGAGATGAGGGATATTAAATTTAAGTATATTGTTTGAGAAACAATACAAAAAAAAAAGTTTTTTTTTTCAGTTTGTTGGAAAAGTATGCTTTACGCTGGATGTTTCTCTCCATATGTGTACGTAGATATATGTACACAGACAGAAAATCTACATTCTAAAATCAAGTTTATTTTTCGCAAAAATTTTACTTAAAAATTTAGGAAGGTATAGCACTGAGTTATACTCAAAACAGGTATAAAATGGGATTAATTTAAAAACTAAGAATGGAAAATTTAAGTATGAAAATTCTAATAATAAGAATAAATAGTATTTAAATCAAGTAATTGATTCTTGAAGTTTAAAATTAAGTCTTGAAGTTTAAAATTAAGTCTAATTTAGAAGCTGATATTGATTATTTAAAAGGTAAGGGCAAATTAAAATAGTTAAGAAAAAAAAAAAAAAAAAAAAAAAAAAAAATTAGGTGATGTGTCATACTGGAAGTATTTTGAAAACAACATAGTTGTTATTATTATTTTATTAATATACTTTATTATTTATTAATATACTTATAATCAAATAAATTAACAATAAATAATAACAAACTTTACTTAGCATGAAAAATTATTTCCAAACCTAAATTATATATCAGGTATGCATGTATGTATGCATGTATGTATGTATGTATGAATATACATCCATACATAAAACATGTTAATTTTTTTTTTCAAAATACGTAGAAAAAGAAAAAATTCTCTCTTAGAAACAAATGACTTCCTTTGTGTTTTTTAAGAGAGCCATGTCATTGATTAAGAAATTATATCTTAATTTAAGTATATTTTGTACTTACATGAATGTGTATTTACAAAAAATTTGTAATATTTTTAACATTAGTATAGTGTTAACTGAAGGGAGAAGGCAAATTTAATTATGCTCTCTGAGATTTCTTTTCTCATTGCATATTTTGTCATGTATTTATAAATAAATATATGTACATACATGTATAAATATGTTAGTAGGAATTGTACTTAAATTAAGATGTAATTTCTTAATAAATAAATTGGTTTTCTTATAGAGCATTCAGACCGACGCGAAATTACGTACTTTCGTGATTTCGGCCGAAATCACGTTGAAATTACGTAATTTCCCATACATTTTGACACTTGCGAAAATACATAATTTTGTGTAATTTCGGCGAAATTACATTGAAATTGCGATGCCCATTTCCGTGCAACTCTGTACATGGTTGGAAAAAATACTTTTTTTCAAATATGTACTGCATGTTTCAATTGTGAGAATAAAAAAAAAAAACAATTGACAGCTGATCTTAAATTTAAACACAAATCTTAAAATTAATTATTAAAGTGATTTTGCAAAATGAAACGTATCCTTTTTACCTCTGCATGTCTAAAAATTCTTAATTGTTGAAATAAAAATTTCTTATTAGCAAGTTTTTCATTACTAATTTCCAATTTAGTAAGTAATTGTTTCTTATTTGTTTCCATTTCAAAATAATTTATTTACCCCTATAACAATTTAAAATGTAAACAATAAGTATCAGCTGTTCACGAAATTACATCAAATGTCATTTAGCCAGTATGAACACTCTAGATTTCATTCGTAATTTCGAAATTTCGTGCCGGTCTGAACAAGGCTTTAAAGAAAAAAATTAATTTGTTTCTAAGGAAGAATTTTTTATTTTTCCGAATATTTTTAAAAATTAAACTGCAAATTAGTAACATTTGTGAAAATGCTGAAGTAAATTTGTCTGATTATAATAATATTTCTTTAAATTTTTTAATTTAGTAAAATATTTTGAAATCGATCGACTCCAAAGTTGAAATTTGGTTGATCTTAGAGGAAAACGTATTTTGAGTAAGTTAAATATTAAAAATAATTTTTTTTATATTAAATGCACGGAACCATACATTTATAATTTTTTATTTATTATTTTTTGCAGGACTAACATTTTATTTCGAGTGGCAACAAGGGAAATCGAAGAGGAAGGGTATTCTTCAAGTATATGAACTATCTAAAACTGCTAATTAAGTGAGGTTTTAATAATGAAAATTTAATAAAAGCATAATAAATAATAAATTTGAAAAAAGTATATATATTTCAATTTAGGTTTATATATAAAATAAGTATGAAAATTGTAGAAACAAGCAATTTATGGATCAACTTAAGTAAGAATTTCTCACAATTAGGATCGATTAGAGATCTATATTTCTTTAAATCAAGTATATTTTGGGAGTAATTGTGATCCGATTATGCTGAAATCAATCCTACTTATTCTCACTTTAAGTATAGACTTAGTCTAAAAACAAGCCGAGATTTCTAAAAATAAGAAAAATTTGAGATTAATTCAATCCAAAATAGGCTTAAATAGAACTAAAATTAATAATTTTTCGCCATTCTTGATTAAAGTAATCTACACTTTTTTCCGTACTTACCGTACTTTTGACACTGTTCCGGAATGATTTAAGTACGGATTACTCAATCTATTTTTTGAGTGTATATATGTAAGAGTGTTCATGAGCCTTAGTATATAAGTATTTATTGTTATATTTATAATTTGGAAATATATAAAAAAAGTTTTTTTTACTATATTTATTTGAGTGAGAAGGCGGAGGAGGAAACACAACAAAAACCTCAAGTTGGGGTAAAAAATATTTAAAATATTTTCAAACTCTTCGCATATGAGTAAATGAAGTTTAGACAAAGTTGTTATGTGAAGTTGATGGATGAATTTCTTTAGAAGAGCTTAATAATAATTATACTCTGCTGCATAGTTTCTTTATTGAATAGTAAATGGTTGACTAGCTGGAATTTTATTGCATTTTCATATTTTTATTGTATTTTCTGGGAAGAATTATATTTGATTTTTTTTCTTTTTATTGAGGAGCAAAAACTTTTATATTTTTATTAAACTAAATTCGATTTGTTAAAGTTGTGGAAAAATATGTCAAAACTTAGGAAGAAATTGAAATTTAGGCAGGGATAGGAAATAAAGCTTTGAGTTATTGTTAGTTTTATGAACATTGAACAATTCTATCTATGCCATTTATAAATTAGGCATTTAAGTTTTTTTTTTATATTCATATATAAATCCCACATATGTATCAACACCTTAAGTTCATTTAATTAATTTATTTAGTTATCAAATCGTGAAAGATTTTGTTTGTTATTATTATAGTAACATAAGGAAACCAAAAGTATGTTTTCTCTATTAATGTCTCAATGTCAAAGAATTCCTTTGTCATTGTAGTTACTGCCTGGAATCCCAGCCAATAAATCTAGTCCAGTCAACCATAAAGAAACCATTTGTAAATAGTAGTGGTTAAAAACTACAAAACCAATACCAACATCAAAGATATGTTTTGCACAATAACCTCCGGCATAATCAATTGGTTTTGGATTTAATTTTAATTACAATTTACCCAGGGAAAACTAATAAGAGAAATGAAGGTATCATTGTCATACTCTTCATTATTATCAACATTGGCATCTTGCACATATTTGCCATAGCAACAGTTGCTAGGACACTAGCTCACACAAAAATATATATCTACACATAAATATGAGTGTAATGTTCATAATTGTGAATGATATGTTGAGTTTAAGGAGAGAGAAATAAAAAAAAACTTTTTTTCTTTTTTTCTTAAGCCAAAGGGCTCAAGTGATATAAATGTTTTCTAACCAAGAATAATATTCTCAAATACACAGATTTATACATATAACACAAACATTATGTTGACCAAAGGATAGAAAATTTATTAACCCAAATACAATATTTTCATCCTAGTGGTTGTCGTAGTAATATTTTCGTGTTATTTTTCCTTATTTTCCCTGTCATAGTATCTGTATCTGCGTGTGTTTATTTTAATGAATATGCTGTTAATTAGAAAAAGTCCTAAAGCTGTATGGATATATACTAATAAATACATATATTAATATACCTATACAAAATAGTATATATGTATATATATATATATATATATATATATATATATATATATATATATATATATACGTAGGTATAAATGTGGCTCTATGAAAAACATATAAAATTCCCTCAAATTTTCTATATTATATTTTTTAACTTTTATTAGTTCATTATGTTACATTCGTTTCTACTAATCATTCCCAGGGAGAGAACAGAAAAATGAGGCAAAAATAAATAAATGAAAATATTAGACATTTACATAGTTTAAATATATAAACCAATAAATCTTAGTTCCTGAAGGAGGATTTTTTTTAGAATAAAATGGAAATTAAGCCAACTAAGATTAAAAAAAAATGTTCAGCCGATATTTCCCTTTTAGAGATTCTATTGTGCTTTAAATATAATGTAAATTAAAATTAATTTTCTAAAAGTTTGCTCTATATTTTGGAATTTAATTAAAATAAAACATTAAAAATTTAAATGTCAAATATTTTTTTAAATTAAAAGTCAGCGTTTCTTAGCTTACTAATCAATTTTAGACCTGTTTTAAAATCTTTTTTATATCCCTAAACTTTGGGCTTGTATAATTGTTTTGAAAAACTTAAATAGCTATTTTAGTTCATAAGTTGCAAACACTTACTTAAGTACAAATCATAATTAATATTAATCATACGCCACGGTGTGCTTTAGGTCGATAGCATTGAATGGTAATGGCTATCTTTTTAATTGTTCATTCAATTCAAAAGAAATGTATAAAAAAATAGAAGAGAAAATAAGCAGTCGGAAAGTTAAACGCACAAAGGCAGTTTTTGTGTGAGAGGCAAAATACAGGGTGTTTAATTTGACAAACTTAAATTAATAGAAATTATGGAAGAAAAAAATATAAGTATAAAGATACAAATTTCTGTGATGAAATGTTCACAAAAAGATTTAAAAATTACAAGAACATTTTAAAAACAGTTACAAAAGCTTTCAAATTAAAATAAATTTTGGGTTATATGAAGGCGATTTAAACTAATTATGGACCCAGTAAATGTACATAGACAGAGCTAATTTGGATTTGATAAAAAAATAATTCAAGTGCAATTTCTGTTCAAGCTCAGTTCTAATTCAAATCTAATTTACCTCTAGCTTAATTCTAGCTAAATCCTAATTCTGTTTTAGTTCAGTTCTAAGTCAATTCCAATTCCGTAATAAATAAATTCCAATTCAGTTCGAAATCAGTTTTGAATAAATTCTAAATAATTTTTAAATCAATATCAGTTCAGTCTTGAATTAATTCTAGTTTATTTTCTAGCTCAATTCTAGTTCAGTTCTAGTTCAGTTTTAGTTCAATTTCAGTTCAGTACTAACTGAGTTCTGGTTCAGTTCTGGATTAGTGCTAGTGCATTTCTAGTTCAGTTCTAGTTCACTTTTAGTTCTCTTCTAGTTCAGTTCTAGTACAGTTCTAGTACAGATCTAGTTCAGTTTTAGTTCACTTCTAGTTCAGTTCTATTTCAATTCTAGTTCAGTTCTATTTGGATGTTAAAAAAAGTAATAGTTCAGTTAGAGTTCAGTTTTAATTCAGTTTTAGTTCAGTACTAATTCAGTTCTAGTTTAGTTCTAGTTCAATTCCACTTCAGTTCTAACTCTGTTCTTGTTCAGCTTTAGTTCAGTGTTGGTTCAGTACTAATTCAGTTATAGTTTAGTTCTAGTTCAGTTCTACTTCAGTTCTGTTTCAGTTCTAATACAGTTCTAGTTCAGTTTTAGTTCACTTCTAGTTCAGTTTGGTTCGGTTCTGGATCAGTTCTAGTACAGTTATAGTTCAATTCTAATTCACTTCTAGTTCAGTTCTAGTTCAATTCTAGTTCAGTTCTAGTTCAGTTAGAGTTCAGTTCTAAATTGGATCTAGTTTAGTTCTAGTTCAGTTCTAGTTAAGTTTTAATTCACTTTAGCTTTAACCAAATTGAAAAAAAATCACTTAAGTTATCCTAACACTTATCTGTTTATTAATATTCGTTCAGTTCGTCTAAACTTCACTTCATTCCTGGCTTCTATACGTAATATCATAAACAAATTTAACTTTATTGCTCTTATCGTAACAAATATTGCAAATTATGAAACAATATAATATTAATGGCTTCATTTCACACTTTCTAAACAGAGAAGGCAGAGGTGGGAGAATAGTGTTGCAGATGAGGGGAAAAATTACCCACACAGATATTAATATAAACGTATACTCCTTTGAAGCAATTCAATTAAGTGTAAATAATAATAACAAAATATTTCCTCTTATTGTCATATATCAACCACCGAAAAAAAAAAAATAAAATAATATAAACGAGCACATAATAGAACTTGACCAATCAATAAAAGAAATAAAAAATAAATAAGTTAGGGCGCTATATTCAGCTGTACTGAATCTTTTACACTTTCCACCACCTTAACGATAAATAACAAGATTTACGCCTTAAAGTATTCTTTCATATTTTCACATTTATATTTATGGAAATAATCTACATTTTTTTTCAAACTACAAAAAATGTAAATACAAAATTAAACTATTATAGCAAGTGTTGCTTTCTTAAAAAAAACAACATCAATACTGATAGCTTCCGATGACTAGTAAATTTACATACATATGTTTGCATATTTATGCATGCTTATACAAAAATCAACAACACTGAGGCATTGCAATGCTTCTATTTCTAACTAAAAAAAAATCCAAACATACATAAAAAATAACTGTGAGTACGTATATACGAAAGCAAGCTACTGCTTGCTTGTACAAAAAATAACAACACTGAAAGTCATTGCAATGCTTTTTTTGTATATGTTCCTGTGTGTATATTTTTAATAACTTTTTTTTAATTTTGCTCATAACTCTGTTGTTTATGGACCGATATGATTAATTCAAAAACAATCGAAATTTTAGAAAAGTGTTTATAACAGATTTGTATAAAAACTAATTCTGAAACTCATATAGAAGCTTCCGAAAGTCCAAAAATGCATTTTCTTCTGGAAAAACATTCCAAAAAATATTCCGAATTTTCTGTGCAAAAATGCTAATTGTATAAAGGCTTAGAAAAGTCGTAAACCCTTTCAACAACCCCCTTTCAGTCATAGTCTTTATAAGGAGTATATCATATAATTTGATGTATACAATATATATATCCGATAACTGTAGCTTTCAACCGACAGACGTTATATCGACTTCCTTATCAAGGAGGATCCAGAAAACATACACTTTTTAGGGTCTTGAATAAATATTGTAGAAACCCCAAACGGAATGACAAACTTATAGGGTATACATAACCTGTGGTGGAGGATATAACAAGATGTTGTTATTGGTGATATGAGCATTCATATTCTTACTTAAAATTTAATTGATATGCTTTCGTCTGATGGAATGCATTCAGAGCTGCCACATAAAATTCATTAAAAATCGTCAAATTGATGATAAAAAAAATCAAAATCATCAATTTAATGTTAAGAAAGCGTCAAAAAAATTCAAACATATGAAATCTCAAGAACGAGAATATAAATAATAGTATTATTTTTAAAATTAGAAATTCAAATTTAAGATTTCAATAACAGTTCTTAAAATTTTAAATAAAAAATAAATAAAAATTTAAATTTAAGATTTCAATAATATTTCTCAAAATTTTAAATCGTAAACAAATAAAAAGACTTGCTATATCTTATTTTTCATTTTTAGTTTTTAATCTTTTGCAAAATAAATTAAAAAATATTTATTAAAGCAATTTTTTTATCAATTTAAATTAAATGATTAAATATACTTTGTTAAGCTTGAATTGTTTAATTTTTTTGTAATTGTTTAAGGAATTAATGCTTAAAATAATTAAGTTTTTCGAAAATTTGGTTCAAGCTGACAACTTTTTTTCTGTATTGAAAATTTCATTAAAATCTCTGTAGCAGTTTTGGCATAATTGTCTCACTAATGAACAAACTTATATTAGTCTGAATTACAGTTTTCAATCAGAATGTAACTTTTTTCTTATATTTCATCGTTCGATTGTCAAATTTTTTTTAAAATCTGTAAGTGTGACTCGCACTTGAACAAATATATTCATAAACGGGATTATTTAAAAAGTGAAAGTCATTTTATTGAGTTAATTTTGTTTTTTATTGATTTATAAAATAAATAATTACAAAATTGGCATATTTTAAGAATTTTAAAAAATCATCAATTTTAGAAGAAAATTTTTTGAAACAAAGAATCGTCAAATCTAGAAGTTGCGACTGCAATATATATTTATTTAATTAAGCTCCAAGGGAAGATGTTAAAAAGAAAACAAGTACTTGCATTGATCATATTCTTGTATACAATGACAACACAAGATCACAAAAAAATGCTTGAATAGTGAGAACAGGCATCTCTGATCATTATGGTCTTTTATGTTGTATATACGAAAAAAAAGAGAAACAAATAATAAAAATTAACAAAACCAGGATAAGAAAAATATTGTAAATGAAGTCAAAAAATCAACAAATTTAAAGTCAAATAAAAATATATTAATGAATTGGAGTGAAGTAATTGAACAGAATTTAAACACCAATGACTTATTTAAAAAAAAAATAAAATAAAATAAAATAATAATAATAAGTGACATTTATGAAAATTCAAAAGCATAAAATAAAAACAATGAAAAAAGATAAACGAATCCGTGGCTGGACGATTATTTGTGAAACGGTTGTAACATACGGGATAAACTTTATAACAAAAAATTTAGAAACCTATTTAATAAATAATTAAATAATGTAAAGAATTTTTACTATAAAACAAATTCTTAGAAAACAGAAATAATTTGCGCGTAAAGTGGCAAACAATAAACTAAATTACGGGCAAAGAGTCTAAGAACATGATACATTAATAAAAAAAAATTTAAAAGCGAAAATATTTTGGCTGTAGCAAATAAATTTGCAGCCAATTTTAAGAGAAAGAGTCCAGAAAATTCTACGCACATGTAATGTTAAAATTTAGAACAAAATAACACTACCAAACTCTATTTATTTCTCTCGTACGACAGAAAATGAAATCTTTGGCATTCGAAAACGATAAACGAATAAAAAAAAGAGCAGATGTAGATGATTTAAGACCGAAAGACATCACATATAATGCAAAACGCCTGACATTAATAATCACTAAATTATCAGCAGCTCAACTATTTTTAAAATACTAAAAACCTCGATAATAGGACAGATTTATAAAAACGATTTCAATAACTGCAGACGAATAGCCATGGTCCCGAAAAGTCTTGGAGGAAATGATAGTTAGGAAATTAAGTGAACGCAGACAAAAGTATAAAATAATCAATCCTAGTCAATACGGTTTTTAGAAAGGCAAAAATATAAACAAACCTTTGCAAAATCATTTCAAATAAAATCAACAGATGCTTTAGCGAGCACAGTATTATTCGTTGAACACAAACACCTGTTAGAAATTTTAGAACAAAATGGTAGCAGTTGTCTAAAATAGTTTCCGAATTACTTACAACTTCGTTCATATAGGATTAAAATTGGTGGCAGTTTAAGTGAGAAAACTTTTTCAGGTAATAGTTATGTACCCCAAGGTTTAAAACTGGGTCCAATTTTTTAGCTATTATACGCCAATAATATATTAAATTTATCTTTCGCTAGCCGAATCTTATATAAGGCACAGTATTACAACTTGCGGAAGTTCAATATATTTTAGTAGTTTACAATAAATTCGGAACCAAATACTCACAATTTTTTTTAAAAAACCAACAAATACTGCAACATATAGTAACATAAACAACGGCATATACGTAAATAATAACATACACATCAACAACACTCGCACTAGCAACAACATATACGTTGACAACAACACGTACATCAATAACATACACGTTATTAATACTACACACGCCAATACAAAAACGAAAAGCAACACTCACGTCAATAGCACGTGAATAACAATATACACTTTAACAATAACACACTTTAACAAAAACATACACGTTAACTACACTCACATCAACGACAACAACACACTTTAATAACAAAACTCACGTCAAAAACACTCACGTCAACAACAACACATTTTAATAACAAAACACACGTGAACAACACACACGTCAACAACAACACACACGTTGACAACAACAAGACATACGGTGACAACAACAAGACATACAACAACAATATAATTTAACAACAACACACACGTTGACAACAATATACACGTCAACGGCCACACTCACGAGAATAAAAACACACATGCGAATAAAAACTCAAACGTCAATAACACATACTTTAACAACAACAATTATTCATCAATAACAACACTCACTTTAACAACAACACACACGTCAACAACAATAACACACGTTAACAACAGTACACACATCAACAACAACACTCACGAGAATAGCATCATACATGACAACAACATACATGTTAACAACATAGACGTAAACAACACACACACATAAATACAAATAGAAACGAGCAAATAACGAACTACCAAACTACAGCTCTTGAACGTTAAAAGTATTTAGAACATAAGTTTTATAAATGAATTTTGTAACTACTCGAGATTCTTAACGCCAATAGAGAGCATATAGCCTACAAGATGTCAAGCTGAAAGAAGCTCGTTTAGGTAGATCGTTTTAGAAACAGCCTAAGTGTACTTACTACTAACCAGTGCTGCCAGAAGGTCAGAAAAAAAGAGGCTGAATTGATTTCTAAAAAAAGAACAGAAAAGGCTAAATGTCCCAAAAAATAAGGTCTAAAAAAAAAATTAAATTTTGTTTTTTAATTTAAATTTTTTAATTATTAATTTTAGATACTTTTCTTATCTTGTAGTTAATTTTTAAATTAAATATAGAAAGGCTGCCAGAATCTAATAAAGAAATCGCCTAAAAATTCTCATTCAATTTTAGGTTGTATTTTATATGACTCAATGTTATGAAGTGATTTTTTTTTATAATTTTCGTAATTTTTGAACTATAATTCCTTTTTTGTTAAGCATTTTAAAATTTTAGGTAACTTTTCGCTTTTGTATTTTTTTAATATAAATAGAATTTTAATATAAATAGATTTCAAGGTTAATAAAGTATAATATAATAATCGATAAATTAAGTGGTGAATGAAATAAAATAAAATAGAAATAAAATTAGTAATATCAAATAAAAAATTAATTTCTTCGTGGTTGAAAGTATGATATTTTAGCTTTTTTAAAGCAATTTTAGAAATCAAAGAAGGCTAGAAAAAAAGGCTAGAAGCTAAAATGAAAATTTTGAGGCTAAATGCAAAATAAAAAGGATATATTTAGCCTTAAAAAGGCTAAACTGGCTACACCGCTACCAACAATCCTCAAAAAAATATCTGTTAACATTTTAAACCAACAAAATATGCATAAAAGGATAAAAATTGAAAAAAAATCAGTTTAGTTCTAATTCAGTTCTAGTTCAGTTCCAATTCAGTACTAATTCAGTTCTAGTTCAGTTCCAATTCAGTACTAATTCAGTTCTAGTTCAGTTCCAGTTCAGTTTTATATTTTCGTGTTTTTAATTAGATTTTTATTCACTGTTTTTTTAACTTCTTTTAATTTAAATTATTTTTCTCTTTACTTAAAATTAATGTCAATTAATTTTTTAATTTTTAAATTAAGTCGTATGCCAGTTCTAGTTAAATAACAACCAATTGTAGGTTTATTTAATAAATACTAGAAAAAAAATCTGTAATAAATGAAATGTAGCGTATGAGTGATTTTTAATTATTTGTTTTTATAAAAACAATATTATTTATTTTTATAAAAATACAATAATATAAATCAATTCTACCCCCGAACTATTCCCCGAACTTTTTATACATCCATACAAATAAATCATTTTTATGATTTTTCATAATGATTTCTATGAAATTAAATTAAAATTAAATTAAATATAATTCATTTTGTAAAGCATTAATAACTTTATTTAATTTATAAATTTATATGCGAATATTTGTGTATGTATAACTGAGTGTATATGTGTTTGTTGTTTTGTTGTTGTTCATAATAAACATTAATTATTGTTATATTAAATTGTAATTAAATATTAATTTATAATATTTTTTTGTTAGTTATTTACTTCCTTTATAAAATGAGTGTATTTATTAAAACACACACATATGGCAAACCACTACATACATAAATGCAAGAGAAAATCCAAAATTATAGTTTGTAGGAGAAAAAATTTCACACATGGACGTATATACACATACACACGCTCACTAGTAAAAAAATAATATTGTCAAAAACCACTTAATTAACAACTCAATGTGGTTTTATTGGCTTCATTTCATATGTATGCGCTTCAATAATTAGTTTTTATTAGTATTTACTTAAAAACTAAAATTTCTATATTAATCTAACTTTAGGTATATTTACACAAACAAACTTGTATTTATTTAAATGCTAATATATGCATTTTCATATTTATATGCATATAAGTATGTGTGTGTGTATATGTTTATGTTAATAGTTATTTTGCATATAAATGATTAATTTCATATACATATTTGAGGTTAATTAATTAGTCTTATTGGTTTCTATAGAAAAAATAAGCAGTAAAAACAATACGCCAAAAATCTTTATATTAAAATAAGTAATTACTATCATTTCATTGATTTAGTTTATTAATTATAATTAAATTGAACAGCGTGTTACAAAAGAAATGTTAATGACAAAAATCTTATATTAAATACATTATTTATTAAGAAATTAACTAGAATTATAAGCTTTTTTAAACAAGTAGTTTTTGTAAATTTTTCTAAATCTCACTTCCCTTTTAGCTTCTTTAATAACTCAAAGAAAAACTTCATTAAATATAGATCCAATATCAAGAGTTTTTTGAAAACCTTTTACTTAACTTATCCTTGTTTTTCCTAAAGGCATGTCCCTGTTAGCCATAGTTAATACCAGAAAACACCCATCAAAACGTTTAAAAAAACTGACCAAAGCTTTTGCTATTAAACTCTTTTTAAAAGTCACAATATTAAATAAACATCCACTCATAATTTAATTTTATGTTTATTTTCTTTTCACTTTATTTTTTCACTTCCACATAATCTATTTTTTCCTATAAAAATTGTTGTTGCACATATTTGGAAAATATTTTATACGCTTTTATCGAAACAACAAGTGAACAAATTAGTATTAACGATGTTATGGTAGTGTGTGTGTGTGTGTGCTTGTGTTTGAGAGGAGAGTTAGTAAAAGCAAGCAATTTACTTAATGACCATAATATTTGTTAAATCAACAAACAACTATACACATATACAAACATCTAAACTCGCACATATAGACTAACTTATACACAAACTAACTAAATCAAATACACATATAGACCTCATAAATATATATGAGTTTCATAGGAAATGATAGAAGAAGACATTGTATACAGAAAAATATTTTGGTTTATGTACTAAAGCGGACAACTGGACAGACAAATGAACAAACAAACAAAAATTAAAAAAGAAATAACATACAAATTGCAACAAAACATTCATTCATTTAGTCAGTCATTCAACCAACCACCGCCAACCATGCATTGACAGGAGTATGAATGATCTCAAATAATATTATGTTGTCTATTTTACTAGATCTGAAAATAAAAGTTTTGAATAAAAGCTAAAACTTTTTTTGAAAACAGCAATAATTTTCCATATTTGGGTTGATAAATTATATTATATTTTAAAAATATATTAAATTTTAAAAATTTTAATATGGTTCTGCAACCATATTCTTGACTTCGCATGTGTATAAACTGAACTATAACTGAACTAGAACTGAACTAGAACTGAACTCGAACCGAACTAGAACTGAACTAGAATTGAAACAGATCTGAGGGAGAACTGAACTAAAACTGAACTAGAACTATACCAGAACAGAACTAGAAATGAACTAGAATTGAACTAGAACTGAACTAGAATTTATCTAGAAGAGAATTAGAATTGAAATCGAACTGAGCTATAACCAAATTATAACCGAACTAGAAATGAACTAGAATTGAACTAGAACTGCACTAGAATTGAGCTGGAACTTATTTACAGAAACATATTCTTGGCTTCGTATGTGTCTAAACTGATAAACTAGAACAGAACTAGAACAGAACTAGAACTGAACTAGAACTGACCTAGAACCGAACTAGAACTGAACTAGAACTGAACCAGAACTGAACTAGAACCGATTTAGAACTGAAATAGAATTGCACTTAAACTGAACTAGAATTGATTTAAAACTGAACTAGAAGCAAGCCAGAGTTTTACTAGAACTGAACTCAAATTTACTTAGAACTGAACTAGAACTAAATTGAAACTGTTCTAAAACTAATTTAGAACTGTACTAACACTGAACTAACACTGAACTAAAACTGAACTCGAACTAATCTAGAACTGAATTAAATCTTATATGGAACTGAAATAGAACTAAAGTAGAACTGAAATAGAACTGAACTAGAGCTAAGCTAGAACTGAACTAGAACTAAGGCAGAACTGATTAGAAGTGAGATAGAGCTGAACTAGAACTGAACTAAAACTGAAATCAACTAATCTAGAACTGAACTAGAACTGAATTAAATTTTATTTGAAACTGAACTAGAACTAAAGTAGAACTGAAGTAGAACTGAACTATAACTAAGCTAGATCTAAATTAGAACTAGAACTGAAGCAGAACTAAACTAAAACTGATTTAAATATAAAATATAACTGAACTAGAACTGAAGTAGAATTGAACTAAAACTAAGCTAGAACCGAACTAGAAGTGAACTGGAACTAAGCTAGAACTGAACTAGAAGTGAACTGGAGCTGAACTACAACTGAACTGATACTAAACTAGGATTGAGCTAGATTTAAGCTGAACTAGTACATTATTTTTACGAATTTCCTTATGTTCCTGAAATTTGGTTTCTTTTTACATTTACCCCACGGTTTCTTCTTCATACTTGAGTGAATATGTTTCTATAAAAGAAAACTTTTACATTTACATGTCCTTATATTCATATATTTATACATGTATGTATAAATATATGAATATACACTATCTTTGTGTATGTTTTTTATTTCTGTAGTCAGACCATGTAATTAGTATAAAATTGTTTGCTCATTTTTTTGTTTAGCAAGTCAACAAACTACGAATAATATTTTTTCTCTTTAATTTATTTTGTTAATAAAAAAAAAAAAAAAAAAAATAACAAATTAAAGAAACCATTTATATTTTTTTCATTATGAAGTTTATTTATTTTCATACGTTTTCATAATATTTTTGTTATATTTTTAATAGTTAAAAGAAGTTGGTTTTTCGTGTTTAACTTAAAGGTATTTTCTAAGTTTTTCAAAACATTTTGAAATTAAAAATTTTATAATAATTTTGATTTAATTGCTTGTGTTGCTTTTACTAATTATTATTGTTTTTATTTGTGAAGTCTAAGGGAGAAATTGTTGTATATATGGAAATTTCAAGTAAATTTGTTGATGATGGGAAAAGGTACAAACATTTTAAATAAGTAAACATTTACAATGGTTTTATCAAATAGTTGAGAAAAATTTTTTCTTGTCCTTTTTTTTTAAATTTCCTAGGAATATTTTAATCTAGCAGCGGCTCGTATATAATTTCTACTAAGGTTTCTAAGGTAACCTTCTCCCTGCATAGAATTTTTTATTACAAATTAGCCTACGTTTTGAAAAAAATTTAATTGGTGTACTGTTCAATAAAAACGATTGTAAATTAAAAGAACTTCTTGAAGACATTAAAATTTATTTATTACTTTGACTAAGCAAATAAAGGAACATATTTTCTAATTTATTTTTATCGCTCAGCTTTTGAATTTACACAGGAACTTTTCAGTTTTTATTTATATTCATTTATTTTTGTTGTTCTTTATGAGTGTGTTTTTTTTTTTGTTGTCTATATTTGTGCGAGAAAATTTGAATTTCCGTTTTAATTCAGTGTGTCTCTGTGTAAATGTATGTGTTTGCTACATACAAGTTAACTGTTGCAATTAGTTTTATTGTTTGCTTGTTGTGCAAGTGTGCGTATATACATAAAAGCTTTTTAGAAAAAACTTTGTTTCTGTTGTCTTCCTTTCTCTTTTATAATTTTTCTATAAAATGTATGAATGTTAAATATTAACAACCATTTGTAGCCTAGATTGCTGTAGTTGCTGTTGTTGTTGCTAAGTCCTTGTTATTTTTTTTTGTAGTTATTATTTGTTGTTTCTTTGAGTGTGTTTATATGTGTAAGTATTTGTTTGTTGTTTTTGTTGCTGTTGTAATTAGTGAAGCGCAAATAAATACCTCGCGCCGTCTAATGAATGTCATGTGATTACATGTGTCATATTCATTTGTACTTTGTGTACTCATACTCATAACACATTCACACAAAGACGTTAAAATATTCAAACACATACTCTTACATATACAAATTTACTTACTAACAATTATACATACTATAACTCATTTACTTACTCCAAATACAACAATATGAAACAATTTATGCGTTTGTCTAGCATAAATATTTATCTACAACAATGTCCTTATATTGTGCATATGTATGTGTATTGGAATTACGTATTTCTGTAGGTCTAAATGTACGAGTTTTTCTATTATACCCTACACCATCATAGGTGGGGAGGGTATTATGCGTTTGTGCTGATGTTTGTAAGATCCAAAAATACTGGTATAAGGCGCACCTTAGGGTATATGAACCGTCTTAGAATCACTTTCTGAGTCGATTTAACGATGGCCGTCCGTTCGTCTTTCCACGTAAATCTTGTAATCAAACTACAGTTTACAATTTTGGAAATAATTTAACGAAATTTAGAACATATATATTTTATGATCCAAGGACAAAGCCTATTGAAGTTGGTTATGATCGGTCCATTATTTCATCTAGCTGCCAAATTTCTATAATTGACTACTGCTCCGCTATAAACCTCTCTTCAAGAAAATCAGTTCAACGTGCATAAATGTTAGTATCCAGTTAATATCTGACACGTATATGTTATGTTAGTAGAAATCACAGTCACAAAATTTAGTGAAGATCGGCCCATAATTAAACATAGCTCCCATATAAGACCTATTTCCAGGAATCACATATACAATGTTATGGTCGAGCTTGACCTACTGTATCTTTCTTATTTGTTTGTTTATAAGTTTGTTTGTATATTTGCTATTTGTGTGTGTATATTAAAGGCAGCATGTGTTTTTAGGTATTTGTCTATGGTAATTGCTTAAATGGCGTCTACTGTATGCTATTAGTAAATAATTTCATTGAATATGGTTACTATTATTTCATATTTTAATATTTTGTGTTCATTTTAATTCATTAAGACATTTAAATGCGCTAATATAAACAAACACTTACACTTAAATACATTATTATATAGCTTTTGTCCTTAAAAATAATTTATATATTATTTGCCTTTAATTGTTAAGTATTTTTGGTGATGCGTGGTGTTTAACTAAATTAAATTAATGTAAAGAAATTTCTTTATTTTATATATAGTATAGTAGGCGTAACATATGGACCTGATACTCAGTCGGAATCTAACATAGCCCATAACTACTTCTGGTACCAATGCTATTTGTATGTCAAATTTCGTGATTGATACACAAATAAACTAACAAAGAAACAAACAAATAAACAAACAAATTTACACTTAATTTTTACCACATACTACCTTAATCCGGTGCGATTCTCTACCCGTATTTATGCAAAAAATAATATTTATTTTGCATTAGGGTTACTGCTTTCCTTGGGCCTAACTTCCCTCTTCCCAGCTCAACTGTGAAGTGCAAGAAACTTATTGCCACTAAAAATTTGAAACTTTCACTACAATTGTTCTTTAGATATGAAAAATCAATATTTAATTTATATGGTGCAACTATTCCCCCAAGACCTATCCCTGCTATTTCAATACCAATTAAGATTTACATTATATGAAGGCTACAAAACCCCTTAGATATGTACGCCCTATCAACATCTCAATTATGTATCTTGATAAAAATTTTAAGACTTTCACAGCTACAGGTCCCCAGACATGTATTAATTAAGATTAACTTTGTATGATGATTATCTTTTTCCCTAAACCTACCCGCCCCATTTTCATTTCATCTCACCTATGGAACTTCATAAGAAAATTATTCCCACAAAATCTTAGGAATTTTGCTGTTATAGTTCATGAGATATGCGATGATTAATAATTGCTTTGTGTGAGTGTTATAGTAGTATACCTTTTATTGTCAATCTTAATGAGAAAATTATTCTCCCCAAATGCTAAGAATTTCTCTGTAAAATGCAATAATTTAGATTTAGTTCGTATAGTGGCGATCCTCTCCCCCTTGACCTACCCGTCCCATTTGCACCATAACCTTAAGTTTACACAGAAATAATATGACACATGTTAAATGATTTATAAAAGATGAAAACTATTCCAATTAATTTTTTAATTGTATCAATTTTTTTCTACTGTATCAATTAATAAATTAATCAAATGTAAATAAAAATAAATGATTATTGAATAATTGATTACTTCCAATTTTGGAAGTCCGTTTATACATGTGTTGTCAAATCTCGCTGATATTGATGTCAGATGGATCAGTTGTTTCATACATGCGTCGTGTTGGTTCGTTTCGAACGTTGGTATGTACATTGGAGTTAGAAATACATGATACCTCAGGGTTCCATAATGGGACCAAATTGGACCCAAGTGTACTCTCTCGTTGGCTGGACAGTTGCCCTAATAACCTAACCTAACTTTGAATAATTAAATATATTTACAATTTTTTTCATATGTATTATTATATATTATTATATTAAAATTTGTATTTAATTTGTTAGAATACTTTGTTTTTAAGTAATTTGTTTAATTATAAAAACATTTTAAATCATTTTAAAATTTTTATTAATGATTTAATAGAAATTTTTTCGAAAATATATTTTTTTCTGTGTAGTATGACAACATTAATTGGAAGACTTTAAAAAGTATATGAAAGTTTAAGTGAAGATAAGTCTATTTATTTAATTCTAAATTTATTTCGTGTATTTTTAATGTACGAAAGGACAGTTGTCTATGATTTTTATATTGTAATTAATTTTGTTTTATGAATAAATAACAAGAAAAAAAGTGTAGTCAGTAAGCGCTACCATGTAACACCCTACACCATTATGTATGCATGTTGAACTGATTTTCAGGTGAGGTCCTTATACAGAAACCGATCTTTACTTAACTTGATACCGCGGTTTATATACTTATATAAAACTTGTTAATGTCTAATTTAAATCTGAAATTTGAAACTTGGGTGTTTAAAGTGATTTTCTGAAGTGAATCTTATATGGAAACTATTTTGAACTATGGACTGATTATCTTAAAATTCGTTAGTGTGATTTATAGCTGTATAAATTTTAATTGTTACAAATATAATCACAAATTAAATTACTTATATTCAATTTATGTATGTTAAAGTGATGTGATCAATTGAAGACTGATCCTTGCGAAATTTTGTAGCATAATTTATGTTATTTCGATACTAACATTTTTTTGGTATTTAATCACGTTAAATAATTTTCTGGAAGGAGTCTCATGTGGAAATTATGATCATTTATATCACCAAACTCTTGAAATTTGATAGTATGTCTTATATCGGTTCTAAGTACCTCGAATTTCATATAAATATTTGCACATTCAAGATCCTGAGGAATAGAATATGAGAATGATATTTTAGACATTATAAAGTACCGAAATGTAAAAGCAAAAAATTTTACTGGCATTTTTTGATCAGACTCTATCATTTTATACCCATATCGATATTGTTGAGCAACTAACAGATTTTAAAATAATTTATAAATAAATTATTAATTTTGAAATTTTAAGGTCCTTCTAAAAAGATATTCGAACACGAAATGAAATAATATAAATGTTTCTACTTTCGCGTATATATGGTTTGGTTCATGTGTTAAAAATACTGTTGTGCGGTGATATAATTATAAAAATTAGTCATCATTTTATTTTTATATTGATACTAAAATTTATTTTACTATTTTCCTTTTTCTTACTTTTTCAAGTAAAAGTTTATTTTTGATTTTTTTTTTTAATTTCTCTTTTTTTAGTAGTTTTGCTAGAATTTTAAACGAACAAACGTTTTATATTTATACAAATGGATTCTAATATGCCATTAAAAAATATATATTTCTTTAAGATCTAAAATCAAACATTTTTTTAATTTTTCTTTTTTCTCGTTCATTTATAGTATTTGCTATTATTTTATTTATCATTTAACATACTTTTCAACTGAAGCTGTTATCACGTATGCCTGTGGTCATGAAATGCTACCAAAACACAACATTAATTAAAATTCTTCAATTGTTTTCAATTCTTTTCTTTTGCAGGAAAACAATGACAATAGCACTATTTTAAAACAAAGTACAACATATAATGTGTGCGTTTAAATAAAACATAACAAGTTTTTTTTTTTGTTTTTTTTTGTGTCAGTAAAAGATGAACGGAGTAAGTTAGGATTAAAACTAAATCAACTATTTGTAGCATTTTTTCTCTAGATTTATCTGATATATTATTTTGTAAAAAAAACACAAGTAAGAATTTCAAGACCGATCATATGATATTCTACACCACTGTGTATTTAAAACAAAATTTGGAGGGGGGTTTTACATTAGATCTGTGACCAATTGTGAACCGATACTTTTACTAAGTGTAAAATAAAATATACGAATACATAATATTACATTGATGTTTTATTTATATGAATTTATGAACTTTAGGATGATTTCCGAAAGTGGGCTTATATGAGGGCTATGGTAAATTAAGGACCGATCCTTATAAAATTTGACCCTGTGAATTCTACTTATATAAAACTTATTTGTGTCGTATATTAAATGTTTGTATCAATATTTGTACGTTATGTACATGTACGTTAAAGTGATTTTCGGAAGAGTGGTTTATGTGAGAGCCATGATCAATTATGGACCGATCTTCATGAATTTTGGCACAAAGATTGCTACTTACACAAAGCTTCTTTGCTCGAAATTCATTAAAATATTGCAATATTTAAGATATTTATGATCGTTAAACTCCTTTTATGGTAGGATATTTGTATGGGGGCTAGGTGAAATAATGGATCGATCATAAGCAATTGCAATAGGGTTCTTCCTTGTGCCAAAAGAGCTATTCTTGCTAAATTTCATCATGATGTCTTTAAAATTTCAAACTGTGCTTCGTTCACATGGTTTACATGGAGAGTTAGCCAGCCTACCAGATGGTCATTGTTAAGTCGACTAAGAAAGTGATTCTGAGTCGAACGGTATACTTTGAGGTGAGGGTTCGAAGATTTTTTTTATGCGTTACAAACATCAGCACAAACGCATAATACCCCAACCATCCATGGGGGTGTAGGATATAATTAATTGCTAGCCAGATGATTTAGTTATTTATTTTTTTATTTTTTCTAGACGTGACTTTAGATAAAAATTTATAAAAATGTTAAATTAATAATCACATTTAAGCATTGCTGGGGCCTTTTCAAATTCGCTTTTATTTTAGATTCTATTCCTTTACAATTGCCAAAATTATGGGTAGTTTAAATAACTAATAACTAATCTCCTAATTCTGGCTACTTCTACTCTAATGACAAAATTCTAAATATGGCCAGAAAATTTTAAAAACACTGTTGCATGTCACTAGTGCTATCAATGTCTTGTTATGATTATTCGAGCTTATTTAAGCTAAAGAAGCAAACCAATCGCATATCTTGTCACATTTTGAATAAACTTATTATACGACAAATTGTTTTGTAAATTTTTATTGTTTTTAGTATGATACTATTCAGGACAACTTTTTTCGATTATTCGATATAAAAAACTTGTACAAAAGTCAGCAATAACGTTTGTTATCCAATATTGAAAATATGTTAATTTTATATATTTTTTTATTATTGAGGATCTTTGATCATTCTTTCCCTCAAAGTTCTTTTCAATTTTATTATTTAAATTCATTTTAGCTTTGATTGACTTAAGCTTAGGTATAGCTTTATCATGGCTCATAAGTAATTTAAAAAAAATGAACACAACGTACCATAACGAATCCAAACATATTTGGCATAGCTATTAGGAGCTTCTCTACTCTTTGGGCTTAGAATTCATTTTTGTGACTTTTAATTTTTCTGAATCAAGTTTCATCTCATTCTTTAGGTCCTTGTTAAGCCTTTTTATTACACTGAAATGTAATATTTTTGTCAAAATTTACTTAATCAACAATTTCTAGTAAGTTCAAAAAAGGATAATCCTACACGCAGAAAAAAATATAGTTGTAGTTACCATAATGTAAAAGCAACTTATTATGATTGGAACATGTTATCACAGCTAAAAATATATATGATTATAAGTAATAATTGTTATCATTACATGTTATCACAATGCATCTGACTTTATGGTTCGTTTTTTCATGTTATGGTTAGAGTTTTTAATATTATTGGTCTTACTAAATTATTGTCCCATTTTGACAGATTACTGTATCATTTTGTTTTAATATTATTTCATCTTATCATAGTATTTGTTAATTAATTTTATTTATTTTTAACATCATATGCCGTGCAAGGTAATATAAAATATTTTTTTAACCCTTTAATATTAGTTAATTAATATCTTATATTGCTTGAATGATACCAAATGTAAGAAAACCTTGTTTACTCATATTAATTTATGTATAAACTAAATGAGAAATATGTTGAAGGTGGAAAACAGAGATTAAAAACAAACTATATTCAAAAAAAAAAAAAAAAAACAAGTTATGGAGTTTTCAACCATACTTTTAACATTTTATCTTTATGGAAATAATAATATGGTTTGAAAATAAAATATGGTTTAATAACGAGGAAAAAGATTGATAATATTTAATGGTTGTAGAAATGATGATATCTTTTATATTAATAAATTTTTATTTCTGGTAAAAATATTCAAAAGCATAAAATTTTTAACTATATTATAATTTTGATTGAATGTAATTGATAAAACTAAAACAAAAATATTGTTATCGTGAACACAGTGTTATTAAAATTAATAAAGTTAACAATGAGTGCATGTGCATGGAATGATAGTAAATTCGGCCATGCGACTATTCTAGGATTCCTTAATAGCATTCGTAGCAATATCGATTATTGCATCCCTATATCCTTTCTTGGCAGAGATTTCTCAGTATCAACCTCAAATACTCTAGAATTAAGAGCTGGCTCAATTGAGGTTTATGCTGACGGATTAAAATCTGCAGAAGGGGTTGGGCGGAGAGGTGTCTATATTCCGGTTTAGAGGAAAAAATTTTCTTTTACATTGCTAGATCACTGTAGCATTCTTCAAGCAGAGATCTCGACTATAAAGAGGGCAGTGAACTGGTTAATGTACTATAGGTTATTCGGAGTAGATATTCAAATCTGAATTGACAGTCAAGCCGCGATCAAATCCCTCTCGAGTATCTTTTCGATGTCCAGATTGGTACATGAATGTCGGAAATCTCTCAATAAGATGGCGAGACATTCCAACCTGAAGTTGGTCTGGGTTATGGGTCATTCAAGCACCCCAGGTAATTTTATTGCGAATGCACTAGATAGAGATGAATCCCTTCTTCGAGAAGAAGATATGGACAAATTGGTTGGAGTACCGCTTTCGGCCTCGATGAGTTCTGCAGAACTTATCGAGGATTGCATAGGGTAGATAGACAAATGAATCCACATGTTCAACCTTGAGGCAGACATGTCCTATTATGATGAATCTCGATCTAACTTCATCAACGGACTATCGAGGCATCGGCTAAGAATTCTGTTAGCCGTGGTCACAGGACATTGGATAGCTGGTGTGCATGCTAGGAGACTAATGCTCCCTTTTAACGACTTTTGTAGAAGTTGTCGGGATGAAGAAGAGGAGGAAACGGTGGAACTCTTTTATGCCACTGTCCCACTCTTGCCGAGATCAGAACTGCTAATTTTAAATGTGCATTTGTGTATATATTATCGGAACTCTCTGATATTGATATCATATGGATCAGTTCCTTCATACATGCGTCGGGTTGGTTTCGAACACTATTGTGGACATGTGAGTTAGTAACACATGATCCCTCAGAGTTTCATAACGGGACCAAATTGGACCCAAGTAAGCTGTCCCTTAATGACTAGACAGCTGCCCTAAGAACCTAACCTAACAATGAGAACATAACATTGTTGTAGTGAAAATGCCGTAACCATGCTTTTTCTCTACGTGTGGGATTATTGGTAACGTTATGAGCACTAAGTTGACCTCTTGGTATGGTTAGACTACAGGATGATTATAAGTAAAATGTTGCCCTTAGAAACTAGTTAATGTAATACTGTTGTCCTAATTTTTTAAAGTGTAATTTGTGTTATTTGTATTAATATAAAGTGGAAATATTTCGCTAGACTTATAAAAACATCTATTGCAATGCAAAGAAAAGAAAAAAGAAAAATCTCATAAATTTGATCTTTTTCAAATCAAAGTTAATTTTATTTTTATTTGTTAATCATTAGCATAGAAAGTGGCAAAATGTTCTTATTTGTATTAAACAAAGTATTTATCAAATACTAATCTGCTTGGCAATCGCGGCAAATATATGAGTTTATTTACAATGTTTTATTTACAAATCACAGAGGGGTACCATTTAATAAAATTTGGAAAAAAGTCAATATTGAAAAATTATTTTTTTTTTTTTAAGAATTAAAATGGTTTGAAATCTAAGATTGCTCTCTATATAACTTCGTAGTTATTTTTTTCAGTTTATACTCTATTGATTCGTGTGCAAGGTAACAAAGTTAAGAATTTTTTGTTATATTTTGTTTTGTTATTTAACGTTATTATTTTCAAAGTTAAAAAATAACATTTCATGTAATTTTTCTGAAAATTTTTATTTTTTATATTAAACTATTTTAAATGGAATGGCATTATTTTAAGTCTCGATTACTTACAGAGTTTTAATAATTAACGAAATCTTATCGTACTCTTCTTTAATAAATTTCAAATAACTTATTCGACTTTGAAGGAGAAATAGTATATCTTGACCTCTGTTGACCCCTTAGCGACCACATACATTTGATGCGCTAACATTTTATGAGTCTAGACGTATTTAAATGTTTTACCTACTTTTACCCCATGGAAGGATACACCTGCTTTTAAATTTTTTTATGAATTTTTCAAAGTTGTTTGCTTTTGTGCATGTTATTGTGACAATTTGTGTTATAGATGGTCAATAAGCTTTCGGCATTTGTTAAAGTTAATGTGATTTTCTAAAGTGAGCTTATATGGGAGCTATGCTAAATTATGGGCCGAACAGCCTGAAACTAAGCATACTTATTTAGCTGAATTTTATTTAAATCATGATTATTTTGAGCCATTTAAGTGTATAAAATCACATTTCGAAAATACATTAGTATGATGGTCAGAGGAAAAATATACCCAATCATAAGAGATTTCAGTCCAATTCGTCATTATACCAAAGTAAACATACATGCCAAATTTTATTACGATATCTTAAAAATTTGGGCTTATACATTGACTTAAATTGACAGACATACAGTCAGCCAGATGGTAAGGCAGATATTGTTATCTCGACTCTATACATTATAATATAATTGTCTTTAGAATAGCGTACTTTCCTGTACGTATTGTTCATAGATTTCAAGAAAGCCTTCAGACGAACTGCCATAGCATTGAAAAGAAAAGGAGTACCCCAGAAAATAATTCGAATCATTATTGCTATGTACGAGGATGTAGTTCTCCACAACAGGAATATCAGTCAATGATTTCACACAAACACTAGAGTAAAACAAGGATACCTCCTACCTCAGCTACTTACAATCGATGTTTGAGTTGAGAGTTGCACCAATTTATTTATGTGTTATAAATAACAGCATAAACTCTTATTGTCCCAATCACCTATATTGTATGAGAGTTCCCTTTCATACAGTATAATATATTATAAGCACAAACTTGTTATTCTTAATTTGACATCTAAAAGACTTCCCCTCTTCAAAGACACCAAACCCTAATGCTCGTTTGGTAAATGCCGAATTCTGTTCAGGGCGACACCAATGTGCAATGTCCTACATTCATAGAAATGTCACATGTTTTAGATCGAAGATTGATTTTGTGTTTCGAAAATTGTGTCTTTTAAAAGGATAGATCGTTTCTATTTACTTATCTACAATATTTTTATATCATATGTAGCTAATTCTAATGGCAAGTACTTTTTGAATCTTGTACGCACAAACAGTGTTGCCAGTTTAGCCTTTTTAAGGCTAGGTCTAGCCTTTTTATTTGTCTTTAGACTCAAGATTTTTGTTTTAGCTTCTAGCTTTTTTCCAGCCTTTCTTGATTTTTAAAACTGCTATAAAAAGCCTAAAATTTTAGTATTTAAATAGCGAAAAAAAAATGTTTTTGTTTGTACTAATTTTATTTTTAAAGAATCGTATAAAAAATTTAGATTATTTATATTTTACAAAAATCTTCGCCTACGTCGCTTTATTCTTTAAATTAAATATAACCTTATTCATTATATGGTCTTACTTAATTTGTTATTATAATTATTTTTTATTAAGATCCTTAAACCATAGAAATTATTTATAAATATAATTTAAAAAAAATTCTTATAAAAGGGAAAAATCGGACAAAGATTCAAAATTATTAATCAGAAAGGAATTATAATTCAGAAATGACAAATCACTTTAAGACATTGATTCATTTTTCATATGAAATATAACCCAAATTTATATGGGAATTTTTTGTTAAATTTTTCAGTTGGATAATTTCATTAACAGCGGTTCTATGTTTTATTTATAAATGTATTACAATATATCTTTAAAAAATATCAAAAACTAATGGAAAAAAGTTTTCAAATAAAAAAATTAGCTCTTTTCTTCTCTTACCTTTTAGAGCATTTAGCCTTCTGACCTTTTTTAAAGTACAATTTAGCTACTTTCTTTCTTACGTCCCTTCAGTATTGAGTACAAGATAAAAATAGAGCTATTTATCCAGGGACAAATTTACTATAGAAGTATATGATGACACCATTTTTGTAAAGAGTATCAACCAAAGATCTTCTTTGGCAGCTGATTTTTAATTGTTTTAATTGTAAAATTGTATAAAAGGGAGCAATGCAGTGACAATTCAGCCTTATAAATATCGTGGTTATGTAGTTTTTGATCGATTAAATTTTATTCTATTGGTTATCTATTAGTCAGAGATACACCTCTTGCACTTTATAGTTAATTTCCTGAACAATAATATCAAGCAATTCAGGGGTAAATATTCTTTGGAAAATGTTTATAGTTGTCGTTAGAAAATATAGTGTTGGCAATATTACGTTATAGCATTTTGAGTGTTTTTTTGTTTACTTTACCGAACCTAACGTTTCATTACCCTCATTATCCCTGCAGGGAAATGTCAGTTGGTCGATTAGTCATTATTTCAGAGACATGATATCATTCCCTAATCTTCCTTTTCGGTTAGTGTGAGGTATTGAAATATACACAGTCAATTTTATAGTGTACATCCCCCAAAATATCTATATCAAGAAGTAATTTTTTGAATGAATCATAAATTATTCTGGTAACCTAATTTTCCTCCACGAATGCAGTTCAATTACTCACAAATTTGAGTAATATAATCGTTATCATGATTGTACATGAAAAAAATAGAAAGAAACATGTTTACAAGGAGAAAAAGCATTGTGGTCAAACCAGAGCCAGCGTTAGCGTTGAAAATTATTAAAAAGTGTCCAAAAAGGGGATTTCAAAAAATAATGTCGCCAAGAAGGGGACAACTGCTTTAACACCTAAAAAACTCATTAAAATTTTTTTTTATATAATAACAAAAACAAAAGCATTATATTTGAATAAAAAACTACTCAATTTTATTAATTGCAAAATAGCTTATTTATAATAATTTTTATTATTGAAGAAATAAAGATTTATTCAAATTATCTTTCATGAATTAAATTTTGTCTAACAAATTTAAGACTGAAACTATGGATTCACAAGTGTTGACCTTAAGTCTGTTGGACAATTTTTTTTTCATTGGTGATTATTTAGACGAAAAGATATTCCGCCGAGGCAGCTGAAGTAAAAATATAAATTAGGATATAAGTATTCATCAAATCCGTTTTTTTATTTTCTCAATCCGAATCAAAAAGATTTGGCATTTTATGTTTTAAATACTTGTTTAAAAACTTTATCATTAGCTTTAGTTTTTAACAGTTTCAGTTCATTTATAAAATTTTCCCGGTCTTTTTTTTACATCACTATATTTTAAAACAATCTCAAAATGGGTCGAGATTTTACAAATAACTCAGTTTCTCCTCATTTAGCACATAGTCTTAAAAAGTCGCTTTTTAGTTCCATTTTTAAAAATGGGCCAAAAAAGAGGGCAGGTGGTTGAAAAAGGGGCAATTGGCGACTAAAGTTGAAAAATGGTAATGATGCCCAGACCAAGAGTTTAATTTAGCTTACGTTGTCTTTAGCCATAAATTTTTTTCTTGTTATCGTGCTCCAATCTACTTAAAATTTATTTGATTTATGTTTTTGATTTTTTACTTTCAATAAAAGATATTGGACTCCAAAGACAAATTTCGTCTGGCTAGACCAAGATGATAATCCTAGGGTTAAAAAAAATTAATTTTATTTTGTAAATTTTTCTTTGACTGCCATTTAAATGCAAACAAAAGACGATATTTCAAGAATTCGATCCGCTGTTAAATCTGACATGTCTCTAGGAGATATTGTAGTCAAAACAGGTATTTAAAATTAATGACAGCAAGAGTTATTACAAAAATTTTGTGTTATATTTTATTCCAACGCACACTTTACATACATTTGAAATATATTTATAAATATATATTTAATTCTCAGTTTAGATATCTAAGAGTTTGATTTCAAAGAAAATAATAGATTTAATTTATGCCTTCAAGGTTTTTTTAGATGTCGTTTTTCCCCTGTAGTATATTCATATATTTAGATATATTTTAATTGATTTTTAATTATTTTCATTTTTCTCCAGGTGTGTTTCTGTTATAGCTTTTAGTATCAAATATGCGTTAAATAATAATTTCAAAGTCTCACTCTCTCTCTGGCTCCTTTATTTCTATATTTAAATGAGTGTGTTTTACTAAGGATGAGTTGTTTATGAGGTTTTTTGAAAAATAGATTATAGATTGTATTATATTGTTTAGATTATTTACCTGTATGTATTGGTTTGTTTACGTTTTATATACGATTACTTATTTTTTTATATATTTATGTAGATGTATGCTTGTGTGTATGTGTGTTTTAGTATTCGTTGATTGTATTTACTGTTGTTATATAAAAGAGTTTATGTTTCTGATATTAAAGGATTTTTAATTACACAATGTGCATTTGATGCCTTTAAGGCAAACAAATATAAATGAATTTTATTTTAAATACATACATGTATTTAAATTATATTTCCAGCATGTTAGATAAATATATAAACATACAAAAATACATACGATTATCTGTGTGAATTTATAGAAAAAAAAGAAATAATAAAAATAAATAAAATAAAAAATAAATAAACAAAGCCAAAGACACAAAGAAGAAAATTGTTTGTGTGTGAACATGTGTAGGCCTTGAATATTTTTGTTTAATAAAATCCTTTTACTCCTGAACACGTAGTATTTAATTTAAGTATGACCAACAGGAAATATATTCCAATTAATTTATAATTCTGGGTATATCTTATACCAAACGTTAAATTGGGACTCTTTATATCAAAAGAGGGTACTATCTATAACGCCAGCCTTGCTCGACGGAAATTGAGGAGATTCATTTTCTTTATTTAAATAGAGAGCTCATTACAAAAAAAAAAAAAAATTAACTTATGTGGTATTATGAAATGATATTAAATGACTATTAACCATAAACTTAAAGATAAATATCAAAACAAAAAATAAATAAATAAATAAAATGAATCTAGGATGCATATAAAGAGATCTATTGCATGTAAAGAAATCTATTGTATTGTTTACCTTTTCTACTCTACGACCTACATTATTTCTAAAAATTTCTGAATAACCTATTACAAACTTATCTAACTGATTCTAATGTTTCGTGGAAAATAAAAATTAATTATTTAAAGATCCATGTTACAAAATTTTTTGGAATTTATTTAAAGAAAGTTTAAACATAGTTTAAAGTTAAGCTAAAATATGTCAACAAATTAAAGTTTAATAATTTAAGCCGATATATAACAAAAGCTCTAAGTTTAATTGGTGTAAGTTAATATAGGTTAATTAACATTATTTATTATAATCGTATTTGTACACAGAAAAAAATATTGCATAAAATGGTTTAATTTATTTGTTAATTCATTAATAACATAAACTTTAATTGGTTTTAATTTAATGTGACAAATGTCGTGAGGTCTTTAAAAAATAAAAAAGTAAAAATTATTTTGAAACAAAATCAATACAATTTTGTAAAAAATCATCGATTTCAAGCCACTAGACCTTTTTGTGAGCCCCACCAGGAGCAAATGGAGAAGGGGAAATTTTATTGAACAATATGGAACTAAGATATACACTGACGGCTCAAAGATAAACTGCGGTGTCGGCTCTGGTGTCTTCTCTAACGATCTTGGAATTAGACTCTCATATAGACTCCCTGAAGAGACAAGCGTATTCCAAGTGGAAATACTAGCGGTCAGGGAAGCTTGTAAACTAATACGCGATAGAAATATTCAAGGGAATATTCGTTTATTTGTCGACAGCTAAGCGGCAATTCTATCGCTCAAATCACCCAAACTATCTCTATTCTAGTCAGACAGTGTAAAGAGGAACTGCTAGGACTAAGTCGACTGTATAACATTACTATAGTCTGGGTTCCTGCGCATAGGGATTGCTATGGTAATGAACAGGCAGACGAATTATCCAGGGCAGGCTCTGCTATGAATGCCTCCTTATCGGTTTCTGTCGCAATCTCATTAGGATCAGTCAAAAGTAGAATCCAAAAACACTATCTAGGAAAGGCGAAAAGTAGATGGTGAAATCTGGACAAATATAGAGTCGCGAAGGAAACGTGGCCTGCCTACAACGAAAAACGCTCAATGCAACTCATTGGCTACAAACGCAAAGACATCTCGATACTAATAGCATTGTTTACAGGTCACTGGACGATCGGGAAACATGCAAGCAGACTTGGTCTCCCTTACAATGAATACTGTCGTAGTTGTGGCAATCACGAGAAGGAGGAGACAGTATATCATCTTCTAGGTGAATGCGCAGCCTTGAACGCAATCAGACATAAATTTCTGGGAATTAGACAACCTCTGTGAGATATCTAATACTAGAGTCAGTGACATTATTAAATATCTCAATGCTACAGGCTGTATCTAATTAATTTATGTTCTCATTTTACTTCCCTACACTTCTATCTCATTACAGACTCAATACAACTCCTTCACCTGGCGAATAGTGTGGTCCAATCAAAACGGAATCTAACGAGTCTAATTGATTGTAAAACAACCAACCATTAAAAAAAAACTAGTATCGTGTATTGAATTAAGTATGATGTGAATTAGGAATTAGTAGGTATGTACAAGATTTTAAGATTTGATAAGATTACTAGTCGTTTCAGTGTTAATGTACTAAGATGTTCCCGACAATGTCCAGGTTTGCATCTATATGTTGCTTTTCGGCTAAAGAATATAAAGAGTAAGTTCATATTGCTTACTTTTGCCATTTCTTCAAACAGGCTGTCATATGATATTTAATATTTTTATTGGTATGTCATTTCTTAGGTTGTAAAGTCTATCTCAATGATAATTATAACCCATTTTTGGAGCGTACCGCCGGGATGATGATCGATTATTATTATAACTTTTCCTGGAAATCAAGTATAAGTGTGAAGTAAATATATTTAGAATATACTTTCGTACGTACACAACAAATATCCATTATATCACATACAATACACATGTTAAATTCATTATATATAATAGATTACATTACGTAGATTTCCACATATTTCGCTTTACCTATACTGTAATTGTAAAACAGTTTTTATTTTAACATTTGTTATGGAGCAATAAATGATTTTTATAAAATTTGTCTATTATTATCAAGAGAAGCATTTATGAGCAATCGAACAGATTTAGTTAATTTGATAATCAAATCAATAAATATTCTAGTTGGTTTTAAATGAAATTTCAGTTATAGTTCTTATTGGATCAATGAAAAAAAAAAAAAAATTAATAATAATTTAGACTTTAATGAAAAGCAATTGTTTCAGTTAAATAATAGTATCATTTTGGTGATTGGAGCAAAATCTAACAAAAATTTAATTAATGTTAGCAATTTCGTAATTGAAGTTAATTTTTATTTTTTATTATTATTTTTCTTTTTTTTTCGTGTAGATTAAAAGTTAAAAGGCAACTGTTTAAACGAAACAAAAATTAAAGTCAACAACAAATTCTACAATATGTTGATGAATTATTTAAGAAAATAATAATACAATTTTTTTGTTTCACTTTTATAATAGTTTTTAAATTCTAATAAAATTACTAAAATACATTTTTATTTTAAAAATTGGCGTTTAAAATTTATTTTAAAGTAAACATTCCCTCGGATCTTCTGACCTGAAGATCATAGTATATATCATATATTTCTGGTTTAAGTTTACCCCAGGTCCACAACTGAGATTAACGCTAATATAATATGTGAGATAATGGCGGCAGAAGAGGGTAACCATTTTGTACATATTATGTTTAATAATAAATAAGGGGTACAAGTATTATAATAAATCCTATAATGTATCATTATTCTCAATATGTCGCAGAGTAAACATGTTCTTTTTATTTAAGAAATTCTCATTTTTTTAGCACAATTTTTATAAAAATATTTTTTAAATGTAATATAACTATTAAAAAAAATTATAAAAGTCATTGCTTTTTTGTTAAATAAGTATATGTGTATTTTTTCATCTTATAAGACAGTTGTGCAAAGAAGTCTTATCACAATAGTCTCATGATACTTCTACTTGACACTCTCTGACAGAAAAATTTTACATATTATGCTACGCATAAATGGGCTGTTAAGTATATGCAAGTAAGGTAAGTATTTATATTGATTGAATTTATATGCATTTCATTTTACATGTGTGTGGGTGTGTTGTAAACTGTGTTGCCAATTTCTAAGGCTAAATTTAGCCTTTTTATTTTACTTTTAGCCTCAAAATTTTCATCTTAGCTTTTTTCTAGCCTGTTTTGATTCGATTTCAACAACTAAGAAAATAATTTCTTATTTGCTATTATTTTTACACAATCATCCGTTTAAGCATTTTCGTATATCTATTCGATATTATTCATACATGTGGGATTTTTATATTATTAAATCCCTGCGATTTAAGCTTGATGGCTTTAATCAATTAAAACATAATTTATTTTGATGAATAAATTATAGTGTACACAGTTTATTTTAAATTATCAAACTTAAATTAAAATATTAACTTCACTTTATTTTAGTTTTACAATTTATTAGAGTTTGGCTACTGCTAGTTTTAACTCAATTACAACTTTTAACTTCAACTTTAGAGCAACTCACTTCAACTTTTGCACAACTATTCTGCAACTCTTCGACAACTATTTTCAACTGCAATTTACTTCAACTTTATAAAACTCTTCTGCAACTGCAACTAAATATTCTCTTTTATTCCTATTTATATCCTATCCACTATTACTCGCTATTTCCCTAAAGCTCCAGAAACTTCTAAGCGAGCGACCTGTATTTGTCCCTTTCCTGTGCATGGTAAGTCCGTTTATAAAATTAAAGAACGTCGTTTAGAATATTCGTTCTACGTTATAAGATGTCTCGTCCATATTTTTTTCTGTTGTGTACGTGACTCGTCACTAACTCCGTCGAGAATGTTCTGTCCGTTAACTATCTTAACCCTTTTCTTACCAACGTCTGCCAGATCTGGTGACGCGACCAGGCTCCAATCCCACATACATAACAAAAAAATTTCGCTTGGCGCGCTTCATTCTCCATGATTTTATGGATTTACTTAATCGATTTTTATAATTATTTTTTAATACATTTCAGTAATTATTTATGAATATAATATAATCACGCAAAAATTTTAAAATGCTTAATCGAAAAGGAATTTGTTAAAAAATTACGAGAAATCACACCAGAACATTAGGTAATTTTTGATATGAACAAAAATCTAAATATTGATTTAATCCAAATTGGAATTTTTTAGTGGCTTTTTCATATTTTTCATATAAATTTGTTTCAACATATTGGATAAAATATAAAAAACTAATTAGAACGAGAAAAAATAATTTTTAAATTCTTTTGGAGCATTTAGCCTTATTTGATCTTTTTTAAAGTTAAATTTAGCCTCTTTCTTCTCACCTCCTGGCAACACTGGTTGTAAATGTATGTGTGAAATATGTGTATAAGTGTGTGTATGTAAATAAAAAAAAAATAATTTTTGGGTTATTATGCACTACACATCACAGTTGTAAATGGTTTATATATAAATTTGTCATACGGTAAAAAAATTTATATTTTCTGGATCCTTGTAAGAAATAATATCGAGGGGACGATGTTGTTTTATCGACATTATGTCTTTTTGCTATTGAAATTCAAAAAGATAAATTCATAAATGCAGAAGATATATCAAAAAATCGATTTTTAAACCAGTTTTCGATTTTCTGAAGCATCTATATATGCTAGGAAATTCGTTTATGCAAATAATATGCGAACATTTTCTGAATTTTTACGTAGAAGAAATGAACTAAATCGGTCCAATAATAACTGAGATATCGGGCGAAAAGCATTTTTTACTTTTTAAAGTCCTTGTTTAAGCTACGAAGTTGGCTTTATATATAGATCGATCACAGATATTTTGCTTGAACTTTGGTTTTTTGAATCAACGAAATTGTTTCATGAACAAACGAGTAAAGGGTCAAAAACTCACAAACATTTATATTAAGCACTACAATGACTGTTGTATTGTTGTTGTTGTTTGCATAAGCAAATAGTTTAGGTGACAGCAGCAATTTATAGTGATTATTAGTGTGTTGTTGTTCTTTTTATATGCAATAAGTGTAAATATGAAAATATTATTCGTTTGTCGGTTGAACGGTTGAAATGGCGTTTATGACAACTACAATATATAGGATATGATAAAATAAAACCGGCTATTTCAAACCGGTTATCTACTTTCTGGTATCTCTATATGCGAGGGACAGCTTTATGTAGATCGGCCATAAATAGTTTTCTAAAATTTCGGTTTTTTGAATTAAACATATCGTTCTATAAACAGCAGAGTTATGGGCAAAAATATTAAAATTATATACACGTATACATATATAAAAACATTCCAATGACTTTCAGTGTTGTTGTTCTTTGTATAATCAAGCAGTAGTTGTTGTTTGTTTGTATGATTGTATATATGTTGATTATTTTTTATATATGTTTGAAAGTTTTTTAGTTGGAAATAGAAGCATTGCGAAGACTCAATTTTGTTGTTTTTTGTATAAGCATGTATGTACATACAAACATATGTATATACATTTAGTAGTCATCAGAAGCTTTTAGTGTTGTAGTTCCTGCTGTTGTTTTAAAGAATGCATCGCTTGCTCTGATATTTTAATTTTGTGCTTACATTTTAGTAGTTTTGAATAGAAATTTAGATAAGTTTTGTTAGTATAAATGAGAAAATATGAAAGCATATTTTAAAGCATAAATTTTATTATCTGTTGTTAAGGTGATGAAGCGTATAAAAGATTTGGCAAAGCTGAATATAGCTCATTAACTTGTTATTTGTTAGTAAAGTGGTGAAGGGTATAAAAAATTCGACACAGCCAAATATAGGGCTCTATCTTGTTTTTAATTCAGTTTGTGACTAATAAAATTTTAATATATAGAAAACTATAATTAACAAAAAATTAAAATATTTATGTTGTTAAGTTTTATTTACGTTAAAATAGTTTATGCTAAGTTACGTTACGATATATTAAGTTACTTTAAGTTATAGTTACAATAAGGTTTACGTATACGTTATGTACTCACTTTAAAATATTGAATTTAATATTTTTTTTTTTTTACTTTTGCACTCCTACATTACCTAAATTATTTGAAAAAAATCTAACAATTCAAGAGAAAATATCTTTTTATACTTAAAACATATCACAACTGAGTAAGCTTTATATTGCAAAGTTCTTTGCACAGGATTTCAAACCTTCAAATCGGACTTTATTTGTAGAAGATGGTCAAATTGACACTCTTTAGTTTCTCTTCTGTTATTACAGGGTTATTGTAGGACAATTGTTTGAAAGCTTAAATCCTTCTTTACCTCTTTCACATACATTTCAATTCGATCTGACTAGTAGTTTAGGAAATATAAATTCATTACCAAAATTTTTGCGGTTGGCCATACTACGTAGCGTATGATTAATATTAATTACTAAATAGTTTAGGAAACCTAAAGAACTAAAACTGATTATAGACTATGACTAAAAATAAAAGTGAATCGATATTGAACCTTTCAAGTTATGATGTTAAAATAAGTCTGTGTTATGAAAAGACATAATTTAGGATATTTTAAATTTTCAAAGTGTTAGATTATATCAGAATAAGTTCATTGTTGCCAGATATCATGCAATTTTGGAATTTGTCTTTGGAAGGCCGTTGTTTTCTGTTCTTGAGGGATCATATTTTTCCGATTATATGAATGATGAATCTTGATTTAATAGTTCAGATATTTCTTGATAGTTTATAAATTAAGAAATAGATTTAATTTTAAGGTACTTTCGTTCAAGAATTTTTAAAATTATTAATATGATCCGGTGAGGCTGTGAATAATAAGACCTTTTTCCAAATTCTATCAAGATGTATTAATATTTATAATTTTAATAAAAATAAACTAAAACTTGGTACTATTTTTTTCGTCTTAATGTAATTCTTTTTAAATGCTTCTAAAATTCAATGCTTGTTGCCAAAATTATTTATATAGTTTTTTTTTCTATTTTTAAATTCAAATAAATTTTCTCTTTCCTTTTATAAAGTGTTTTCAGTAAAATAGAAATTCGTGAAAATTTTCTAAAATAAAATTTCAATTGAATATGCAATATATATATATATATATATATATATATATATATATATATATATATATATATATATATATATATATATATATATATATATATATATAT
This sequence comes from Protocalliphora azurea, assembly GCA_932274085.1. Lineage (NCBI taxonomy): Eukaryota > Metazoa > Arthropoda > Insecta > Diptera > Calliphoridae > Protocalliphora > Protocalliphora azurea. Next base: position 7,057,310 of record OW026522.1, read on the forward strand.
ATAGTGATTTTATAACATTCTACAGCTTCCTTTTGTCATTAATACATGTTGGCGTTGTCATCTATTTTTTTATTTTTCCTGATTTATTTTTCTTAGGTTACAAATTTCCTTTTGGGTTCTCTTTTTTGTGCATGATTTATTTCAATATAATAAATAATTTAATTTTAGTTACATTTTTGTTTATGTCTATGTCTGTCTTTTCATGTGTTGTGTCTATGTATATGCTGTTCATTTTAATAATATTTTATAGAAAATTAATTAAAATATTGTTGTGATTTTTGTTTACCGTAGACACAAATAAGAAGACAACAGAAAATCAAATAGAAAAGATCATAAAATAAATTAAAATTAAAGAGCATATCTTCTAATATATATATAAAATATATTTTGTATGCAAGTATTGCATAAAGATGTTGCTAATATATATTTAATATTTTATTTAATTTTAAGAAAAACTAATGACATATTTTAAAATAGGTATAAAAGATAATGTAGTTATATTTATTTTATTTTTTTATTAAAAGGGTATAAAGCCTAAATATATTGACGAACTTTAATTAAAAACCATATGAAATTTTTTAATATTATTGTTTCTTTATATAGCTTTTTAATTAGTTTAATTAAGATTGAATTCAAATTGGTAGTTATGTAAATTAGTATGTTTTAAAATGATAACATTCAAACTTGGTTCGCTGCAATAGAGGATTCGTAATTTTGCTTTTATTCTCATTGAAATCATGAATATTAAAAAAAAAATCATTAAAGATACCACAATGTCTTTCTAAACTATTAAGTTTTAGATATTTCGTATCAAGAATTGCATAATGGCGTCGATAGTGAAAAATTTCCTAATATTTTACCTGTTACTAAAGTGTGGGTTAAAGTTGTAGAGGGGGACATACGCTTTCAGAACAATAATTTTGTACTAACCTTGCAATAATACAGATTAAGCCACAGGATCTCAAAATTGACCATTTCGAGTATAAAAAGTCTTAAGAAATCATAACAGATTTCAAATATTTTTAAATTTTATATTATGTACTTATATACTTAAAAAATGGAAAGAGTTTAGCTAAAAAAATAAATAAATTTTAATATTTTAATTTCTTAGAAAATTATATTTTAGATTTCTTTTCAATATATTATATTAAAAATAATAATAATAAAAAACAAATAATTTTAACTTATTTTGTTTTTGCAGTAAAAGGGTGTAATACCAAAAATCTTAATATTTTCATAAAATATTCATTTCTGTCTACACTTTTCAGCATGTGAAAACTAATTTGGTGTCAAATAAATATCACATATGCGGCTTTTAAATATCTTTTTTAGATTTCAAATATATCGCCCTAAATTTTTTTCTATTAGACAAATTGAGATAACTCACAAATATTTTCTATATATTATTTTCAAATATTTTGGAAATCTTTAGGTATTTAAAATAAATTTTTTTCACCCCTAAATTACCAAAATTATTTGAAAAAAGAGGCCAAGGAAAAAATCTAGCATTTTAAATTCAAGCGAAAATATTTTTTTTATTACATAAAACATATCTCAACTGAGTTAGTTTTTCTTGCAAATTTCTTTGCACAGAATTTCAAACCTTTCAAATCGGACTTATGTTTGTAGAAGTTACGATTTTTAAAATTCGTCATACTAGAGATGGTCAAATTTGACACCCTTTAGTTTATCTTCTGTTATTATAATGTTACTGTATGACAATTTTTTGAAAGCCTAGATCCTTCTTCACCACTTTCACATACATTTCAATTAGATCTGACTACTAGTTTAGGAAATACAGATTTATTACAAAAATTTTTGCTATCGGCCATACTGCATAGCGTATGATTAATATTAATTACTAAAAAGTTTAGGATACCTAAAGAACTAAAGCTGATTATAGATTATGATTAAAAATAAAAGTGAATCCATATTAAAACTTTTTTTATTTGTGGGGTTATTAAGAAATTGGAGCAAATTTTAGATTTTTCAAGAACAAATCTGTGATATTTGATTGTAATTGGGAGTAATAACATATTATTGACCTTTTTCTAGTTGAAGAACTGTTTAAGGAACTAGAAACAATTTTAGTTTTTTTATTTTTCATTTAAAAAATCGATTTTTGACTGAACGTAAAAGTGATCACAGATTATTGGCCTTTTTCCATTTGGCGACTTATTTAAGAAACTAGAAAAGATTTTATTTATTTATTTGTTTACTTATTGAATAATTACAATACAATTACAAATGATATTCTAATTCTAACCGAGTTGAGTAAAGAAGACTATTGCTCGTTGTAGGTAAACAGACCAGGGTCTCTGGTGTGAATCTGATAGACTAGCTCACTACCAACTAGGCCATAGGGGCACCCTAGAAAAGATTTAAATTTTTATTGATTTTTTATGTAAAACATCGTTTTATAATTTAAAATTAAAGTTATTACATATTATTGTCTTTTTCTATTTGGTGCGCTTTTTAAACCAAATTTAGATTTTCCACATAAATATTAATTTTTGACTAAAAATAAAAGTGATCACAGATTATTGTTATTATTTCATTTGAAGCGTTATTTAAGGAACTAAAGTCCATTTTATATTAATGTAGTTTCTTCAAGAAAAATAGATTTTTGATTGAAAATAAAAGTGATCACAGATTATTGTCCTTTATTCAATTAGAGCTCATCAAAAAAAAAAAAAAAAAAGTTTTGAAATGCAAGTTTAGGTTAACCTTTTGGCTCAGCAAAGAATTCATGAAAACATTTTCATTAGAATTCTTGCAAATTTGGATTTTCTTTTATTTTATACTCTAGTACGATTTATAAGTTGTGACCAAAATAAATGCTAATGATCAATAAAGTTATATAAACAACTTGTAGATTTCTTAGTATTAAAATTAGTTTTGAAATCTTTTGAAAGATCAAGTTGCAAAAATCGTAATTGAAAAATTATTGTTGTAAAAATTTTATTTTTTATTTAGCAATAAATTAAAACAGTAAAAATTGTGTTAAAAATATATTGAAAGATATTCCTTTATAAAGAAAAAAAAACTATAATTTTTAACAAAAGCTGCTTACGGAAAATTGCTATAAATCTTTTAAAATACTAATGTTAATATTTACTTTTTTTTTTAAATTTAAAACCTAGTTTTAACAAAACAAACGATAATAAAAAAAAAACACAATAATTCTAAACATAAAATGGTTTTATGAAGCATTCACTCGTATAATGTTTTAGAATATAAAATAAACAACAATATGTTCATGATATTTTTATTAAATAAAATTTAACAGCAATAAAAAAAGGGAAACAAAATAAAAAAATAATAATAAAAAAAAAAATGATAATGCAAACAATGAAAAATAAACAAATTCATTCATACACAAAAAACATACAGACGTAAGCAAATACTCACACTATTTTACACATATACACATATACTTACATTAAAAAAAACACACACACACATTAAAAACAAAAGCTTTTTATGCTTCGAAATATAGAAAAAAAGTACTGATGACGATAATAATTGTTGTAGTGACGATGATGATGATGACAATAATGATTTTATCCTACGAACGTGCTTTTAACATAATCTCTAGTATTTAGATGCAATAATTGCGTTTGTATATGTAAAAGAATGAAACCAACAATGAATTGAAAAACAAAATAAATAAATAAATGATAATAATGAAATAAACTGATAATAAAAATTCCTTTAACACAAACACACAAAAAAGGAATAACATAAATACACATATATTTTAAATAGTACAACAACATTATAAAGGCAGAGTATACAAAAACTTATTTATTTACTATAATTATATAAATATTTATACAAAATAAATAAGTGTTTTGGAAAAAAGTTTTCCTTATTAAAAAAAAAAAAAAAAAAAAAAACATTATCTGTGTACACTTACTATAAAAATATTTATTTAAATAAAACATAAAATTTGTATTAAAACCAAAAAAATAGCAATACTCTCTCCATTTTAATTACTTATTAAATTAATAACATATTTAATATGAAAACTAGTTTGTTAATAAAAAAGTTTGATTTAAATCTTTTTTAGTTTTAATTATTATAACTTAATATTTGAACTAATTTTTTTTTCTTCATTTAGTAATAGTTAATACTAATCATACGCCACCAGTATCATTTGTTTCAAATAATAACTACAGCCAGGGTTTTAAAGGTACAAAAATTTTGAAAGGTTAAGTATATAAACCAAAAGCACTTTTTATAAAATACTAAATATCACTGTAATAAATCGCAGTTTTCCACTTTAAAATTCTAAAAATTTATTTTAGAGATATGGAAGTTTTAAATGAACTCGAACTAAACTAAAACTGAAATATAACTAAAATAGGATTGAAGTAAGACTGAACTATAACCGAAGTGAAACTGAACTAGAACTGAACTAGAACTCAACTAGGACTCAACTAGAAATAAACTATAACTACACTAAAACTGAACTAGAACTGAACTAGAACCGAACTGAACTAAAACTCAACTAGAACTAAACTAGAACTGTAACAAATTGATCTAGAACTGAACTAGAGCTAAATAATGACTGAACTAGAAGTGAATAGAATAGAAGTGAATTACGAGTAAAAGTGAACTAGAACTAAATTAAAACTGATTTGTAACTGAAATAGAGTTGATTTGGAACAGATTTAAAACCAAACTAGGACTGAAATAGAACTGAAGTGGAATTGGCCCAGAACTGAACAAAAACTGAGCTAGAGTTGAACAAGAACTGAACTAGAACTGAACGAGAACCGGATTGGAGCTGAACTAGAACTTTAGTAAATTGAACTAGAACTGAACTCTGACTGGAACTCTGACTGGACTAGAACTCAGTTAGAACTAAACTAAAATTAGACTAGAATTTAACTAAAAGTGAACTAGAACTAAATTAAAACTGATTTAGAACTGAACTAGAATTGATTTGGAACTGATTCGGAACCAAAATAGGACTGAAATAGAACTGAGCTAGAACTGAAGTGGAACTGACCTAGAACTGAGCAAAAACTGAGCTAGAACTAAACTATGACTGGATTAGAACCGAACTAGAACTAAGCTAAATTAAAACAAATTTGGAACTAAAATAGAACTGAAACCTGTTTTTTAAGAAAGCTGTTGTGGATTTGTAAAATTTAAACATTTTACCTCAATAATTCCGTTATTTAATTCTCTTATAACCAAAATTCATTGCATAATTTAAGGGGCGAAGATGTTGCATATTGCTTGATGTGTGAGTGTGTGTTTGTGAATCTATTGCATTAGGTTGAAAAACCAAAGACAATGTAAAACCACATGTATAACTAACTTATAACATTTCAAATGCATTTTGCAAAAAGCATTTGTCATAAACACATTAATACACTATAACAACCTTAAAAAGGAACATATACACACACATACACACAAGCAGATAACAAGAAAATACATACCACTATATTGTAAGAAGAGTAGAAAGGATTTAGTAAACAAAAGGGTAGAAACTCAGACTTAATGTTAACCAATATAACCAGTTTGCTTTGGCATCTTCTACAGAATAAATACTTGTGTGAAGGAGAGAGAACAGATAAAAACTTAAGGTGTATATGTTTGAATATAAGAGAGTATATGTTGCTGTGTTTATATACAAGATGATAAAAAAACCAAATATCAGCAACACAAAAATAAGTAATAGCTTTATTAACAAGCAACGAGAACTAAGGAATACCTACACACTTACTAACATGACCAAGCACATATACATAAAACTGTTTTATGCCTGTGTTGTTGCTTTTGGTAAATATCAGTATGACTTCATATGAAAATTTTAGGCCTAAAAGTAAAATATAACATTTTAACCATAAACTGAGATTATAACCACTAGATTTTATAAAACTGACAAACAAACTAATGAAGGCAACAAAATTAGAAGGTAAGAACAAGGACAATGTATTTAGTTTCTTCTGTTTGTATGTAAATGTTTTCTCTTTCTATTTGCATACATAAAATCATGATGTCTTATTGGTGTTAGATTGGTTGTAAATACTTTTGCTGTTATTATTGTTAAATGTCCTTTTGTACGTTGTGTGAGTGCTAGTATGTTATAAATAAGTAAGTAAGTAAGTAAAAAAAAAAGATAAAAGGTAACATTAACCACAATGGTAAAACATTAGCAAAATTTGATTAAAACTTAGGAGTGAAATTAGTATGGAAGATGACATAAACGAATGTCAAACAGATAAAAAGGAGACCAACCAGATTTAATAAAAATTAGCTTAAAAAAGAAAGTTTTTAAAAATTTGTTAAAAATTCTGTTACTTATAGGATATTCTCATAAGTTCTAATAGAACTAGGACTGTATTGAAACTGTACTAGAACTGAACTAGAACTGAAATAAAACTGACCTAAAACTGAACTTGAACTGAATTAAAACTGAACTTGATATGAATTATAAATGAACTGAAATTGAGCTAGAAATGAACTAGAACTGAACTAAAACTGGAACTGAACTCGAACTGAACTCAAACTGAACTGAACTGAACTGAACTAGAAATAAACTAGAACTGAACTAGAATGGAACCAGAACTGAACTAGAACTGAACTGAAACTTAACTTAAAGTGAACTTGAACTGAAGTAGATCTGAACTAGAACTGATTCAGGACTGAGATGGAACTGAAATAAAACTAAAATTGGATTAGAACTGAACTAGAACTAAATAAGAACTGAAGTAGAACTAAATAAGGACTGAACTTGAACTGAAATATAACTGAACTAGAACTGAAGTAGATCTAAACTAGAACTGATTCAGAATCGGGATAAAACTGAATTTGAACTAAACTTGAACTAGAACTAGAACTGAACTAGAACTGAACTATAACTGAATAGGAATTGAACTAGAACTGAACTAGAATTAAACTAGAACTAAATAGGAACTGAACTAGAAATAACTAGAACTGAACTAGAAGTAAACTAGGACTGAACTAGAACTAGAGAAATAGATTTGAACTAGCACTGAACTAGATCTAAACAAGATCTAAACTAGAAGTAAACTAGAACTGAACTAAAATTGAACTAGAACTGAACTGGATTGGACTAGAATAGAATTAAACTAGAATATAGTAAATTTTTCAAACAGTTCTTATTTGCTGAGAATTTATAACAGCTGGTCTCATTTTGTTTCTTTGTTATCCCTTTACTAGTTTCCAATTTCCTGTTTTTTTCTGTAAAATTGGCAAATAGTCTTAAATTACAATTAACTGAGTAAATAATCCTATTTCAGTTTTAATATTAGAAAATCGAAAAAATAAATCTTCATATTGAATATAGATTAGCAAAACTTCATACTGAAATAGTCATAGCAATTATTTAACGGAAATAAATGAACCTTTGCTATAAGACAATTAACGCTTTTATTTTTGTTTGCTCTCATATAAAAATAAATCTTGTTCTTTGAATTTCTTTACCTAGTAGATCCTTTGAGCTATTAATTAACTTATAGGTTTTATTATAACTTTTAACATAAACACCAGTAACTAAAATAAATATATTTTTTTTAATATTACATTTTATGATACTTATATGTATGTGTTTATTACATGTATGTGGTTCTGTGATGTAAGACTATTTAGTTTAATAATAATATTTCATTTCTAACCTAATAACCTTGCCTTGAGCTACAATAAAGCTCAATAAATTAATTAACAAGAAGAACTTTATCTAAATACCAAGCAAGAGAGTTTATAAAGTTTATTTTAGTATTAATAATATTAATGTTTGAAGAAAAAATATATATAACTTTTATAATTAATTAAAACCTAAGTAAATATTAAACATTTTTAGCATGTGAATGAGACTGAATTTTAGATTAAATTAAAATAGAGTAATATAATAAGTTTTAAAGCTATTTTATAATAAAACTATGGAAAATAATTTAGTTAATTGAGTGAGTGTTTTATAGATGGTAAGCAAAAGTTGTTTATTAATGTTAATTATATTTAATAATAAAGCTTTTTTCTTTGATATACATTACTAAGGCGTATGATTAATATTAATTATAATTAAATATAGCAAGATTTTAATATTTAGTCTTTTCATACATTTTGTTTAATTAATTAAATTTATAAAAGCTTTTTTATAAAAGAGGTCATAAAAAAAATTATAATAATAATGGAGGAAAAGATAAACGTAAGGAGAATAAACATAAATTTGTTCATCAGAGCGTATGATTAATAAAATATTATTGAATCTTGAATAAAATTATCTTATCTCCAGTTTTGCCAATTAAGCCTTTTTATTTTACTTTTAGCCTAAAAATTTTCATTTTATTTTGTTTGTTATTTTAACCGGAAATTCTTATTTTAGAAAAAACCGTTTGCGCAGTTTTGGACTATTGAAAAAACTGGTTAATCAGTTTTCAGTCATTTTTAATTTTTTATAAATAAAATATTATAATTTTTTTTTTAAACAAAAGCCTAAATTAATATGTGCGTATCAATTTTACTCTGTGTCTAAAATCATATTAAATTAAACAAGTTCATTTTCATTATTCCTCAATTAAAATTTGAATTTATATATTAACGTTTATTTGTAACTTTTAAACTTATTCAATTATAAGTAACAAATAAGTTATTGTGAATTATAACGCTTGTAATTTAATGCCAAAAAATCGAAATTTTACTATAATTTACAATTAACATGTATTTTGTAAGGCTTCCGTTTATAAAGTGATGTAAAACAAACTCACTTGCTTTTGAACTGGCCAGCGGTGAGCAAAATAAATTCTAAATCTAACAATTTAAATTCTAATCTTTTATTTTTCCCTCTTGCCAAATTTCATCAATTTTTTTTAGATGCAACATCAAAATTACAGTACACTCATTTGCTGACTACCATTAACCAAAATCTATCCAATAAAATCTATCCTATCTAAGTATTCTATCTATGTGAAGCCGCATTTTATTCATTCTGAAAAAAATAAAAAAGTGGTGTGCATAATTTCAAAATGAGTTTTTTTATTTATGTTATGACCTTTTTTCTAAATTTGAAATTGTTTGTTTTTTTAATTTTTTGGTTTTTGTTTATTTTATTTAATTAGATTTCTTTAATATTTTATTCCTAAACCTGATATTTAAAAATAAAATTGAGTTCAAATAACAATTTATAACAAATTTTTCTTTAGAATTATTTGTAATGTTGGGCAACAAAGTAAAAATAGTGACCATATTTTAAAAATGGACTTAGATTTAAAAATAATCAATATTGTATTGAATTAAAAACAAAATACTTTACTGTAATGTGTGCAATTTTAAGCATTTAGTAGACTTTAGATATTTGAGAAGTAAGTCTCAATATTATTTAACTAATCAAAGTTTTGGATAATTTGGTTGATTGGTACATATAAAATAGCATGATTAATAATAATGATAAATTACAAAGGATAACACTAGAGTTACGTTTTCACTCAAAGATCATTTGGCCCATTGTGAGCTTAACAATGATAAGTTTATTTATTTTCAATGTATCAATCTTTATTGAAGCTCAAATTTTTTCTTGCACATGCAATAGTTCTATCTATTTCAGTCATTTAAAGAGAATTCTCCAAGTTAAATAAACTATCTGTCATTTTTATTGCATTTCGTAAGTTCCATGAAAATTCTTATATTTTAGTCATGTAATTTTTATTTTCCCCTTTTTCCGAACACTTTTTTTGAGTAAAATTATATCAAATACTAAATAAAATGCTGTTTAAGAAACCGGTTAAACTCCTGTAAAAACCGGTTTCAAATAAAACAGAAAATTAGAAAAAAAGAAAAAAAAAAAAATAGAAACTGGTTAACCGTTTTTCGGTTTTGGTTTTAAATATTGGAGTATTTATCTAGTATTAACTATTTACTAGTATTAACTATTTACTTCTAAAGTCATGTGTTTAATAAACGTTATTTATATTATAACTTTATATTAAATTAGCTTAACGCGTTGCGCTTCGCTGCACTGTTAAAATAAAATAAGTGTAAAAAAATACAAATATACAGATACTTTTTTATAATTTATTTATTTATTTATTTACATACGTATCGTATTTCAACTTGTTTTGTAACTATACACTTTAAAAAAAAAAGATTATTATAATATATATTTCTTTATATTATCAATAGCAACTAATTCAATTAAATAATTCTTATTATTACTAATTATTGTAATGCTTTATGATCTATCCACCTAGCTAAATTTTATTTTGAAATTTATAGTTTTCCATTATAGTGGCTTTAAACACGTTCTTCAGTTACGCGTTATTTAATATGTGTATCATATGGGGGTATTGCTCATCCTGCGCCTATCCCCTTTATTTTAATTTTCTAAGGTGTAGTTTATCATCAGAATAACTCCTACCAAGTTTGAACATTATCACTATAACAGTTCTTAAGATATGCGACATTAAACATTGGCGTCCTATGGGGTGGGGTACAACTCCCCCTGTAGCTATCTTACTTCAATTTCGGTGCTCAGAAGATCCTACTAAAAAAATCAAGAAAATGGGTGCAGCGGCTCTTAAGATATCAGATACTTAATATTGGTATCCTAAGGGGGTACCACTTCCCCTGCGCATATCGAAAAAATAAGTAACCTCATGTGATGTTATTATAAAATTTGGGGAAAGTCGATTCAGTCGTTTAGGAGTCTATAAGCTAACAAACAGACGAACATATTTCATTTTTATATATATAGATATATAATACTTCAATTTTCCTCTCACACAATTACTACTTAGTTTATAAATAAATATTATCCACAAGCTGCCATATTTTTTTTAATCTCTCTCTTTGCTAACCTTTCCCTTTCCTTCTCCCAACTTATAAATGTCATATAAATTTTCGTTATATTTTTAATATCCAGCTACATGTTATTTAACTAGATTAATTTTAAATGCTTTTAGGTTCCATCTCTCTACGAACACTGTTTATATTTATCTGTATATGTGTTGGTACTGAAGGTAAAAAAAGGTAAAAATACTTCGAAAAAATATTTTCATTACAATTTCATTAATGTTTATACCTTTTGTTAAAAAAAATATTCGTTTACATGGAAGTTCACCATAGAGACACGGTGTCATTTATTAAGTCTGTTTATTGCTACTTTAGTGGGGACCAAAAAAAAAAAAAAAAAACAAAAAGAAAAACAATAAAACAACGGTCAACAGCAGAGCAGCTTCTACACTGATGCATATTCTTATAAACGCATTTAAAATTTTTGTTTTGTTTTTCTTTCAGGCATATTCGTTTCTCTTAACCAAAAAGAAAGTTGTGTTGTTACAACGCGATATAACGGCCCTTTTTATGTAAGAAATATTTTTTTCTTGTTTTTGTACTTTCATTTAGCAATCAGAATATATTTAGTTGGATATTCTTATAAACGCAGTCGAGGAAATTTTGTCTAAAAAGTTATTGCAAAAAATTTTAACAGTTTTAGTTATTTGTTTCACTTAAGGTAAGTTTTTGATGACAACATCTCTGTTTACTGTAAATATTTTTGTTTTAATTGGGAAATTTGATCAGCTTAAAGGATGTCAAAAGGAAATATAATAATTTTTTCTGTGTATGTTGAATATTTAGAAAAAATTTATCACTTAGAAGTAGTTAAAAATGTATAATATTTATTATAAATTATACTTCAGATATATATTTCAAATATAGATTGTATATTTAAGGAATTCAAGACATTTTTTATAATTACAATTACAATAATTTGTGGTGAAATTTTGGATTTTTTTTGTGAAATTTGTGATTTTTCGTAAAATTTGTGATTTTTGGTGAAATTTTGGATTTTTTTGTGAAATTTGTGATTTTTGGTAAAATTTGTGATTTTTGGTGAAATTTGTGATATTTAGTGAAATTTTAGATTTTTGGTGAAATTTGTAATTTTTGATAAAATTTTGAATTTTTGGTGAAATTTTGGATTTTTAGTGCAATTTTGTGATTTTAGGTAAAATTTATAATTTGTGGATTTTTTGTGAAATTTTTAATTTTTGATAAAATTTGTGATTTTTGGTGAAATTTGTGATCTTTGGTGAAATTTTAGATTTCTGGTGAAATTTGTAATTTTTGAATTTTTGGTTAAATTTTGGATTTTTAGTGCAATTTTTGGTGAAATTAGTGATTTTTGTTAAAATTTGTAATTTTTATTGAAATCTAGAATTTTTGGTGAAATTTCCGATTTTTGATGAAGTTTGTGATTTTTGGTGAAATTTTGAATTTTTGGTAAAATTTTTGATTTTTGGTTTTATTTTGATTTTTCTTAGTATTTTTTTTTTTTTGTGAAATTTGTGATTATTAGTGAAACATTGAAATTTGCAATTTTTTGTGAAATTTTTCCATAATTTGGTGGAACATGAATTTTAAAGTATTAAATACTAAACACAAAATCTTTTAGGAAAAAATATTCGAGCTTGCTGGTAATAAAGTGTGCATATTGAGTTATTATTATTTTAAGATAATTTTCCATAATTAATATTACTCATACGATCCATATAACTTTTTTTTTAAATGTTTTTATATATTGAAAAAGAACTCTTTTCGAGTTTACAGATTATATATGAAGAAATATTATAAAAGTTTGAATAAGTATTTATTGTAATAAATTTAATGCAGATATTTTAGTTATTTTTTTTTTATTTTTTTATTAATAGATTTGTATAACATTTTTTCCAAATTTTATAATTTTTATAATTTTTTTCATGAAATATAGCTGACAACTTAAGCTATAACTTAACGTATTTTATAACGTTTTAGCTTTAAAGCTGTAGGAGTTATTTATATATAATATAAGTAATACTACTCATATGCATCTTACAAAATGTTTTTAAATGCTATTATATATTAAAAAACGAAAGTTTTTTAATGTTTAAAAACTATGTATGCAGCTATGATTCTAATTGTTAAAATTATATAAGAGTTTTAATAAGAATTTATTACTTTAGATTTTATGCAGTAATTTTTCAGTTTTATTAATTCATTTATATTAATGAATTTATAAGTTTTATAAATTTCTGAAATTTGGAGCTATAGAAAGTCGTGTTCAATAATGTTGTCGATTTGAAACGCTAAGATTTATTTATATTTAAAAACAATTAACCATAATTATTACTAATCATACTTAAAATGCTACTATATGTTTAGAAAGGGAATATTTTATGAGTTAAAACATTATATTTGTATTTATTATATATAAACTTTTATTTAAGGGTATTACCAAATTTTTATTTTTAAAAATCGAGTAGAAAATGACAGAAATGTTTGTCTTAATAAAGGACAATTTTGTACAAATTGTTTAAATATTATTCACACTTTTCCACTTTTTTATCCTAAACTCTTATTAACTTTATTATTTTTAATATAATTTTTATATTCAAACTTTTAGTTTTTTTTTCATTAAATTCAAAATCGCATTTACACAATTTAGCGATAAGGTGTTAGCTATTTTCAAAAAATAAAGGAAAAGAAAGGAATACATTGGCAGTTAAATGTTAAACGAAATCAGCATTTAATTGTCATTTAAATAAATCCTCAACAATTTTACCCCCTCTCTTTTGACAATCATTGATAACAGTTAATGTTCTGACACCAACATTATTTCGAGTAATAAAAATAAAAGAAGACAAACACTTACTGATACTTGTGCATATGTTGAAATAAAAATATCTGTAAAAATTGTATAAAAATGAAGAAAAAAAAAAATCAGAAAAACATCCACCAATATCTTTTTAACAATCACTGCAGTACTGTGACAATATAATCAAATAAAATTGTGTAAAAGTGTTGTCAAATGGTGCAAAAATTAGATTTCCTTAGCTAAAGGATATTGGTTGCACAACACATACAAACATATTGTACATATGAGGTTTAAAAAGGGTGAGACAAAGGATAATGAAAAATAGTAAAAAGTGTTTGGTAAGGAGTTTACAAAATGAATATTGAGTATGCTTTTAACCTTTGATTTTATTGTAGAAAAAATTGTTATATATGTTCAGGACAGCATATTTGAAATTGTTTTATTTTATTTTTTTTTTCTTTTTTTCTTATAGCCTTTATTTTTAGTTGTTCTGTGAGCTGCAAACTGCCGCCATAAAAGCCAACTACGTTGACTTTAATTGGATTGCCAAATGTTATGAGTGCGATTCAATTTATACTTTTTATTTTTTCCAATATTTTCTTGTTTTTTTACGTTTAAATTCAGTGAGACCAGTGAAAAATGCCCCTAAGTGTTTCCAAAAAAAGAAAAACTAATAACATGTTGTGAGTTCTTTTTTTTGTACAACTAACTGCTTTTAAATACTGCTGTTTAAATGAATTCTTGTTTGTTTTTTTCGATGGATATTTTTGTTAATAAACCTTCAAGGGTTTTACTAATTTGGTTACAGACAAACTGTTAATAAAAATATATCTTGTTTAGCCTTTTTTTGTAACTAAAAATGGCATTTTGTTGGAGGTTGTTGTAGATATTAAATTTTCAGGGATTTCTGATAACGAAAACTAAATAAATTTCTTTAAAATTGAAGCTAAACTGGACTTTTAATAAAAATAATAAAGTACTTTTAATTTAATATACTAAAGCGTATGAATGATATTAATTATTTAATAAATAAAACTCCTTTAGTTGAAATTAACAAAACTTTGTTGTTACTTTAACAATTTCAAAATTTATTTTTAGTTTCCATTAAAAAACATTCAAAGTTTCTAATAAATATCTAACCTTTTCTTAAAGAACTCAATTCCATTTCTTATTAGACAAGGTTTTTGAAAATTTAATTTTTAGCAATTTTTTTTCTAATTTTAAATATTTTTAGTTCATTAAAGATTAAAATATTTTCTTCTACAAAAAGCAGGTTAAGCAAAAATTTTTTAAACATCATGTTACCTAAACAATTTGATTCCTATAATGACATCACGTTCATTTGAAAACTGGAGAGTTGCTTTAATATTCTACAGGATAGATGAAAATAGCAAAAGAGAAAAATCTAGAAAATAAAAATGAATAACACATATGCCAGAGTACTTAATGTGAGTTTAAAGAACAGAGAAAAAACAAATAAATTTTACAAAATCCTAAAAAAATATATTAAAAAATTTTACCAAAATATAAAGAAATATTTATACTTTCTTATTAAGTATTAAAAATTCCTCTTTCATTTTTTTTATAAATAACTTTTGTTTATTTTATTCCTCCTTACCCTGTATTTTTTTCGGCATTTACCCAAGTGTGAGTGTAAATTTGTGATAACTGGATAAAATTTTGTGTACCAAAAGTGCTAGTGTGTATGCATGTGCCTTTATTGGTATCAAAGCGTACATTTGTCTGTGTATATGTATAAGTGCAAAAATAACAAATGTGTCTACATATGTGATGGTTTCGGAAATCTAAAGCTTTACACTTGTTACACATGTTGACCACATATAACTACCAAAAAATTTATATACAAAATAATATATACGAAAAAAAAAAAAAACAAGAAGGAAAATAAACTGAAATAAATTGGGGTTCCTATTTTAAAAACCCACACACACATACTTAGTTTCATGCTACAAACTTGTATACAAAGCATTAGGTGGATAAATCTAAAAGTTGTAGAAAATATTTTTCGTCTTTATGGTACGTAGAAAAATTTTTAACAGAAAAACAAACAGATTGATATAGCTGCACATAAAAATAATAGTCAAGGAACTAACTTAAGTTATACCAATCAGCTTAGAATTCCTTTTCATAACGTTGCCCGTCTGTTTATCGTCTCACTGTTGGAAATGCTTAAACACGAGCTGATCATAAATATTTTTTAAAAATCTTTGAAATTTTATAAAATTGTTCAAGATAACTGACCTAAAATATTTAAGATATAAAGTTTTTGAAATAAAAATTACTGCATTTGAAAGAGTATTATTTTTGTATTTTAAACTTTGTGGAATATAATTTATTGCACTTTTAGTCATAAATTTTGAAAATAATAGAACCATGGCACAGTATTCCCAAATCGAATTGTTTGGAAATAGTGAACCGTTGGAGACATCTAAATAAAGTTTTACGTGATCAGAGCAGAGGTCCCTTCGAGTGGATATGGAGGAGCACAGGACCCTAGCAGGTCACGGGGTTAGAGGATAGGCCTCTTAATTTAGTCACCTCGGTTACAACATTTTTTTCAAAACTCTCAAAAAATTTATTTATGACTTGAATGTAGAAAAAGTAGGTACATGTGTAGGTTATTTAAGAGATATTTGGACGAAGCAAATTTTACCTTCATTTTTGGTCTCATTGTTTTTAAGTTTTTTTTTTTAACTTGGGGTCTTTAATTTTAGCCCTGAAATTTTTTGAAAATAATCACTAGATTTCTTACAAAATTCTAAATAACTTATATTAATCTCAAGTTGAAACTTTAAAAAAATCAAATTTTTGCGGTTATTTTCCAAAAAAATTGGTAATATTCTTTAAATTGTAAAATATTGTTTTTATTCGAGACTACAGAAGTTTTTTAACGGTTTCAAAAGAAATATTAAAGTAAATCTTAAAGTAAATACTTTGGATAATGGTTTCCCTCGAAGCCATATATAAATTTTGTCAATTTTGAAAAAGTTTTTTTTTGTTTTTTGTTAAATCCTAAACTGTCAAAGCCTAGACGAGCATAAAATATATTTTCTATATAACTCCATATGTTGGTTAAACATACAAAAAATATTCTCTGAGTCACAACTTTTACAACAGCTAAGTGATAATTTTAATGGAAACAGTCAATTTTTGAAACAAGTTTATCCCCGACAGCGATTTTGAGCATTTTAGTTCGAAAAATTTGGAGTTTTTTAATTCCTTTATTTTAAAAGAAGTCTGTCTATGCTGTGTCGAAATTTAATTCGAATAGCTCTACTGGTTTACATTTTATTTAGATCCAAATATTATTATCATTTCTCAAATATATGTTTAAAATTCAAATTTAAAGTTTTTCGGATCATGGACTGAAGAAGTTTCACCGCATTTAATTTACTTTAACTAGTTATAATTCTACATGTTCTAACGTGTCCTATGATACTAAATACTTTCATAAAATTTTTATACTATTATTTAAAATTAAGAAAAACTTCGGCTTCTAAGGTAATTTTTAGCACTTCTCTCATTTTATCAAAATGTTATCTTCTTCTGTTACTTTTACGTTGCATTTGTAGTTATAACATGGCAGCATTTTTCGTACAAAAATATGGAAAATTTACAAAATGTTTAAGATTTATTCTAATTTTTTTGTTCAGATGTAAGCTGTATATATAAGTATTTCGTATCTCTGAACTCGCAAGATTGTGAAGAAATAAAGCTAATAGTAACAAATTATATTCGGCGAAACTTCTCCTGACTATGATTTTTAGCATATTTTTGAGAAATAATGTTAATATTTGAGCGTAAATAAAATTTTCAAGAGTAAGGGTATGGCAATGAAATTTAGGCGTGGCAGAGATAAACTTGTTCTAAAATCAGTGAATTAAAAAAGCTCGCAATTTTTCGTGCCAAAATATTCTAATTTCCAATTTAAAAATTTGACTTTTTTCATTAAAATTATCACGTTGTAAAACTCTTGGCTCGGAAAATATATTTCATGTATTTAAACAACATATGTGGATATAGAGCCACTATATCTTCTTGTTGATTTCGGATTTGATGTTTGATAATTTTACAAAACAATCATCAAAATTGACGTAGTTTAGATAAGGCTTGGAGGAAACCATTGCCCAACGTACCTACGATTTTATTTTATACACACTTACATTAAGATTTGTTTTGAAACCATTAAAAATTATCCCGGAATAAAAAAAAAAAATATTTTATAAGGAGAAGAATATTACCACCTTTTTTGCAAAATAACACCAAAAATGTGAATTTTTTAAGTTCTCACTTCAGACTACAGAAGTTTTTTTATCTTATCAGTTAGATATATTTGTATAGTTCTTAGCAGTATTATTTTGTAGAAAATCTAGGGATTATTTTCGAAAAATTTTAGGACACAGACGAAGGCAACCAAGTTGAAAACATTTTAAAAAACGAGAAAAAAAGTAAAGGTAAAATTAGTTTCGACCTAAGTATCTCTTAAATGGAAAGGGATAACCTACACATGTAAACATGGTTTTTATTGAGATTTAGAGGGACTACCTATTTACATGTAAGTCATAAATTAATTTTTGGCAAATTTCAAGAGAATTAAATACCTGAGGTGACCAATTTGGGAGATCTACTCTCTACCCCCATAACCCGCTAGGGACTTGTGCTCCATCAAATCAATTCGAAAACACCTCTGCTCTAACCATATGAAATTTTATTTAAATATCTGCAACTGTTCATAAGTTACATAATTATTAAAAATAAAACGTTTTGGGACCACTATGCGTTAGTAATTTGGATATGATTGAGCTACTCATAACTTCGACTAAAAATTTAATATATGGTTGCGACAGTGAATCAATAGTAGGCTTTAATAAAAGTACCATTTAAATAATTTAATTTAAGTAGTCTTTTCAATTACTAAAGAAAAAACGATTAAAATTTACTTAATATAAATTTCTATTCTAACCTCGTATTTCTACATGTTTTGCAAAAAAAAAAAAAAAAAAATATGCAACAAGCAGTTTCATCATCATACCAATAGATATACATTAATAACTTAGTATGTGTATAGGTAACTATATTACCATATATGTAAGTATGTGTATGTTCACAAGTATTCTATGTGTGTAGATTTTATTTTTGAGTATATAAATCTATCTCTTGTAACTTGGTAGTTTAGTTTTTACTTTTTTGGTTTCTACTGCTACTGATGTTGTTGTTATTGTCATGTCACGTTTATCACTTGACACATGCATCTTTTACAATTATAACAAGGCTTGTTAGTGTCAGCAGCAATATCATCATCAGTAGAAGTAGTAGCATCATATAGACAACAATAGCTAAAGCAATTGTAGAAGCAACAACAATAACAGCATCATTATTATTTTACAAAAAGTGCGTTTTTTTTCTACATGTTCAGCAAACAAAGTATCCTTTTACAGTGAGTGTGACTTTCTCTTTCTCCCTATGTCTAGTTGAAACCTGGAAACCTGTTAATTGAGTGTATTTTGTTACACGATTGATGTCTTTAATGAAAATTGGACCATATGAAAAAAAAGTATAAAAAATAATTGGTACCCTAGAAGGTTATATATAAATAAATGAAACAAATATGTAGATGATTAATAACAGAAACTTCTGTTAATTTAAGAGTTTAAAGTGTAAACCAAAAAATAAAAAATAACCTTTATTTTTGATAAGCAAACGCCTTAAGGTAGGCTTTGATTTTAATGCTTATTTAATTTTAAACTTTCTTTACGTAGAGCTAGGAGTTGTTCTCATTTAATAAAATAAAAGGGTTTAAAAAAAATCCTTTACATTAATTTTTCCTAAACAACAAAAAAAAAAAAAAAAAAATCAAATTAATGAGCTTTTTCTTTTAAAAATAAATAATTAGTTTAGGCGTCTTTTTTTAATGCGAGAATTTTTAGAATTTCTCTAAAAACATCAATTTATAAGAAAATTGTTTTTTCCTATCTTCACTTTATCGCTGCTTAATTCATTAATTGCTTTTTCGTTTTTTGTCATTACTCTTTAGTCTTATATATTCTGAAATGTGTCTTTTCATCGGTAAAAAAAGAAATTGCCAAATTAATAAGCTTTTTTGTCAAATTAATGCGCCTCGTTTGTAATATTTTTTTTTATATATTGTCTTGGCCTTTTTTGTACAGAAAAACGAAGCATAGATTATTTTCTAATTTGACTAATTTTGATAGATTTCTATGCAAATTCCTTTTAGAAAAGAGTGCTTGACGAATAAAAACTTTGATTTTTTTAGAACAGTTTATATAGGACAATAATCATAAAAGGATTTAAAAGGGTAGTTCAGTGGTAACTTTATTAATGACCATAAAAAAGGACAATTAAGAATTATGAAAGAAGATTTGTAAAGGAAATATTTAAAATTATGTTTAAAACTTAGAGGAATATTAACAAAACAATTTGAATACAAACTAGAAGCCGAATTTCTTTTTATATTGCTGTTATTTTTTTTATAGGTTCTTTTTTAATAGAAAAATTTTTTTAAAAGAAGTTTTCAAAAAAAAAAAAAAAAAAAAAAAAAAATTTTTTTTTATATTTATCTAAAACTTTTAAAAAAAAAGAAAATTTGTCGCAAATTTTTTATAAAAAGAAAATTTGTTGAAAATTTTCTATAAAACGAAAATTTATTACAAATTTTCTATAAACAGAAAATTCATTGATTATAAATTAAATAGACAATTTATTAAATATTTCCTATAAAAAGAATATCTATCGAAAATTTTCTTAAATATAAAAAGAAAATTAATCGAAAATTGTCTTAAATATAAAAAAGAAATTTTGGAATATTTCCTATATCGAAAATTCCATATAAAAAGGAAATTTATAGAAAAGTTTTATAGAAACTAAATAAATTTTATCGAAAATTTTCTTAAAGATAAAAAAAATTTACTGAAAATTTCCTATAAAAAGAACATTTATAGAAAATATCCCATAAGAAAAAAATATATGGAAAATTTTCAAAGAAAATTTGTAGAAAATGTTGCTATAAAAGGAAAATAAATTTATAGAACATTAAAAATAATAGTTTTAAAGAAATTTATATATAATTTTCACAGAAAATTTATATAAAATTTTTTATAAAAAGAACGTCTTTTAATTATAGAAACAATTGTAGAAATATTTTGTTTATAGAAATTATTTAAAAAATTTTGTTTTGTATAAAACTTTAGAGAACATTTTTACAAGTTTTCTTTTATAGAAATATTTCTAAAACAAATATGGTATTCACTTACAGTAACAATATTTTTTGTTCTCTTCTTATGAGTTTATTATAAAACATTTCCTCATGGTTCCTTAAGATATTGTTAGAGACTTACCTATAAAGAGAAGAAAATATTCTAAAAATTAGCAATTTTCATTAAGGAATAATTAAATAATTAAGAATAGTAATTAATTTATTGTTTTAAATTCTTATATTTTTGCTTTTCCTTAAACTTAACTAAAAAGAATTTCCTCAACAATAATATCTGACATGTAGTTTATTATCCTTTGACATGTAGTTTATTATCCTTTGATACAGAAAGTACAGAAATATTACAGTTCTATAAAAACTAAAACAAATTGAAAATTAAATACATACTTCTGCGTTTAGCTCATACTAAAACGCAAGTAATTATTATTTTTTTTTTTTTTGTATTTTTATTTTGTGTCCAGATCTTTTGTTAAAGGATTTATTTGCTTTAACAGTAAAATTTAACAATCAACACATAAAAGCAAACAAATGTCAAAAGCATGCAACTAAATGTACTCACTCTCCCCTTTTGAATTTTAACTCCTTAGGTGTTGGTATTTGTAGAGAAAGAGAAAAAACTGAAGGTATATAACAAAGAGACAATTACTTATGCATATCTTTCTGCTTTAGCTTACTACACAAACATACACACACTTAAATACACATATATCGTATGTTTTTGTTTTATATTGCAACAGCTTTTATTGTGGCTGTTTTTGTTAGTTAAATCAAAGCTGCAAGCTAAACTTTAAAATTATAAAGCTAAAGTTTATAATAATAAAAATTTATCTAAAGAATCCCAACAACACAGTCTATTTGTAGCAGCATTATATACATCTTGCACACAGAGAAAAAATATAGTTGTAGTGACCATAGTCTAAGAGCAACATATTATGATTGGAACATATGATTACAGCGGAAAATAGAAATGATTATAAGTAATAATTATTATGATTGTACTTTGTCATATTGTATCCGATTTTATGGTTTATTTTTTCATGTTATGATTATACTTTTACATACAATTGAACAATTTCATTATATTAATATACCACATTAATATAATGATTCCATTTTATCATATTCTTAACTCATGCTATCATAAGTTATCTAATCTTATAATATTATTGTTTCATTTTGTCATATTATTCCATCTTATCATGTATTAATAAAAATTATTATTTTTATAAAATTTTTATTGAAAATTATATATAAAGGGTGATTCAAGTAGAGATACTTCTTTCAACTACCTTTTTTTGACAGATCACGTATGAGTGTTGTCATGCTGTCATGTTATTTTTGTTTAGTATTCTTTGACATTTCATAATGGAAAGACTTACGCCTGAACAACGTTTACAAATCGTTCAACTCTATTATGAAAATTCACGTTCTGTGAGGAATATGTTTCGTGCACTTCGCTCAACTTATAGTAAACATAATTGGCCTACTGCGCGTACTATTCGCAACACCATCAGGCATACTTTATCGAATAGACCACGTCCAGCACGCTATGAAGAAAATATAGCGGCCGTAGCTGAGAGTGTACACGAAGACAGTTGATAGTCGATTTGGCGCCGTTCGCAGCAACTCGGACTGAAATATGGAACGACTTGGCGCATTTTACATCGAGATCTTAAATTGAAAGCGTACAAAATACAGCTTGTGCAACAACTGAAGCCGCTCGACCTTCCCAAGCGACATCACCTTGCTCTATGGGCTCTTGAAAAGTTCTAAGAAGATCCGACGTTTTCGAGGCATATTTTGTTCAGCGATGAGGCCCATTTCTGGCTCAATAGGTATGTAAACAAACAAAATTGCTACATTTCGGACGAAGAGCAACCTGAAGAGATTCAAGAACTGCCACTTCATCCAGGAAAACAACGGTTTTGTGTGGTTTGTAGGCCGGTGGACTCATCGGTCCATATTTCTTTAAAAATGATGCCGGTGTGAACGTAACCGTCAATGCCGAACGTTCTCATGCCATGATAACCGACTATTTGATGCCTGAAATTGAAGCTCGTGATCTTGAAGACATTTGGTTTCAGCAAGACGGCGCCACTTCCAATACATCGCATCGCATCAATGGATTTATTGAGAGAACACTTCGATGAGCACATAATTTCACGTTTTGTGTCGGTCGATTGGCCACCAAGATCGTGTGATATCACACCGTTAGACTTTTTCCTGTGGGGATATGTAAAGTCTAAAGTTTATGCGGACAAACTCGCTTCAATTCGGACCTCGGGGGAAAACATCAGGCGTGTCATTTGCCAGTTACCAGTCGAAATGCTCGAACGAGTCATCGAAAATTGGACTGAACAAATGCACCATCTGTGACGTAGCAACGGCCAACATTTGGTAGACATAATCTTCAAAAAATTAGTGCCAAAGAATGTTCTTTCAAATGATAATAAACATTTCCCATTTCTGTTTTTTTTTCTTTAAAAAAGTAGGAAACCTCGAAATGGATCACGCTTCATATATATATATATATATATATATATATATATATATATGGTTCAAATGCAAGATATCTTATATTGCTTGAATCACACCAAGTATAACTAAACCTTGTCTTTTTATATTTATTCATATAAACTAAATGAGAATTACATTGAAGTTAGAAAACAAATGTATCCACTAAGGTTGTAAAAAGGTTAAGTATTAAATTTATTTGTAACATTTCATTGTTATAGGAATAATAATATTAGTAAGGTTTAAAAACAGAATACGGTTTAAAAATAAGGAAAAAAACTGCAAATATTTAATGGTTGCAGAAGTAATGATATGTTTTATATTAATAAAATCTCGTTTCTGGTAAAAATATTTAAAAACATATAATGTTTGCAGTCAAAGATATTAAAATGCTTATTGAGTGTGAACATTAAATGACAAAATTTAAACACAATCATTGTTATTATGAACACAAAGTTATTAAAGTTCAATAAAATTAACAATGAGAACATAATATTGTTGTAGTGATAACGCTGTCACCATGTTTTTTCTCTGCGTGTACGCTGTCAAGCTCTCCTTAACGTATAAAAACAAACATAAGTATGAGAAATTGCTTTTGTGAGCCCTGTAAACAACAAATGTGAATAAGCTGCTGCTGTTTGTTGTTTGTGTGTAGCAGTCGTTCACAAATAAGAGGCTGCCTGGCTTTTATTAAACGTAAGTACTTACAAAAGCATTCATTGCGTTGCCCTGGGCAATTCTTTTTAACTTTTGATAATATTGGGTAATAAAGCACATCGCAAACACTCACATACAACCACCCACTCATACAAATAGATATATATGGAACGCTTGCTGCTCTCATACTCTTTTGCTCTTTGGTACTGGGATGTTGAGCTAAATAACTGAGCAACTGAATGTAATGATGAAACAATGATGTTTAAGAAATGGAAGAAAAAAAATCTTAAATAATCTGTCAGAACAAGGTTTAGTTTCTTGGTAATACAAACGAATCGTAAATGCCAGGATATTCATAGATGAAGTAAATAGTTTTACAAATGGCAAAAAGATTTTTTTTTTCTAATGACTCTCTTCAAAATAAGACAAGAGCTACCAGAAAAAAGTGTGCAATTAAATTTTTCAAACAAAAAAATCAGTTCTAATATAGTTCTAGTTCAGTTATAGTTCAGTTATAGTTCAATTCTACATCAGTTCTAGTTCAGTTGTACTTCAGTTCTAGTTTAGTAGTAGTTCAGTTGTAAACCAGCTCTAGTTGAGTTCTAATTGAGTTCTAGTTCAGTTCTGAATCAGTTCTAGTTGGATTCTAATCATTATTCGTTATTATCAATCATAGTCATCATTAATGCATCTTAGACAAAATTAATGCAACTTAAACCAAAACATCTTACAGAGACTTCAACAGACATAATATTTCATAATGCTAATTGTCTTCATTAAAAAGCAAAAAATCCTAGCAGAAATAGCGACAATTGCAATAGTCTAAATATTTGTAAATACATGTAGGCAGTAAATTTAAATGGAAACCTCACATAGAAAATCGAAAAAATAAACTCCGTCAGTCAGCGTACATGCTTTGTCACTTGATTTATTCTCCACGTACAGCGTTCTTAGGCAAGTCCACTTTTCATTGGTAGTATATTATATTGGACATGGAAGACCAGCATGGGGAGTTCAACGCTGCAGAACATTACAGAACACAGAATCAGCATGTGGACTATACTATGAAAAAATTTTATTTTTCCGATTTTACCCAAATCAAAAATAGTAGTATTATCAACAACACGTATACCAACAACATCGCAATGAACTACAGTCAACACAGCAAGACATACAGTGGCAACACATATTCTAACAATACTTCTACTAACAACACGTTTACCAACAACATGTCTACCAACAACATTCCAATCGGCAACAATCAGTTCAACAACTTACAAAGTACCAATAACATATCACTCAGTACAACACAAACCTACAATGACAACACTTATCACAACAACCCTTTTACGAACAACTTCGTAGTTAGCAACAATGTATTCAACAATAAACACTGTGTAAACATATATAACAATACATTTACCAAAAACACATCTAACATAAACAACGGTAACACATATCACAACAACACGTTCACTAAAAACACTAAAATTAATAACAACCAACTCAACAACACATACAGTGCCAACACATTCCGTAACAACACGTCTATTAACAATATCACAACCAACTACAATCTAGCTAACACACAAACCAACAACACTTGCAAAAAAAAAAAAAAGAAAACAATCTGCTAAATGTGAAAAGTATATGTTACATGACGTTAATTAATGAATTCTATAAAGACTGAACTGAAAGATTCTACGAAAGACTAAAAGCCTGAAGGTCATTGGCCACAGTTACAATGCCAGGCGCCGAATAAAACGCAGATTTCAAATAGAGAAGTTTCACAATAAATATGGCAGAATGATATTACAGAATGTTACACTGCCAAACAATCTTCAATAAAATTCCCATTAATGTCATCAATGAAAATAATGAATTTAAGAGAAAAAAAAAAAAAAAAAATTAGTAAAAAAATTTCTTATAAATTCGCACTTAATTAAACATTTATTCTTTAACATAAAATATGTAATTTATCACCTGCTGACAAGTCAGCCGAATGGTTCAGTGGGTTTAATACTAACATAAAACTTTTATGTTAATATATTTTTCTTTATTAGACTTAAAATATAATTTGTGTTTTTTGATTTTTTTTTTGAAATTATAATAATAATAATAATAATAATAATAATAATAATAATAATTATAATAATAATAAGAATAATAATAATAATAATAATAATAATAATAATAATAATAAAGTTCACTTCTAGTTCGGTTTTAGTTTAATTCCTTACTAATTCAGCTCAGTACTACTTCAGTTCGAGCTCTGTTCTCGTTCAGTTCTAGTTCAATTACAGTTCAGTTTTAGTTTAGTTGTAGTTTAGTTCTAGTTCAATACTCGTTCAGCGCTACTTCAACTATAGTTTAGTTCTAGTTCAGTTCTAGTTCAGTTCTAGTTCAGTTCTAGTTCAGTTCTTGTTCAATTCTAGTTCAGTCCTAGTTCATTTCTAGCTCAGTTCTACTTCAGTTCTAGCTCAATATTAGTTCAGTTCTAGTTCAGTTCTAATTTATTTCTAGTTCAGTTCTAGTGCAGTTCTATTTTGCTTCAATATCAGTTCTAGTTCAATTCTTGTACAGTTTTACAGTTCTAGTTCAACTATAGTTCAGTTTTATTTTAGTTATAGTTTAGGTCAAGTTCAGTTCTACTTCAGTTTTAGTTCAGTTCTAGATCTAGTACAATTGTAGTTCAGTTCTACTTCGGTTCTAGTTCAGTTCTATTTTAGTTTTAGTTTAGGTCAAGTTCAGTTCTAATTTAGTTCTAGTTCATTTCTTGTTATGTTTTAGTTCATTTCTAGTTTAGTTCTAGTTCAGACGCAACTTTTCTACAAAAAAAAAAAAAAAAAAAAAAACAATATTTGAAATCTATATATATAAAATTCTCGTGTCACGGTGTTTGTAATTGAACTCCTCCTAAAGGGCTTGACCGATTTTTATGAAATTTTGCATGTGTATTTGCAAGATGTGAGAATAGGTTGTAAAGTATATTTTATATTGCTAGGAGGTGTAAAATAGGCCACAAAGGGTAAAGGCCCCCATCTCTATATCTTCTTAACTAATAAATAATAAATCGATTTTCTTGAAATTTGGCAGGCAAATAGTATAATATCTAGAAGGAACTATAGACTATAATTTTCATTATTTAAGGCTTAAAATAGTGAAAAAGCTCTCCCTCACTATATTTTCTTAACTAATCAAATGATTTTCTTGAAATTTGGCAGGCAAATAGTGTAACATCTGGAAGGAACTATAGTTTATAATTTTTATTATTTAGGACGGGAAATAATGCAAGAGGCTAAAAGCTCCTTCTCCCTATATCTTCTTAACTAATCAACCGGTTTTCATAAATTTAGGCATTCATACACTGTAACATGTGAAAGTAACTCAGATATATATTTTTAAGAAATTTCAACATTTAGGGCATAAAATAGAGCAAAACGTGTGGAAGCTCCTCCTAACCACCTTCATAATTAATTATCCGAAGATAGTTTCAAGAACTAAAGGCTATAAATTTTAACATTTAGAGCATAACATAAAGCAAAAAGGGTAAAAACAAACACCCATCTATATATACTTACAATATATTCGTTATTTCTTAATTAAAAACACTTGAAATAAAAAAATGTTTGCCGGATTAACTAGTTTTATGTAAAAAGTGAATTTTCAAATATTTCGTATAAAGAAACGATTTATCGAAATAAAAATAATCCATAAGTATAAAATTTAGTAATTGGGTAGGACATCATTAGTGCGTCTACTATCCAAATGTATTTTATTTTTAATATTCTACCGGATCAATGCAGTTGTATGCAGTTTGTAATGCTGCTTTTTATTTATTATTGTCAGTTTTGAGTAAAGTGGCTGTTTTTTTTTTCTTTCTATATTTTCGCTCCGGCTTATGTTGCCATAGCAAATTATCCTCACTTATAATAAAACTACATTGAAAACAACAAACAAGAAAAAAAAAATAATAATAAAAACGAAATATTTAAACTTTTTTCATCTTTATTTATTCTTTTTTTTTTTTTTTTTGGTAAATTAGTGGTTTATCTTTGTTTTGTTAAGAAATGAGCACTTAACTGCACAATCATTAAAAAAAGATTTTTAGCAATAAAAATCATAAAAACTAAGAAAAATTCTTTAAAGTAGAAGTTATTTTTACTTTTAAATACACGATACTTTTTATGATATTTTACTATTAAAAGATTTGTTATGAGGCAAAGGAAAGAAAAACAATTTGTTTCATATTAAGAAAAATTAACAAAAATTAGCTAAGAAATCCTACATGTGTCCTTGTTAACAAAAGTGACACGTGTTTTAAGGCATGAATTTTATTTTTATATAAAAATAATAAAGAATACTTAGAAGTGTCCCCTTGCCTTTAATTTCATGAGCTGATAAATATTTTTATTCTCATTTTATCTGGTAACCATAGCGAGCTGTAAGCAATTATCAAAACTAAGTGGAACTTCAGTTATCAAGCACACGCATAAACAATCTCTTATAGATATATAAACGTAGGCAACTAAAAAAAGGACAATGATTTGTTATAAATGTTTTTCTTTTCTTATACACAACAGGATGACTTTATTAAGATAAAGGTAATAGACAAATATATATGAGATAGCAAAATGCTGTCCTTTATTAAAAAAAAAAAAAAAAATGAAAATAATTCTTGATAATCATTGTGTATATTGTTATTTTGGTTTGTAAAAAAAATATTTTATTTTGTTGTATTTAATAAATAAAATATTATTTTTTTATTATTCTTTTTCATTAAAGATGTTTAATATTTTATAAGGTCAAAAGGACCAAATATCATTCGTTAGTTTTATATAAATTAAGAGGATTAAATTAAAGTTAAATTATACCTAGCATCAGTGTTTACAAAACTGATGTGGAGAATGTAAGGGATGAAATCCAAAAATGGTATTTAATATATAGACTGCCTCTCGAATGTACTAATTCTTTATTAAATATAAATTCTGTTTTAAATTTTCACTTACATTGTATAAAGAAATTGATATTTTTTTTAAGAGAATCTATTTATAGCAAAGAAATGTTAATAAAAAAAAAACAAATTAAATATTAAATAGTGAAAAAAAAGCCAAATTAATAAAAAAAAAACGCAAAATTAAAAATCATTCAGCTGTTTTTGCTGCATTTTCTAATGAAGATAATAATTTTCAAGTACATGTTTTCAATACGGATGAAATGTTTTCGGAAGAAATCCTGACCTCTCAGGAAATTATAAGCGATGAAATCAAAAAATGGTATTTAAAATATAGACCGCATCATGCTAGAAAATAGTTACTATTAAAAATGAGAGGGATATGAGTTTCACTGCATAAATACCTACATACGTACATAACTTTTATGCGCACTTATTTAAATTTATTACTGAGTTACGGTCCTTGGATAAGTAAGTAATCTTAATGCGCAATTATTATTATTTTTTTTTTTGTTTCTTGTTAAATCATACCACTTCTTAATGCAAATTTTGTCAATCTCAAATTATTATTCTTATATAGTGTGCAATAGCATATGGTCATATATATTATAAAAGTTGTAAAGTGTATTTTAAACAAAAGTAGTGTTTATTTCAGTGTTTATTTTGTTTTCACAATTATAGGTTTTTAATTTGTTGGGGATTTTTTTTTCATATTTTTTAACTTTTTTTAACGTTTTGATTTCTTTTTTTACATTTTGGTATCTATAATTTTCCGTTTTGTCGCCTTTTTTATTTTAGTTTTATTCTTTTTTTTCTCAATTTTGCGACTATTTTATTTTAGCGTTTGTATCGTTTAGATAACCTATTTTTATTGTAACGATGTTCTTAATTTTAGAAATTAACTAGAAATGAACTAGAAATGAACTAGAACTGAACTAGAACTGAACTAGAACGGAAC
The DNA here is from genome assembly GCA_932274085.1 of Protocalliphora azurea. Classification (NCBI taxonomy): domain Eukaryota; kingdom Metazoa; phylum Arthropoda; class Insecta; order Diptera; family Calliphoridae; genus Protocalliphora; species Protocalliphora azurea. Next base: position 7,087,254 of record OW026522.1, read on the forward strand.
TTGGACTGAACTAGAACTGAATTAGAACTGAGCTAGAACTGAACTAGAACGAACTAGAACTTACCTTGAACTGAACTAGAACTTACCTTGAACTGTACTAGAACTGAAGTAGTACTAAGCTAGAATTGAACTAGAATGGATTTAGTATTGAAAAAGACCAGATAGAGAACTGTTTTGATGCCAAAAAATTAAATCTGGTTTGGAACTTAAGTGGATTTGATTTGGAATTGAACTGCAACTTAATTGTAACTGAATTAGAACTAAACTAGAAAAAACTAAAAGCTAATTTGGAACTGAAGTATATTTGATTTAGTACTAAACTTAAACTAATCTAGAACTTGAAATTGTTTTCTTTCACTCGTTTTATTTTTCCCTAAAAATATGCTTTAAAGTTTCTTCCTTAATTTATAGAATTTACCTCACATTTATATAATAAACTCATAGAATTTTTATTATGTTTTTTTTCGCTTTTTTCCATTGCATATAAATTATACAATTTCATATGAGACGAGACACATCTCTGACAATAACAACTACATCATAAACTCTAAGCAATTTATCAGATTCAATACTCATTGCCATGCCATCTACGGTTGCTTCCAACACTCGCATTTCCTTTGGAGAACTGAGTATACTTGTGTATGCATGTGGAAACTGGGAAAATTCTTTCGATTCTAGGTTTTTTATATATATTTTCGTTAGCAACTTTTCTATGAATTATACCAACATCATTTGAGCAACCAATCTCATTTGTTTAATACACATTAGTTTAGGAGTAGTTGTCGTCGTTGAGGAGTGAGCCGTAATATTAAAGGAAAATTACAAAGGAGATTGAAAAATAGCACAAGAAATTATAAAAGAAAGTTTGTTTACGTAAAGGGTAGATAGAGAGGTCAAAGTTCTACAGATTTATTTAATAAAACTTATGAAGAGTTGAAGATTATTTTTTAAGTGACATTTCTCTTGGCAGTTTGCTTATTTTGTTCTGCTGACCTTTGACCTGATCTATCAGAAAGTGTGAACAATTGAACAATTTTACTGCTATTTTTATATATTTAGCTGTAAATACCTTTAGATATTTTACCTCTAATAAATACGCGTTTCTGCATAATGAATATGATGTTGATGTAGTTGCTACTCTTTGTTGTTGTTTTTATCAAAGAATATAATGTCGTTGTTGTTTTCTAGTATTTTTTTTTGTAGTATAAACGAAGGCGCCACTGGCGGCAGTGTGGAAAAATACATGAATTTTTGAATTATGAATTTGAATTTTTTTTGTTATGCACAATGGTTGCAGCAGCAAAACGAATGAAAAATATAGAAAATAACAACTGGAAAAATTTATTATTAGACTAGATTACGTGCAGGGATTTGTTTTGCTTATTGTACACACAAACGTAGGCTACATATACATGCCAACATACTTTTAAACTTAAGCAATACACTTGTACCAAAATGCAACTTGAACTCTATGTTTTAGGTTTTGTTGTTGCGACTGTTAAAGAATACCTTGTCAGTGTTGTCAACTATTCGTAACCAAAGCGCGCAGGAAAAAATCCAAAACGCTCAAAAAGCGCTCAACTGAACCAAGATTAAAGGAACTAACACTCTTTTTAGCTAATTTTTGAAATTAAAAACTAATTTTTATTAACAGTAAAAACTTAAACATTACAAGGTCCATATTTGTTACCTTTTTAAATATTTTAATGTTAGCGGAAATAGTGAATCTAATTTAAAATTGGAGTTTTTATTACAGAGGTAATATGTAAAATTTTATGTACATTTAAAGTTCCTGATCCTTCACAGAATTGTTATAAGAATTTAAATTCATAAAGCTGTTATCGGTTAAATTTTTTTTTTTTAAATTCTTGATTTGATCAGTCTATTTTTTTCCCAAAAAGGCAATTTTTAAAATAAATAGGAACGTGCTTGGAAGAATCTCGAAAATTACTAATTAATACTTTATTCGCAGAGATTATGAAAATTGGTGGATACTTCAAATGATCACTTTAAATAAAATAATTCTGAAGGTATATTTTGGCACTTCGAAATGAAATCGTTTTAGTAATAATAATAATAATAATAATAATAATAATAATAATAATAATTATAATAATAATAATAATGTTCTATTGTAAAAAATGTATTTCCTTTGGTGAGCAAAATTCTTATTTCTGTTGTGTGAAACGAAAACTTTATAAAATATTGACAAATTAAAATTTTATCATTAAACAAGAGATATAAATGAGCAAATTTGAAATGTTTTGATTGCATTTGAAAACCCATTCTGAAAGCCACAATCTATTTTGCAAATGGACATTTAATAATGAATATGAAATATTTTAAAGAATGCAATGTGATGAACTCATAAGACGTATAAATTTAATGTTAATATTCTATGTAAATATTTTACAACATTGATTTTTTTGTTTATGAGTTACTAAGAATAATAATTTTCTGCCGTTGAACATAGTTCCTAAGATACTATTTTTTGTTAATTTATAGGTACGTATTAATTTAGCGCCTTTAAAAAAAAAAACGCTAACTGAAAAAATGCGACTTTTGTGTTGTTAAGAAGCGAATAAAAGTACTAAATTGGCAACGCTGTACCTTGTATAGAACAAAATAAACAACATTTTTGACTCCTTCTCTTTCTTTTTCTCTCCCACTACAGATAAAAATGTCTACTAGCTTTGTTATAGCGCTATCACACAGTGGGACCAAACGCTAAATTTTATGTAATAAATCTGTATCTCCTAAACTGCTAATCGGATCGAATCAAAATGTATGGAAGAATTGTAGAGGAGGACTTGAACTTTTAGAAAACTTATCCTGTAATCACCCTGTGATAACAGGAAATTAGCTAGAGGGTGTCAAATTTAACTAGCTCGAGTAAGTAAAAGTTTGAAAAAATTTTAACCTACAAATCAAGTCCCATCAATCACTTACACCTAAGTTATCTCTTACAATTAAAAAGATACTCGTATTTACGATTATATTTAGAATTTTTGCCTGGTTTTTATTTCGTTTTTCGGGAATAAGTCCTAAAGTATATGAGAGAACATATTTTTAAAATATTTTGTAATTTGTATTATATTCCGCAATAATATGCTGGGAAAATTTGTTGATTATCTTAATTCGTCTAGACGTGAAAATTTTTCAAAGCCAGCACTCTGAAATTAGTATGAAAAATGGCTATTTTTATGAAAAAAAAAAAAAAAATAGAGCTATTGTTCCAATTTTTCTCAAAGTTTTATTTTAATAAAAAGTTTTTTCTTTACATATTTTAAAAGACAAATGGCTAATAAAGAAATTTTTAAATTGGTTTATGCTGCATTAGGCGAAAATGGTGAATTTTAGAAAAGTTTCTTTTTATCGATTAATTAGCGTAATACTTTATCGATTAGCGTAATACTTTCACTATTATTTCTTTTATAATGTATAAAGTAAGCATCAGGTCTTCATTCTTTCAAAAATCATTTAAAAAGCTTTACAAACCATTTTTTGTAAATTTTTCAAAAATGAAATAAAAACCCAAAAAAAAAAAAAAAAAAATATATATATATATATATTTTTAAAAACCTTATAAATTATTGAAAAGATGTAAAAATATATTTATTTATTAATTCAATGATATATCATATGTGTATATAGGTTGTTTTATAAACATAATATAATGGCCTCAAACTGACAACTTAAGTCAACTCTCACTAAATTCATTATTTTATAATATTTTAATGTGAATTTCCATATGTGCGTAAACGAGATAATATTCGTTATAATCGATTATTTTTTTTTAAATATTGTTTATTTTTGAAAAATTGCCAACAATTGGTTGTAAAAGGTTTTAACCGATTTCCTTAGGAACGAAAGATTGATATTTATTTTATACAATACATAAAAGTAATAAGGAAAATATTGTGCTAATATGCTTTTTTGTGCAATTTAAAAAAATTAATTTAAAAGATTTACTTTTTTAATAAAATCTGCATTTCTGCATTCCTTATTGGCCATGCGGGAAAAATTCTAATGTCAGCGATCAAATGTCGTCCATAAAATTATAAAAACTTGCGTGACATATTTTTTATGAACGATAAAAATGAAACTTTTTTCTAAAATTCACAATTTTCGACCAATGTTAGATGTAGGGCGTAAACCTAAAAGAAATTTAAGGAAAAAATGACCATTTTTACGTCTAGACAAATTGAGGTAATCAAAATTTTTTTTCAGCATATTATTTCAATTTCCTCACATATACCTGAGGAATTATTCCCGAAAAACTAAATAAAGTCGAGGCAAAAAATAAAAAATTCTAGCGTAGATATCTTTTTGACTCTAAGAGGTAACTTAGGTGAGTAAGCTTATTTTTTATTTATCTTACTAAGCACTTTACAGAAATATATAAAATCGTTGAAATCGGACTTAATTTGTAGGTTACGATTTTTTGAAACTTTTACATACTCAAGGTGGTCAATTTTGACATCCTGTGGCTTGTCTCGTATTATCACAGAGTGACTACAAGATGATACTTCGGAAAGCTTAAGTCTTCCTCTTCTACTCTTTCATACATTTCAATTCGAACATTTCATTTCAATCGATCCGACCAGTAATTTAGCAGATACAGATTTATTATCAAAAATTTTACATTTGTCCCCACTATATACTAGCAACAACAACAATATTAAAACATGCTTACAGACAATGAATGATGTGGCACAACTAATATCTGTACTTATAAATATATGTTTGAATGTTTGCAACTATGTGGTAGGTACATGTGCAACATGTTTTACCTGGTTCACGAAATTTTCACAAAAAAACCAGAAACAAGAGCAGCAGCATCAGCATGAGCTCTAAAGGGATCCAAACATCTACAACTATCTTTATATGTATATTTAACTAACTATATTGTATTCGTATTTATATGCATGAGCATTTGCAAAGCTATTGCTGAGATTCATCAAAATTTATGCATTTTCCTATAGCTTTTGTTGCTATTATTATTGTTGCCATAATGCTTTAAGCATAATTTTGTTGCAAACAGCAACAACAGCAGCCGCTGTCTTTGTTTTGTTGTTTATAGTTTCTACTCTTTTTTTCGCTATCTTGTAGTATTATAATTTGGTATGCGCTATGTTGCTAGAATTGTAGTTATTTTCTTTTCATTTGTCATAAATTTTAAACAGTCTGTCTTTTTAAAACCATTTATATTTGTAGTATTTTTCTGCTTCTTTTTATTATTTATTTTTTATTTATCTTTAGTATTTGTATCATTTAAATAATATAATTTTTATATTCTTATAATATTGAATAAGAATAAATTGTTTGATTGCAAAAGAAAAGGAAAAAATAATAATTGAAGGACTAATAAAATTATCATAGTTTATTGTCAATATGTTGGTATAAGTAAAAAGAGAGGCTTTGCATTTTAAAGGGTATAAGATTATGATATAATGCAAATTTTCAGTACTTTTAATTTCTTCTTATAAGTAGCTTTTAGCAAAATTTTGAGCAAGAATAACTTAGTCAGATTTAATATATTGTTAGGTTTAGAAAGTCAACCAATCGGTGTAATATTGCAGGGGAATCTTGTTGGACTTAGCTTTTTTTTGTGAAACAAAATATTAAATTAATTAGTTTTAAAGAAAACAATCTGTTAGTCATAAAATGACAGCCACGTCTTTTAATAATAACCAGGGAGAGGAAGTTCATGCACTTAAAAGTGTGTTTTAAGCGCTTAAAATATGCGCTAAGAATTTTAAAATATTCACTTGTTTTTTTAAATTTTGTTTAAATTCAGTATTATATTAAATTAAAAATAAATATGCAATGAATATAAAAGCTAATTAATTTTTTTTTATTTACATTCTTAAAGAGACTTAGCTTTTATTTAGAAATATAGAAATCAGTTTATTTGACCTTAGAAAATTGTTCTGCATACTATAGAAAATAACAGCATTAGCTGTATTTTTAAATGATTGATCCCTTTTATAGAAAGTATTTAATATTTCTTTATCTGAATCTAAAAAAAAAACAATTGCATTGGCAAAAAATTTCTTACGATGGCTATTGGCTCAATGATAAATTTATTTTATTAAAATTATATTACAGTTTTTGTGTTCTCAGAGGGAATAATCTCATTGTAGCTTCCTTATAAAAAATTACCAGTTCTTGGTTGTATTATAAAAGCGGATGACCTCCGAAGAAAATGTTTCATAATACATAACTCGACATTGAACAAACATGTCCTGCCTTCAAATGAATGACTATGATTTATACCTTTGTTTTAAGCTATCCAAGTGGGATTTAATAAAAACTTTTTAAATGGTATTATTTTCTCGAATATTTTTCAGGATATTACTTTTTAATCTTCCTTTAGTTTTTGTTACGTATTTGAAACTTTAATTAAAAATGGATATATTTAGAATAAGTGTAAACACATGATGTTCTACAGAAGGAGTCCAATACTCTGTGGATACACAATAAATGAATATTAACTTGGTCTAGTCGATAAATATCTTGATTGAGTATGCTGCTTGATTGTAAAGTATCCTTTAATTCCAACGTTTCGTTAATAAAGCAAAAGTTCTAGGCTTCCATTGTCTGGGATCCTAAATATTAAGTTCATTTAAAGAAAATTGAATCGGTTCAGAAACAATTGCTGTTATTTTGCCTTCGTAATCTTTCATGGAATCCTACTGTTAATTTACCATCATATGAAAGTCGACTATAGCTTATTGATCTCCCTACTCTTGAAAGTAGGAGAAAATATATGAATATTTCATTTGTAACTAATTTAGTGAACGGTTCAATTAACTCCGAGTTTCTACTTCGTAAGATCGAATTCGTAATCCCAAATCATCCGACTAGAAATTATACTTCTTTAAAAATAAAATATTTTATAACCAATTATGTAAACTTTGATCCCATAAGGCGTATATTCAATCAACTTAACAGTTTTTATCCAGTAAATACAAACTTCATTAAGAGGAGTATTTTTAACTTAGGTAAATGATTATTGAATGATTCTGAAAAACATTTTATTATAAATAGCTTTAAGAATAATATGTATGCTAGTCTGTAAGAACCCAGCAAAAACTTTTTGGTTTTCGGTAATAACAACTACTTATTAAAGTAGTTACTTGGTAATGAGGCGTCATTATTATTTGCCTACTCTGCATTACATTAATAAGTACTCAGTAGTATAACAGCACAGTAATACTGCAATCACGTGGATGAGTTGGCTAGAGCGCCGGATTAACAACCAGAATGTTGTTGGTTCAACCCCATTCTGAAGCTGTTAGTTTTTTATAACAAAATGTCTAAAAAGATATTTTAAACTAAATAGAGTATTTGTCGCTTAGGATGCTATGTGCGAGATGGTGTACTGAATAAGACGTTAGTCAGTGAAAACGAATGGTTAGTGTGTATCCAAATTTGAGTCTCACTGACGGCAAAATTTTTTTGTTTTTTTTTTTGTTCTTTTGTTTTCGTTTAGGTACATATTTTTGAGTACCCCTAGAGTCAAAAAATAACTAAATGAATTTGTGGACAAGTCGAACAAAAATAACTAGTTATTCTGGCAAAAAATAAGTAGTTTATTTTTGTTTCCAAATATACCTGCTAGCTTACCAGGAAATCAAAGTTTTTGCTGGGAAATTGTAATTTCATTGGCTATTAAATAAATAAATAAATAAAATTTATATCATGTTCTTAACGAACATTTCTTTACATTACACTAGCAATAAATATATGTATAACAAAATATTTAATAAATAATAAAAAAACAAAATTATTTATTCTGCGGAATTTTGTAATATTAACAGGAGATAAATAATAAGTCATATTATCTTGCTTTATCTTAAAAGATTAAAAACCGCCATTTTTAACTTTTATTAATTCTTCCAATTTTGCAATAAAAATTTATATTTATGCCTCTAACTTCTGAATAATTCCGAGGCTATTGAGATCATAAAATAAAAATAATTTTAAAAAAACATGATTTAATTTGGCTTCTATTTGAGTTTTATTTGTATAAATTAAAAACATGGTTCTTAAGTTATGCAAATGTTACCGCCTAATAAGGGGGTCATATTAGACAAGACATAAAAAAAACGAGAAAGATATAGTTGGTCAACTATATGATATCCTATACCATTGTATATGAGCATAAGTTTGGGAAGGGCACTTATATTACATCTTTGGCCAATTTTACTAAATATGAAATAAAATATACAAATAGAGAATAATGCGTTGCAACTAACTTCTAGATGATTTCATGCACTTTAGGGCGATTTCTGGAAGTAGGTTTATGTAGGAGCTATGGTAAATTATGGACCGATTCTCATAAAATTTGGCAATATTATTTCTACTTTCAGAAAACTTATTTGTGTCGAATATTAACTTGATACTAACATTCATATGGGATTTATGCACGTTAAAGTGATTTTCGAAAGAGGGATTTATATGGGAGCTATGGTCAATTGTGGATCGATTTTCATAAAATTTGATAAGAAGATTGATACTTTTGTGTTGTTTACTTGCACCGAATTCCATTAAAATATTCTGATTTTTAAGGCATTTTTGAGTGTGTAAACTTTATTTCTTATTTGTATGGGGGCTAGGTGAAATAGTGGATCGATCACAACCAATATCAGCAGGTTTGATCATTGTATCATAAAAGTCTCACGTGCAAAATTCCATTGAATTATCTTTAAAATGTCGACTTGTACTTTGTGCACAGTGATTACGTGGCCAACCAGCCAGCCGTCCAGCCAGCCGTCCAGCCAGCCGTCCAGCCAGCCGTCCAGCCAGCCGTCCAGCCAGCCAGACGGATGGACGGACATTGTTAGATCGATTTAAAAACTGATTCTGAGTCGGGGAAGATGTCGGATAACTTTTTCTATGCGTTACATACATCAGCACAAGCGCATAATACTCCAACCACTTATGGTGGTGTAGAGTATAAAAAACTGAAAGCAATTTCTTGTTTAGCTTATATTTTTGTTTAAAGGAGAGATATAGCTTACCTAAAATTAAGTTATCCCTAGTATTTCTTTTTTAATATTTTAAAAAGCCTTTTTTGAGCCCTTCTCAAAATTTTTAAATATAGACTTAAGATATTTTATCAAAAGTACACAGCATTATTTTTTCTATACAAAAAATGTATTTCAATTTAAATTTTCCACAAAATATGAAACAAAAGTATGCATTTATGACAAGATATGCACAAAAAATTTATTTTCAACAAAATATGCAACTAGAAAATAGACGCCAATTTAAAGCAAATTACCCAATTCCTAAAAATATTTAGCTTATACTTTTCCAGGAGTAAAGGCAAATAAAATGCTTTTGCATGAACTTCTAGTCCTTGATAATAACTCAAATATTGCCATATAAGAGATATACTTTTTTTTATCAATTATTACCGTTTTTTAAAAATAATTTTTAAATTTTTAATTTAAATATTAATTATTGGGAAAAAAGAAAATTTTTCGCACACACAACGAACCTCCCCATCTCCGGTTTCGATGAAATTCGTTATAGACACTCATAATGTTAAAAATAAAATTTAAAGTTCTACAAAATTTTCAAATTCGTTTTATCTTAGTTTTGGTCGCGATTCAAATTTCACTTTTTTTTTTAATTTTTTCAAAATATATGAAATTTAAATCTATATATATCTGCGAACTTATTCGTTTCATTTGAACAAACTTTGTTCCAAACTGCTGCTTAATAAATCTAGTTTTCAATTGCTTTTGCAAAAATGCCCTTTTTGAAAAGAAAATAATAATGAAATCAATATTCGTCTTTGTATCAAGGATATTTAAAAAAATCATATCTTCCATTTTTATAATTTTTCTTTAAAATATTCCTTAAAGTGCTGGCAACAACAAATAAACATTTTAGAGCGGGACCTTGGGGAATCCTACGAAAGCTAGCATTGGATTTGTAGAAAAAATTTTATCAAAATCGGAGGTGTTTAATTCAAAAGTTGCGTTTTTGTTTGAAAATTTTGGTTTTCTCCCTATTTTATTCAAATCAAAGTAGTAGTAGCGTCCCAGGAAAAATTTTTTGGTTTTCGGTAATGGCAACTACTTATTGAAGTATTTTCTTGGTAACGAGGCGTCATGATTATTTGCCTATTCCATATAATATAAATACTCGTAAGTACTCAACATTATAACAGCACAGTAATATTGCCATTACGTGGATCAGTTGGCTAGAGCGCTGTATTAACAACCAGAAGGTTATTGGATCATCCCTATTCTGATGCTGTTTTGTGTGTTTTTTTTTTTTTAACAAAATGTCTAAAAAGATATTTTATACCAAAAAAGTTTTTGACAATTAGAAAATGAAGTACGAGATGGTATACTGAGTAAGATGTTAGTCATTAAAAATTAATGGTTAATTTGTGTCCAAGTTCAAATTTCATTAATGGCAAATTTTTTTGTTTTTTCTTTTCTATTTTCATTTCGGTAGATATTTTTGAGCACTCCTAGAGTCTAAAAATAACTACACTAATTTGTGGACAACTGGAATAAAAATAACTAGTTGTTAAGGCCAAAAATAAGTAGTTTATTTTTCTTTCCAATTATACCTGCTAGCTTACCAGGAAAGCAAAGTTTTTGCAGGGGTATTGTATATAATAGACAAAAGGTTCTTAATTCGAACGTGTCAATAATAAGAATATTTTTTTAGGAAATTAGGAAAACAAAGAAATATATCCAATATTTGAAGCGCATTGGAGGTAAGTTATCACTATTTTCTTACTTTCAGATGATTCGGAAACACTTAAAGATGACAAAATGTATTTTAAGTGATGAAATAAATTTGGTGTAAGTACTTGGTAATGTATTTTATATATTTTATTTATATATTGTACCTCGAAAGCTAGATCATTTTTATACATGCTTGATCCCAGAAATGAATCAAGTCAATTTTTAATACTTTGTTATATAGTGAAGTATATTCCAGTCAACTCATTTTGAAACGAAGCAAATAAAAGTTAAAAAGAGCAATATATGGGCTACTTAGCGGGTGGTATAAAGCTTTCCATCTATTATTTTTCAAATAGTAAATAGCAGTATGATTGTAATAATAGAAAATTATGGTTTCGTGTCCGATAGTCCAATACTCCTGTCAAATGGTCGTCCGATTGTATTCGGTAGAGATTTCTTATGATCATTATACTCGGTTTTAGACTCTGCTCACATCAAATGCAAAGCTTTTGTCATGATTTAAATATTTTATGCTTTAGATAATCATAATAGTTTCACATTTTATCGTCCTTAACAGTACCATGAAAATAAGAAACCACTTTAAGGCATTGAAGCAGATATTTTAAGGATATCAGAATAGGTTACTGCTTTCATACACACTATAAATAACTTAAAAAGCATATAATAGAATTATTCATATCTTGAAATTGCAATTTCTGATTTAAAATTACGGAATTATGATAAGTATTAAACATTTTAAATTTTAATATAATCAAGCATTGATCTTACTATATACTTATTAAATTTTTGTTTTTTCTAAAACCGATAAAAGTTGGGTAGTTTCAGAGTCCTTAACTAAAGGAAACATGGAGTCATATTTGATTTCGTTTTGAAATATCCTTAACCTGTAAATGGTAAGAAGTGTTCAGTTAATATTATTATTATTATTTTATTTTAATAACGATTGCTTCCTTCCCTCTTTTTTAGATCGATTTGTTTATTTATTTAACGTTAAAGAAGTAACAATATATCAGCAATGTTTTATAGTATTTTATTATATAGATATCTATGATATGATACTTTTTTCAATAGCCTTTTTTTTGTCAGATCACGTATGAGTCGTGTCATGCTGTCATGTTATTTTTGTTTAGTATTGTTTGGCATTTCATAATTGAAAGATTTACTCCTGAACAACGTTTACAAATCGTTCAACTTTATTACGAAAATTCACTTTCTGTGAGGAATGTGTTTCGTGCACTTCGCTCAACTTATGGTCAATATAATCGGCCTACTGAGCGTACTATTCGCAACACCATCACTCACTTTGAGACCCAGCATTCATTATTGGATAATATTCGACCGAATAGACGCTGTGAAGAAAATACAGCGGGCATAGCTGAGAGAGATAGTGTACACGAAGACCGTGGAAAGTCGATTCGGCGCCATTCGCAGCAACTCGGACTGACGTATGGAACGACTTAGCGCATTTTGCATCGAGATCTTAAATTGAAAGCGTATAAAATACAGCTTGTGCAACAACTGAAGCCGTTCGACCTTTCCATTTCTGGCTCAATGGGTATGTAAACAAACAAAACTGCCGCATTTGGGACGAAGAGCAACCTGAAGGTTTCAAGAACTGCCACTTCATCCAAAAAAAAAACAATGGTTTGGTGTGGTTTGTGGTCCGGTGGAATCATCGGTTAATGGCGACCGTTATCGTGCCATGATAACCGACTATTTGATGCCCGAAATTGAAGCTCGTGATCTCGGCGATATTTGGTTTCAGCAAGACGACGCCACTTCCCACATATCGCATCAATCAATGTATTTATTTAGAGAACGCTTCGGTGAGCACATAATTTCACGTTTTGGGCCGGTCGATTGGGCAACAAGATCGTGTGATATCACACCTTTCAAAAAAATATAAAATTATTTTATGTTCTTAAGGAAAATTCTATTCTAGAATAATAATCCTAATTTTTAAAATTGTCTAGTAAAAAATCGTTTACTTTTGAACTCGGAAAAGTTATCGTCTTCAATTCTTCTTTAACATATGCGGAATAATAATCTATTAAAAAGTTAATGCAAGTGTTATATTATTTTAGAAATTAGAAAGTTTGAAGTCGCTTTTGTTTACGTTTCGAACAGTTCTGAAGGACTTTCTTGTAATGAGTTTAAAAACTTAATGTTGGAAATTTCCGGACCTCTTGCTTGGTTATTATACCTTAGTGTAGCTTGAAATTTTGTCGATTAGATTCTAGAAGCTCTACTCTGTGTAAATTTATCCAAAACTTGTTAATCGATTTTATTTTAGAAGTATTGTGAGATTTTGAATTTTCACAGTTTAATTAAATTTATAGAATTTTCTAATTCCTTAAAAGCATCCTGACGGATATTATCCGGATATTAAAGTCGTTTAGAAGATATATCTTTATTGCTTTTCACACCTTAATACATTAGAGAAATATGCAGTTAAATCAGGTTCAACAAAAGTTAAAATTAAAAAAAATTTTTAATCCAATGCAATTTTTTTTTCTCCGAAATAGTTTTGAGCTTAGTTTTGTTACTTTATTAATCAAAAAATTTAAATCTATAGAAAAAGATATATTTCTTTGACTCTCATTGTTATCAGAGTTAGAAAAGTTATCTCCCTTTGTGTGGGGAATAAACCGTAATTAAAAAAAAAAATAATAGTCAAGTCAGATTTTAAAAATGTTAAAAAAAAATCTTAGCCAAAAATTTAATTTGACCCATATATATATATTTTTTATTCGAAAAACTTTAAGAAATAATTCTTGTATTTTTCCTATCTATGGGTTTATGTCTATCGAAAAAAAATCTTTAATTCTAATTGCCATCAAAATATAAATCTTTTAAAATATAAATCTTTTTTTTAATAAATAACAAATTTTCATTCGATGTAGTTCCACTTTTCTTATTATTTTGAAGAAACTTAAAGTCCGATTTTCATAAAAATTTAGACATTATTATATGTAAGCATGTAGTCCCTAAATTTAACGATAAAGATTCTTTATCATAAGTAAACTATTTTTAATCTGTTACCGAAAGTTTTGCTGTAATTTTATTTCTTATACACTATACGTTAGATCATTTTGTTCTTTAATTAATTGAAAAAAAAAAAAAAAAAATACGAAATTGGGCGAAATTATAGTTACCTAAGTCGACGATAAAATAACGTTATAGTATTTACCTATATTTTAGGAGGGGGGGATCAATAAGTACTTGACTTTTCGAACTTCCCTCGTAGTTATATGAAATGCAACACTATTGCCATCAAGTACCACCTGTTAATAGACTACTGTCAAATTTTGAGCAAGTGTCGTCATTTACTTTGCGTAAAAAATAGGATTTTTCGAGGTCCTTAAAATTGGCATTTGTTTGGTCAATAATTTCATCGTTGGAGCTGAATCTCTTTCTATCGAGCCATTTTTTTTAGGTTTGGAAATAGGAAGTAGTTACTAGGGGCTAAATCCGGAGAATATGGTGGATGAGGTATCAATTCGTAGCCCAATTCATAGAGTTTTACAATTGAGACTGCACACGTGTGCACCTGTGCATTATCTTGATTAAAAACAACGTTTTTCTTAGCCATATGGCGTCATTTTCTGTTTAAATCCTGATTAAATCGCTCTAATAAGTTGGCATAATATTCGCTGTTTATTATTTTTCCCTTTTGAAGGTAATCGATGTGGATTATCCTGCGTGCATCCCAAAAAACTGTTGCCATCACCTTATTGGATAAAAAACTTGCCTTGGCCTTCTTCGGAGCAGGTTCACCCATTGTTTAGACTGCTGCTTGATCTCCGAAGTACAGTAATAGATCCATGTTTCATCCATAGTTACAAAACGCCGCAAAAACCTCATTCGGATTTCGGTTAAATAATTCCAAACAATCCTTCGAAGTTGTCACACATTTACGCTTATGGTCAATTGAGAGCAAACGCGGCACCCATCTTGCAGACAACTTTCTTAAACCTACCTGAACATTTAAAATCAAAATCACACTGCCATATGAAATGCCTATGGCATCAACAGTCCCACGCACTTTTACTCTTCGATCGGCCAATACCATATCGTGCATTTTTTCGACATTTTCGGGTGTACTGACCTCAATTGGCCGTCCAGAACGTTCAGCGTTATTTGTACTTGTTCGATCACAACGAAAGTCAGTAAACCACTTTTTTACCATTGAAATCAATGATGCAGATAGTATTTATCGAGCTTTTCCTTAGTTTGATTGACGGTTTTTTTTCGCAAAAAATAATGTTTAATGAGCACTCGAAATTCACTTTTTTCCATTTTTAGAAAAATACACGAGGTTGTATGTTTTGAATAGCTGTTAAACGCAAATTAAATGACGACACTTGCTCAAAATTTGACAGTAGTCTACTAACAGGTGGTACTTGATGGGAATAGTGTTGTATTTCATATAGCTATCAATTATAAATAAACGATTTCAATTATTTCTAGGCAATTTTTTTTTTGATACGTGCTCAATTCTTATTAGCAAATGCATAGCTAAGAAATAAAGAACATGTTTTAGCTGAAATGTTTAATAAATTACTAATTATTTAATAATTTAATTTAGTTTTTCAATAAATATTTAAAACATTTCTTATAAACTTTATTCCGTCTTAAACCTAAATATTCCTTAAATATCAATTAAACTTTAACAAAAAATCTCTCTTAAGTAATTTGTCATCAAACTATAAGTAGCCAAAAATATACGTAAAAAACAAAAACTTTATTAAATGCTTTAAAAACTTGCAACTTTCCCAGGAGACTGTTACATAGTGTCTGGTTTTTTTTTTTAAGTAAAAGCATACTCCTACACACATACACATATATAAGCACATTACCATTTTTATTACTTCGAAGAAACCACATACTAAAGTTCTTTAGCGATTTTTTTCTTCTCATATATTTCTTACCACAAATATAACAAAAGAAAAACCAAAACTAAAATAAAATGAAACTGCATTTCATATTAGGAAAATATAAATGTTTGTATGTATGTGTGTGTTGTAAGTTAGTTTTGTTACGCCTTAAGAGAGTAATGGCGAGAAATTTGTATTCCTGTCACGTTAAGCATGTAGAGACCGTTATTCAAGCTACTATACTTTAAGGATTATTATACAGTATAGTTCCATTTCTTATTGTTGTTATAGCTATTGTTGTTGTTGGTATTTTAAATTTTTTTTTGTATATTTTTAACACTTTTCTTAGTAAAAGTAAAAATACAATAGAAAAAGAGTTTCTTGATTTTCTTGTGTTATAGAAATAAGAAAAAACTAAATAAATGGTCATAAATTTGAATGTGTTGCCGCATGTGTGTGACTGTAGCTGCTAATTTTTTCCCTTTTAGTAAGTGTTTCCTGTTTTAGCTGTTTTATTATTATTAGTTTTTCTTCTTTTATGATATGCGTGTATATAGTGCATTTCATTTTTATTATTTGATTAAATTTTGTGATAATTTTTTATTACTTAAAAATATTTTAAATGTAATAAAATGTTTTGTTTTTTCTTGTATTTTAGAAAAAATAAGTTTATTTTTTAATGCCTACTAAAACTTAAAATATTATGAACTTTATTAAGGATATTAGAGCATATTTTTAGGCTATAAAAACAGGAGTTTTTGCTGTTGTATTTAAAATTTGCTTTGTTTTTCTTTTAGTTTCACTTTATGTTATTTTTCGTGGCTGCAGTTGTTGTCTTTATATTAGTTATAATATTAATATTTCGTGGTATTATATTTAAAATAGGGGAGTTTTGCTTAAATTGTTTTGAGACAGTGGGCCACAAGAATAAAAAATCTAATTTAAGATGCTTTTCAGGGTTATATTTATAATTAGATGAAATTATTAGTGATCATAGATTAATGTCCTTTTGCCATTTATAGCGTTTTTAAGGATCTAAAGCCTATGTATTCTATATATTTTTATACAATATATAAGTTTTTGGATGAAAATAATAGTGATCATACATTAAAGACCTTTTGCCATTTAAAGCGTTTTTGAAGGACCTAAAGCCAATTTTATAATAATGATGACAGCTAAACGTCCTTTTATAATTTAAATCGCTTTTTGTGGATAGATTAACTTTCTTTTAAAATTTAATACTTTTTTTAGGAATCCAGGGCATATTTTAGATTTTACAAATCTTTCATACAAAATACTGATTTTTGGAAGAAAACAGTAGCTGTCACTTATTAACTTCGTTTTGCCATTTAAAGCATTTTTTTTGTCATCTACAGCAAATTTTAGATTTTATTAATTTTTCTTACAAAATGTCGTGAAAATAATAGCGATGACAAATTATCGTCCTTTTGCCATTTAAAACGTTCTTTAATGATCTGCAGCCAATTTACTTTTTTTTTTTAGTTTTTCATAAAAGATAAAAAAATTTTTAGGTTAAAATAAAGTAATCACATATTAATATACTTTTGTTATTAAAAATACTTTTTAAGGATCTACAGCTAATTTTATTATTTTTAAAATTTTTCATACAAAATATTGACTTCTTATAAGAAATTGTTAATTTTATTTTGCTGTTTAAAGCATTTTTTATGAATCTATAGCCAATTTTTGATTTTGGCGTATTTCATGCAAAATATTGATTTTTGGGTGAAAATAATAGTGATCACGGATTAACGTTCTTTTTTAATTTAAGGCGTCTTTTAAGGATTTGCAGCTTATTTTATATTTTATATACATTTCATACACGATATCGATTTTTAAGTACACATAACAGTGATCACGCCATTCTACCATTTAAAGCGTTATTTAAATTTAAATTTTCGATTTAAAATTTTCATACAAAATATCGATTTTTGGTGATTTTTAGATTTCTTAAATTTTCTTATACAAAAAACTGATTTTTGGCTAAAAATAACAGTGATCATGGATTAATATCCTTTTGCCATTTAAAGCGGTTTTTAATTATATACATCCAATTTTATATTTTTTAAAGTTTTTTAAGAAAAATACAGATTTTTGGATGAGAATTATAGTGATCATAGATTAATGGCCTTTTGCCACTTAAAGCGTTTTTTAATGATCTGTAGCTAGTTTAAGATTTTGTTAAAGTTTCATACAAAATAAATATTTTGAGTTAAAATAATAATGATCACAGATCAACTTCGTTTTGACACTTAAAGCGTACTTTAAGTTTCTACAGCCAATTTAAATTTTTTATAAAATAATATTGATTTTTGGGTGAAAGTAATAGTGATCAAAAATTAACCCAATTTTGGTATTTAAATCGTTTATTAACTATTTACATTCAATTTTAAATTTTATAAATTTTTCGTAAAAAATAACGATTTTTAGGTGAAAATGAAAATGAAAATGATTAATGGTTGCAGTCCTTTTTACATATAAAGTATTTTTAAGGAAATTTTTTATATTTTTATATTCGTAGCACACTGTGTGTACACTGTATGAAATGGCGTGAAGTCTACTTCATGCCGTTTTAATGTTTATGCGTTTTTTGTCCCTTTGTGGTCTCTACATCTATATATTAGTTCAATATATTTCTATGTATGTGTATGTATGTGTAACAATATAAATATGTGAGTATCCTCCCGTATGTGTATTTGTCAATAAGTATTACCTCCTGTATGAGATATGTTCACACAATCATAAAACGTGCCAGGTTTATTAAACTGATAGATGTTTTCAACACTTGTTGTAAATATTATGTACAAACACACGGTATCCCACTGCCTTTGGAAAGGCGAGTATATTAAGGTTATAAAGAAGAAAAGCAAATATTGATGACTACTATAAAATAAAATTAACTAAATACATTTCATCCTCTACAGCATAAAGGCCAGTAGCTAAGACAGAAAAGAAATAAAGTTTTTTATTTATGAAAAGGAAGTTGTTTATTAGCAGCATAAATGTTTATAAGTTTGGTTTAAATGCAGGTGTATTTCATACAAAATATAAAAAAAAGAAATATTTGAATGCAGGTAAGGTGGCAAAAAAGTGATAAAATTTAATTATAATTAGTCTGCTTTTATGGAGCAATATTAAAACATATTGGTAGTTAATAAAAGACTTAAAGAGAAGGAAATAATATTTTTTTCTAGGTAAAAATGGTTTTATGAAAAGTTTATGAATTTTAAAGAATCTATTTCTAATCAGCATTTCCCTACCAACCAAATAATTAACAAAATTATTTTTCTTTATTATGCCTGTTATAACCACATAAAAATTTTGAAAACTTTTCACAAAACATTGTTTTGTATTTTTGGCCAAAAATATTCAAAATATGTTAATTACTCTTGAAAAATGCCACTAAAATGAAACAAAGAACAAACTAAAATAAAACAGCCAACTTTAAAAACAAATATTTACAATACAATTTTGTTTGTATCCTTTAAAAAATATTAAAACAACAGCAGCATTCCAAAAAAAAAAAAAGTTTATCAAACCCCAGCCAAATAACAACGTCGACAACAATGTTGCAGAAAACGACTAAACAAAAAAGTAAAAAAAAAAATGTTTGCGAGGAAATCTAAAAACAACAGCAACAAGAAAAGCCAATTAAAAGCAGTTGACATTTTTCAACAATAATGGCATTTTAACACTTTTCAGTATTTCCGCTGTTGTGAGTTTGAATAAAATGATAACAACAAAAGCAAAAATAGCGAAAAGTAAACCTCGACACCAATACCAGCAACACACACAAATATACTAACTCACTTAGTTATAATAAGTAGACAAGAAACTACACACCAACATTGAAAAACATTAAAAATGTTCACTCATACTTAGTCCTGACAATGGTGTGTCATTTATGAGCTCAGTCGCCTAAAGTTATGCTAAGCAAAAATATTTTAAACAAAGTATGGCTAAAAATGAGCACATACAACTAACACACCAAACGATGAATGGACAGACAGACATTCTTATGCATCAAAGTTTGTTATTGTTTTTCCGGGAAATACTTTTTAACAAAATTCTGGAAAGTGTGAATGTGAATGGGTTAGAGTTTTTATCACTTTGCTTAAAATTCGCCATAGTTTTAAGTAGAAGGAAAAAATCTAACATAATACTTTTATTAAATGCATTTGTATAGCTAACAAACAATGTTGTTTTAGAAAACTGAATTAAATAAACTTTGCTTAAAATGTTAAACTAAAATATAAAATTTTCAAACAAAAAGTTTATTATATTCAAGAAAATTTTCTTAGATAAGAACAATTTTTAGAATGAAATAGGTAATAAAAATAAAAAAGACTACATATTAAAATACACTAAGTTATAGTTCAGCTTATAGATTAAACTATCGTCAAGGATATAGACTAGACCATAGTCAAGGCTATCAATTAGACTATAGTCAAGGCTATACACAAGACTATAGCCAACCTTATACAAGATTATAGTCAAGCCTATCACTTAGACTATAGCCAGGACAAGAGACTGCTCTAAAGCACAGTCTTGACTATACACTAAAGTACTGCCCATAGTCCAGACTGTACATTATAGTACAAACTGTAGGTCAAAAACTGTAGTCCAGGCTACAGTTCAGACTAAAGCAGACAAATAATAATAATAATAATAATAATAATAATAATAATAATAATTATTATTATAATTATTATTATTATTATTATTATTATTGTTGTTATTATTATTATTATTATTATTATTCTGTTTTAGTCTGAACTATAGCCTGCATCACTAACTTTTTAACAAAAAAGTTAAGTTATAAATAAATTTTCTGTAGAAAAGTCAAGCTATCGATAATTTTCCATAGAAAAGTCCAGCTACCGATAACTTTTCTATAGAAAAGTCAAGTTCTCAATAACTTTTCCATAGGAAAGTCAAGTTGTCGATAACTTGTCTATAGAAAAGTTAAGCTATCGATAACTTGTCTATAGAAAAGTTAAGCTATCGATAACTTGTCTATAGAAAAGTTTAGCTATCGATAACTTTTCTATAGAAAAGTTATGCTATCGATAACTTTTCTATAGAAAAGTCAAGTTATTGGTAACTTTTCTATAGAAAACTCAAGTTATCGATAACTTTTCTATATAAAACTCAAGTTATCGATAAATTTTCTATAGAAGAGTCAAGATACCGATAAATTTTCTATAGAAAAGTCAAGATACCGATAAATTTTCTATAGAAAAGTCAAGATACGGATAAATTTTCTATAGAAAAGTCAAGATACCGATAACTTTTCTATAGAAAAGTCATGATATCGATAACTTTTCCGTAGAAGGGTCTTGATAACAATTTTTTTTAATAGAAAAGTTATGATATCGATAGCTTTTATACAGAAAAATCTAGTTATCATATCTTGCATTGTAATTCGAAATAATAAATTAATGTGGTTAAGTTTCCCAAAATTCTATTTTTTAGTTTTAAATACTTATGCTGTTATGGAATAGTGCAAATACTTTTATGGAATTAATGTAAATTGCATTAAAATAAATTATTGATTTTTGTTAGATTTTATTTATTTTTTACTCCTTTTTATTTATTTTCTCATTAGTTGGCAACACTTTCCCTGCTTCTTCAACCTCCTGTAATTTTTAAGTATTTAATTGCGCCTTAATAACCATTTTACTCTACAATTTCCATACAAATATAAACAATTCTTTGCATTTGACTCCTTTGGCTTTCATTACAACGAGTATTATGAAATCTGGCCTAAGGGAATTTACATTTTTCATTTTGTAATTTCAACACAAAACTCCAACAAAGTTGTTATCTTACAAAAGAAACCAACACCACCACTATGAATACGACATAGAGATAATAGAAAATAACGGATTTTATATAATAAAAAGGCGCCACATTAACGCCTGTTGCTTGAGCAAACATTTAGTTCTTTTTTGCATTAGATTTCTTTTGTTTTGCTGGGGTAAAATGTTTTTAAAATGCTTGTATCCGCCGGATCTAAGAAATTGTATGGCTTCTTTTTTCGTTTTTTCTATAAATTAAGCATTTCCATTTGAAATGCAACAAATGTCAAAAACAATGGCCAAAAATTTTTGCCAAATAGAAAAAACTTTAATATTAAATTTGTGGTTTTTATAATTTGAAAAATGAGTGAGATGCCTGCGAAAACAAAAAGAAGCTAAATGTTTTAATAATAAAAAAATATTTATAATATGTTTGCTTTTCATTTAGATTTTTATTTTTATTTTTTTTCATTTCAAATGAGTTTTATGTGGTTTTGCAGGTTTTTAATATTTTTGTTAAATATTTGTTTTTTGTTTTTAATTTTTTGCTATTGCGTTTTGTTTCAAACGGAAGCCGGATACATATGTGTTTCCGTTAAAAATTGCATTTTAAAAGTAAAAACATAACCATATGGTTAGCCATATGTTTAACAATAGAATTGTTAAAAAAAACTACAGACAAACTCTCACATGCAGATGCACACTAAAAATGTAGTTCTATTTTAAATTTAAAGCAATTGATTTCAAACAAAACTTTTTAAATATATTTACTTACAATTTTTTAAACTATTCATAACTATTACCCTCATGATAGTATTTAAAGAAATGAAGAATTACGGTTATTCAAACAATATAAATTTAAATTGTATTTTACATTCTTAAATGTGAAATAGTGTGGCAATTGATTCAGCTTTAAATTAAATTGAAGTAAAAAAAAAACACTTAATACTAAAATCAGCAGAAACCCGCTACAAACCAAACCTTCATTTCAAAATTGTCTCAGTAACCACTACTTTAAATTTTGCTGTTTCAATTTTAACTTCACGTCTGCATTAATCATAAAAATTATATCTTCAGTCAACTGCATGCTTTCAAAAAAATTACTATTCTTCATTTCAAATTCTAGCCAATTTTCATCTTTATTAAATTGTTAGTTTCTTTCTTGAGGTCTTAATTCATTTTCTCTTTATTAGTCGTTACTTGTTTTCCTCTTCATATTCATTTAATACTTGAGGCGTTTTTATGTTTAATGACACCACTCGTTAAGTCACAAGTGAACAACAAAGCCTTTTTTATTTATTTTTCTCTCTCTCTTTCTCATACCCCTCTTTCTTTTAGTCATTTTAACAGGCCTTTTCTTTTAATTTCTACATTTTATTTTCATATATTTTTTTGCCTGCTCATGCAGGCATTTATGCTAAATAACGCCTCGGGCTAGAAGTTCAAACATAAATACAAAGTGAAAAATAATGTAAAAGATTTAACAATATTGTCGTATATACGCATACATACAAGCAAATGTAAGCAGGACAAAGATATAAAAGATTAAATGTGTAGATATTAAATATAAACCAAAAAAGACTGGTTTTAAAGACCAAAACTATGCAACAAAATTGCCAGTTAAAAAGAATAGAAAGATGTTTTCGACATCATGAGTTTTCTATAGAAAGTTATCGATATCATGACATTTATATAAAAACGCTATAGCTATCATGACTTTTGTAAGGAAAAGTTATCGATATCATGACCTTTTTATAGAAAAGTTACCGATATCATGATTTTTCTATAGAGATGTCGTATTATCAATAAATTTTCTATAAAAATGTAATAATATCGATTATCGTTCTATAGAAAAGTCAAGTTATTGATAACTTTTTTATAGAAAAATCAAGTTATTGATAACTTTTCCTTAGAAAAGTAAATTTTTCGATACTTTTCTATAAGTTCACGACAACTTATCTATAGAAAATTCAAGTTATCGATAACTTTTTTATAAAAAAGTCTAGCTATAGATATCTCTTCTATAGAAAAACCATGCTATAGAAAACTTTTCCATAGAAAAGTTAAGCTATCGATAACTTTTCTATATAATAGTCAAGCTATCGATAACTTTTCTATAGAAAAAACAAGTTATCGTTAATTTTTTTATAAAACAATTAAGCTATCGATAACTTTTCTATGGAAAAGTTAAGTTATTAATAACTTTTCTACAGAAAAGTTGAGGCTTCGATAACTTTTCTATAGAAAACTTAAGCCATCGGTAACTTTTCTATAGAAAAGTTAAGAAATCCATAACTTTTCTATAGAAAAGTTAAGAAATCCATAACTTTTCTATAGAAAACTTAAGAAAACGATAACTTTTCTATAGAAAAGTCAAGCTATCGATAACTTTTCTATAGAAAAGTCAAGCTATCGATAACTTTTTTTATAGGGAAGTCAAGCTATCGATAACTTTTCTATAGAAAAGTTAAGCCATCGATAACTTTTCTATAGAAAAGTTAAGTTATCGATAACTTTTCTATGGAAAAGTTAAGTTATCGATAACTTTTCTTCAGAAAAGGTAAGTTATCGATAAATTTTCTATAGAAAAGTCAATTTGTCGATAACCTTTCTATAGAAAAGTTATGTTTCCGATACCTTTTCTATAGAAAAGTTATGTTTCCGATACCTTTTCTATAGAAAAGTTAAGTGATCGATAACTTTTCTATAGAAAAGTTAAGTGATCGATGACTTTTCTATAGAAAAGTTAAGTGATCGATGACTTTTCTATAGAAAAGTCAAGTTGTCACCAACTAGTCTACAGAAAAATCAAGTTATCGATTACGTTTCCTTTGAAAAGTTATGATCGATATCTTTTCTTTAAAAAGTAGTAAGTTCTTCATAACTCTTCTTTGGAAACATCAACTTGTAAAGTTATTTTAAATTTATTTAACTAAAAATTGTTGCATACTTGTAGGTGTGCTTATTTCTAGTGAAAAAAAGTTTAAAATTTTTTCTCGTTTTAATTATTAGTATAAAAAAATCTTGCCTACTTTTAGGAATATTTCGTTTTTTAGTTTTATTTGTAATTTTGCTTTACTAAAAATATTTACAACAAATATTTTTGTACTTTTTTTTATATTGTTTTAGTAAGTCTTACTTACAAATAGTACTCTTACGTATGTGTGTACGTATTCAATTATTTTCGACAACAAAAGAAATTATGACAATTTTGCTTAAGGAAAACAATCGTAAGAATTAAATCCTCTTAAAGTATTACAATGACCTTTCAAATATTAAGGGGGCGAGAAAAAAACTTTTTACAAAGAAATTGAAGAAAAATAACTGTAAAAAGAATTTTTGTGCAAGTATATATTTTGTTTAAATATCAAAAAATGACAATCACCGAAAAGTATGTTCAGACAAATGTAGCAAAATTGACATTAAAGAAAAGTATTCAATGGAAGAGGACGAAATAGTATTGATCTGATGTCCTTTAATAACAGAGAAATACATTTACTTAAGTAAAAGCACGCAATTCGTAAGCGGTAAGTAGGAGGAAAGTGGAGGAAGATAAAACTAGCAGCAGCAGTAGCAAAACTTATAGAAGAACCAGCAAACGGAGCGCTTAAAGCAACACGTGACTGACATTCAATATGTAGAACAATCAAAACAAGTAAAATAAAATTGAACTTATTTTATTTCTTGGTATATTTATTCGATTTTTTCATACAACAAAAGCTTAAGCGAACAAGAAAAAAAGTAAACCGCTTACAAAAAATAAATATAGAAGAATTGGCTGTCGTTCAAGTAGAACGCAGCACACACAGAGGGTTTCTTGAAAAAACATTTTCAGTCCAATAGTTGGTATGAAATATAAAAATAAGGGAAATAAAATAAAATTAAAAGAAAAACATTTAATACAAAATTATATAAAACTCAAATACTTGATTCAAGCGTAAGCGTACGCACACACACAAACAAAAATAAAAAAAAAAGATAGACATAATGCCAAACATTCATACAGATACATACCAAAAATAAAATACCATAATTTACAATCAACTCAACTTTTCTGCAAAGAGTCTACAGTGAGATACCAAAAGCTAAATGAGGAAACAGCCAAGGACCATCAAGAATGTTAAAAGGAATTGCAATTTAATTTGTTATTCGTAAGATGTAAAAATACTTGTAATTTTACTTACATACAATTACATATACACACACATAGACTTACATACCAATACGTATACTCCTTTATATGATTGTATATGTTGTTAGGTATTTATCATTCCATACATTTTCAAAAAGACTACAATAATTGTAGGAGTGTTATTTTTATTTTTTTTTTGCCATTTTTTATTAAAGACTCGAAATCAAAATGGCCAAAAACTATTGAGAAATGTCATAAAAGTTGAAACAAACATTATTAAAATACATAAGAGCACATACACATTTTGTACTCCTCCTTTAAAAGCATAAGAAGACATTTTTACTTAAATTAAATTAATCCTGAATATGTTCAATATCAAATATTATGTAAGTTTTAATAAGAGGAGAAGATACGTTGTATGTGATTTTGTTTTTTAAAATTACGCCTTTTTTATTGCGAATATAGGCTTAAGAGAAATTGAGTTTTTACCCTAAGTGCTATGATTAAAAATTAATTGGAGAATATGTTCAACAGGACACAAGTAGGAACACGGAATACGCATATGTTTGCACTGTATTCATACATATAAAAGGGATCACTAAGGCTTATTATACCCCTTTTTAAAAACGAATGAATGTAATGGAATTTTCTGTGCACTGTGGTCATTTTTTCTGGCTAAAATAAAATTTTCTTTTATATTTTTTTTGTGTGTTTTTTTCTTATGTTTTTTCTTTATATATATATATAACACGTCTTTTTTCAACAATTAATTTCTAATTATTGAATAAAATTTTTATTACAGAAAATAGATCTGATGAAAGTTTAATATGAAAATACTCGTAGTAAGAAGTAGTTGGCGTTATGAAAAAACCTATATTTTATGCAGCCTAGGAAAAAACTAGGTTCATTAGAAATTTTAATTTTTAATAGACCTGTAAATTTTCGGTGAAAATTCGTAATCGAAAAAACCATTTAAAACAATTAGACCGATATCCGGGCCACATTTTCCATTATGTCGGGTTTTGCTAATTTTTACTTTTTTTCAGGAAATAATTTTTTGCCGAGTAAATTATAAAATATAAATATTAAAATTAATCTTAAAAGTGTCAACATATTTCTTTTCTGCATCAAAAATATTGCTGCCAGGCTTTTGGGTGAAGTTATGGGTGAAATATTTGCCAACGTCCTTTGTAATGACTTTTTAACCAAAAAGTTAAATTTTACTTATGTGCGTTACATTGGGAAAGAATATTTTTGTAAAAAATAGTAATTTTTCATACTCATTTCAGGGTGCTGACTTTAAATATTTTTCACGCCTAGATGAATTAAGGTGATCAAAAAACTTTTTTTGCATATTCCTTCACAATATATTACAAATTATTTGAATATTTTGGAGAAAAGAAAGAAAAAGAATCTATAAGATTAGCCAAAAGGAAGCGAATCACGTCATGTTTACACTTGATATTCCTGTAATTATGACATATATTTGAATGCTATGTCATCATACCGTCGCCATATATATATATATATATATATATATATATATATATATATATAAACACCGAAGATCTGTATTATCCGTATTTTAAAATACACAACCATACATTTTTAGTGTCCGTTTATTAACTAAATAATTAAAAATATTGATTTTATAAGTTTTATTTTTTGAAGTGAAAAATTATATAATATTGAAGTTTCAAAGTGTATAAGTTATAGGCATAGGTCGGAGAACATTAAATCATATAGTTGCTTATAGCCATCATTCCAAGGACTGAAAATATAATAATATGTTCTGCTTTGGCCTGCCCTCTATAATAATATTTTTAATCTTCTATCCTAGTTTCAGAAAATTTATATAATATAAATTATATAACATATAATATCCCAGCAATAAATTAGCTTTCTTGGTGAGCTAGCAGGTATAATTAGAAACAGAAATAAACTACTTATTTTTTGCCTGAATAACTAGTTATTTTTGTTCAAATTGTCCACAAATTCATGTAATTATTTTTTGACTATAGGGATACTAAAAAACTTGTACCAAAACAAAAATAAAAATAAAATAAAAAAAAATTTCTGTCAGTGAGATTTGAACTTGGACACAAATTAACCATTCGTTTTTAATGACTAAAAGCTTACCCAGTACACTATCTTGCACTTAATTTTCTAAGTGAAAAATACTTTTTTTTAGTATCAAATAGCTTTTTAGATATTTAGTTATAAAAAACGAACAGCATCAGAATAGGGTGCAACCAACAACCTTCTGGTTGCTAATCCATCGCTCTAGCCAACTGATCCACGTCATTGCAATATTACTGTGCTATTATACTATTGAGTACTTGTTTATGTAATACAGTGTAGGCAAATAATAATGGCGCCTCATTACCGAGAAACTACTTTAATAAGTAGTTGCCATTACCGAAAACCAAAAAGCTTTTGCTGGGATATAATATATAATATGTAATATATAATATATGATATATAATATATAATATAAAATATATAATATATAATATATAATATATAATATATAATATATAATATATAATATATAATATATAATACATAATATATAATATATAATATATAATATATAATATATAATATATAATATATAATATATAATATATAATATATAATATATAATATATAATATATAATAGGGGACACTGGGTGGAGAGTGATGCGAAAACCAACGCCCCATATGCTGTTACACATACAGGTTGCCAAGACCATTCCCCCTGCTTAGGGGTTGGAGCTACCCTCTCCTAATCACACTAGTGACTGTGTTACATGAAATCACAACCACTACGTAACGACCTATCAAGGGCCTCAACAATGACTAAGAGCGAGTGACGTTTGGTGTGGCGCCACTGTCCTTGGGGCTGCTGGTTCCTATGAAACCTACTAGGTAAGAGCACGAACATACGTTTCTCCACCTTCAGAATGCAGAAAATTCCAAGGTATCTGTTTTCTTTCTAACTCATCATTATCATTAAAAAGTTCTAAGAAGTCATTTCTTTTCTTGACTAAAGTATATAAATTAAATTAAAATTTCGAATTTATTTTTTTTATCTTTTTATT
The DNA here is from genome assembly GCA_932274085.1 of Protocalliphora azurea. Classification (NCBI taxonomy): domain Eukaryota; kingdom Metazoa; phylum Arthropoda; class Insecta; order Diptera; family Calliphoridae; genus Protocalliphora; species Protocalliphora azurea. The sequence continues at coordinate 7,115,911 of OW026522.1, forward strand.
TATAAAATTAAAAATTGTTTAATAAGGGAGAAAAAAAGTTCAAGTAGATATTTTCTTTTAAATTAATATAAAAATATTATTGTATTTTTTTGCATATCTATTAATCTTTTATTTTATTATATTGCTATTTATTATTAGTTAAAACTAAAAAATATGTTTTAAACTAATCGTAATTTTTTATTTGAAAAATTATAACTTACTTCAGGAGTATTCATTTGTCGATGAAAACCAAATTCCGATAATATACATACATAATACAAATGAAATTAAAAACAGTTTTTTTTTCTGCTTACTACATGTAGTATTAGTTTCTGTTTTACTTTCGCATCCTACTCCACATGATCTCTCTTGGTATGTTCAAATAAAATAGGATGTGTCGGTAGTGTTCATTATTAGCGAACACTGAGTAATAACAACAATTAGTTATTTGAAAATTTCACAAATATGTGTTCATTTCATATATACATATACAAATATATATTTATGCAGATCCCTATTACTTACATTAATGACTGGACCGCTGGCAGACACCTTAACGTATGATTAATATTAACTAATGCTAAATATTAAAAAAACTTCTTAAATTAAAAGTGTATATTAAAATTAATATTGCATTGTAATTAATAATGTCTTGAATAGTTTCATCAAAACTCAGTTTTAAAGAAATATATACATACACATTATTATGTGCACAAGTGCCTATGATTAATATTAATTATTTTTAATATTAAAAAAAAAAAAACTAATATTAAATAAAATCAATAAAAACCTCAAAGAAGTTTTGAATAAAAAATTATAATGCCTATACATTACATTCAAGAGCTATAAGAAAGAAATACTTTTAATACTATTATTAAAATATTGGCCCAGTTTGAAATATCATAATAATTGTTTTAATATTAATTAGAAAAGAATCAAAATTTATATAAAAGTTTAATTAAAATACATTTTTCCTGGTATTAAAATAATATAATTTTAACTCTCTGTACTATATTTTCCATGAATCCAAAAGAAACTTAATAAATTAAATATTGCTTAAAATTTGAAAACAGTTTTTATAAATTTACTCCATAGAGCGTATGATTAATTTTAATTACATAAAATATTTCTTATTTTCGTAAAACCATTTACGAAATAAAAGATAATAAAGAAAAATTAATTAAATTTCAATCTTTTTTTTATCTTTTTTATATAATTAAAAATCTTGACCCCCTATTTATTAAAAATTTTTTTATTCCTAAAATTTATTATTATTTTTTTATAGTATTTTTTCTCAATCTATAATTATTTGCTTAATTAAATCTTAAGATAAATCCCATTAATTTACATATTCTATAACAAAGTAAATTTTTTTTCATATATTTTTTTTGTGCTCAAATTCCTTTTAAATAAAGTTTATTCTTGCCTTTCTAAACAATTTGTTTCTGTACATACAGACACACCTATGCTAATGTAACAGATTTATATATTATTATATATATTATGTATATATATATATATATATATATATATATATATATATATATATATATATATATATATATATATATATATGTATATATATACATATAATTTAAGTATATTTTAAGGATGTTTGTTTGAGGCATTTTTGTAATATTAATTAAATAGTAATCAATTACTTGAAACATTAACTTATACAAAATGTATACCCCAGCCAGTTTTATTTTTTTACATTTTGGTGGATATGTTTTACTTTTTTTTTTATTGATGAGCAGAATATAATTTATTTTCTTTAACGCCTCTAACATTTTGTTTTGTTATAAGGTTTCGAAATTATTGAGTTTTTTTTCTTACTTGCTTCTTTTTGCATTTCATTATGTTTTCATTAAATAAAATGGCAAATTACACGCATAATTTGTTACCAAAATATACAGACAGGAGCTGGAAAATCAAACTTAGTTAAACATATATATAAAATGAGAGAAAAAAATCCGGATTTTCTTTACAAATCCACCCCCTGCCATAGTTATTTTTAGATTTAGCCCCCTGTTTTTGTGTAATGGCAAAACTCTTATGCTCTAATTTAATGTGTATAGTAAAAAGAAAATTTCTTAGCATCAGCATAAAGGAGAATAAAGGGGGAGTAAATATTTTGTAAGCTAAATCAATCTGTGTTTGTAAATGTACGATATGTTGGCATCAAAATCCTTAAAAGCAACAGTTAATATAAACATGCGTTGTTTTTTCTTTCTCACAGTGTGCGTTAATATTTGATTGTGTTGATGCCAGTTTATTTACATGAAAATTCATTTAGTTATAGAAAAAACGAGAAAGGTTTCCCTATTATCCAAACTGGAAATTATGAGAAAAAAAGTTTCCAAATTTTATTGGAATTTTTTCATAAAAATTATACTTTTTAAGTAAAGAACTACATTTAGAATCAATTCCTTTATCATTCGTAAAACCTTTTATAGGACTTAAAATTTGTTTCAGATTTATACCAAATATTTTTCCATCATCTTCGTCTTCCTTCCCCTAATTCATTATACCATCTTGTGTTATTTCTTTTTATATCCTTTTAACTTAGCCTAAATTATACTTCTTGTTTTTGAAATTTTTTTCATGCTGCGTATTTGTTGTTTCTTTTCTTTCTCCTCGGTATGTGTAGCTTGATGTTAACGTTTGCTTTTTTGCCTTCAAAATGATAAATTACTTTAATTAATACTAACACACTGTGTATAATTCTTCAAAAACTGTGCATAAATTTTGATTCAATATATTCAGATTTATTTTATTTCTTGTTTGGTTTATTCTTAACAGTTTTGACTTTTGTTTGCTGTTTTCTTAAACACATTGACCTTTTGACCCTATAACAGAGATTTATATTTGTGTTTATGAAAGAAAGGAAGAGATTAAAATTTATTATAAAGAGCCAAGATTTTGTGACTTATAGCTGTTTAGAACCATTTTAGTATAAAAAGGAATTAAAAGAGAAAATGTTTCACAATTTCAATATTTTGGCAAATAATTTATTTGATTATTTCTTTAAAATAACTATACTAAAATATTACACTGTTTTTCTGGTGTGAAGAATTGAAATTATCTTAAATTAGAACTAAATTAAAATAACCTAAATCCTTAAGGAACATCTAAATTCTATTAATATTTTTTTTACTTTTTAAATTAATTACTTTCCATTTACCTAATCTATTAAATTGTTTTCATTGTTGGCATATTGTAAACAATTACAAATTTTCAAATAAAAATATATTGGTTGAAACATTTAAAGAAAAAGTGTTTGAGTGCTTGAGCTTTAGCCATTTTTTTAACAAAACTTTTATTCGTTATTTATTCAAAATAAAGATATTAAACATATTTGTATAATTTACATGATATAAAGAATTGAGATTACCTAAAATTTAAACTTTATTTCTAAGCAAAAAATCTTTATTTCTTAAATAATAATTATTCTTTAATTTAATCTTTAAGTAGTTCCATTTTACTATTATTTTATAATATTATACTTTTTTGTCCCTAGTCTATCCTATATATATCCTACATATATTTTCTTTTTAAATTTTTTACATTATTTACATGACTTATAAAATTAAAAATTTTGATAAATTCATAAATAGAAATAGTTTATTGTTCAAAAAATAAGTTTCTCAGTAATTTTAATCATATTTACACTGTTTGTTTTAGGTAAACATTTCAAACGAATCTAAATTCTAACAAAAAATTAACATGAAAATCAAACAAACATGATGTAAACAATTTTAATTTTTGCTAATTCAGAAAATATAAAACAATTTTTATTTAAAATAGTCTGCTGCGAAATCATTTTGTACATATTTACAGTATTTGCATTTATATAGGGGAAAGTGGGGTATTATGGCGTATGGGTTAGTGAAGAAAATTTTATTTTTTTTTTATCGTATTTTTAAACTTTTTTCAAAAAAACAAAGAAAAAAAATTTCTGCTAAATGTTTTACATTATTCCACTACATTTATAATTTATATTTCCTCTGATTTTATTGCTTTTCGATCGCAAGCAAATAAAATGTACTCAAAAAATTTTTTTGAGTGCTGAATTTTAATTAAAAAAATTAAAGAAAATCCTATTTGAGGTAAATTTTAAACAAAATTATCAAATATCTTAAGAGACATTTTGATTATTTATTTAATTTTTAAATTATTGACATCATGTAAACAACACAAATATAAGAAAACTTCACAAACATAATACAATTATATTAAAACTCTACATCTTTTTTAGTACTTTAATAACAATTACCTTATTTAAGGTAAATGTAATAAGCAATAAAATAAATGTAAAAAATGATTTCTAAACAGTTCAATATATTTTTCTTTTTTAAATTTTTTTTGTTTCAATAACCCCACCTTAATTTACTACTGCTAAAGTAAACGATTTTGAAAAATATTTTCTTCTCTATTAAATTTTAAAATGTTTCCGTTTGTGGCGACAAAAATTTTCCCAAAATACTACAAACATCATAAACATTATTATTTCCTGGGCAGATTTTATTTAATACGGTATTGTAAAAAAACTTTATAAATAAAAGTCATTGTAGCGTTTATATTTAAGTTAAGAAACTAAGAATAAACAGGGTTTTATTAAAAACCAAAAAAAAAAAAAAAAATGTAGAATATACCAAGTTCTGTTTTATTTACAGCTTGTTAAAGAAAGAAATAAAATTTAAAAAACTATAGAGTAAAATAAAAAAGTAAAAACCTTTAGTTAAAACCAAAAGCCATCAAACCCAACACCTGTGGTCAACACTACTTTTTTAACCAAACTTAAGTAGCTTTTGCTTTTTTGCAAAACAACATATCCTCTAGCCTCCACCTATTCTGTCTTCCGCTCTCTCTATAGAATTTCCTTTTTAGTTTACATTAAATGTATACAAAAACATATTTTTTTTTTAGTTTTAATTTCATATGATGATTTTCTATATATATATATTTTGTTTAGTAGCTTTTTTTTCAAAACTATAAACTCTAAAAGGAAAAGTTGCTAAGGCTGCTGTTGCTGCTATTAGTGCTGTATATTTTGCACATATGATTTATGACTTCCGTTTGTGTTTTGGCAGCACTTGTGCCTTCTTCTTTTTTTTTGCTGAAAAAAATATTTTATTTTTCTCCAAATTTTGTTCTGCTTTCCTGTGTATGTATATATTTTTTTCCAATTTTATTTACTTTTATATTTTAAGTTCTTTGTGACGTTGGCTAGAAGTATTAGCATGCTTGTAAATTTTATATTTGCTTGTCTCAAAACCACTTTAACCACTTTACCAACATGCTTTACATGATTCTTACAACTATGGATTTCAGTTTATATTTTTCAACCATTTTTCACTTTTTTATTTTTCTTTGGTTTCCTCTTCTTTTGGGGTTTATTATATTTTTCTGAAGAGTAATAAAAGTAAATAAATTTTTAAAAACATAAAATCAAAATTACTTACTTTGATATATTTCTTATTTATATAACCTACAGCAAAAAAAAAAAAAAAAAAGTAGTGGTAATATAGCCACCTTAAAGTTTGAGAATTGAAAATATTTCACTGGAAATTCTTAGTTGGTTTCAATTGATTTTATCTTTATAATATGAACTATTACAATTATTTATATTTAGGTAAAAAATTTAGAAATAGAAACAAATACTTGAATTTCCTATTCCTTAAATATTTATAATTTTTGTACTTCTGCCAACATAAATTTAAGTCTTTTGTTCGAAATTTCATGAATATAATCATTAATTTTCAATACACTTTATATTGAATTGGTGTTTAGTTCAAAACCAAATTTCTCTCATTTACGTCAAGGGATTTATAATATGACATATAACAGAGGACAAAAAAAAATAGCACATACTAGCTTACAGATATAGTACATACTATAGATCAGATTATAGCCCAAACTCTAAACTATAATACAGACTAAATAATATAGTCAAGACTATAAACTATATATAGTTAGATTATTGCCCAGACTATAGAATATAGTCTAGACTACAGACCATCCTATATTTTAGAATATAATCTGGTGTGGACTACAGTCACGACTATACTGTATTTTAGTCTAGATTATAGAATATAGTTGAGACTATAGACTATAGTGCAGAAGATAGGATAAAGTCCAGATTACAGACTATAGCCTAGATTATAGGCTATAGTGCAGACTATAGGCTATAGTCCAGACTATAGGCTATAGTTCAGACTATAGGCTATAGTCCAGACTATAAGCTATAGTCCAGACTATAAGCTATAGTCCAGACTATAAGCTATAGTCCAGACTATAGGCTATAGTCCAGACTATAGGCTATAGTCCAGACTATAGGCTATAGTCCAGACTATAAGCTATAGTCCAGACTATAGGCTATAGTCCAGACTATAGGCTATAGTCCAGACTATAGGCTATAGTCCAGACTATAGGCTATAGTCCAGACTATAGGCTATAGTCCAGACTATAGGCTATAGTCCAGACTATAGGCTATAGTCCAGAATATAGGCTATAGTCCAGACTATAGGCTATAGTCCAGACTATAGGCTATAGTCCAGAATATAGGCTATAGTCCAGACTATAGGCTATAGTCCAGACTATAGGCTATAGTCCAGACTATAGGCTATAGTCCAGACTATAGGCTATAGTCCAGACTATAGGCTATAGTCCAGACTATAGGCTATAGTCCAGACTATAGGCTATAGTCCAGACTATAGGCTATAGTCCAGACTATAGGCTATAGTCCAGACTATAGGCTATAGTCCAGACTATAGGCTATAGTCCAGACTATAGGCTATAGTCCAGACTATAGGCTATAGTCCAGACTATAGGCTATAGTCCAGACTATAGGCTATAGTCCAGACTATAGGCTATAGTCCAGACTATAGGCTATAGTCCAGACTATAGGCTATAGTCCAGACTATAGGCTATAGTCCAGACTATAGGCTATAGTCCAGACTATAGGCTATAGTCCAGACTATAGGCTATAGTCCAGACTATAGGCTATAGTCCAGACTATAGGCTATAGTCCAGACTATAGGCTATAGTCCAGACTATAGACTATAGTCCAGACTATAGACTATAGTCCAGACTATAGACTATAGTCCAGACTATAGGCTATAGTTCAGAATAATCTCAAGATTATAGACTATAACTTCGATTATGGACTATAGTCCAAACTTTAGTCTATAGTCCAGACTATAAGTTTCATTTCAGAGTATAGAATATATTCCAGACTTTGTGCTACAGTCCAGAATAAAGAATAAAGTGTTTACTATAGATTAGAGTCCACACTATGGAAGTCCGTACTATGACCTATTGTCCAGGCTTGATACTATAGTACAGAATGTTGACTCTATTTCACACTGTCCAGACTATAGGTTATAGTTCTGACTCTAAATTCTAGAGCAGACTATTTGCTACAGTCTAGGCTGTACACTACTGTCCAGGCTGATGGTAGTAGTCCACAGTATAGATTGTAGTCCAGATCATAGAATATATTCTATATTCTAGACTATAGTCCAGACTCTAAACCGCATTTCCGACTATGTCCAGACTATAGGCTATAGTCCAGACTATAGATTATAGACCAGAGTATAGACTGTAGACTATAATGTAAACTATTCATATCTTTTCTAATTTATGCCTGCTATTCCTCTTATCTTCACTGTTCAACGCCCCAAATAAAGATGCTCAATTTGTAAACATCAATATTATGATGCAAATAATGATAATTACATTTTACTAAAGACCGCTAAAGTTGTTAGCAACAGGCCTAAAAACATTTTTGGCACAATTGAATTTTATATACACAATACACTTAAAAGTACACAAATACATATAAGCAACACACGTACGTATGCATATGCATATTCCGGCAATAATATTATAATATTAAAATTTAAATACACACACAAGTATACATATATTACACTACTACTAACAATATATGCATTAATGTAATTTCAATATAATTGTTAGTAGCAGTATTAGTAAGTGTATGTGTGTAAGTATATGTTATTGTATTTATAGTATGTGAGAGCTTGTGTATTTTTTAACATATTCTGGTGTCCCCCTTGTCATTATTGCTATTGTTATTGTTACATTTGCATATATATAACAAATAACACATAAACATTCAATATTCCTATAGTACAAAATATATATTATATGCCTAAAATTATACACATATATACATAGAAGCTTATATATGATTGGATATATACACATATTTATAAACAAATATAATTATTTGCTTGCGAATGTTTGGATAACAGCAAAATTTAATTTTATTTTAAAGCAGAATAACAGATTCCTTATGCACAGATTTTCAAAGATTTATCTTGGTACGTCAAAAAAAAAAAAAAAAAAAAAAAAAACATTAATTTATAGGAAAAAGTTATTATTATTATTATTATTGCATTATTATTATTATTATTATTATTATTATTATATTATTTTGAAAGAAATTCATTGCCATTTGCTAGAAAAACATCTTAAAATCTCTACCTTTAATTATGTATTGTAATTTAATTTAAATATCTACACATTTTATTACTCACTATTTGCTGATATCTGTATTAATGATTTGATGTATATGTGGTTTTTCCTACATATCTTTTTTTCTACTTTTTTTCCAAAATCAATGCGGTGACCACAAAAATACTAGAAAAAAAACCTTTTATACAAAATACCAAAATAATGAATTTTCTATAAGCTATTTATGCTCCTATATATATAATATGTTTATATATTGTTGTGTGTTCATTTTTATATTTGCTAGAAAACAACTGAATTTATTTTTATGCAAAATAACTACAACTATGACCACAAAAAATATTATATTACATACAAATACATTTATATATTTATATAAATATTAGCTAATATTTCTAAATAAGAGTAATAAATAGCTTAATATTTTGAACACGTGAAAGAAGGGGAATTATGATAGGGATTTGAAAAATAAGGCCTTTCGAATTTTATTTAATACAATTATTTTGTGCTTTTTAATAGAATTTAAACATCAAAAATGCTGTTCAAGTATTAAAGTCATTTTTAGCCATACGCGAAGAAAAAATATGGTTGTGATGACTAAAATCTACGAACAATATATTATGATTTGCATATATGATTATAAATATTATAATTAGAAGTATTATAAAAAAAACTGCTTACTGACAGGCTACATAAAAATTTATATCCAAGAGTTGTGGCAAAAGATATGTTTTAAAAGCAAACACGGAAAACAAAAAATGTTCTAAAGTAAACATTCTTTCTTTGAGAAAAATATATCATTTCTGAAAACAAATATTTAACAGTTCTGCTAAGCAAAATATAAATAAAAATATTGACTACACTCAATAGTTGTAAAAATAACTAAATTTTTTAATCTTTATAATTTTTTTTCTGGTAATAATATTCTCCAAATGTAATATTTTTGTAGTCAATCGTATTAAAATTTTTATTGAGTGTATCCATTTTATAATTAAAAATTATTATTAAGATCAATAAAACATAACTACGAAAACATTATACTATTTTGGCGACCATGCCGCAACCATATTTTTTCTCTGTACGTATAAAATAGAATTCATCGTAATAGTTAGAATTCTATTTTATGCATATTTTTATACTCTTCACTGCAGGTGCAAATATAAGTTTGTCATTCCGTTTGTAATTTACACAATATTCATCGGAGAGAAAAAATGTTTTTATTTTCTGGATACCTATTAGAAATGATGCATTTATGAAGCCTAACAATAACTGAGATAATCCGTTCATATATGGGCTACCAACTTCAGCAGTCCTTATATTCACAAGAGCAGGACAGTGGCAAAGAAAATGTTCTACTGTGTCTTCCTTCTCCTCGTTAAAGCAACTTCTACAACAGTCGTTAAAATTGAGTCCGAGTCTTCTAGCATGTGCACTAGCAGTCCAGTGTGCTGTAATAATGGCTATAAGTGTTCGCAGCTGACGCCTTAGCAATTCCGATTGTTTTTAACTCGTTTGTTCATCTTTGTTGAGTTATTCTCGACAAGGACTGTGGTACAGTTGATCTGAAAGATGACAGCCAACTAGTTGGTCCGTTTCTTCTCTTTACAGAAGGGAACCAGTTCTGGCTAATTCATTCGCAAAAATATTTTCCGGGGTACTTAAGTGACCTCTTATCCATCTCATTTAAAGATAGGCACCCGAAAGAGACTTAATCGCAGGTTAACTATAGGTGTAAATTTGAATATCCACTCCGAATATTCTATAGTGCATTAGCCAATTTACCGCTCTCCCAATGGCAGTATAGTGATCCAGCAATTTAAGGGAGATGTTCCTCGTATATGCGGGAATGATTTGCACTCTCCGACACCTTTAATTCAACTCCATTTAGGCAAGTGAGTGGGAAAGACGGTATTTTCTATCTCCTTGAAAAGAGAACTAGTTTCGTCTTTCCTGGATGCATGCTAAGGCCACTACTTGTACTCCATTTACTGAGTAGACCTAGCGTAGACCTAGAAGGTGGTGGTACCTAAATATTTTCCAGATACTGCCACCGCTATATTGTCCGCATACGCGATGGTTTTGAACCCCAGGGAATCAAGTTATTGAGCATTGTGTTAAAGGCAATATTCCAAAGAAGTGGATATAGAACTCCTCCCTGAGGAGTGCCTCTATTTACTACCCTATATATAGTAGCCGCACCCATAGTGGTGATTATAGCTCTTTTGGTTAGAAGTTTCCATAAGATGCCAAGAATCGACTGATGTATATTCAGTCTTTCCATAGCTATTTTAATACCATCCGGGTCACATTATGGAAGGCTCCTTCTATATCAAGAAAGGCCGCTATTGCATATTTTTTGTGAGAAAATTTTTATATGGATTGCTAAAATCTAGTGGATATCAAACCATTTCATCTTAAAAGTGTAAAATCCAGAGAATATCGCCATCGTATTAGAGAAATATTTGAAAATATTTTCTCAACTTGAAAAAAAGAAATATCTTTGAAAAAAAATTCACCATTTTAAGAAAATTTATGTTGTGTTATTATGGAAATAACACAATATAAATTTTGAGAAGATCATAATTAATATTTTGTATATGTTTTTAAGTATCTTATTTAACCATTTTTATACTTTAAATAAAATTTATTATTTGAGCAAAAAAAAAAAATGGTCTTTGTGCGGACTTACTGACAAACGTAGTTATTTCATCATGAATATTTTAAGTGTCACAGCAAAAATATATGAGACCCATTATTTTATTCTATTTTATTTTAATTTTCATATAAATTATAAAATTCTGTAGTCTGGAACAAAAAAAAATATTTTAGAAGTGAAAATGACCCCAAAAATATGATTTTTCTTTTATATATTTCAATTTCAGATTAATATAACTTTTTATCGAATAGATGTGTTTATATCACTCTTGCAGCAAAGTTATTTAGAATTTTGCAAGAAATCTAGTGAATATTTCCAAAAAATTTTAAAGCCTAAATTAAGGGCCTGAGATTTAAAAAACTTAAAAAAAACTAGCCCAAAAATAAGGGAAAAATTTGCTTCAACCTAAATATCTCTTAAACTAAAAAAGATAACCTATATATGTAAGCATATTTTTTATAAAGATTTATAAGTACACTAAATTTATTTACATTTAAATCATAAATGAATTTTTGGCGATTTTTTTTTAATTACATACCCGAAGTTACTCTCTACCCTCGTGACTAGTTAGGAATCTAAGCTTCACTCAGCTCTGACCTTGTGAAAATTTATTTAGATATCTGATATGGTTCACAAGTTACAGAATTACAAAAAAATTGTTTTAGGACCACTGTACGTTGTTTCCAATACAATGGCCCTTCCCTTAAAATACACTGTAAATCGTCTCTTATACCTTAATGGCATATAAATGACCCTTTTGTATTTTTATGCATATTTTTGTATATATGTCTGTAATACTGTATGTCCAAACATGAGTGGAGTGTAACAAAAAAAAAAAAAAAAAAAAAAAAAAAAAAAAAATAAAAAATTGGTCCTGGTTAAATTAAATATTTGTTGTATACAAACAATTGGTTTTCATTAGTATTCAAATTAGACTTGTGCTCTCTATTCATTTAGAATTTATTTTTCCCCTTAATTTTTTTTTCTCATATTTTTAATAAATTTTTACATCGAAATACAGTCAAAAACAAAATTTGTTTGTAGAAGTAAAAAAAGCTACAATAACAAATAAGAAAAAATAATGAATTTTTCTATACATTCTTTTGGGGGAAAATATTTTGAAATTTTTATTATAAATATAAAAGTATGAGAGTTAAAAAGTGAGTGTCTACATGTATTCATATATTTTGGTATATGTATGTAAATCCTATAGATTTATTTATATACTGATTATGAGTAAATAGCTATTTCTGCCTGGCGTTGCTCGGCTTTTCCAAGATATCTGACTCATATAAAGGTCATAGTTTCAATATACTATAAGTGTATATTAGCTCTCTACGACCATAGACTCTCATTCCCAAAAAATAAAAAAAAGTTATATAGTTAAAATCACTACTTTGTTTCCCATTTGAGAAGAAATTTGTATTTTTGAGAATTAAAAATTTATCAGTTAAGTTGAACACTTGTCAAATGATTAACTGCATAAACTTGATAATGGAGCGAATACAATCTACTTTAAGACATATATCAAAGTTGTAATTTTCCTGTTAATCAACTTCCAGTGGGCATGGATGACGTGACAGAAAAATATATTTTCAGAATTGTCTAATTTCGATCCGAATACTTAGATCAGATACATACTTCAAACAGGGAACATCAACTTAGCCCTGTACATACTTCAAAGAGGGAATATCAAGGATATAAGATACAATATGTCACACACACTTTTTACATATCGACTTGCACAATAATCAAAAGACAACATATATTTGTTACATTTGCTATCAAGCCAAAGTTTTAGCGGGTTAGAACTAAGAGTTTATTGTTGACTTTATATAAATCAATAAAAATGAATTTTTATTAAAAAAAAAAAAAAAAAAAATAGACTTCATTGGACCGTTTGCGCATATCAAACTATCATGTAGCTATCATGTTTGTTATTTTAGATATCCTAACGTTATTTTTGGTGATGTTCGACTTTATTATTTGGAATAATGAAATGCAGAATAAATGCGAAAATCAAGAAGTGGTATTTTTGTTTTTTTTTTTTTTTTTTTTTTGAATTTTGCCAAAAAGGTGTACATTTATTCCGATAAAAGACGTTTTCAAATGATTTTAAATACATAACACCATATTCACTCTCAGCCTTAAAATCTTAGTAATAAGGTATTTTACCTTAAAAATTTATAAGGATCTAGACTAGTTACTATTAGAAAATTAGACTTGATTTCCTCTTAAGACTGATCTCCATAAAGGTGTTCTTCAGAAAAGTATTAAATATTTATGTGGGTTTTTTTTAATGAAAAACTCCTACTTTTTATAATAATTTTAAATTATAAATTTATTTAAAAATTTAAACTTAAGTGTTAATACTTAAATTAATATTTAAGATTAAGTGTTAATTGTATTACTTTACATATGTCACTTTTAACGTCTCAATTACAACTGTCCTTAATTGTCACCTCCTCACTCATTAATTATCTACTCCTCTGTTTTGCCACTTGTCGGTTATCCACTAATACCACTTGAATACAGTGTTGCAGTCTTAATAGAAGTTGCCACTTCTGATCATACGTCTGTTACTATTCGTTTTCACATTTATATCTTTTTAATTAAAGAAATTTAATTAAAGAGTTTAATAGAGAATGAGTTAAGATGCTCTTTTTGTCCAAAATATTAAATTTCAATTTTCTTACATTCGGACTCCGGAAAGATAATGAGGGGTTCTTTTACATGATTAATAATAAACATAGTTTAACAGATGTCTAACTAAAGGTATGTTATAAAAATTGAGCCATGGTTATGTGAAATTATGAAATTTGGATTTTCAGATACGAATAACTCGATAATTATAAAAAATAAATAGCACACGTAAGTAAGCCTTTGTGAGGGATTTTTTTTTCATGAAAATCTTTGAAGTCGGATGAAAAAAAATAGCAAATATAGAAAAGTAGCATTTTACAAATGTGCATGTAAGAGGTGTGAGACATCATGAATCCGCTTTTGAGAGGTATGTGGAATTTGCTTCTAAACAAACTCTGATGTGATTTTTTATGTTAACATGAGGTAGAACGATTTTACTAAATAATTATATATATATATATATATATATATATATATATATATATATATATATATATATAATGTTCTTTCATCATTTTAAGACAACATACTTACGAAACATGACAACTTTATGAACATATTAAAAAACCTTAAGTAAAATATTTTAATTTAGTACATTATCTTTGTATCAAATATTGTAAATACATAAATAAATCACAAAAAGGACACTGCACACAGGTCAAAAATCTACTTTTTCTGGTATAAATTCAAAAAGCATTATTGGTGCCTTTTTAAGGTTATGTAGAAGTCATTTTATCTAAAATTAGCATTAACATTTATTAATACCGATTTTAAGTAATTTTGTTCCAACCTCCATAATACAGTAGTAAAATTCTACAGTAGATATATTTTTTAAATATGATATTTAATTGTTTGCTTTTGGTACTATTTTAATTACTAATCAAGTAGTTATAATATAACATTTTCTTCTAGTTTTTTGTGAAAACTAAGAAATTTCCACTCAGGTTTAGCAAAATATAACTGAAAGAAAATTGACGATTGTAAAAGTTTGCTGAAAAATGCTGAAATTGACTAAACTGTTATATAAAATAAATGCTTTGGCGAAAACTCTTACGATTCTACATTAGTGCAAGTTTATGCCCCAATATAACATTTCGTCCTTCAAAATTATAGGTTATCTTAACAAACAGCCCCTATGGCCATAAAACTCAAAAATAATGACAAAATACACGACTTATATAAAATTTAAAATAGAGGTCTTAAAATAAATCTCCTAGGCTGCAATTTACATTATATAACATTGTAATATATTTTTCTGGTAATGAGATACAGCCTTTATAATTCTAACTTCATTTAAATCAAAATGTTTAAAATAATATTAATATACCAACTTTAATATTTTTTCAGATTGTCGATGTTGCCACATTATATTTTCTAATATATGTTTTTGATTATAGTTTATGAAATACATTCATTTTCTAGAATTTCTTAAATTATTCTTTGTTCATTTTTGAAAAAAAAGGATTTTTGACCAGTGGTCGTTGTATTCAATAAAAAGGTCGTGTAAGTATTAGTTACTTCCAAATTATATGTGTACCAAATTTTATGTGTACCGTTTTAGTGGGTGTTGAGTAAAATAATAAATAGGTCTTATAAACCAGTAAATAGGTTTTATAAACTTTAGTTCCTTCTGAACTATATCTATTTTAATAATCGAGTTAAATAATTTGTTAGATAAATTGGGCATAAATTGGGCATCCATCATATAAATCGTATAAACAATAGTTCAATCAAAAATAAATGTATGGCAAATTTCATATAGATCGATTCAGTATTTGTTACAAAAAGTGGGCGTAAGGTAGGCGTGATATCCCTAATAATAATAGTCTTATAAGTCTATGTCATTTCTAAACTATGTATGTGCCAAGTTTAGTGTGATTCGATTTAGGGGATGGGTTAAAAATGAAGTAAAATTAAGCTAAATACAATTTTCACAAAGAGTGATCATAAAAAGGAACGTGGTATCCAATCAGGATTTTGAATAGCCTAGAGTTATTTTTGAGGGACGAACTATCTGTACTTTAGGATGATTCCCGAAAGTGGGCTTATATGGGAGCTATGGTAAATTATGGAGCGATCCTCATAAAATTTGTCACTATGATTTTCTACTTATATAAAATTTATTTGTGTCTAATATAAATCTGATACTAACATGTGTATAAAATTTATGCACATTAAAGTGATTTTCGGAAGAGGATTTTATATGGGAGCTATGGTCAATTATGGACCCATAATGAAATTTGGCACAAAGATTGATACTTTTACAAAACTTTCTTGCACCGAATTTCATTAAAATATTGCTATATTTAAGTCATTTATGATCGTTAAACCCCTATTCCGGGAGGACATTTATATGGGGGCTAGATGAAATAATGGACCGATCACAATCAATTTCAATAGGCTTCGTTCTTGTGTCATGAAAATCTTAGGTGGCAAATTTCATTAAATTATCTTTAAAGTTGCGACCTGTACTTTGTGCAAAATGTTTGGACTGCCAGCCAGCCGCCTAGATAGCCAGACGGACGGACGGATTGATGGACGGATGGACAGACATCGTTAGATCGACCCAAAAAGTGATTCTGATTCGATTGGTATATTTTAAGGTGGGTGTTGGATGATTTTTTCTGTGCATTACAAACATCAGCACAAACGCATAAAACCTCAACCACCTATAGTGGTGTGGAGTGTAAAAATACTTTCAAATATATGATTTTTTCTCTGTGTAATTAACTTTATCACAATTTAAAAAATTATGGTCATATTTTTTTGCACGTGTTGATTAACAACGTTTTTAACAACATTTTTAATAATTATTCTTATGTATAACAATTTGTAATAAAATGACATGCAATAGTTGGCTAAGATCGCAAAGAATAATACCACAACAGAATTGACCAATTTAATAACGTACTATTCATAATCAATACGATGAAAAAATCACATACCCTGGCGTTGCACTTATTATGCTCGCAACTGTATATATATTATTTGTAATAATTGTATATGTAGATATTAAAAATGTTTCTCTCTCTATTTCATTTATTTAAATTTTTTGCTAATAATATTTCTATTGCCCCGTTTTTATCTGAATTTGATTATATTGTTTTAGTTTAATTTGTAGTCTGAGTATTTATGAGTTTGTGTGTGTGTTAACTGATATTTCTATCTCTAATAAAAAAAATTGTTATGTTGAAATGTTAATTAAAATTATCAGCATTATTTTGTTTTTAATTTACACACAACTCCCAATTATACACATACATATAAACATTTGTTTTCATTTACTAATTTCTCTCTGTTATTTTTTTTTTTCACATTTATTAGTCTCTACTCTGCCAACATTTGGAATAGAGTTTTTTTCATCTATCTATTAAAAAGTGTCTGTTTTGATACTTCTGGATATTTAAAAGTAGGTAATACACAATTTTGCCATAACAAAACATATTACTATCGAATTTTGATGTAAAAAACTTAACTTGGGCGACAGTTTACATTGCAGAGCAAAGCACGTTTTGAAGATTAACTTGGGCTTGGGAGTGTAGAGTGGACTGTAAGATCTCGAGGGCGATATGGCCGGCACTCGACAGGACAGGCACAAGTACTCTTCTGGCCTTGAATAGGAAAAGTTTGAGAATCATGATAGGAGTCATAACAGGACACTGCTTGTTAGAAGATGAGGTCTAAATGGGACGCTGGCAATTCTGATTTTTGTAGAATGTGTGAGGACATCGACGAGACCGAGTCTATTGAACATATTATGTGTTACTGTCCACGATTGCAACATCGTAGGATGAAATGGTTGGGTAGTCAATTTCTCAACGGGCTATGTGACGTTCGGAATATGTAGCTTGTAGACGTCATAGGCTTCATCATGGAAATAGGCTGCTAAGGGGGGAGTTAGGGGTATTTCCCTATAGATTTGCACACTAGCTATTTCACCCTTATCTAAATTCGTGTAAATAAAGGGACTCACAATGAACCGACATCGGTCTCTGGGTAGAGATGTGGTACAACGATTGTAACACGTCAATCTTCTCTATCTACCTAACTATCTATCTATCCGTCTATCTATCTATCTATATATCTGTCTGTTTATCTATTTATTTATCTGTCTATCTATCTATATATCTATCCATCTGTCTGTTTATCTGTTTATTTATCTGTCTATCTATCTAAGCACATCATAAGTATATAACTTTTGAAGTGATCAATATTGTTGCTCAAGTATTGAATAATAATGTTTTAATATAAAAAAAAAAATATTTTTAATTAGTGATTTCTGCCTTTAAATATTTCATATTCAATTTATAATTATAGTGAGTTATTATAGTTTGCCTGAATATAAGGTAAGCATTTAGCTCAAATATAGTTAAAAACATTTGCTAGAAGTATTTCAATTGCATTAAAAACATGTTAATTTTACAAAAGTGATTATATTTGGATATTTTCTTGATGTACTATTTTATATTTATAAATGATAGTATTTTATTTAGGTATCCAAAGAATACCCTAAGAGAGTCATCTAAAAAGTATTAGAACTGCGGCACATTTCTTCCCGAACGGTGACTCTTCTCCGATAAGAAAATGATATCATATTCGACTCTTATTAACTATTATTAACTGAGGTGTTATTTTAGTTCAAATTTCGATAGAAAATGTTGGCAGGGTATTTGTACAATTGTGTGTACGTGTGTAGATTTTTTCTCTGTTGATTATTTCATTATTCATTATTTTAACATTATTTTATCTTTATGAATTGTTTGCATTTTACTTTGCTTGTATTGGATTTTTTTTCCTAATTTTTTTTGTATTATAGAGATATTATTTCGTTTTAGGTTAGTTTGGTTTAGTAGTAATTTTTTTTCTGGTCTATGATGAATTTATTATCTCTACTGAATCAGTTCATTGTATTGTATTAAACTACTTTATTATCTCGTCCAGAGTTTTGAGAGTGAAAAGGGAAAAACATTTTTTTTTTTTGGTTGATAGGGTAAATGAATTTTTAATTAGCTTCAAAAAATATGATGTGCTGTTATTAGCTAAATGAAATAAAAAAAAAACTGCTATGATGTTTATATAAAATTTTTTTTTAATTTATAAAATAGTTGATTGAGGTAAATGGTAATAAGTTTGAAATAAATTAGTTATTTAGAGAAAAAATACTTTTTGCTAAGATACTTTTATTCACATTTATGGTACAGTTCCTAACTCAGAAAAAAACATTCAATAAAAATTTTCGATTAATTTGTCATTTCATTTAAAATTGGAACTTAATTTATTTAAAGGCTGGTCCAAAGTGTTTTCTACCATTTTCAAAATGCAACAACTCAGAAATTGTTGCATATATTTTCATTATTCTCTCACAATCAAAAAATGAAAATAATTAGATGAGAAATTTATTTTTTTAAATTTTGGATAAAAATTATAGTTTGGAGTTATTTTATTATTCAAAAATTTTTATTACAAATATACTAAATTTGGAAAATATTTTAGAACGGTTATACTGGTTGAAATTTTATAATAATTTCACAGAATAGTTCATAATATATTAGCTTTACGGTAAATTAAAAGTTTTATAAAATTTCAAAAATTTTCCAAAAAAATATTTATGATGCATTCTAATATTTCCAACAGTGCATTGGTTTCATTTTTGTAAGCAGAACTATATAAGCGAATGGAATATGTTTAAAAAGCCTTCTTTCGATTTCTATTATAATTCTATTGTAATTCAATTGTAATTCTAAACTTGTCTTAAAAATTAAGCGATTTACAGAAATTATTCTAACCAAAAATTAGTTTTTCAGAATGTTCCTAAATTTAAAGAGTATTTTGAAACTTTCGAAAATAGTTATATAAACACGTTGTGCAAATTAATTTTATAACTATAATCTATGATAGAAAAAGTATTCTCAACTCTGTCAAGAGGAGGACTGCGTGTGCTATCGATATATTAGCAACAGTTGGTCAAAAGGGGGGGGGAGGGTGGGTTAGGTGTTGAATCCTCTCTTAAACCAAAGCCTGACAGTTACAGAGTTATTTTTTATTACAGACTCAATTTTTAGTTAAGATGGAAAATAAATAAAACACTGCAGAAAATGGATTGGATAACCATATAAAATGTATATATATATAAACATACCCATTCATTATATGCCCATATATAATGAAATTTTAATACAATAATAAAATAAAATGACGTAACGTTTATTTACCTTAATTTGTGACTCCTCTTAATGTGGTGAAGTCCTGTCCACATTGGCTCTATTGACTAGAGCCCTAAAGTTTCATAATCGTCGGTGGTTAAATCACTCAAAAAAACACAGACAGATTAATTTATCCGATCATTTTAATTAAATTCATTCAATTGGCATATTCTTTAAATAATTGCCATTTACATTATTTAAAACGATATCGAAAATAAAAAAAAATGAAAATACAAACATAAATAATATGGCGAAAGTTTTTGCAACAAAATTGAAAGAAAACATAAGTAAAACATCTGTGATATAAAAACAACAAATAGCTGCGGAAAAATCTCAAAAAATTTTTTAAATTTAGAATATATAAATTAGTAAGAAGTTTTCAATATCTGGAAGTTTTTAAACTGAGGAAAAAGTGCAGAAGTAGATGATATAAGTCCAATGAATCTAAATTCAGTTTTATGTTATGTTATGTTATGTTCAAATAATAAAACCAATATATAAGCAAAATGGATTACAATATCTATACGCTCATTTCAATCTCTTATGGCCTCCAAAAAGATAAAAATATCAACAAGTTATTAGGTAATTTCGCAAATTATATAAACACTTGCTTAGGTGAAGCGATGCACTTCTTGGTACTTTTTACAGATTTCAGTAAAACCTTCGACACACTCACACATGTAAAACTACTGCAAATGCTGGAGAGAGTTGAAATAAGGGATAACACTAAAAATTGATTTAAAAACCACCTGCATTAGAGTAAAAATTATGAATAATAATAATAATAATAACAATAATAATAATAATAAAGTAATTATAGATAGTGGTGTATCGCAAGACTCAATATTGAGGCCAATATTGTATATAATCTACGCGAATGAGATGATTAGTACGATCAACGAATACGCAGATGATACTGACATATTCGTTCTAAATTACAACATTTAAGATGCAACGTAACAAATGAAATATAAACTAGATATTGTAAATAAATGGTGTCACGACAATGGTCTAATTATAAATGCATCTAAAACTAAAATAATGCATATAAAACCTCCACATCTCCCTTATACAACCACATTATGACTGTTTTTATGTAAGAGCAACTAATCTTGACTGGGACAATGATAGATGTACAACAACTATAGAATGATTTGAAACAAATAAATTTTAGGAATTCTCAAAGATGGCATATAACTCGGTATGGTATCTATTACAATTTACAATTTGAGCTAAAGTTTATTTAAATCGGTCAAATAGGTACAAAGATTTATGGGTTCTAATTTCATGTACTTAAAAAAAATGTTCTGAAAAAGTTAATTTTGAAACACGATAAAAACTAAACTACAAATAGTTTTTAAATTTTGAAGAATTTCTAGTTTTGTGTTTACATAGTGGGTGTGTACCGAATTTCATAAAGATAGTGTAGCTCGTCGAAATTTTGATTTGGTGTTCGAACATTTTTGTTTTCATCCTATATAAATATATAGTAACCCAGCAAGGATTTTGCTTTCTTGGTAAACAAAAATAAACTACTTATTTTTTGCCTGAATAACTAGTTATTTTTGTTCCAGTTGTAAACAAATTCATGTAGTTATTTTTATACTCTAGGGATACTCAAAAATATGTATTTAAACGAAAATAAAAATAAAAAACAAAAAAATAACCAATCGTTTTCAATGACTAACGTCTTACTCAGTAATGGTATACTCACACTTTATTTTCTAAGTGACAGAATTTTTTTTTTAATATAAAATACCTTTTTAGACATTTTGTTATAAAAAAAACTAACAGCATCAGAATGGACTTGAACCAACAATCTTCTGGTTGCTAATCTAAATCTCTAGTCAACTCATTCTCGTGATTACGATATTGCTTTGCTATTATACTATTGAGTACTTATTTATATAATATAAATTACCAAAAAACTACTTTAATACGTAGTTGTCATTACAGAGAACCAAAAAGTTTTTGCTGGGTATTAATGAACGAAATAATAATGATAATGATAATAATAATAATAATAATAATAATCAAACCGTTCACTAGACAGTCCACATTATATCATTTTTCTAGTGAATTTAAAAAACTATAATTTTCTAGCGGAGTGTACTTTAAAATTTCCTGATAGAAAAATGGCAATAAAATAGAAATTAAAATTTTTAGAATCAATATTTTAAGCCAATTGAATGAAAATTATACATTATTTCACCTCATATTTGAGAAGAAAATTTTTTTTGTTTGTAGATATCATTTTCGCAATTGTTGATATAAATAAATATACAATATTCTTTGACCTTAAGTATAAATATTTACTTAATTATATTTCTACTTATAACCTCTATTATCATCCCGACAAAAATGTACAACAGCTGTCAATTAAATTAAAATTATGCCAAAGCAAAATAAATCCCTAAGAAATTCCTCAAGCCCTTTGTCTACATTACCTGGTTATTATAATAATAAATTTCTTTAAACTATAGCACACTTTGGAAATTTCTAAGGAATGTCTTTTTAAAACTCCTACTCAAAGAAATTCCTAATATTTATTCCTAACAACCCCCGCAATTATTATCCCTTATTACCAGTTGAAAACAAAAACAATTTTTTTCCTTATCAATATTTATTACTTAGAAATATTTCTATTGAAATCCTTACTAAGAAAGACACAAAAAAAAAAATTAAAATAAACAAAATACCATTTAATCCGGTACTTATGTATTTTGAGTATTTTTGCTGTGGCTCTGGGAGTTATTCTATGAAATAATTTAAAACACTTGGAAAAATTATTTTTGTTTCAATAATACCCCTACTTTGAAAAGTTCTTATTTAAAATTTCCATTTTAATCTGACATTTGTATACTCAAGCATTTAATATAAAATTATGTTAGCAAAAAAAATTTATGCTTTTACTTAAATCATCATCATCATCTTCATTGTATTTAGATAATTTTTGGACAAACGAACCATTATGTAAGAAAAAAAAATATATATAGAGAGAGAACAGACAGAAAAACAATTAATTATTATTTTTATAGAAAATGTAAATTTAAATGTTCTTAAGGTATTTTCCCTGTTAGATAAAAACAAAAGATATGAAATTTCTTTGTGTGTTGATTAGATGAAAAATTTTCTATGTTTTTTTTTTTTCTTTTTTTTTTGGAAGAGTGAAAGAGCTAAAAAACACAACAAATTTTAAAAGACAAGGATTAAATTTACTTTCAGGCATTCTCATCATTTGAATACAATACAAAATGTATTTGTATATGAATTAAAAGTACACGCACACATACAAAGAGAACTTTTATAATTTTCATTGCAACAATGTTATTTACTGTTTTGTTGGATTTTTGTATTGTTTTTGTGTTAGTGCAAGAGTATTTGTTTACATGTATGTGTGTTTAAAGTAGTATTTAAATACAATGACAAAATAATAAACTCTGTTGCTTTTATAGAATTTAACAATGACTGTAATAATTTCCAAAGGTATTTATATGATGTTTTTGTTTAGTTCTTCTGCCCGCTACAGCTGCTGCTGCTGCTTGTTTCTTGTGATAATGTCCATGTTTTTGTTTGGAGCTTTAAAGTGTGAAGGTTTTTAAAATTTTGAGTAGTAGAGGTGGGTAGAAATACTTGTCTTTGTCAAGTATTTTGTGTATATTTTAGTTGTGGATTGTTGCTTAAAACAGGTAGTAGTTATTATACAGTACAGTGGAAGCAAAAGAATTAGGAATGTAAGAAAATCATAAGCAAATAATTATGGTGCAGATTGCATGAAATTTAATGATCTCTATATTGGGAAGACCCTATACACATCTCTTGTACATGCAATTCGTGAATATGGATCAGTAGAATGGGACCCTATTTATCTAACTCATTTCAATGCAATTGAATTTGTGCAAAAACACTACATGTTATTTTGCCTTCGTGGATTACATTTTAATCCCTTTTATTTTCCTTCATACTCAGCGCCTTTTGCTCTTATCAAACTTCCCACTCTAAAAAGCCGCAGGAATAAGTTGAATGTATCATTTATTTTAACGTTATTAATGGTGACATCTGCTCTGGATTTTTAATTAATGAAAACTCATTCAATATACCACAATGCCCATCCCATAATTTCTTACCAATATCTGTGAAACTTTTTAGAATTAATTATGCTCTAACGATCCTCTCAGGAGAATGTGCAACAGATTTAACCAGTTATATAGATTTATTGATTTCTCATTAACTCCTGATATAGTGAAAAAATCTTTAATAAATTTTTTATATGTATTTAATTGATAATTATACTTTTTAAAAGTCTATAAAGTTAAAAATCCATAGAAAAATAAATAAATAAATAAATAAAAAGATAAATAAATAAAATGAATAAAGCTTCCGGGATTTTATAACAGCGCTGTTAATTGTGCTGATGATAAATTTGCATTAAAATTCGTAAGAAGTTAAAATAATAAAATAAAAAATATCTTTAAATTTGGGCTTAAAAAATAGTCAGCTAAAGCCATGTTTACATTTGGCAAATATTTTATTAAAACTGCGTCATTTTCCATTACAAAAGAGAAATTGGGAAATATATTATATAGTGATTACATCATTTTGATATTTGACTAGTCTGAATGTACCTTAAGATTTGTTATTATAAAAAGAGAGTTTTATATATTATATATTTTATATATTATCTATTTTGTATATTATATATTTTTATATATTTATTAATAAAGAGAATAAAACATGAATTTTCACTTTTAAAATGTTGCCAATTTAAAATGTTTGTTCATGATAAAACTTTTTATATTTTGTTAAAAATTTATTCATAGCCTTCTTTAATTAAAAATTATTCAAAATCTTATCTTTTATTATTATTATTATTATTATTATTATTATTATTATTATATTTTTTTTAATTATCTTTTTTTTGTTTAATATTATAAGGTTTTTTCCAAAAGCCTTTTAATGGTCATAGGTAATAATAATCATACGTCATGTTGCTTTTAATAAAATATATTATTTTTATTTTCTATAACTCTTAAATAAAAGGATCGCTGGAATTAAATTTGAAAAGATGTTCAAAGTACTAAATTATCTTTAAAAGTCTTTAATAATAGTAAAGCTAATTTATTTACAAAACTGTATAGAGAAAGTATTCTAAAAACCTACACGCAGAGAAAAAATATAGTTCTAGCATTATCACTACAAAAATATTGTTATTTGTTAATTTTCTTGAATTTTAATAACTTTGTGTCTACTGTAGCAATATTTTTGTTTAAATTTTCTCATTTAATTTTTACACTCAATAAAAAATTTGTATATGGTTTACTGCAAAAAATGTATTTTTAAATATTTTTACCAGAAACAAAATTTTATTAATATGAAAATATCATTACTTCTACAACCATTAAATATTAGCAGTCTTTTTCCTTGCTCTTAAACCATATTAATATTATTATTCTCATGACTATGGCAGTACAAATGAATATAATTGTAAATAGTTTTTTATGGCTTTTTTTTCCTCCATAATTTTCAGTAAAAAATTTATAAAAATTCTTATTTTAATATATGATAAGATAGAATAATAATATAACAAAATTAAAAAAATTAATATGAGATATTGGATAACTATATGATGAAATAAAATAATATGACAATGTGGTGTTATAATATAATGAGATGGAATAATAATACAATAACAGCAAATCGTAATCTGATAGAATGGGATAATGATGCAGTAAGTTTGTTCAATAGTATGTAAAACTAGAAGCATACTATGAAAAAAGAAACCATAAAATTGGACACAATATGACAAAGTGGAATCATAATAATTATTACTGTTAATCATTTCTATTTTCACTGTGATCCTATATTCCCATCATAATATGTTGATCTCACATTATAGTCACAACAACTGTAGTTTTTCTCTGTGTGCACTTCAAGTTTTTTTTCTGTTTTTAATTCCAAACAGAAGTTGCGTTTTTTTTTTTAAACAATAAAAAATAATTGCAACAATGTATTTATAAAAATGTAAATTTTTTTATTTTTACAAAAATTTGTGAAACACGAGAAGTTTATACTGCTACTGCAACAAGTCAAAAAGGAATACTACCAGTAAATCGATGCTTAGGAAAATAATTACTTAATTTAAATGTGCCAAAAATAAGGCTAGAAAAAAGCTAATATTTTATATCACAACATATTTACTTTTTGTTCTGATTAGTTTTTGATAAACATTTTTTAAAGATATTGTAATAAATTCAAAAATAAAACATAAAACGGCTGACAGTAAAATATTCTAGTAAGAGATCGGCTACAAAATTTGAATACAATTTTGGGTTATACATGTTTCATATGGAAATATCCCAGTGTTTTAACATAATTTTTCACCATTTTTGAATTATAATTTCTTTTGGGTTAATCATTTCAAACATTTTGGGTGATCTTTCGCTTTTATAAGATTTTCTATTATATTCGTAAATATTTTCTATTATATTCATAAATATTTTCTATGATTAATGAATTTTATCAAAAAATAATTAATAATAATAATTGATCAAGTAAGTCCATAAAATTAGTTAAATTATATTTGATATAGAGATTGAAGCGCCACAGGTAAAAGTTTTATTTAAATATGAATAATCTGCATTTTTTATGCTAACTAATATTCAAAAATGCTTAAATGGATGGTTCTTTGGAAAGAAAATAGTAAATAAGCAAATAAGAAATTGTTTTCTTCTTTATTGAAGTACTAAAATTTAAGCCTTTTGAAGGCAATTTCAAGAATTCAAAGTGCTAAAAAACTAGAAGCTAAAACGAAAATTATGAGACCAAAAGCAAAATAAACTAAATTTAGAATAAATTTAACTTTAAAAAGGCTAAACTGGCAACACTGGTTGTGGAATTAATAATTATTAAATCTTGTTACTCTTAGTTTACACGTGGACGTTTTAATATTAGCAATTGTCTCTCTCTCTCTTTAAAATGTTACGTGTGTACCAATAAGAAATCTTTTGGGCAATCTATTTCGCAATAAATATTTAAACATAAAGTAATATTTAATATAAGCTGTCAAATTTATTGTCCTCTTTTCAAATTTTCCCTTGTTTACAAAAAGAAAGGTGCAAAATAATTAATTTTGTTTTGAAAAGACAAATAAAAAATAAAAATGCGAAATAAATTTAAAATTTCGATTAAAAAAAAGACAATTAAATATATAAATTTCTCATGTACGTTTTCTTCACCCCTTAATACAAATTTTGAAATAAAATTGTTTTCCCGTTATTCTGCCTACGTTATATCTAATGTTAATAAATAAAAATATCTTTGTTTAGATGTAGAGTTAAGAATATGTTAAGAAGCAAAAATATGTTGCTGAAGTAAAATATATTGTCAGAACATATTGGGAAAAAAAATAATTAATTTTTTATAATATATTTGATTAACCTAGGTGTATGTGAACTTAAAAATGTTACCAGCACCGTGCTGATTAATAAGACATGTTGCTAGCAACATATTGAGGAGCAAACAAATATTTTGTGCAACATGTTGTTTGAAGGAAAGATTTAATTTGTATCTTTTTCTTTTATTTATATATATTTGTCTAAGCAATATTGTTAGCAACATGTTGTTAATAAGCAACTATTCTAATTTGCAACAGTTATATAAGTTAAAAAACGCATGCTGTTTTGGAAAATATAAGATTTAAAAGATTTTGTTGAGAATAATTCGCATTGTCCTAAATTTAACCTAAAAGTAATTATTAAAAAAATGGTAATTTAAATTAATTTAAGAATTTTTAATTCTTTTCAATTTTAATAACATTTCTCCTATCTCCATTATTTTGGCCTTATACTGTATTCATTGTCACACATTTAGTGACATTATTTTCCTTTTGTGTAGGTGTTAACAGTTTACTGTTGAGTAAGCAACAGTGTTAAGCTTCTTAAAATTTATGATACTCACTTTTATATATATATAGCTTTTTTCATTTTACTGTTTTTGTATATATTTATCAGTTATTTTTTGTAATATTTTTCTCTAAGCTACAATACGTTTATTAAACAATTGTTAACAAATAAAGATTAAACCATAAAATTTTTAGGAAATGAATGCAGAAATAAAGGAATAAACAATTTATACGAGTAGGAAGAATGTTGCAATGTTTTATGGAAATTTGTATTAAGTATTTAAGTTAATTAAAAAGTAGTTTGAAAAAATATCAAATTGTTTATTACACTGCACTTTGGCTGATTGGACTTAACCAAGCGTAGCAGAGGAGCGTGCAATTTTAAGTCTGGAAGGGTAACCGCACAGGGCCCTCAGAAGCGGTGCTATGAGGACTAAACATAGTATATCTCTGACATAGAAAATTTTTAAATGATTGTTTTTTGTTTTTATGCGATTTTAATTATTTTTACATCTCCTTAATTATTTTGATAAGACCTATAAAAAATATTCTTGCATTTGATATTTCAACTTTCTCAAATTTTGTAAAATATTAGTCTAGTTTTTTCAATATATAGCCCAATATTTCTATCTAATTGTATAAATTTTTCCCAATTAGATAAAGAATAAAATTATCTTTGGAATCAAGAAAACTTAAAGTCGATTTATTTTCTGAGTCAAAAAATAAACGATTTTCAAATTAAAAATTGCAAAAATTAAGCGCTTTTTTTGCCAACAAAGTTTTTGCCAAAAAAAAAAAAAAGAAAATATTATTACAGCAATAATATCATATTTACAGCAATATTCATAAAAAAGTACTGTTTTAATAATATTATATTAATGCTAATGCTTCTTTTTTTAGTTTTTCTATATAATGGTAACCTCCATAAAATATTTATATATGATTGACTGTAATATATTGTATTAAAAAGGAAAATTATACAGTCATGTATTAATACAAAATAAACATTTTATGATATGTTGTGATATAAAATATTAGCGATTTAAACGACTATAGTTTTTGTCATATTTTTTTAATATTTGCTTTTCAAAATTTTGCTGTTTGAAATTTCAATATTTTGATTTGCATTGTTATCGTTTCGATCTGGGTCGTTATGATTTCGATTTGCTTCGCTACAAATAGCATATTTTTTTGTCCGGAATTTAAATTAACTTCTTCTGAGTGCATGTAAAAAATATATTGATTCATAGATTTTTTCTAAAGAGATAATTTACGTCCGGCAAATCCATGTTATAAAGACTTTCAAAATTGTTAGTAACAGGTGTAAAAGTTATAAAGAAAAACTTTAATGAAAAACAAAATAGAATCAATTCTGTATGCTTAAGTATGAAATCAAAGTAGAATTTATATTTTAATTTCAACTACTTGTGTAAAAATACTTTTTCTCTTAAATACTAAATTCTGCTCTGTTCAAATATTTTTATCCTGGAATAATTATTAAGAAAACAGTGTAAATATATAATATTTGATCATAATAAGATAAATTTGAAGCATGGTATGAGAAATTTTAATATTTTTTTATAATAAGCATAATAAAACCGGATTGTAATATAATAAAGTCTGTGTCTACATTCTTTTATTTTCTCTAAAATAAAATTTTTCCTAAGACCGTATAAAACTCTTATATGTTTCTTTCTGAAACTACACTGTATACTGTGCAACAAAGAAAAAATTTACGCGATAATTTCAACGTAAAGTTGTGTAACAAAATACTCGAAATGTTCTATGAAAAGAATATTTATCGATTTTTTATAAAAAGAAAATTAAGCGATTTACCGATTTTCTATAAAATGAAATTTCATAAAGAAAAAACTATTTTAGATATTCTACCAGAAAAAATTTATTGATTAGAGAAAATAACTCGATATATCAATTTTCTGTACAAGAAAAATTTATTCATTTATCGATCTTCTATAAAATGATATTCTATCGATTTTCTATGAAAAGAAAATTTATTGATTTTCTATATAAAGAAAATGTATTGATTTATCCATTTTCCAAAAAAAAACTATTTCTAAAAAGAAAATTTACCAGTTGCCCAGTTTTTGAAAAAATTTTTTATTAAAAAATTTATAGAAAATTTTCTATAAAAAGAAAATTTATATAACATTTTCTACAGAAATAAAATTTTTTAAATAATTCTGTTAAAATAAAATTTACACAAAATTATCTATAAGCAGAAAATTTTCTATAGAAATAAAATTTATAGAAAATTTTCTATAGAAGAAAAAATTATAAAATATTTTATCTAAAAATAAAATATATAGGAAATTTATAAAAAAAAAAATATAAAAAGTTTCTAAAAAAAATTCTGCAAAAAAATAATTTATATAAAATTTTATACAAAAAGTATCTCTAAAAATTATAAATTCTACAAAATTTTCCACAAAAAGAAAATTAGTTGCAAATTTTGTATAGAGAGAAAATTTATAAAAAAAATTTCTGTACAGAGAAACTAAAAAGATCTATAAAAAGAAAATTTACAAGAAAAGTCTCTATAGAAAAGAAATTTATAAAATTCTATAAAAAGAAAATTTGTGGAAAATAGAATAGAAAAAAATATATAGAGAATTATCTATAAAAAGAACAATTTTAAAAAAATTTTCTGAAAACAAAATATTTATGAAAAATTTTCTGTAAAAAAAATTAAAAAAAATGTCTATTAAAATATATATAAACTAAATTTTCAATAAAAAAAAAAAGATTTGCTATTAAAAAACTTTTTCTAATTTTTTATTAAAAGAAAATTTAAATAAAATTTTAAGAAAAATTTCTGTAAAAAGAAAATTTATGGAAAATTTTCTATGAAAAGAAAATTTCGAGAAATTTTTGTATGAAAATTTTTTAAAAAGAAATTTCTATAAAAAGATTTTACATAAAGAGAAAATTGATAGATTTTTTTTTATAAAACAAGAAAGAAATTTTATGTTT
Organism: Protocalliphora azurea; assembly: GCA_932274085.1. Taxonomy (NCBI): domain Eukaryota; kingdom Metazoa; phylum Arthropoda; class Insecta; order Diptera; family Calliphoridae; genus Protocalliphora; species Protocalliphora azurea. The sequence continues at coordinate 7,146,782 of OW026522.1, forward strand.
ATAGAAAATTTCTGCAAAAGGGAAATTTATAGAAATTTTTCTCTAAAAAGTAACTGTATATTAAATTCCTAAAAAATTTAAATTTTATGGAAAATTTCTAAACAGAATTTCTATAGAAAGAGAATTTATAAAAAATTTTTTATAAAAACAAAAATTTATAGAAAATTTTCTAAAAAAATTAAAATTTTTTAAAAATTTCCTATAAAAAGAAAATTGATAGAAAATTTTCTATAGGGAAAAAATTTATAAAAAAATTTCTGTTCTAAAAACGAAATTTACAGAAAATTTTAGAAATTTATTTTAAAAAGAAAATTTATGGAAAATGTTCTATGAAGAGAAAATTTCGAGAAATTTTTTTATGAAAATTTTTATAAAAAGAAATTTCTATAAAAAGATTTTACATAAAGAGAAAATTGATAGATTTTTTTTTTTATAAAACAAGAAAGAAAGTTTATTTTTATGTTATTGTCTATGAAAACAAAAGTTCAAAACTTTTCTATAAAATTCTGTATAAAAATAGGGAAAAAGATTCTCTAAAAGTTAAATTTATATAAAAATGTTTTATAAAAAAAAAATATGTTTTGAAATAAATTCAAAATATAAAATTTGCTATAATTTTTTTGTCCTTCTTACCAGCTTTTGTGACGTATACTTAATATTCAATAGTAAATTCTTTAACACTCACACGCTCCGTCAACTTTGTAAATGACAATATTTATTAAAGTGTATTTTTGATAAAAATTTTTTGTTTATTAAAAAAAAAACTGATGTTTAGAGTATTTATTTATAATAAGTTTTCATTTAATCATTTCCATATGAAAGTACGATTTTGTTGTTTATTTTATTTTTTCTTCTTGATTTTATATTTTGTTGGCATTTGACCACAAAAAAGCATTGAAGCGTAATGACAAGTTGACATCTCCAAAACAGCATGAACATGAGCTAACATGTTTATGATGATAACACATATAACAACATATCTCACACTCACATATATAAATTTCATACACACAAATAATAACACCAGTGTTAGTGGCAATGGCAGCAACAGCAACAAAAATAACAAGCGACAGTAACTAACTAAATTGCAATAACAATCAAATTTCGTGTGATTTTGATAAATTTGACAGTTTTGTGGGCGTTTATGCTGACAACACAACAAATACAATAAACAGCAGCAATGGCAACTAGCTAGTAGCAATAGTAACAACAAATACAACATCTATAGCAGCAATAAGAACAGGAATCACATTAAAACCATTAAAATGGCATTTACTTATGAAACATGGTTTAAAACTGTACAAACACATATTTATGAAATAAGCATATGAGTAAAATATATATATAAAATATATATTTTATATAAGGGCTGAGTTTTAGAAATTTCTTAGATATCATAAACTTAACTATTATATTTTAAGCGAAATTAACTTATCTCTTTCCTAAATTTATTACACAATTATGATTTATGGTGGTATTGGTTAGTTTCCATTTTCTATTGGCAAGGCCAAATGATAGCATTAGTTGATGGGTAACTACGTTTTCCTAGCAAACCGTCATTATGAAAATGTTACATTTTCTTTAGTCACGTTGTTATAGCAGCAACAACAATACAATATAATATTAGTAACAACTACAATTACTGTACGCAACATTTTCCTCTACAATTTGTTAGTACAGAAAACATTTGTATTGTTCAAAAATATATACAAAGGACAAACTATTGAAAAAGTTATTGTTAATATTTAAAATGTAAGAGTTCAATAGAATATCTTTTGTTAATGTAAAAGTGTTTTTTGAGATAACGAGACATTTGCCAAGTTGTTAGCAATCAAAAGTTATGTTTCCGGTTAACCGCGTACATGTACGTTTTCTTTAGCTGTTACTAGGATTTCTAGTTGTACTATTGAATTTGAAATTTATTCATATGTAATCAATTTCTTCTACATTTATTGTTATGTATATTTTAGTGTAAAGATGAATTCATTTGCTTTTAGGGTTTAAGTAAATAAAAATTATAATAATTTTGAGTTTTGAGGTTTCTGCGATAATTAGGAAATACTTTAGAGCGTGATTTAATTTTAATTGAAGGGTTTTTTACTAGAAATATTTCACGAAGCAATATATATATATATCCTGGTACTTTGTGTTTAGGAACTATATCTAACAAGGTCCTTCTATTTGAGATTTCCTACATCTTCTATAATTTTGATATTAATAGACCTTAAGTACCTTAGAAAATATGTTCTTTCACAGAGCAGTTACAAATTTTCTTTATTTTTTTGTAAAGGAAAATTCCAAGATATGGGTTAAAATACAAAAAGATTTTTCACCACAATTTTCTAAAAAATCTAACTTTCAAGCATACTTCAAAAAAGAACCAAGCAACAATAAAAAAAATCGCAAAAATTGCAAAAAAAAGAAATCACTAAAAATAAAATTTTCTAAAATTGATACAATTTCCTTAACATAAAGAAGGTTAGTAGGCGGCCATTTGCCATTTCTTTAAAATGCTCTTTTCTTATATTCTTAAATGATATTTGTAAAATTTCTTCAGTCCTAAAAATTTAAATATGTTATTTTTTTGGTCCTGATCGTATTAAGTTTTTGTTGATTTGTTTAAATAAATTTGTAAAATTATCAAAAACGCTAATAATACACATGACAGTAGAATCTTTTGAAACTAAATTTAATGATAAACGTTTTTTTACACTTTAGTTGACAAAACAAATATGATATAATTTAATTTAAACTAATGTGAACTAAATAAAGATTCATGATAATAATGTGGCTTACTATTTTTATTTTTTTTTTTATCTTAATTATCTCTATTAGTCCCTTTGTGCAGTGACATATTAACATGAAGTTAATGCCTTGTAGCTGAGATAATTGAGAAGTTTCTGGAGGCTAATAGTTAAAAGATAATGTGCTTGGCGCACGGTAACCTAACTAGTCGATTGGTCTACAATGATCAATAAATAAATAAAAATAAATAAAAGCTTTTTCCAAAACTAACTTAAACACTTTGAAAAATTTTGCTTTAGCAATACTTCTTTAGCAATTATTACTAAATAAACTTCTGAAGCCAAAAAAAAAATAAAAAATTCTAGCTGTAACTCTAAAACGGTTTAGCTACATATTGCCTTTATTTGAAATATTTGAAAATTTTGGTGAAATTGTTAAGATAACAATAAATAATATTCATATATCATTTGTTCGAAATTTTTTTTTTAAGCAACATGTTGCTGAAACTTTTTTGCTAACTAAAATATTAATATGTTAGAAGAAATAATCTTTTCTAGCAGTTTCCAGCAACATGTTGCTGAAATTTTTTTGCAAAAGATAAACTAAAATATAAATAAATAATTAAATTTATTAGAAATAATATTTTCTAGCAGTTGTCAGCAACATAGTGTTCAAATTCGTTTTTCGGAATAAAATTTTCTTATTAAAAGAATTTTTGAATTCGGAAAATTTTTTAACATATACAAATATTCAAGCTGTAGCTCATCTGAATAAAATTTTCTTTTTACACAATTTTTATGTATTTCATAAGTTATTTGAAAAATATTAATTTTTTTTTTTGAGCTATACCTCTAAATAAACTTAGGTGCATGTTGCCGCAACATTGCTTCTGTTTTAAATCTTTGTAAATCAATTCTATATTTTTGAGATAATACAAAATATCACTTTATGTATACGTTGTTTAAAATTTTTTGTTGCTGTATTTTTTTTTTAATATATAAACCAAAATATTTTTCATTACTTAAATTTTTTTCAAAACCTTATATTTTTCTAGAAATTATTACTAAATAAAATTTAGCAGTAAATTGCAGCAACATTTTTTTGCTATCTCTATGAAATTTTCCTATTGAAAAAAATTTAGAATTCAGTGCATTGTAAGAAAGATTACATTTTTTTAGCTATAGCTCTTAGCAGAATTTGCTGTAATACTTTTTTTCTTTTATTTTTCAAAATCTTTGAAAATGGTTTCTAAATTATTAAGTTAGAAAGAAGAAATTTTCTAAGGATATATTGGTAACATAGATTTTGCTAAGCAACTTGTTGCAACTCTTTTTCTACAAGTTGCTTCTAAAGAAATCTTCAGTAACGTCTTGCCGGAAGAAATTTTCTTAACAAAGGCTTTATAAATTCGATAAATTGTCTTAAAAATATAAACATTTCATGATGTAGATTAAATAGGCATAGTAGCTTCATGTTTTATTAAAATATATATTTTTTTATTAAAATTTGTATTGAAATTATAGGTTAACAAATAAATTATGATTTCAAATATTCCTATTCTAATGAATCCGTTTCTAAGCAACATGTTGCTGTAACAGTTTTTTCTCTCAAGGTAAATTCATGTTTGTTATAAAAATATTTAAATTTTTTTAATTTGTTGTAAAGTTTTCTTTAGATATTTTTACTAAATAAACTTCAGCAATGGTGTGGCTAAATGAATGAAATTTTTAATAACAAAATTTTTAAATTTGGTAAATTGTCTGAAAAATAAATAAAAAAAAACAGGACCAAATAGGCTTACCAATATGTTGCCTCTAATATTTCTGATTTCAAATTTATGAAATTAGCTTTTAAATTAATAAGTTTGAAAAAACATATTATTATAAGGCTATTTCGTTGTTAAACTAAAATATAATCAAGAAAAATATTATCTTATATTTTTCAACTAATACAATGGTTTCATTCTACGGTTCTACGAAATGACTTGTAAAAACGAAAATGAAATAAGTCTCAAAAAATCCCATACGTTTAGAAATTCTTTCTTTTTAAAATTATTGATTTTTTTTGTGAAATATTTTAATTTTCTTACGAAATTATTTCATTTCCTTTCAAAATATAGTTTAAGGCTTTATTTTATTTCTTAATTAATTTTTTTAATCTAACAATTGTTTCGTTTTATTATTTCTGAAAGAAAGTCTTTTAATTAAGACTTAATTTATGAACTAATATTTTCATTTCAATATGGTTCAATATGGCCACTCTACTTAATTATTTGCATTATTTAAGAAGAGAATTATATAGAATTTTCGGAATTTAATTAAAAACTAAATTTTTTTAGATTTATTAAAAAACTTTAAAAATTTCCAAAAATGGGATTTGTTTACTATTTTTGCTATATCTTCTCAACCGATATCGGGGAGCAAAAATTTCTATTACGAAAAAATTAAAAACATCTATAATTCTATATAAAAAGTATAACCGTTTTTTATTCCAGGTTTGCGAATTGAGAAATTAGTGCGAAAACTCGAAATTTGTTGGTTAATTTCGGGACACCCTGGTTATCGTAAAAATCAATTTTTAAAAATATGTTTTCCTATAAAATATTTTGTGCTTAGTTATCTTTCAGAAAAACCCACCTTTTCAAAGTTCAAATTTAAATACCTATAACTCTTGACACCGAAAATATTTTTAAAACAATTCTTTCTTTGCATAATCTTTATATTTCTTAATAAAATAAAAAAAGTAAATTGAACCCGCTGTAGCGAAAGAACTTCACCAAATCTGGCTAAAAATTTAAAATTTTAATCTTTGAAATCTAAGATCTCTTAAACTAAAAGAGAAGATACAGCGATGTTTTTTGTAGATTTCGATCAAAACTTAAACTCGTTAACATCTCTACAATCACTGTGTGGAATTTCATTGAAAGCGCAACAGTCGTTCCAAATTTCCATAATAATTGTCATTGAATCGTATGCTGTGGCTTCACTAAAACTTTATTAATATTATAATTATTTATTTAATAAAATTTGTTATTTTTTTAGAACGTGTAATTACTGTACATTTTTGTAATAAAGATATTCTAAGAATTAATGCGATAGGTAACCAGTTTAATAATTTTTTAAATGAATTTCCCTTACAAAGCCCTGTGGTCTCAATTCAAAATATTCAGTTTAGTTTTTTCTTTCAGTGGAATTAAGTAGATAACAAGTGATAAGAAGTGCTAAAATTGTGCAAAGTATTATACAATCAATAATTTATTTTAAGCGGCAAGAAGACAATACCCAGAGGAATTTTTAAATGGAAGGCTTATATGATAGAAAAAGTGTCTACAGCAAACTATGTTTTATTGTTTGACGGGATAATGTTATATTTATGAAATTGGGGTTTCCAAATGTACCACTTCATTTGCTAATTTTCTAGGGTCTACGGTATTAGATTTTCTCCTACAATACCGAGTACTACAGAATTGATTTATCTAACATTTATATTTGAAGCGAAAAAATAGTGGTGCCATTATGGAATGATTTCATTAGTTTACGGTAAACGCGGACAAGAGCTGAAAATAAATAGTCTATGAGCCAGTTGGAAATCAGAAGTGATTTAGGTAAAGAAAATCTTGACTTTGGATTAGGGCGCCAGTACAAAGGATGAAAACTAACAAGGTTCTACATTCCTGACCACCATATCTAAATCTATTTCAATATGTTACATTTTAGAAATAATAATTAGTTTTTCTTCATTATAATAAATTATTTGATCTTATACCGTCAAATTCTTTAAAGCTTTTACTTAATTATTTAAACGTCTCAAATTTCCTACTAGAAATAATTATTATACAAATTGTAAAATAATTATAAAACTAAATTTTAATTACAATTAAAACTCATTTTCCCATAAAATTTATTGAAACATCTGTTTTTTTATGAAAGCAACAACATACCCCTAATTGATTATTGATGAATCTTCGCAACATCCGATATTTCGGAAACTAAAGAGATACTAAATAGACCCCATACAAAAATTTAGTGATTTATCTTAACGGAATCGGTTAGTGTTCGGAAATCGTTTAAAATTTTCTAAATTTGTCTTTAAATTAAAAAGTTTCAAAAATACTAGAAATACTAGAATATTCGGTAAAAAAAATTTCTGATGTAGAATAATTTTAAATTCTGTAAACTATTCAAGCTCATTAAAGCTCTAAATTGACTTAGAAACATTATATTTTTAATTTCGAAAAAATGGCTGTATTAAATAGATATCGAAATGATGTATATATGCCACAAGAAATAGAGTTCTTTTTCTGTAAACTAAAGTGCTTGGCAACATGTCGGCAAATTTTGTAGTTTTTATTGTTAAATATTTATTATAAATAACTAAAAAGTGGACTTGTTCTTTTATTTGGAGTCCGTGTGTATTCCGAAGAAAATGCGTTTTTCGAAAGCAACTTTTTAGTTACTTTTTTCCATTTATTCCTGCAACATATATTTTCTCTTTTGGTATTTGTTGATCTTAGTGAGATAAAGACCACATTAATATTTTTGAGAGCTTGTAAGCAGCATATATTCATACATAGATATCAAACACATAGCCACTCATAAGTTCTTATATGTATGTGAATGATGAGTAGTAACTACTAGTTTGTTTGACGGTATGTATATATTCATATGTACACACATATACATATAAATTTGTGTATATTTGTTTAGTTGTATTTGCGAATATCTCTTGTGTGTAAATTTGAACATCCATTCATATTTGTTATTTTGTTGATTGTGTGTGATTCATGGTATTATACACATGGGTGATGAATGACTCTTTTAATTAGTTGCTGCAGGACATGCATGTTTTGCAAAATGAAATGAGTAGTTTTTAGCACAAAGACTTTATATGAATGTTTGTTGGTGGCTGAGTTAAGTCATAGTGTTTGTCAAGCGTTTCCCTTTTTTGCTTACTTTTGTCACACTAAAAGACAAAATGATCATTTATTAAATGCAGGATTTCTTTTTCTGTTTAATTTTTTCTCCTTTTTTTTTTTGCTTTGTTAATGGTAAATATTCCATTTATAATTAAAGATTTCCTTTGATATTTGCTTTCCTTTTTTTTTTGGAATAAATAAGAAGAGAATAAATATTTTATGTAAATGAGATCTAAGACGTATAATTAATATTGACTTATAATGAATGGAGAACTTAAGCTTTAAGGTAAAAATAAAAAAGGCAGTAATAAATATGAAGGTAAATAGAGAACAAATAATAAAAGCTTCGCAAAATCTGGGAAATTAGTAAGCGCATGATTAATCAAAATTTATTTAATCAACACTTATGCATAACTAAGTTGAAGTAATTGTTTTTACTAAAAAAACAAATTGTATAATTTTATCAAGTTTTTACACTTGAGAACATTTTTATAAAAACAAAAATTCTTTCAAGACCTTTCTAAAAAATCTATATGTATATATTTTATTTTTTTACCCTTTTCATATATAATTTTTCATTTCCCTCTTATATTTTTTTGTTTTGTTTCCTTTTTGTGGGATAATATTTTGGTAAGTTTTATTAAAATCAACAAAAAGAAATACTCAAAGAAACTTGATAAAGAAATAAAATAAAAAACTTAGCTACAAGGATATAGTAATTATTTCAAATTCAGCTTTATCATATCACAATTTGTTTCCTTTCTATTTTACAAATATATATATATATTTTATATATAAATGTATTTGTATTTTTTTTCTCTAAAAGAAGGAATGTTTTTTTATTAAAACATTCTTTTTTTTTTCTTATAGGAATTTTCATGTTTGTTCTTTTTTTTGTAAAATTTTATGTTTTATTAACAAAAATATTCTTTAATTTTTTTTCTGCTTGCTTTGCTTAAAAAAAGAGAAAAACACAGTCTTCAGTGCTGAAATTAAAATTTTTTTATGCTGAATGTTAGTTCTTGTTTTTTATATTCATATACACACATGTATGTGAGAACATACACTCACACAAACACATTGCATGTTTATTATTAACAACAAGGACTGTCCAGTTTAGTCTTTTTTGTGTGAAAGTACGTATGTATTTTGTGTTATTTTTGCGGGTTTATAACCACATCGTCAAAAGATTCATATGGTTGACTAAGAAAAATTAATTAAAAAAATATTTTGTTTGTTTTATTTAGTACGAAAAAAATATAAAAATAAATTAAGTAAAATAAAAAGACAAAAAAAAAAAAAAAACACTGATAGCAAGAAAAACAAAACAAGTATTTTGTATGGCTGCATAGTTTTAATGATTATATATACAAAAATACAGTAATGAACACCAAAATAGCAAAAACATTTAAAGGTCATATTAAAGTTCTTCAAAATATTACTTTCCAACAAAATTGTTGCCAGAATGAAATGAGAACTGAAGTATAACTAAACATACTTGAAGGTGAACTAGAACTGAATCAGATCTACACTAAAACTTAGGTAGAACTGAACTAGAACTAAATTGGAACTGAACTAGAACTGAACTTGATTTGAGCTAAAATTAAAGTAGAACTTAAGTAGAAATGAACCAGAACTGAACTGTAACTGAACTAAAACTGAACTTGGACTAAACTAGAACTGAAATAATACTGAACTAGAATTGAACTAGAACTGAACCGGATCTAGACTAAAACTTAACTAGAATTGAACTAGAACTGAACTGGAACTGAGCTAGAACTGAACTAGAAGTGAACTAGATCTGAACTAAAACTAAAATTGTACTGAACTAGAACTGGACCGGAACTGAACTGTAACTGAAATAAAACTGAACTTGGACTAAACTAGAACTGAACTAAAACTCAACTAGAATTGAACCAGAACTGAACCAGAGCTAAACTTGAACTTAACTAAAATTGAACTGGAACTGAACTAGAACTGAATTGAACTGAACTAGAACTTAACTAGAACTCAACGAGAACTGAACTAGAATTGATATAAAAGTGAACCAGAACTAAACTAGAGCTGAAAGAGAACTGCACTATAATTGAACTAGAACTGAAAAAGGACTGAAATGGAATTGAAATAGAACTAAAATAGAACTGAACTACAACTGAACTACGACTAAACTGCAGCTAAAATAGTACAAAACTAGGACTTAATAATAACTGAATTAAAACTACAATAGGACCCTTTTTGTTTGGAGAATTTTCTGAGTTTTCTTTTAAAAATCTTTTTTAGTTAATAGATGTCTACGGAAACGTATACTTTGTGTTCAATTAAATAATATTCATCATACGTCTTTATAAATTTTATATAAAATATCTCATATCTTTGTGGATTTTAGATATTATGGTATTTGGAACGTTAAGTTCTTTTATTTCTTATGCAGTTTTTTATGCTAGTTTATTTTTCCCCTCTGTGTTCAATCCAAAAATAACCCTGAGTTAACAACAAATAAAAAAATAACAAAATAACAGCACAAACATTAATTGTATATTTAATGATACAACAAATGTCACAACTTACAAATTTTATACATTCGCACAACAGAAATCTCTAATATTATTAATATAACTAAAAATTGAACTTTATGAAGCAGTCTGTATATAAATAAATGAATACCAAACTCTTTTAAACTCTTAACTTTGTAAACTATTAAGATAATCTCTCTTTATTTTATACAACTAAATCATGTGAAATCATTTCAAAGCAATTAGTTAAAATGCTTTTGGAATTTGAATTTAACTAGAATTCCCTTTACTATAACTGCAATCAAAAAAGAACGAATTACTTTTTTTTCTTTTTGCTTCCCAAAAATCATTCTGAAACATAATTTAAATGAAATGTAAGTATAAAGAAAAGAATTTATGTAAAACCTCCAATAGCTTCAAACTGAAAAATGAAAATAGCAACTATTACAAAGATGGAGACGACGTCGACTGCTATGTGAGTTTTAATTGAGTGCCAAAAGCAGTAGTGCATAATACCTACGTGCTGATGTTCAACTAAGGAAATTACAAGACGAAAATTAATGACAGTTTACCGGTTGCCTTGTATGTAAAATTGTAAAAAAAGTAATCACAAATACAAAGTTATGTTAAAGTGAAGTGTAGGAGGAGAGGGAGAGGAGATAAAGAGTAACTTTCTGAAGTTTTAAATTATGTGTCTTACATACATTCATTTTATTGGGTATATGTTGAATGTAGCCATATCACACATACATTTCTACATATGAATGTCTATGACTAGCACACGTTATACGACGGATATCCGGTAACATTGTAAAAGGTTTAACTTTTATTTGTTACTTATACATTTCTACATTCATTTAAGAATTTTTTCATTTATATAAGAGAATATAGGAATAAAAACTTATAAATTTAATATAAATTTAATACAAAAAAATTTATAATAATTTTATTAATAAGAACTTTGCTTAAGATTATTTAGATTTGCAAAGAAGAGTATATTAAGTTATTTCTAAAGCTTAATACATAACGCACCACCTATATTCTTACATAAATTTTTATATTGAATTCAACCTATTTCATATCCTAGGATAAAGCTTATTGTTTTTAGAAATAACTATTTTGTTATTTGATTCTTATCCTTTTTTTCTTTTATTAAAATATTTTTATTTAACTATTTTTTTATTATGCAATTTATTTTTCTAAGAATTTTTATTATTACAATTTTTGAAACAAATTTTTAACAACAATTTCTGCCTTTATTAATATTGTTATATGCCGTTTTGTTTTTCAATTTTCTTGCAATTTTTTTATTGTATCAATGGGTGGTCATTGTAACTGTAGTGACATATGATTACATGTAGTTTGAAATATAATTAAAAAGAGTGTAATTGATAAACAAGAAGAATTTAAAATACCCTATTTTTTATATGATTTATATGACCAATCAGGATTTTGGAAGAAATTATTCCTTTTTAAATCAATTCCTAAGATAAAGATAAAAGGATTTAGGATTTTAAGTGGAAAAACAGTGTTTGATGTAATTTCGTTTTTATTATTAAAAATGGAAATTTGCATGAAAACAACAGTTTTTCTGATGTTAGTTAAAATTAGTTAATTGAAAATTTAGTTCAAGGGAAAACACACTTACGTGTTAGGAAGCACAGTGTCACATTTGGTAGTTTTAGTATGACAAAAATCTAGTTTAGGAGATTTTGGACTGAAATTTTTTATTCAGTTAGATAGACAAGGGCATAAGCATTTTCCAAAAGTGACGGGTGAAACCACTACCACTCTCATACTGATGTTTTTTTTTATGAATTTCGAATACATTTTTATAATTTTTTTTTATAAAAATACTTCAAAGATATACGTGACTGGATCTAATCACAGCAGTCTTATATTATACCTTTGTTTAAATCCGAAAGCAGTTCCAATATTTCCAATTATAGAGGCATTTCTAAATTAAGTGTTATTCCAAAACTTTTCTAAAAGATAGTTACTGAAATCCCTTCGCATCAAATTGTTTGTTAGCTTTCACCAATTCAGCATGGATTTAGAAAAGGATGTTCCACTACTACTAACCTTTTCGAGTTCACAACCTCAGTTATAACTACATTTAATTCTGGTTTACAGAGAGACACAATATACATAGATTTCAGTAAAGCTTTCTTAGAAATAGATGTCAATGTGTTTTATTTAGAGAATATCGAAAACCATTCTTGTTTTATCCGCAAGTTAATCATCTCGGCCTCTTATTATTCCTAATATTTATAAACGAATTTACCAACTTGCATTAAGAATTCTAGAATATTATTGTATGCTGATGATGTAAAGCTGTTCCATAGCTTTGACTATTCCTATCAATGTTCTTTACTCCAATCAGATCTCTAAATTTTTATGAATGGTGTATAATGAATCTAATGGATCTGAATTTAAGGAGTGTAAACACATGATGTTCTAGAGAAGAAGTCCAGTAATCTGTAGATACACAATAAATGAATATCAATTTGCTGTAGTAGAAGAATTTCTTGATCTGGTTGTGTTGCTTGATTGTAAACTATCCTTTAACTCCCACCCTTCGCAAGTTGTTAATGAGGCAAAATCAGTTCTAGGTTTCCTCAAGCGTTGGGGAAGAAAGTTTAATGATCCTTATGTTTCCAAGAAATTATTCATATCTCTCGTAAAATCAATCCTGGAATATGCTTCCATGGTCTGGGATCCTCAATATGAACTTCATATAAAGAAAATTGAATCGGTCCAGAAACAATTTCTCTTATTTTGTCTTCGTAAACTTCCATGGAATCCTAATATTAATTTACCATCATCGATTACAGCTTATTGATCTAGCTACTCTTGAAAGTAGGAGAAAATATATGAATATTTCATTTGTAATTAATTTAGTTAACGGTTTATTTAATTCTGAGTTTCTGCTTCGTAAGATCGAATTCATAATCCTAAATCGTCCAAGTATAAATTGTAGTTCTTTAAAAATCATATATTTTCGAACCAATTATGCCAACTTTAATCCCAAGATAGACGTATATGCGATTAATTCAATAGTTTTTTTTCCATGTATTGATTTCTCAATAAATTCAATCCGCATTAAGAGAAATATTTTTAAGTTAGTTAAATAATAAGACTTTGTTATTGAATGATTATGGAAAATATTTTACTGTAAATAGCTTTAAGAATAATATATATGCTAGCCTGTAAGAAATTGTAATTTCATTCGCTATTAAATGAGAAAATAAATAAATAAAATATTTGTAATAAAACAGTTTAACCTATACCTTAAAATTCTGAAATAATTCTTAACAAATTGCTGATATGATATATTTGTTTCTAATATTTTAAAAGGTCGCAAAACGTTGCAGTCAATATTCTTAAATATAATTTTATACATGTTCTTTTGCATACCAATTGTATTTTTAAATTGGTACTCATTGGAACTTTTTAGATCAAGGCCAATAAAAATAGAATTTCTAAAAAAACTCAATATCAATATTTCCTTTAAATAAAAAAAAAAAAAAAAAAAAAAAAATAGTAACAGTATTGTTTTAACCCAACAACTTATGGTAAAATAACTTGCATATATTTTTTATTATATACTAAAAAATTGTATCAATATCTACAGTATTAACTTATATATATGCAGTTAAAGTTAACATACTTCTTCACAAAAATTTCAAATAAAATTTAAATGTTTTTAAAAGTAGCAACTATTAAAATCCATAACTCGCATTACATATACTTTTCAATATTGTAAGGACTTTTTATCATATGATATATTTACTAGTAAATGCGAAAAAAATACCTCAATTAGTAAGTTTTTATTTTCGTATTTTTGTCGTTTTAATTTTGATAAATGTGGTTTTAATTTTGATAAATGTGACTCTGTGCGCTGGTGGCACCAAAATAAAAGTATCAAGGTTGCTAGTTTTTGATTCGTTCTAAGGTACCATTTCTTAAATTTTTTGATCTAGAATTATCCTTTCGTAATCAGGATTAAAATTAAAGAAACTTCTTTTTATTTTTTTTTATTTTTTTTCATATTTTTGCCAAAAGAACAATATTCAAATTTATTATCGAAAAAACTATATTTACCAGGCGCATTGAATGATATAACAAAAATTTTTGTATTTTCTACACACAAATATTTAAAGCAGTAAGATCAAAATTATACAGTAATGTGATTTAATTGGTAGAGATTTATTAAAAAAAAAAATTACTGAAAAAAAAATCGAACGACCGTAAATAGGAGTCAGAAAGTGTGTTTCAGTTAATGACAACTACGGTAGAGGGTAATTTGAAGTCATTTAGGAAAACAAAAATCTAATTTGGTTTAATATTTTCCATAGCAAATTCTATTGTCACCAGATGGTCATTACATACGTTAGCACCATAATTAGAAGGAATATATATAGTTTTGTAAGGATATTTTATTGAATACACTGTTTCAGTCAGATCTTGTAATTTTAAAGTATTTTTGATAACACTTTAGCTGTTTCTAATTTTTGTTGCTTTCCTCTTCAATTTAAAACACAGCTGCACTCTCAATTCATTATAATATATATTTATATATTAAGAAACTATTTACACTATATACAAATTTAATAACTTAACAGTAACATTTTCAAAATAAGAAATTAAACGTTCGCTTCAACAAACTTAAGATACTTGATGATCCTTTGACATTTGGTCTCTTTGACAATTGAAGCCTCTCTGTTCGTAACGCCGGTCTTTTATATGCCTGTCCCGATTCCGTCATGTTCCGTTCGTCTTAAACCCAATCCACTAAAAGTCAATCCCTAAATTGTCAACCTAGGACATCTTCTCCTACCTTTCCCCTCATTTCCAACATTTATGAGCAATTTTTCTATAGTGATTTAAAGCCAATTTTAATCGTAACTATTATTGATTCAATGCCCGAAATATTTTCGAATTGTATTTCTTCAGTAGGAAAAAGCCATGATATAGCTATTAGGACTGCATCACCAAATTTACCAAGGCGATCTTATTTAACTATTTGGAAGTTGTCAAACATTATCTCAGAATTAAAAGTATTAGGATTAAGCCATGTTTCTGTGAATGATGAAATTTGGAATTCGAAATCAAAGCTATAAGGATACATTTTAAAAACCTATGTATTCAATTCATTATTATTTTGATATAATATATTTAAATTAGAATGCATGTATTTTGTTTGGAAAGCAGCTTTAGAAGTACGGACGTTTTCATTGTCTCGATAAATAAATTAGCATGCTTTGACGAAATAATACGATTTACAATAACTTCAAAAATATATTCAGAAACAATACATGCAGAGAAAAAACATGGTTACAGCATTACCACTACAACAATATTATATTGTCATTGCTAAATTTCTTGAATTTTAAAAATTCTGTGTTCACGATAACAACTTCTTTGTTTAATTTTTGTCATCTAATGTTTACACCCAATAAAAATTTGAATATGATTGATTGCAAAAATTATTTGGTTTTAAATATTTTTACTAAAAACAAAACTTTATTAATGTGAAAAATATAATTACTTCTACAACCATTAAAGATTTTATAGCTTTTTTCTTGCCCTTAAATCATGTATGTTTTTAAAACATATTAATATTATTATTTCCATGACAATAAAATGTTTCAAATAAATATAATATTTATCCTTTTCACAAACTTAATGGAAAATTTCATTACTTGTTTGTTTTTTTAATATATTTAGTTTTTAATGTTTGTTTTCCACCTTCATTTTAATTCTCATTTAGTTTATATATGAATAAATATAAATAGACAAGGTTTGGTTATACTCGGTGTGAATATGGAAGTAAGTTATGCACTGACGGCGCAAGGATGAACTGCGGTGTCGGCTCTGGTGTCTTCTCTAACGATCTTGGAATTAGACTCTCATATAGATTCCCTGATGAGGCAAGTGTATTCCAAGTGGAAATGCTTGCGGTCAAGGAAGCGTGTAAACTAATTCACGATAGAAATATTCAAGGGAATATTGGTTTAGTTGCCAACAGCCCAAGCCGCAATTCTATCGCTCATATCACACAAAACGGCCTCTATTCTAGTCATACAGTGTAAAGAGGAACTACTAGGATTAAGTCGACTGTATGACATTACTATAGTCTGCGCATAGGGATTGCTATGCGTAGACTATAATGAACAGGCAGACGAATTAGCTGTCGCAATCCCGTTTGGATCAGTCAAAAGCAGAATCCAAAAAAAGTATCTAGAAAAGCCGAAAAATAGATGGCGAAATCTGGAAAAATGTAGAGCCGCGAAGGAAACGTGGCCTACCTACAACGAAAAACGTTCAATGCAACTCATTGGCTACAAACACAAAGACATCTCGAGACTAATAGCATTGTTTACAGGTCACTGGACGATCGGGAAACATGCAAGCAGATTTGGTCTCCCTTACAAAGAATACTGATGTAGTTGTGGCAATGGCGAGAAGGAGGAGACAGTATATCATCTTCTATGTGAATACCCAGCCTTGAACGCAATCAGACATAAATTTCTGGGAAGGTACCAATTAGACAAACTCTGTGAGATATCTGACACTAGACTCAGTGATATTATTAAATATCTCAATGCTACAGGCTGGATCTAATTAATTTATGTTCTCTCCCTACACTATCTCCCTATCTCATTACAGACTCAATCCAACTCATTCACCTGGCGTGTAGTGTGGTCCCATAAAAACGGAATCTAATGAGTCTAATTGATTGCTCGTAAGTTTACGGGCACGTAAACCAACCATACTCGGTGTGATTCAAGCAATAATATATATATATATATATACACTTCTCTCCATTATCTTCAATAAAAAGAAATTATAAAAATAATTTTTTATTAATACGTTTTACTTCAACATATGATAGGATGGAATAATAACATGGCAAAATGAAATAATAATATGATAAGATTGGATAGCTATATAGTAACATGGTATAATAATATTATAAAATGGAATCATAATATAAAAATGTGTATGATATTATAATAAGATAGAATAATAATATAATAATATCTAATCATAATCTGATACATTGGGATTTAATTATATGTAAAACTAGAATCATAACATGAAAGAACAAACCACAAAATCGGACACAATACGATGAAATGGAAACATAATAATTATTACTTATAATTATTTCTATTTTTCGCTGTGAACATATGTTCTAATCATAATATGTTGCCCTTAGGTTATGGTCACTACAACTAAATTTTTTCTCTACGTGTAATCTTAAAAGATGACCTATTCCTGGAGTTTCTTTTATAAATTGAAATATTATCTAAAATTGAAATATTAAGTTTGGATTGTAAAAATGATGATGATATCTTCAGTTATGGTATAACATGCGAATCTTGTAGCAAAAATTAGTTTACGTGGTAGAATAGTTTTAAGTAGCGTAGTCTCTTCTTGACCGGTAACAATGTTCGATGTTAATGGACCATTGAGAATACGAGTTTCAGGAATAGCAATAATAATTGGAATAGGAAATGTTGTAAACTGTTGTCTAACAAGTGGTGGTGCTAATGATTGGATATAAGTATCAGGAATATGTTATATTTGTGGTGTATTAATAACACTTGAAGGTAAAAAATGGAGCTACATTCATTAAATCAGTTTAAGTTATAATTTTTGTATTATAAGAAAGCTAGAGTACAGAAATGATTTAAAAACAACTTACTATACTTTAAAAGCTTCTTATTTATTGATGTAAATGCGCAGTAATATTATAAAAAAGTCTATTATATTCCTAAGCCTCCAAACTAATGATAAGTTTTAACTTTCTTAAGTAAAATATAGAGTAATTATATAAAAATATTGTTAGACCATCTCCTGCTGGCAATTTGTTTTTTTTTTATTATTTTTAAGCACTACAATATATTTTGCTATGTCATGTATATTTTATGTTTTAAATAAAAATTTGGTTTTAAAAAGGCTTTTGTCACATTTTTTTTTTTTGTACTCAACTCTTTATAAAACGGTATGGAGACATAAGGCCTATATGCAGCAAAATATAGTTGTAAGTTTCTTTTAATATTTCGTGTTTTATTTTCTATAAAATATTTTTAACAATATTTATTTTATAAAAAATATTTACAAAATATTAAAAAAGGAGAAGTGAAGTTGTTATATTCCGTTTAACTTTATTAATAGTATTGTTTTATTGTAAATTTTTCCCATGTAACAAAAATCATATGACAGCTTGTCAAAAACAGCAAATGTCATTGTTTACGTGTTGTCATTGTTGTTTGCAAGAGAGGGAGTTTTAAAAACAATGCTTTATATAAATTAAATAATTTTTCATATAAAGGTCGATTATTTGTAAAAGTAAAACAATTTTTTAAAAATTATATATATTTTTTCTATTTTGTCAAACGCCTCTGGTATTGAAGCACTCTGTTTAATTAATTTAGTTTAAATTTTTTTCTGTTCTATAAATTCTACGCCCTTTTTTATTCTTTTAACGTTTTTGTTGTTGACTAAATATATTTTGTTTAAAGAGCCTTTCTTTAACTCTTAAAATAGAAAATACTGAATCAATTTTTCTCATTTATTTGACGTGTGTCCTTTTTTTCTAAAGTTTTTGTTATTTTAGCCTGCCATTGATCAACATTTTACATTTAATTAAGTTTGTGTCGCTTTTATTCTTACTCAGATAGTGTGATTTTTCAAAATATAAAAAAGTGTCAGTTTGTTTTTTCTAATATAACGCTGATGAGGTTGTCCTTTCAGCCGTTTTTTTTTAATTTGAAATTTTTTCTAGCAATTTTTCTGACAAATGTTTTAGTACTTTGTGATTATAATCAAATTCAGCTTTATTCATTTTATATGGTCAGTATGCAGTTTTTTTCCATTTTTGTTGGTCTATTCTTTTTGTTAAATATTTTTAATTTTTTTTATCATTTTTTTTTGCTATCATTTACTGTCGTTTGTAATAATGTGTTTTGTGCAAACAAATTTGCATGTAATATATCCTTTTGTATTAAGTTTCCTTATATCACACACTGCCTAGATTATCAATGTGCATTAATCAACTAAAGACTAATTAAAATGTACATTGAAGATAGCATTGATGATATTGCGAAGTGAATATGACGGCTATGATGACTGTCAGGACATTGCATAGGACGAAGATGTTGATATTGCATTAAGCTAGAGGTAATGTTTGATGTTTCCTCATTAATGAAGCCACACACATAGAAACGAAACCATAAAGAAAATTAAAATCAAGAGCTTTGTTAACAAGTGAGAAGTGTTTTTTATGTTTCTGAAGTAGGTACATGGAATTCAGTATTTTAAACATGTTTCAAGTCACCACATAAGATTAAATACTAAAAATTACTCAAATAAAAAAAATAAAAAAACAAAGATTTTGAGGATTTAAGATTTTTGGAGTTTTTTATTATAAAAAATCGAATTTTGTTCAATTTTTGGTATTCATGATCACAAATCAAGGTTCTTTTTCAATAGTATGCCTATTTACAGAGATATTAAGGATTTAAGATTTTCTGAATTTTTCACATTAAATAACGATTTTTGGTAGAAAATATGAGTAATCACAAATCGACGCCCTTTTTCAATTTGAGACCTATTTACCGAGATATGGAAAATTCAAGATTTTTTAATTTTTCTCATTAAAATATTGAAAATATCAAATATATCGAAAATATTAGTGATCACAAATCGGGGACCTTCTTTCATTTGGAGTCTTATTTACCGAGATATTGAGGATTAAAGATTTTTCTTAACTTTTCATGTCATTAGTTTTTTGTTGAAATTATGAGTGATCTCAAATTAAAGCAATTTTCTCAATTGCAGTCTTGTTTACCCAGACATTGACATTTTTTTTTAATTTTCATATAAAATATCAGTTTTTTAGACGAATTTATGAGTGATAAGAAATCGAGACCTTTTTCTCAATTGGAGATCTATTTACCAAGATATTGTGGTTTTAAGATTCTTTGAATTTTTGATATAAAATATTAATTTTCGTCAAAAATATGAGTGATAAAAGATCGAGCCCTTTTTTTCATTGGATGTCTATTTACCGAGATATTGAGTATTTAAGATTTTTCTTAATCTTTCATAAAAAATACCGGTTTTTTTCCGAAAATATGAGAGATCAAAAATTAAGCCTTTTTTCTCATTTGGAGTTCTACCTATTGAGACATTAAGAATTTTAAATTCTTTTAATTTTTCATATAAAATATCAGTTTTTAGATGAAAATACAAGCGATCAAAAATCGAGGTCCTTTTTTCAATTGGAGGCCTATTTACCAAGATATTGAGGATTAAAGATTTTTTAATTCTTCATATCATTCGTTTTTTTTTATCGAAGTTATGAGTGATCGCAAATTAATGCAATTTTCTCAGTTCTGAAACTTATTTTCTCAATTACAGTCTTATTTATCAAAACTTTGAGCATTTATTTTATTTATTTTTTTTTTGAATATTTCATATAAAATATCAATTTTTTTAGACGAAATTATGAGTGATCAAAAATCGAGACCTTTTGCTCAATTAGAAGACTTTTTACCGAGATATTGTGGATTTAAGATTTTTTGAATTTTTGATATAAAATATAAATTTTTGTCAAAAATGTAAGTGATAAAAAATCGGGACATTTTTTTTCATTGAATGGTCATTTACCGAGATATTGAGATTTTAAATTCTTTTAATTTTTATGTAAAATATCAGTTTTTGTCTAAAGTATGAGTAAACGGTTTTATTATCGAGATATTGTGGATTTAATTTTTCTTTTAAATTTTTGATATAAAATATCATTTTTTGTCCAAAAATATGGCTCATAAAAAATTGAGGCCTTTCGCCCAATTGAAGGTCTGTTTACCGAGATTTAAAGCTTTTTTAATTTTTCATAAAAAATATTAGTTTTTGCTCAAAATGTCACAAATCGAGGCTCTTTTCTCAATTGCAGGCGTATTTAGTGAGGTATTGAGTTTTTCATAGAAAAAATTGATTTTTGGTCGAAAATATGAGTGATCACAAAACGAGGCCCTTTTATCAATTGGAAGTTTATTTACCTAGAAGTTGAGGATTTAAGTTTTTTGTCCTACGTATTTTCAACACGATATTTCCTACTTAAAATTTAATATTATTTATATTCTGACTGCTTTTAAAACAATTCTACCAAAATCTTTATAATATCCTTGAAATTGTACTTTCGTGTACATAGAGACTTATTGAAATTGACACATTTCATAATAACAAGACATTATTATAAAATGAAATTGGCAAAAAACACCAAAATAAAACTAATACTTAGATGTGGAAAAGTTTTCGTTTCATAAATGTATAATAACGACATTAATATTGAAGTTTTACACAGTTTTTTTCTTATTGTTTGCATTTCAAGCAAATAGTTTTCTTTTCTGCCATAAAATGACACATAAGCATAAAACCTAATTTCATTACTTAATAAGAAAACACTTTTATTATATAGTAGAAGGGATATTTAAGGACACACACGATATATGAGAACAAACATATATGCAGAAATATTTATATTCCTAAATACATTATGAAATGCATAGCAAAGTAGTGTTAGCAAGTGTAAAGGAAAAAGAAATTCAAACAAATTGAAAAATCTCTGGACAATAATATAAAATAAACACTAGCACACATATACAGGTCACACCCATTTCATGTTTTAAAACGTTCATACTAGAGCTTGAAGTGAGTTAAGCGTATAGGAAAAATACATTTAAACACATACACAAGTATAGAAATAAAAACAGAAATATGTAGCACTATTGAATATAAAGGACAACATAACAATGGTTTTTAGTTTGTTCTACCAAGTGTAAGTGTATATGTGTAAGTACGTATGTATAGTTAGGTTTATGTCCAAAGCAATAAATTTTTATGCGCTTAAACGCACACATGTGTATAGTGAATATTCTAACACTTGCACTCACTCACTCGCTTACTGGTTTATTCACACATTTATGTTTCTAATAAAAGCTGGGTGTTTGTGCTAGAGTTTATTAAACACAAGATCCATGTTACTAAAAGACAACGGATATACAAACAAATAGACAAACATACGACTAACAAATATTTACAACAAGTGACAAAACCAGGAGTTTGTCACATACTTTTTAGTTTACAGCTACAACTTCGACATCAACTTCTCTTTATTAAATTTGATACTCCGAAAAGTAAAACAACAATTTTACTAAAAACTCCAAAAAAAGAAACATTTCCAACAAATTTTCATTTATGGTAATAAATGAAGCTGCCAAATATAGCAGCAGCTTTAAATCGATGAACCTATTCAAAATGGTCAAACATTTTTAAGAAAGTGTGACTGCTATTGCTACAAGTTTTTATTAAAGTTTTATTATTTTGTTATGGCAAGCAGCAATATGCAGAGCTGTTTTGTTTTTATTGCTGCTACGTCTGCCTAATTCAAATCAATTTGCATCAAGAGCCTCATTTTATTCTATTACGATACATTAAGTAGTAACAGTTTCTCATTTTAAAATCACCATCTAGAGGACACATGTCCTTGCAGTCAATTTGATAGTGAATATTGTATGTTGGAAGGATTTGAGGGCATAGATAGGTTTATGACTTTCAACATCATCAACAAATAGTTTTCATCATATTGGATAAATATAAGAATGATACCAAAGGGAAATGGTAAATAGCCACAAAAGTATTAGAAATATACTCGTTATTTATTTATTTATTTATTTTTAATTTGGGTCCATACATAAATTTAAAAATACAACAAATTTATTTTGCAAAAGCAAATGTTTAACAAAATTTGACAAAAATTTAATTTTTTCTCAATTTCCTCGACGAAAATCTCATCATTACAAATTGCTTAAAATATGCTTCCTTCAATAACTATAGTTTTCTTAAATTTCTATAATCTAACTTTCTATAAATTTATTATAGAAAAATTTTTCTGTGAACACTTTTTTAAATATTTTTAAAGAAAATTAAATCAAATTTTTTATTATTAATTTTTTAATGAAGATTTGTAATTTTTTTTATAATTTTTTTAAATCTCTTTTAGGAAAATTTCCACAAAAAAATTTTAAATTGATTTTTGTACAAATATTTTTTTACGTACTTCTCTGAGAATATGTGCACAAATTTGATTAATTAATTTATTCACAAATTTTGTTAGACAAATTTCTTTAGTAAGATTTGCACAAATTTTTTTAATAAAATTTACAAACAATTTTATGTAAAATTTTTAAAATTTCCTTTATACAAATTTTAAAAAAAATTCTTTAGTAAAATTTACACAAATTTCTTTAATAAAATTTAGACAAATTCTTTTAGTAAAATTTACACAAATTTCTTTATTGAAATTTACACAAATTTCTTTAGCAAAGTTCACTAAAATTTCTCTAGTAAAATTTATAAAATCTTCTTTAGTAAAATTTACACAAATTTCTTTTTTAAAATTTACACAAATTTCTTTATTAAAATTTATACAATTTTCTTTAGTAAAATATATACAAATTTCGTTGGTAAAACTTTTAATAATTTTTTGCTAAAATTTGTACAAATTTATTATGTAAAATTTACACATATATTTTATACAAATTTACTCACATTGATTTAGCAAAATTTACACGAATTTCTTCTGTAAAATTTAAACAAAATTTCTTTAGCAAAGTTTACATAAAAAAGTTTACAAAAAAAATTTACATAAATTTCTTTATTAAAATTTACACAAATTTCTTTAGCAAAGTTCACATAAATATCTTTAGTAAAATTTAAACAAATTTTTTGCTAAAATTTGTAAAAATTTATTATGTAACATTTACACATATATTTTATACGAATTTACTCACATTGATTTAGCAAAATTTACACGAATTTCTTCTGTAAAATTTAAACAAAATTTCTTTAGCAAAGTTTACACAAATTCCTTTAGTAAAATTTACACAAATTTCTTTAGTAAATTTTGTAAAAATTGCTTTAGTGAAATTTACACAAGTTCTTTAGTAAAATTTATAAAAACTTCTTTAGTAAAATTTACACAAATTTCTTTATTAAAATTTGTAAAAAATTTCTTTAGCAAAGTTCACACAAATTTCTCTAGTAAAAGTTATAAAATCTTTTTTAGTAAAATTTACACAATTTTCTTTATTAAAATTACCACGAATTTCTTTATTAAAATTTATATATTTAGTAAAATATATACAAATTTCGTTGGTAAAACCTATAAAAATTTTTCACTAAAATTTTTACAAATTTATTAAGTAAAATTTACACATATATTTTATCCAAATTTGCTCAAATTTGCTTAGTAAAATTTACACGAATTTCTTCTGCAAGATTAAACAAAATTTCTCTATCAAATTTTATACAAATTTCTTTAGTAAAATTTATAAAAATTTCCTTACTAAAATTTACATTTATTTCTTTAGTAAAATTTACACAAATTTCTTAATAAAATTTATACAAATATGTTAAGCAAATTTCTTTAGCAAAACTTACACAAATTTATTCAGTAAAATTTACACATTTTTTTTTTTTTTTTGAATTTTACTCAAACTATTTTTAAGAAAATTTCCAAAAATATATTGAAGAACACTTTCACAAATTTCTTTAATAAATATTTGCTAAAATTACTTTATTTAAAATTTTCCAATTTTGAAAATTTAAAAACGTTTACCATAAGATTTCCAAAAATTTATTTGGAAAATCTTTGCACTAATTTTTTTATTTTCACTAAAATTTCTATAAAAAAAACGTTTTCATAAAATTTACATACATTTTATTAAAGAAGTTCTTCATAAAAATTAGTGAAACTTAAAATTACAAAAAATTTCTTTAAGATAAATTTTGAAGAGAAAATTTTTTATTAAATTTTAATTTTTATGAAGTTAAATTAAAACTAAATTTAATATTATTTCGGAATATATTACAAATTACAGAATATTTTTAGAAAAACTTACAATCATACACCTCAGGACTTATTCCCGAAAAACCTTGAGGCAAAAGATCAAAAATTCAAAGTTTGCATACTCGAGGTAGTCAACTTTGACACCCTGTAGCTTATTTCATGTTATCACAGGGTCTCTAAGAGATAATTTTTCTGAAAGCTTAGGTCCTCCTCTACAACTCCTCCCTATATATTTAAATTCGATGCGACCAGTAGAAACAGATTTATTATGAAAAATTTTACTTTTGGCGCCATTATAGAACGATAGGTTGATGTAAAGTTAAAAATAAACTTAAAATGAACAATTTTTTAAAATTGTTTATAAATAAATTTTTAGCCAAAAAAAGGGAAAATATCGAAAAAATAGATTAAAGAAAATCTCATAAAATATAGTTGCACAAAATTTGACAAAAATAAAATTAAATATTTTGCATAAAATTCAAATAAAAATTCTTCAAAGAATTTTACATATTTTTAAAAATAAATTTTTCAGCAAGATCATGAAAAGAAAACTTGCACAAATGAAAATTTAAATTTTCGCTAAATTCTATAAATAAATTTTAGCCTAACATTTTATAGCTACAATTTCAAGGCTACACAGGAGATTTTGAAATTATGTATCAAAATTAATGTAAAATTATTATCCTCATATTTTATGACATATCCATGGAGCTGTTATTTAAATCAAATCATTTTTAGGATATACTGTAGTACTTATACCAGCAGTAAGTTAATGTTTTATTTTCGTTATAAATATTTTGTACTTTTTTTTATTTTCTCTTTTCAATAAAACAACAATTATAGTAAAACTTTATCGCGTGCTAAACAGCATTACTCTCGTCACCATGCAATTATTTAAACAATTTTAGTTTTCTGTTACTTTTTACTTTTATACTTAACATTAAGCGTGTGTTGTCAAAGGAGTTTAAAAAGTGAATACTTACTAGGATTAGTGGACAATATCCTGTCGCCAAGTAATAATACTGGTAAACATGCTAGAGTATTTTCATTATTAAAAATCTGTTTTTTTTTTTTTTTGTATAAAAAACTTTTTCATTTATCTCGAATGTTTATTGTTTTCTATTAAATGTTAAATGCAGTTAGTAGTTTTTGGCACCATTACCAGCATTTTTGTTTTACTGTTTAACCAGAAATTCTAAAAACTGCTGATGCTGCAGGACATGTCAAACTTCAAGATATATACTTTTTTAAATTATAAGTAACAAAATGTTAAATGGATTTTTGTTTTGTTTTAATCCTATATACTTATAAATTTATTTAGATATTTTACTATTATTAATAAGAACACTCGTATTTATAAAAGGAGTATATAAATAATCATTCTGCTATTTGTTCCATTTAAATATTTGCGGTTAAAGCATAATTTTTGTTTATCATTAAAATTTCCTTTCAACATAACCATTTCTATTTCTTTTAGATTTTTATTTTTTTTTTATTTTTTAAATTTCATAATTTACCTTTTCTGTATGTTTGAATACACTTCATTTTTTTCCTCTTCCAATTTCATCTTTTAAATTATTTATATTCCAACCCTGTTTTTTTATTTATAACAAATCAAAACATTTTTTCTTTAACATTTTGCAATATCGATGAGCCTTTGAGCTTTTGAAAATTGCATAAAAAGCACCATTGGCGATTTATTTTTAATTGCACAATATTGTACTAAAAAACACAAATACATTTTGAACGTAGCCTTTTTGATGTTGGGGAGAAAAATTCAGAAAAAAAATCCATAAAATGTAAGGAAAAAATATCAAGCGGCATAAATTGTATAGGGAGAGCAGACTAAAAGAGCTTTTCATGCTACTTGTTCAATAACGTTTAAACTATAATTTCTATTTTATTTTGCCGTGGGAAGAATAATTTTTTTCTTCGATCAGGTCTTGCTTTGCAGATGGGTTTATGTATCCAATTTTCTATAGAAGTATATTTATTTACCATAAAGTTAAAATCAACAAACATCATTTGTTTTGTATTTTGTACAGTATTCGATTGCTACATAAAGTTCGAAAAGTAGATTAGATATCGAAAAAAAATTTCTTAAGAAATTTAACTAGAACTGAATCAGAATTAAACTACAACTAAATTAGAACTGAACTAGAACTAAACAAAAACAAAACTAGAATTAAACCAAAATTGAACTAGAAATGAATTAGAACTAAACTAGAAATAAACAAAAACGGAGCAAGAACTGAAGTAGAACTGAACTAGAACTGAGCTAAATCTAAACTACAAATGAACTAGAAGTGAACTAGAACTGAACAAGAACAAGAAAATAAATGCATGTCATAAAGTTAAAATCAACAAACATCATTTGATTTGTATTTTATATAGTATTCGATTGCTACATGTAGTTCGAAGAGTAGGATAGATATGGTAAAGAATTTTCACAATTTTCTTAAGAAATTTAACTAGAACTGAATTAGAACTGAACTACAACTGAATTAGAACTGAACAAAAACTAAACTAGAACTAAACAAGAACTGAACTAGAACTGAACTAGAACTAAACTAGAAATAAACTCGAACTACACTAGAAGTGAACTAGAATAGATTTAGAACTGAACTAGACATAAATTAGAGCTAAACTAAAACTGAACTAGGACTGCACTGAACAAGAACTGAGCCAGAACTGAACTACAGTTGAGCTACAACTGAACTAGAACTGAACTACAGCTAATATAGAACTGAAGTAGAACTAAACTAAAAACGAAGTTGAACTAAACTAGAACTGAACTACAACTGAACTAGAATTAAACTAGAACCAAACTAGAACTAATCCAGAACTGAACTAGAACTTAACTAGAACTAAGCTAGAACTGAACTATACATGAACTAGAACTGAACTACAATTGAACTATAACTGTACTAGAACTGAACTAAAACTGAACTACAATTGAACTAAAACTGAACTACAACTCATATAGAACTGAACTAGAAACGAAGTTGAACTAGAACTAAACTGCAACTGAACTAGAAATAAACTAAAACTGGACTAGAACTGAACTAGAACTAAACTAGAACTAAACTAGAACTAAACTAGAATTGAACTAGAAGTGAAATAGAACTGAACAAGAACTGAACTACAAATGAACTAAAACTGAACAATAACTGAACTAGAACTGAACTAAAACTGAAATGCGACTGATATAGAACTGAACCAGAAACGAAGTTGAACTGAACTAGAACTAAACTAAAATTTAACTAGAATTGATTTATAACTAAACTAGAATTGAATTAGAACTGAACTGGAACTGAACTAAAACTAGAGCTGAACTAATAAATTAAATTTTATAGATGAAAACATTTCGATTATCTGTACTATTATACATTACAGTGAAGAGTCCTTTTGGTCACTTGTACTTTCTATCCAATATTTTTATACCTTTCGAATCTGCCTAGAATTGCTGTTTTGAATATTACTTGCCTGGTTTTGTTGTATATGAATATAGAAAAAAAAAATATGCCATAGCTTTAGCGCTGATGATGGTTTGTTCTTTTATTTATTTTTTTTTCCTTATACAATTTTTTTAATTTCCTTATACAATTCTATGATAGTCATTCATAATACCACAAACAAACAACGAATGCCAGGCAACGTGTGCCAAAGACTAATTATAAAATGTTTGATTTCCCCAGATGATAACAGAGCTGGGGAAGCAGAACACAAAAAATAGCAATATTTGTGCAACAGCTATAAAAAAAACTAAGCTGCAAAGACCATAAAAATCTACCATAAAATGATGCTAAAGTGGGAATGTGGATAAATTTATGATAGGTAAAAAAAAAAAAAATCATAAAAATTATAATAACAAAAAAATAATTTTAAATAATTATTTAAATTTTTTTTCTGTTAGAAAAAACCACCAAAATAGATTCAAATTTGTTAGCATTATTTTTATCTTAATATTAATGCGCCAAAAAATATTCCCTATTAAGGGATTTGCAAAAAA
This sequence comes from Protocalliphora azurea, assembly GCA_932274085.1. Taxonomy (NCBI): domain Eukaryota; kingdom Metazoa; phylum Arthropoda; class Insecta; order Diptera; family Calliphoridae; genus Protocalliphora; species Protocalliphora azurea. Next base: position 7,175,893 of record OW026522.1, read on the forward strand.
TAACAATAAGAATTAGAGAAAAACCAAAACTCAATTCAAGATCTTTTTATATTTTGTAGCGACAACAACACCCAAGACATCATCATCAATTCCTTTTTATATTCTTTATTTTTGAGAGACATTAGTGGCAGTCACATTTGTGCTTTATCTGTAAACAGATGCTTCAAACAAATGGTGACAATATTGAAGTTGATGAAATAAAGCATTTTTTAGATGCTTTATCCCCAACCGCCGTCATTATTCAATACATTTTCAAACTCTTACTCTTACACTAAGGAGTGAGTTAGAGTAAGTTTTTCGAAATTTTTACTTTAAAGATTCTTCTCTTTAGTTTGACTTTGCTTTCATCGTCATATACATTTCGATTACTCAATGGAATTGCAACAATTTTCTAAAATTTTCTTTAACATTCCTTTTATAACTCCGCTCTGCTGCTGCCATTCACAGTTGTACAAACAAAAACTATACAATAAGTATTTATGTTTTTTAGTTATGTGTTGGTGTGAGTGAGTGTGACACATAAGGATTTTTTCCTTCTATTACTTTTTAAATGTATGAAATCTTAAAAGTATTTGTGTCTATTGCTACAATTTTGTTGCAAATGAATTCAAATATCCGTACACATACACATACCTTATAAAATTATATTTATGTATCTACGTTGGAGTGTGTTTATGTGTAACAAGGCAAAAGGATTTTATATTACTTTAGTTTGAAGTGTTTTAGGAAAAGTGAGAAAAAACATAAAAGTTTGAAGGATAGAAACCGATTGAAAATTGAAGCTTTATAGAAGGGAAAGAAAACAACAAGAACTGAAATAAAATTGAAATCGGACCGAATTTCAATAAAGAAGTAATGAAAATCTGTGCCAAAGTTTACCTGAAAAGTGGAACTGAATAAGAATTGAAGTCTGGATTAGAAATTAAGTAGAACTGAACTAGAGCAGAATTAGAAATTAATTATAACTGAATTAGAATTGAACTTGAATTAGAACTGAATTAGAACTGAACTAGAACTGAAATGGAAATAACTAGAACTGAATCATAAAAGAATTAGACGTGCATTAGAACTGAAATAGAACTGAACTAGAACTAAACAAGAACTAAATTAGAATTAAACTAGAACTGAACTAGATCTGAATTATAACTGAGCTAAACCTGAACTAAAACTGAACTAGAATTGTACTAGAACTGAACTAGAACTGAACTGTAAATAAACTAGAACTTAAGTAGGACTGAAGTAGTACTGAACTAGAACTAAATTAGAACTAAACTAAAATTGAACTGGAATTGAACTATAATAGATTTAGAACTGAACTAGAACTGAGCTAGAACTGTACTAGAACTAAACTAGAATTGAACTAGAACTGAGCCAGAAGAGGGCTAATAGCAAACTAGAACTGAACTAGAGATGAAATAAAACTGAACTAGAATTGAACTAGAGTTGAACAAGAACTAAAATAGAATCGAAATGGAACTGAACTAGAACTGAACAAGAACTGAACTGGAACTAAACTGAACTTGAGCTTAACTAGAGCTAAACTAAAACTGAACTAGAACTGAACTCGAGTTGAACAAGAATTAAAATATAATCGAACTAGAACTGAACAACAACTGTACTATAACCGATTTAGAACTTAATTGGAATTGCACCAGAACTGAACTCAAACTAAACCAAAATTGAAATAGATTTGACGTAGAACTAAACTAGGAATTAATTAGAATTGAACCAAAACTGAACAGTAGTTGATCTAAAACTGAACTAGATTAGGATTAAAACGTAATTAAAATTAAACTACAACTGAATTATAACTGAACCAGAACTGATCTATAAACAAACTAGAACTGCAGTCGAAGCTGCAAAACTGTAGGGTATTTTTAAAGTAAGATAAAAAAGTATAAAAAATAACATCAACATAATGAAATGAAAAATCAAAAACAAATACATACTAATGTGTTCTTATTGTAACTCGTATATGAAATTGATGTGATGGCATGGCTGCAAATACTTACTTGCTATTGCACAGTTAAAAAATACTGAATATAATCAAACGTTTTTAAGTGAATGTATGTGTGGGTGTCTCTATTGCTCAAGAGCGTGTGGCATGAGTTAATGAATTATATGATGTGCATGGAATTATAAAATACACACATTTGTACATATGTATATTTACACTAGACGACTCATTCAGAAGGCTTCCGCTCACACCAGCTTCAGCAGCAAGACTACAAGAAAATGACAATTTTGCGGATTACCCCGGTTATGTGAAAGTATATGAATGATTTGTGGTTGTTAGAAATGAAAAAAAAAATGTGGAGGAGGGAAAGAATTTTTTAAAAGGAAGAGCAAAGGAATAAAGTTGAAGAAATGTAATCAAGATTTTTGTTGTTGTCTCAGTGTCGTAAATTATATGAGGTATGATTCGGTGTTTTGTTTTTAATTTTATTTGATTTGAAGTTTTTATCTTAAGGATTTCTGTTATTAATCACATCAATTCAAAACTTGAAAGTAAATGTTGCCGTAATGAGTTTTATTTTATTTTTTTGCTGCTATTTTTTGATTTATTTTAATTTACATTTTGTAATAAGGAACAGAAAATTTTTTGATTGAATTAAAAATGGAAAAAATTTTAAAAGGATTTAATGAAAACTGAGATGAATTTAAATTTATTGAAATTTCTTTTCTCAAATTTAATATAAGCAAATGTCTCATTATGGTTTTCTAATTTTCTTTTGGCAATTTTCTCATTTTGTTCTTTTGAAATTTGAAATTAACCACAATCATATGTCTGACTTTGTGGTTAAGAATGTCATCATATGTGTGTTACGGTCATTAATTACCTTCACTCACATGCCTTGTCAGCAAAGGACTTGAGTTACTAGCTAGTAACCGAAAAAATAAACAAAACTATAGCAACAGGGACAAAAAAGAAAGAGTTGCAAACGACATGACGTTGCACACATGCACACACCACAAAAGACTACAAGGACATGTTTGACAAAAGATAAAGCATCTTCTTTTATTGCAGAAAGAAAGTCAATGACTTTTTTTAAGTCACTCGCCAAATGACTGACAGGGTTTAAAAAGAATACACAATAAATTTTATAAGCCAGCTAACTTATAAAGCACCAAATCCTTTAAAAGTTAATAAATGATTTTTTTTAATTCAATACAAATTCTATGAATTTATTTAAGAATTTTATATCCTTTGAAGATTTATCAGCTATATATAGCTTTCATTTCATTCCAATGATATTCGTATATATAATTTTATGTCTTGCTACAATCATCTTTGTTGCATCTCTACTATATTAGTCATTATGCTTCAAATACCCCAACAGAAATGTTTTTAGACACAGACGTATAATAGGGCGATCACCAAAACAACCAAGGATATACATGAGTGACTTCTAACGATAAGAAACACTTGCATAAAATAATTGTTATATACATACACACGTACATACATACACACATAGATGCATTTATACATACATACATACATACATACATACATTTATACATTCATACATACATATAGACTATGTATGTCTATACATACATACATACGTACATACATACATACATACAAACATACATACATACATACATTTATACGTACGTAAGTATTTTAAAATACACTGGTGCATATTCCTATAAACGCATTTAAAATTTTAGTTTTTCTTTCTTTAATTTCTCCTAACCGAAAATAATGTATTGTTAGAATAACGGTACTTTTTTAGTTAAGAAATATTTGTTCCTTGATTTTGTTGTTTTCTTTAATTTGGCAATCAAAACATATTGACGATCATTTGAGTGGAATGTTCCTATAAACGCAGTCGAGAAAATTTGTCTAAAAAGTTATTGTAAAAAAAAGAAATATTAAAAAATGTTGACAGTTTTAGTAGTTTGTTTTACTTAAGCTAAGTTTCTGATGTCAATATCTCTGTCTACTGGAAATATTTTTATTTTAATTGGAAAATATCATCACCTTAAAGGTGCCCGAAGGACAGTCCAGAAAAAATTCAAATTCCTATTTTTCGTGATCAAGGCTATTCTAATAGAGAAAATTGATGAAAAATTAACCGTTCAGAAGCAGTTGAGTTTTTCTTAAAAAAGGGCAGTAATATGAAGCGCGAAAACCAACAAAAGGTAATCAAAAATTAACAAAGAGGCAAATTAATAAAATAAAAGAAGAAGCCCCTCACAATAAATCAAATGCAATGTCAATGTCAAAAGTCATTGACTTTCTTTCAAACATATGACACACATTTTACGAACAGATGTTAACATAAAATAGAAGAAACCAAAATGTAAGCCAATTTTAAAACAGCGTTATAAGGAAAATCGTATAAAATTTGCGTGCAAGTACATGAAATGGACAGATGAGGGGAATAAATTAATCTTTTCTGATGAAAATAAATTCAATTTGGAAGGATTCGGTTTATATTCTTGTTATTGGTATGATTTGAGTTCGAAAGAAATTCGTATGACGAAACGCAATTTCGGTGGAGACAGTGTTATGTTTTTGGGCAGCCTTTTTTGATGCATAAAAATCTAAAATATGTTTTGTTCCAACCAAAATGAAAAGTGCAATTTATAATGAACTGTTGGAAGATGCTTTTCTCTCATTTACGGATAAAAAAATTGATGAACATTGCTTATTCCAATAGGATAATACTGCAATCCATGTCTCGTACCATTCTTAATCGTCGTTTAATGAACTTAGTATCCCACTATTGAACTGGCCGGCTTGCAGTACGGTTTTAAATCCAATGAAAAATATATGGAGGTTCACGGCTCACAAAGTTTAAGAAAAAAAAATGTACAGAATTAAACCATAATTACAATAACGGAGTTAAAACTAAAAATTAAGCAAGCTTGAGATGAAAATGATAGTGATTCTCTTTAAAAATTAGACGAGTCAATACCAGGGAGAATTTTTAAAGTTATCAAAAACAAAGGCTCATCAATTATTAATAATGTTAAATTGCTTCATTAGTTTAGGTGCGTGTATAGGAAGTTGGTTTTGCTAAGTTGGTTGAAAAAGTTAATGTGCGTTTATATGAATATTTACCAGTGTATATATATATTTATATTCGATACACAAAACATTACAATACAATGTCAATGCAATAACACCAAGACACATGACCAATACACCTTTACATGCGTGTTTGGATGTTAGTTTGAATGTTTAAGTTTTGTAGTTCTAGAACCAGTTATCCTAACTAACAGTGAAAGGTTAGAGTAACCATCAGATGCAGTGGTAAAATACACTAAAATTGGCATAATAAATATGGCTTGAAGTAGAACTTTTTTGCCTCAAACATTTTTCATATAAAGGCAAATTTTCTGTTCAAAATTAAGTGGAAGTTCAGTTCTAGTTTAGATCTAGTTCAGGTCTAGTTTAGTTCTAGTTTAGTTTTAGTTTTGTTAAGTTGTATGAAATAAAAATAAAAATTAATCTGTGTTTGCTTGCTTGTATATTATAGACAGCTAAAACGCTGGACTAATATTCTTGACATTTTAACAGCATCATCCCAAAACCCTCAAAAGTAAAACATACTACTTAATTTTTCGATAGGAGCAGGGGGAAATGTACGCTCTAAAACAATGAAAATATTAATTATAGCATATGTGAAGAACTAATATAATAAATACAAGAGTTTTAAAAATAATAAAAGTGTTGAAATTGTGTGGGAATAATTCTCTTATCAAGTTCAACAATTAACATGAAAATGGTGTGGGCATCTCTAGGGACAATGATAGCCCACATAGAAAGAAACTACTTATTAGCAAAAAAGTTAAATACTATTACAGCAAAAGTTTAAAAATTTCACAGGAATATCTTTCTCATCAACTTCCAAATTTCGAATAAAAATGGGACGGATAGGACATGGGAAAATGATACCCCCTACATAATAAAAATACTAAACGCCATGTATCTTAAGAATTATTACAGCAAAAGTCTTAAGATTTTGCAGGAACTAATTTAGGATGAAAATAGGAAGGATAGGATCAGGGATAATAACACCGCCATGCAAAGCTAATATTCTTTGTGGCATATCTAAAAAACAATTATGGTGGGAGCAGATGTGGTCGAGATTAACGTGGGCACCTGCCATGACGGCCTTATCCCACGGTGGTCTCACCACCGGGTGAGTACAATGCGCCAACCAACGCCCCCATGTGCCTGTTAAGAACACACAGGTGGCAATTCGAGAGACTCATTGTCTGGATAAGTCCACTCCCCCTTGCTTAGGAGTTGGAGCTATCTAACCTCCTGCCGCACTATTGGCGACTCGTGTTGCTATGCAACACCACATCGGGACTATAAACCCCTTCCTGCGATTTAGGTTTAAACCACAGCCACCACGTGACTCCCCGAAGGGCCTCTCCAACAGCCAGTCCAGTGCGACAACACCGAATCGATGTTGCCGCACCAGGGGCTACTGGCTCCCGTGGTACCAGATTGTGTTAAGTCTCTGGTCAGGCCCCGAAGGTCCTTTTCTTCCATTATAGACCCACAGACAAGTCCAGGCAATGGTGCACCTTTATGTACCTGCCAAACTGTTACGCTCTCTAGGACCGAAGTTATCCTAGAGTGTAACATGACAGGATTTTTTTTTTCTACCACATTTGAGCTATACATCAAGGAAAAGATTTTATCCAAGAAGACAAGCCGCCGTGGCGGTATGGTGGGAGCACTAAAATGTTGCGGGAACTACTTTTTTATCCTATGGCATCGATGAAATAAAAACAGAACGGATAGAGCCGGGGCCAAGGGTAGCCGCCATATAAAACAAATATTAATTTTCGCATATTTATATAAGTAATATAGAGAAAGTGTTAAAAAGTTGAAGAAAAATGTTTATATACAATTTGAATAGGGCGGTTAGGTCGAGGGAGTGTAGCAGTAAATATTAGTTATCGCATCAAAAGGGGTAGTGAAGCGCACCGGAGTAAAGTAGCTCAGTTCTAGTTCATTTTAGTTCTCGTTCAGTTCTAGTTCAATTCTCTTTCAGTTCTAGCTCAGTTCTTATTCAGTTCTTATTCAATTGTAATTTAGTTCTAATACAGTTCTAGTTCGGTTGGAGTTTACTTTAAATTCAGTTCTAATTCAATTGTTACTTATTTTCTAATATTTGTAAAATACCTTCCATACTACAATTTCTTGTTTATTATCCATTCTGCGAAAAGAAAAACTAGTTCGCTGTTGTAAATGAAAGTGCATTTTCAACTTAAGTGAAGCATAAACTATACACGCAGCCATTCGCCTACATATACTCTCACATACGCAGACGAACAGATGCAGTTTGCTTACAAACATTTTCGCGTTTGCTAATGTTTTTGCAAGAGACTGACTGTGTGTATTTGAGAAATTGTAGTCATATGAAGTGTTATAATAGTAAATTGAAGTAGAGGTGGTAGTCGATGCTGGTAATAGTGGTAGACGTATGTTTATATGTATATAAGTGTGTGAATATTTGTGTTTTGAATTGAGTACAAGTAGTATGCATGTTCATGTTTAGTTGATATTTGTCGCTTTGACACCCTTTTCGTTGTTTTTTTTTCCCAGAAAATAGAGTAGCTGCCACGTTTCTAGCTGGTTGCTAGATGTTGTTTTATTCTTGTTATTATAGTTTGCTGCTGATGTTGTTGTTTGTGTTTATAATAGTCCCCTTCTTTGTCATTGTTGCTGCTAGTTGTATTTCAGTTATAGCATTTGTTAAGTTTTTGGACAGCATTGGCAATTTGCGTGCATTTGACTTAAATGACTTTCGTATGTAAAGCGTCACGAGCACATAAATAAAAAAACTGCATTATATACAATTTATACTAGTCCTTAATGTACACATACATGCACACTTACTTGCTTGCATACTGCACATAAGTATACATTTACGTTTAAAGATAAATACAAGGGAGTGTTTTGTATTTTCATATGCATATGAGAAATTCTGTTCAAATTTGTTCATTTATATATTAAATTTTAACTTACTTATAATACAAACTATATTCACATATTTCGTACTATATTATGTTCCCTTTTCTGCTATTACAATTGTTGTTTTTTTTGCTTTTTAAAGGTTTTTGAGGTTTTAGTGGTCTTTTGTTACAACTACTACTACTCATTGTCATGCCACTATTACTACTCTTCTTTTGCTGGTTATATATTCATGACTGTTTAGTTGTGTGGCTTTTGTACTTTGTTTTGGTAAATATGTTTATACGTTATTTCTATTTTTGCCTTTTTCGAAGATACCAAATCTCTGTGTGACAATTTATATATCTCGTTTTGTGTGTTTATGCATCGTATATTAGTGGATCTTTGGGTTTTTCGTTCTTTCATTCGCTTTGAAAATTTTAAACTTATTATTTTGTTTAACGTTATTTAGTATTTGCTTGTATTTTGCATGTGAGTATGTGTGTGTGTAATTTTCGTATTTGTATTGTGCTTTAGTTGGAAACCAATAAATTTTCAAAAATTGCATTCTAATTTGTATTTGCAACAAATTACTGGGTTGATCTCTGTGAGTGTTATAAAAGGCGTGGTGTATGTTTATCAGCTATTTGTGGAAATTTTTGGCTGAAATGCGAATTAGTTTAAATTTATTTTACGAAAAACAATTTAAGTTTAATTTATGGTAGTTTAACAGGAGACTAGCTAATGGAGGAATTTGTTAAAATTAAAAAATAAATAAAGAGAAAGTGTATGATCAACATATATTAATTTAATTAAAATCACTCATACGCACCAATTTTACACTAAAATGTGTAAAGAGTAGAGCATATTTTTTTTTGGTGCGAAGAATTTTTCGCAGGAAATTTTCTTTGACATAAAAAATTCCTTAACAAAATTCTAGAGAAAATTATGTTCTTATTTTTCTAAAGATATTTTATTTTCTTATTAGGAGAAATTCTAAAGAAAATTAGTTTCTTATTTAGAAAAATTTACTGCATAAAATTAGTCTCTTAATAAGAAAAATATTTAACAGAAAATTAGTCTCTTTTTATGGAAATATTCTACAGAAAATTAGTCTCTTGTTAAGAGAAATTGTCTATGGAAAACAGGTCACTTATTAAGAGAAAATTTCTGTAGAAAAATATACATCTAGGGGAAATGTTCCATAGAAAATTAAACTGTTATTAAGAGAAATTTTCATATTGTATTCAAAATAAGTCTCCTATTAAGAGAAATTTTCTATTGAAGACTATTCTCTAATTAAGAGAAATTTTATATAGGATATTAGTCTCTTATCAAAAGAAAGTTTTATACATAAATTAAGTCTCATAAATAAGTCGTGTTATAAAAAATTTCTATAGAAAATTAGTCCCTCATTAAAGTCTCTTATAGAGGCAAATTTGCTATAGAAAGTCTTTTATTAACAGAAATTCTATAAAGAAAACCATTCTCTAATTAACAGAAATTCTGTATAGAAAATTATTATTTAATAAAGAGAAATTTTTTGTAGAAAATCTACATCTCTTAATAAGAGAAATTTTCTATAGATCACTAGTCTCTTATAAAAACAAATATTTATAAATAAAATTATTCTCATAAATTAATCTTTCTATGGAAAATTTCTGTAGCAAATTATTCTCTTACTAAAAGAAATTTTCTATTGAAAATAAGTCTATTATTAAGAGAAATTTTCTATAAAAAATCTTTTTAATAAGCGAAATTTTCTATAGAAAATTGGTTTTCTGGTTAAGAGAAATTAGATTTTTTTTATAGAAAATTTGTTTCATACTAAGAGAAGTTTTTTAGAGAAAACTATTCTATAATTGAGAGAAGTTTCTTTACAAATTAATTTTATTAAGAGATTTTTTATAGAAAACTAGTCTCTAAATAGAGAAATAAATTTTCTATGAGAAATATGGAAAAAGGATATATATTTTTTATGGAAAATTAGGCTCTCTTAAGAGAAATTTTTTAAAGAAATTTGGTTCTTATTAAGAGAAATTATAAAATTTTCTAAAATAAATCACTTACTAAGAGATAAGTTATATAGAAAATAAGTCTCCAGCTAGGAAAATTTTTCTATAAAAACTAATTCCCTTAAAAAGATAAATTTTCTATAGATAATATTTTTCTTACACAAAGATTTCAAAATTTCAAAATTTTCTGTAGAAAATTAAACAAAGAAATTTTAATAGAAGTTAATTTATAAGAAATAATTTAATATAGAGAAATAAATAATTCTCTGACTGACATACGTTTTCTGTAATAAATTATTTTCTTCTCTAAAAACTGTTGATAGAAATTTGTCTCTTTACTAAAATTTTATTAAAGAAATGGACTTGATGGATGAAAGAAATGTTCTTAATTTGTTTCTTCTTTTCTAAAAAAGTTGTACTCAGAAAATATGTTATGATAACAACATTTTTAAAGAGGCTCTTCATGATATTAAAAAATAAAATATATTGTCAACGTGCTTACCTGAAAAATATTCGACTTACAAATAGCAATGTCCCTTAACAAGTTACAAATGTCTGAAATATATTTATTTCTTTTTCGACCAGTGCGCGTTTTTATGTAATTGTAAGTTCCAGTTTTCCTACTAATTTTATTTACATTTCAAATACATAAATTGGCATTTACCTGCAAACCTTCTGAAACTTTATAATAAATACATATGTAACTACGTTAGTTTTCATGTAAGCTTGCGTGTATGTATTTGTAAATCCTCCTAGTGCGTGTATGTACTTAATTTCTTTTCTGACATTTTGTCGTGTAATTCATTTAACTAAACATATGTGCATTGTTAAATGCGTGCAACTTAATGAGCATTTTGTAAGTGTAGGAACAGTACTTCTTCTTGCTCTTAATTCCTTAAAAGTTAAATATATGTTTTGAAGTGTATGTGTCGTTACCATCGTTTGCCTAATTGATTTGTATAAAGCGACAATTAATTGCAGTTAATTAGATGTTTAGAAGCACCACAAACAGAAATAAAATTTAGGTCTCTATAAGGAGAGTAGGGGCAGGAAAAGCAAAAACATGAAATATTAAGAAAAACATTTTGAACAAAAAACTCACCTGACTTTTCTACACATTGTTTAATTAAAGTATTTTTCATTAAAAATAATTACATTAAATCAATTCAATAAACGGCTTGCTGTTATTTAATACAATAGAGAAATTTTTAGCATAATTTAAAGGACTAAGAAATGGGTCTAACAAAAAATATATTAAACAAAAGAAAAGTGGTTAAAATTTAAATTTACTACTTTAAAGAAAAAGGAAATATGCACTACAAACAATTCAAAAATACATCTTTAAAATTTTAACTTTGTATTGGCTCTGTATTTTTGCTGGTTTTATTTGCTCTTATTGAGTTATTTTATCCTTTAAATTAAAATCTATTTAGTTGCAATTGTGTTAGAAAACACCTTGGAGATTTTTATAATACAAAATAACAATTATGTTGATTAGAAAATTTCATTTAATATTATATGATACAATAAATTAAACTACACGAACATATGCATAGTAAAGCAATACAGTGGAAAGAAAAACTTTAAAAATTTAAAAAAAAAATTTAATTAAAAATGAGATAATTTTAATTACTTTCAGAAATAAAAATAAACATATAAAAGAGGACTAAAACTACTGTAAAAACAAATTTCCCACAGTAAATAATTTTGAAAAGAATTAAAGTTTCTATTGAAAATGTATCCTAACAAGAGACTGATAATTTTCTACACAAAATTTTTCTTAAGAAAGTAATTTTCTATAGAAAACTTTTGCCAAAAAGAGACCATTTTCTTGACAAAAATCTTTTAAAAAGAGATCAATTTTCTAAAAAATTTCCTTTAAAAAGAGACCAATAATTTTCAATAGAAAATTTCCTTTAATAAGACGTAAATTTTTTGTAGAAAATTTCTTTAAGAAGAGGCTAGTTTTCTGCAGAAAAATTCTCTTAATAAAAGGGTGATTTACTGCAAAATATTTCTCTTAATATGAGACTAATTTTCTCTAGAATATTTCTCTAATTTTCTACAGAAAATTTATTTCAATAACAGACTAATATTTTGCAGAAACTTTCTCTTAATTAGAGACTAATTTTCTATGGAAAATTTCTCTTATAAGAGAATAATTTTCTATAGAAAATTAGTCTCTGAATATTTTTCTTAACAAGAGATTGACTTTCTGCAAAATATTTCTCTTAATGAGAGACTGTTTTTTATAGAAAATTTTTCTTAATGATAGGCAAATTTTCTCTAGAAAATTTTTCTTAAAAAGAGACATATTTTCTGTAGAAAATTTGTTGTAATTAGATACTAATTTGTTATGTTTTTATATGGAAATATTTTCTTAACAAAATACTGATTTTCCATAGAAAATTATTTTTAGTATGACACTAGTTTTCTACAGAAAATTGGTCTTAATAAGAGACTAATTCTCTATAAAAATCTCTCTTAGTAAGAGAGCACTTATCTAGAGAAAATCTCTCTTAGCATGAGGCTAGTTCTCCGTAGAAAATTTCTCCTAATAAAAGGCTGATTTACTGCAAAATATTTCTTTTAATAAAAGACTAATTTTCTTTAGAAAATTTCTCTTAATGAGAGACTAATTTTCTATAAAAAAAATTTCTTTATGATAGATTAAATTTCCGTAGAAGACTTCTCTTAATGATAGACCAATTTTCTGTAGAAAATTAGTGTCATACTAAATAACTTAATAAGAGATTAATTTTTTTATATAAAATTTATTTTAATAAGAGAATTATTTGTTATGTTTTCTCTTAATAAAAGATTTCTGTGGAAATATTTCCTAACAAAATACTGATTTTCTGTAGAAAGTTTCTCTTTATATGAGACTAATTTTCTATTAAAAATATTCTTTAATAGTAGACTAGTTTTCTGTACAAAATTTTCTTTAATGAGAAAATTCTTTTAATAAGATGATAGTTTTCTATTTATAATTTTTTCTAATATGGAACTTATTATTCTATAGAAATTTTTCCCTAATAAAAGGCTAGTATTCTAAAGATAATATCTCTAAATAAGAGACTAATAAACAATATCTCTATAGACAGTTTCTATTAAAAGAGACAAATTTTTCTTAAATAGAGACCATCCATATATAGAAAAATTATCTTAATAGGACACTGGTTTTCTCTAGGCAATTTCTTACAATCTCTCGCAACAAGAGACTAACTTTTTGTAGGAAATTTTTTTCAGAAATGGATTATTTCTATATATAAAATATCTTTTAATAAAATACTATTTTTTCATAGAAATTTTTGCTTATTAAAAGACTAATTTTCTTTGTAAAAGTCTTGTTGGTAAGACACTAATTTTCTATAGAAAATGTCTCCTAATAAGATCGCATTTTTCTTAAATATGTTTATATTTCAACTAGTTTATTTTGCTATCCATTGTTCATTTGCACAATACAAGATACAATTTAACATTCTATAATTGTATTAGTTCTAGTACTAATGACTATGATTGTATTACACTTTGGTCCGTGTATGTGTATAATTAATGTTGTTTACATTTTATCATACTTCTCTTTTGCACGATTATTTCAACATATTTGATGATAGCAAAAAAGAAAACGTAGTTTTAGTTAAAATCTATTATTTGCCCCTGTGTTAACTAACTCTAACATTTGATTCCCAGATGATCAAAAAAAAAAAACTATTGAACATGGTTTTTGCATTTGTTAAACAACAAATTTGCCATTGACACTTTACACACTGGACAACAAAAATATGTCATCACTTGGTACTTCTTTCTGTCTCAATAAATGACTCTAACAAATAATACATTCAAACACACCCTTTAAAATCAAGCGACAACAACAACATCATCAACAATAAAATTATATTATATTCTATCATTGGCATGTTTATGGAAATTTAATTTATTGCAAAAATTTTACAACTCAATTCAATCAATTTTATTAACATTATGTAAATTTAATTAACAACAACATTGACTACAATTGCAACAACATTTGGATTGAACACTTGGGTTTAAAACATCAATGCCAGAATAATTCTGGTTATTGTTGCTACTGAGGATGATAATAAAGACGATGGTGCTGTTCATGTTGATCAGGATCATTATTGTCATTATTAATGCAAGTATTTGGTTGCTATTGTTTTTTTTTTCAGTTTTTGTTTTGTTGTTGGTGATTTATTATGAAATTTGTTTAAAATATTTATTGCAAAATTTATATGAAAATTAAAAGAATTTGCTGACTATTTTTGAAATCATTTAAAGGCCTGTGTTTAATATTTTGCAGAGTAAAATTAGTTGATATTTATTGTTATAGTATTTGCTGCATATCTACTTATAAGAGTAAAAGTCTTGTTGGTAATAAAATACGATAGTATTAAATTTTCTTTATCTAATTCATTTAACTTCTTTCTTTAAGCAAAATATAAGGTGCACTAAGTAGTAAGTAATTTAAAAACTGAGGTTAAAATCTCAAAATAGTTCACACCAAAGTCATGTAGGTATAAGATCTTGGAACTTAAGCTGGGATAAGTTCCCAGATCTTATATCTACATGACCTTGGTGTAAAATATTTTGAGATTTTAACCTCAGTTTTTAAAGAATGCACAAATTAGTGCGCTTTATATTTTTCTCTAACCTAAGAAATTAAATTAGACCTTTTCTGTATTTTTTTTTTTTTTTTGCATATGTTAATAAGAGTAATAATAAAAAGCAAGTCTTATATATAATAATCAAATTTGATTACAATTTTTGTCATTGTTTACCAATAATGCAATACTAAATAATAAAAACAATGAGGATAATTATAATTACGTTTTTTTCTAATTTTTTTATAATTAATGCATGTTTTTTTTTTTTAAATACGTACTAAAAATATTGCAAATTAGTCATTTATTAGGAGAAATTTTCTATAGAAAATTAGTCCCTTACTAAGAGAAATTCTATATAAATTTGATCTCTTATTAAGAAAAATTTTCCCTAGAAAATTAATCTCTTATTGGAAGAAATTTTCTGTAGAAAATTAGTCTCTTATTAAGAGAAATTTTCTCTACAAAATAAGTCTCTTATTAAGAGAAATTTCCTATAGAAAATTAATTTCTTATTAGGAGAAATTTTGTATAGAAAATTAATCTTTTATTAAGAGAAAATTAGTCCCATTTTAAAAGAAATTTTCTACAAGAAATTAGTCTCTTATTAGAAGAAATCTTCTGCGTAAAACTAGCCTCTTATTAAGTGAAATTTTCTACAGAATATTGGTCTCTTTTTAAGAGAATTTTACTATGGAAAATCAGTCTTCTAGTAAGGGAAATTTGCCTTAAAACTTAGTACCTTATTGAATGAAATTTTTTATAGAAAATTAAAAAACTAATATCTTATTGAATGAAATTTTCTATAGAAAATGTTTAATTTAGTCTGATTGTGAAGAATATTCTCTAGGATATTGGTCTTTTATAAGTGTAATTGTTTATAGAATATAATTATTTTATTAGGAGAAATTTTCTGTAGAAAATCTGTCTGCTACTTAGAGAATTGTAAATTTAATATGGGAAATTTGCTATAAAGAGCGAGCATCTTAAAAATAAAAATATGGTTTGTTTTTATGAAAAATATTCTCTGTATTAAAATATAGGTCCAAATTTGTTAGCATCTTGTATTTGTTAATGTAGTTTATATATAGTTTAATTTTCATAAATCTAGTCTCTTTATTACTTTTACTCCTTAAAGTATGCCATAAAATAAATTTATTTTGATGATCCTATAAGTATGCAACAGTTAAACAAATTCATATTTTTTTGGGTTTTCAGTAAAATTTACCACAATTTCTTGTTGCTGTTTTCTTATGTGAAAAAAAAAATTAAATCAAAATAATAATGAAAATGTCACATACACATTAAATGACACTCAAGGTGTCAAGCATATTCATCAAGTACTTCATGCTGAAGTGGATGCATATGCAAGTTTTAATGCATGTATATGTGTTTACTTAAAAACATATGTATATGTGTATCTTTAGTATATATTTTTTATAATACTGAAACAAATTTCCGGTAGAAGCAACAAATTTTATACAATATTTTTACACCAACATAAACAGATATTTTTATGTTTGAATGAGTGTAAGTGTATATGAGTTTGCTTGCATTGTCATATTTTTTTGTTTGTTTTATGTTTAAACATGATTTTTTTTTGTTTTTTGATGTTATGACATGTTGTTGATTTTTTAGTCATTTTCTGGAATGTATGTGAATGTGTGTGAAGGGGCGTTTTGGCTGCTTTGTTTGAAAGGGTAAAAGGTGCTGTTGAAAACAGTGTTTTAATTGTTGTTCCATAAACCAAAGACAACAAACAACAGCATCAACATGAGTTTATGCAAAAGAAGGGGATTTCATAAATGCATCAGCCATCAGCATGACCCTTTTGTATAATTTTTTTTACATCAATTTCTTTAGCAGTATGGGGCCTACATATATTTGTGTTTATATTTGTATATTTTTAATTTTTTCTTCATACCAAAAATTGCTTATGCCTGCAAAATAATGATATTGTTAAACTGTCTGTTGTCAGCCTTTTAATTTTTGCATATAAAAATCTCTACAGGATAATATAACATATATATTAGTGTAAATATGTTGATTCTTTCCTCTAGGAGTGTTTCGAAAATCTTTCTGTATATGAATGCTGGTTAAGTTGATTCATCGGTTAGTTTCAATCTTGTCTCTTGCTGAGAATTTATTTTTATTTTTTATTTTTAAATATTATATAATTTACAATATTTAAAAGTTGTCAACAAATTGTGGCAATAGGTTTGAATTGTCAGCTTTAAATGCTAAAATATAGAAAAATGCAAAAACAATATGTTAGAAAAAAAATTTTTTTATAAAAAAAAAAAATATTGTTTCAGGCAAATATATATTTATATTCACGTATATTTTTATATAAGTTTTATGTAAAGTTTTGACAAAAATATCAAACAAAAAACTGAAAACATTTTTTACAGAAAGTCTAAACAATAAAAATTTTCTGAATGAATTAAAAAAAAATCAGAAAATTGTTTATAGAAAACACTTCCCTTAATATTTTTCTATAGAAAACTTGTATCTTAACAAGAGAAATTTTGTACAGGAAACTAGTCCTTTAGTAGGAGATAATTTCTATCAGTCGCTTAATAGGAGAATTTTTCTACAAAAACTTAACTCTTAAAAACTAAATTTTCTAAGAAAAAAAAAAAAAAAGAAAACTACACTTTGCAAATAAATATTTTATAAAAAATTAGTCATTTACACAGAAAAAATTATTACCATATATTTTTTGATTAACATAGTTGTTTCATTTTACATCAAAATTTAATTAATATATTAAAGAAAATTAAAAGAAATAGTAAAAGTGAAACTCAAGTAAGTTTTTTTTCTCATTTAATTTTTTAATTCATTCGATTATCTACTTGATTGATTTAATAAATTTTTGAATTGGATAAAATTTTCTGTTTTTTATCTTTTACAGTTACGGATCAGAGATGAAAATTTTAACAATTTTTAATTGAATGAATTATTTTGGTAATATGAGACTTTCCTCTGTGTAATAAAAAAAAATGTATAGAAAACTAGTCTCATAATTTTTTGTAAAAAACTAGTCCTTAAGTAAGAGAAATTTTCTATATAAAATAGTCTAACAAGATAAATTGTATGTGGAAAGTGAGTCTTTTGTCTCTTATTAAGAGTAATTTTCTGCTGAAAATTGGTCTCCAATTAGGAGAAATTTTTTATAGAAAATTGGTCATGTATTAGGAGAAATTCTCTATAAAAATTTGGTCTCATATTAAGGGAAATTTTCTACAAAAAATTCGTATATTCTTAAGTGAAGCTTTCTGTAGAAAATTCGTCACAAATTTTCTACGAAAACTATTTATAGAAAATAAATTAAAAATTATTTATACAAAATAAGTCTCTTATTAAGAGAAATTTTCTATAGCAAATTATTCTCTTATTAAGAGAAAATTTCTATAACAAATTAGTCTCTTATTAAGAGAAATTTTCCATAGAAAAGTGGTCTGTAATTAAAAGAAATTTTCTATAGAAAGTTAGTTTCTTAATGAAAGATATTTATCTGTAGAAAATTCAACTCCTGTTAGGAGAATTTTTCCATAGAAAGCTATTCCCTTATTAAGAGAATTTTTCGATGTAAAATTAGATTCTTATTAAATTTGTTTCTTATTTGGAAAAGGTTTTTGCATAAAGTTAGTCTCTTATTATGAGAGGTATTTTCTCTACGAAAGAGAAATTTTCTGAAGAAAATTAATAGCTTGTTAAGAGAAATTTTGTGTAGAAAATTAGCCTCTTATAATGACAAATTTACCATAAGAAATTAGTCTCTTATTAGGAGAAATTTTCCATATAAAATTAGACTTTTAGTAGAGAATTTTCCTTAGAATATTAGTCTTTCATTAAAGTAGAAAGCTATTCTCTTTGAGAGAGAAATTTTCTATATCAAGTTAGACTCTTTTTAAATTTATCTGCTATTTAGAGAATTTTCTTAGTCTCTTATTATGAGGGGTATTTTCTATATGAAATTTGTCTCTAATTAAGGGAAATTTTCTATATGAAACGAAAATTTGCTTTTATAACTCGTATTTAAAATGACAAATAAATTTCAATTTTTTGTTGTTTTCAAAATAAAATTTCTAAACGAATTTTCATTTCGTTTTACAAAATCAGGCCGTTGGTCTCTTACAAAAAAAGCTCTTTCGAAAAAAAACTTTCTTTCCAATTTTTAAGCCAAATTTAAGCTTAGCAAATTAGTATCTTTTTAAGAAAAAGCTATTTTTGGAAAATAATATATGAAACTAGCCTCTTAATAAGGAAAATTTTGTACTTAAAACTAGTCTCTTAATAAGATATATTTTTTATAAAAACCTAGTCTCTTAGCAAAACAAATTTCCTTAGAATTGTATATTTCTTAAATTATTCTTAATTATTTGTATATTTCTTAAATTATTCTTGTAATTTAACGAACTTTAAACAAATTCCTTTCTCTCTTTTTTTTCGCCAATTCTGCACCCATTTGCAGCTAACAATTATATAATAGGTTTCTTTTTTGCAGTTCTTATTATTACTTTTATGTTACGTTTGTCTTGCTTGACATTGACAAATAATGAAAATTGTGACAAAAGAATTTTAGGCACTTACCTACACATAAATACACCTTATGCTTGCATTTGCAGTAACTGGTAATAACACTACCAATAGAAAACTTAATACAACAAGAAAAATCGTTTGCAAAAAAATTAAAAATATTAAGAAAAAAAGTAAATATGACGCGTCCATTGTCACAACCTGCCTGAAACATACAAGCACCATTACAGCCAGAACAAAAAAGAAAAAAACAATCGCATCATAAAAAATCATCCAAGCGTTATTTTACTTGTGTGTTAAACCCACTCCCTTTACAAGCAATGAGCTTAACTACTCCAAGTTATTTTAGCATTGTGCATGTGTCAAAATTGGTGCCACGTTGTCCGCAATTTGAAAATATACTGGAGAATATAATTCAAAGATAAAAAAAAAAAATAGGAAAAAATCAACACAGATGATGGTCAACAAACACACACACAATATGGAAAACAAAGGAGAAAAAAATAGAATACGTACTATAAGACAAATGTTTTGTTTGAATATCACACAAACTAACAGAACAAAATACACAATAAATACTGGATTCTTTTGCTCAGGTAAAAATGTCATGGAAAGACTTTACAAGAATCAAAATAAAAAAACTACACTTAAGCTTAAATAAAATCCTGCACCCTTCCACATCTCCATGATATTTTTTGGTGGTTTTCGGTTTGAATTTGTTTGATTTTATGGTATGGACGTCAATGGTGTTTACACTTCTTACACAACCACATTTTAAGTAAATCAGTAAATATGAGAGATATAGTAGGCAATAAGAGATTTAAAAGCACTTTACTGCTACCAAACAGTAATACTTTAGCAAAAATAATGCCTTTCTAAAAAAAGCATGTATTCTTTATACTCCCACTAAGGCTCATTTCTTCTTTAAAAGCTTCAGTTTTACTAAAGTTTCACTCTAAGTACGAGAAATTTTCCAAAGAGAAATATAATCTTTTTACGAGAAATTAATGCCGAAAATTCTACTCTATTTAAGGAAAATTAAGAAAGAAAATATATTTGTTAATAAGATAAAATTCTTCGCAATATTAATACATTGATAAGAGATATTTTGAATAGAAAATTAGCCACTTGCCAGAAAAAATATTCTATAGAAAATTTTCTGAGATAACAGATTTTCTAAAGTGAAATTTTCCTTAGAAAAATATATAATTTTCATTTAAGAAAATAGTTTCATTTAAGAAAATATTTCCTATAGCAACTATGCCTAATTTTAAAAGAAAATGTAAAGAAACTTAGTTTACGTTTAGGAAATTTTCTACAAAGAAAATTGACCTAATCTGAAATTTTTTTAAAAAAAGAAATTCTTTACAGAAAATATATATCACTTAAAGAGAGAAATTTTCTACAAAAAAGTAATCTCTTAAAAGAGAAATTTTTTTTATAGAAAAGTAGTCTATTGAAAAGAGAAATTTTCTATTAGATAAATTCTCTATAGAAAATAGTCTCTTTATAAGATAAATTTGCTAAAATTAAACTAGTCTCTTAATAAAAGAAATTTTCTAAAATAAATCTAGTCTCTTAAAAAGGAGAAATTTTCTAAAAATAAAAAATTATTATCTGTAGTTTTCTGTAGAAATCTAGTCTCCTAACAAAGGAAATTTTCTATAGAAAAATATTCTCTTAATCAGAGAAATTTTCTAAAGAAAACTACTCCCTTAATAAAAGGAATTTTCCACAGAAAACTAGTCTTCCAATTGGAGAAAACTAATCTCTTAGCTAGTGAAATTTTCAGTTGGAAATTAGCCCTTTAATAAGATAAATTTTCTATAGAAAACTAGTCTTTTTATAAGAGAAATTTTTTACAGAAAAATGTTCTTTCAATAAGCGAAATTTTCTTTAGAAATCTAGTGTCGTAATAACATAAATTTATATAAGTATATAGAAAAAAAAGTAATTAGAAATTTTTTTCAGAGAAATTTTTATTAGAAATTGGTCTCTAAAAAGAAAAATGTTCTAAAGAATATTAGCAAACTTTTGGAAGAAATTTTTAATTAAAAATTACTCTTTTGATAAAAGAAATTTTATGTAGAGATCTGTACTCTCATTAAGGGAATTTCTATATAGAGAACTAATTTTTTGTTAAGAAAAATTTTACATAGAACGCTAGTCTACAAATAAGATAATTTTCAATAAAAACTTTATTTTTAAAAGGGACATTTTTATGGTATATATTAGTCCATGAAACAGGGACATTTTTTTGGTTATGTTGCAAGTTTTACAATAATTGCTGCCTGACTTCGTTTGCGTCTCGTTTAGGTGTAGCACACAATAAAAGTGTAAAAATATGTTAAGCGTCAGATAGTTTTAGTTATATTCGTTTGTTTTCTAGTTTTTGCTTTTTTTTCATTCTCATTTTTTATATTTTTTTACAACAATTTTTTAGTTTCATTTTTTTTTTTTTTTTTTGTACTGATTATCAAAATTATTAAGACTTCTTGCTGCTACCAACCACATCTATTTATATACAACAAAGTCACTTTCTTATAAGAGTCATGTTGTTGGTGAAAAAAAAAAATTAAAAGGGGTTGGCAAAAATGCGTGGCGTTAAATACAAAACTAAATGTACGGGAAATTTTCTATTTAGAAAATATCATTTATTTAATGGAATGTAAATTTTTAGCTTGTTTTTTCTGGTATGGTATAAAGAAAAGAATACTTATTTAAAGAAAAATTTATGAAGTACTTTTGCTAACAAAGAGTCTGAGAGGGAGAAATTTAATTTAAGAGATTTTAATAAGTTTGAGGGCATTTGAAAATCAAATTTAAGAAACTAAAATCATTTTTGAATGTTAAAAGGTGTTAAACATTTCAAAAAATAATAATTTCAAATAAAAATTAATACGTGATAGGGAAACTATTTTGGATATCATTTAAGCAAAAACTGGAACATTTTTACTTGTAGTTAAAAATATTAAAAAAAAAATATAAATAATATAAAAATATTATATAAATTCTGAACTTTTTTGATATTTTTATTGTCTCAATTATATCAAATTTTGGGAAATTTATATTATTTTTAAAGCTGACATTCTAGAATTAGCAATGTGCAAGTTCTTAAATTACAAAACCATATTCATATACATATAGTATATTTATTATAGACACTATTCAATCAATTAAATTGATTTGTGTATGAGTGTCTATATAGTGTGAATACAAAAGGACCCTCATTCTTCTTTAACTTAGGATTATGCTAGAGAGTAACAAAAGATGAGAACTTGTTGTTTCATCTATAGTAAGTAGATTTCGAGTACAACTCATCAATTGAATTGAATTTGTTTATGCTTCGTCTGTCATTGGTTTTAATCTTAAATATACCTATGTGCATAACAACGTGTCCATATGGCACTTCAGCATAGTAATTGTCAATAAACAAAGTGTTAGAAAAATAAAAGATAAAATCAACTCATACTCTTTTATAAATATATACACAAAAACAAATTTGTTGTGGTTTATTTACCCAGCAAAAGCTTCCATTTCCAAATAATGCCTTAAAATGCTATTACATTAATACTACACTACTTACTTTTAACACAGTGATGTCATTAGAGGCAACTAGTTGCCATACTTCCAAATCAAATAATGAAATATATTATTAATATAAATGCTTATAAACCTTCTCAGTAGTTACAAAACTAGTTACATGTAATGCAGAAAAAAGTTAACTGTTAACACAAAATAACTTCTAGGAATTGCAGACGGGATATCGATGTTGGCGATGCATTGAAAACCTTGTCGATTAGTAAATATATATCATTACCAAGTTTTTGCTGGGTAACTAAATTTTACCTTGATTTTATATGATTACTTTTAAATTTTTTTTTTAAGGTTTTCGGTCATCTTCACACATTTGTCTGCAAGTTTAATAAATTGGTTTGAGTGTAATGTAATTTTGTGTGGCAAAAGGATATTTTGTTGCAAAGATTTGATTGACTTTGCGGTTGAGTGAGTTTTATTTAGTGTTGACAATATATTCAATGGTATCATTCTTTCACTCAAACACGCATATAAAAATAGAAACCATTTCATTAAGAGATTTGTAAAAACCTCAGCAATTCGATAATAAATTGTTCAAGAAATTTAATTTTGTGAGTGAGAAAACATTATTTAAATATTTCAGTAAAATGTAATTTATGAAGACTAATTTTAAACTGACGTGTTGGCTATTTCCTTAGAATATTTTATTTATTTCCTTTAAATAATGCACTCATTTTCCGTAGGAAACTTCTCTTATAAAGAGGCTAATTTTCTATAGAAAATTTCTCTTATTAAGAGAAGAATTAAAAAGAAATATTTTAGTAAAAAACTACTTTGCCACAGAAAATGTATTTCAATTTTGTCTATAGAAAATAAATTGCTTAATAAGAGATTTTTTTTAAAGGAAATGAGTTTCTTACTAAGAGAAATTTCCCATAGATAATTAGTTTATTATTAAGAGAAATTTTCTATAGAAAATTAGATTTCTATAGAAAATTAGTTTCTTATTTAGAGATATTTTTTATAGAAAATGGTTCTCTTAGTAAGAGAAATTTTGTACAGAAAGTGAGTTTCTTATTAGGGCAAATTTTCTATAGAAACTAGTTTTTTTTTAGGAGAAATTTTCTATGGAAAATTAGTCTTTTTTAGGAGAAATTTTCTGTGGAAAATGAGTCTCTCATTACCAGAAGTTTTCTACGGAAAATGAGTCTTCTATTAAGGGATTAATTTTCTATGGAAAACTAGTCTTTTTTAAGAGAAATTTTCTCTAGAAAATTAATTTCTTATTAAGAAAAATTTTCCTTAAAAAATTAGTTTCGCATTAAGAGAAATTTTGTACAGAAAATGAGTCTCATATTAAAAGAAATTTTCTATAGAAACTAAGTCTAGTATTAAGAGAAATTTTGTATAGAAAAGGAAAATTTTCTGTAGAAAATGAATCTCTTATTAAGAGAAATTTTCTATAGAAACTTAGTTCTTATTAAGAGATATTTTTTATACAAAACTAGTCTCTTCTTAAGAGATATTTTCTATAGAAAATTAATCTCATATTAAGAAATATTTTCTATAGAAATTTAGTCTCTTATTAAGAGAAATTTTCTACAGCCGATGAGTCTCTTACTAAAAGAAATTTTCTGCAGAAAGTGAGTCTCTTACTAAGAGAGATCTTCTTTAAAAGATGAGTCTTTAGGATAAATTTTTTTATTAGGATAAATTTTCTATAGAAAATCATTCTTTTACTAAGATAAATATTCTATAGAAAGCTATTTTTTTAACCAGGCATTTTTTATAATTTTTAATAGCTTACCAAAAAGATTCTTGCTTTGTTTAAGTCCTTCCTAAAATTAATAATTAATATTTACCTGCAAAGAAAAAAAAATAAAAATTTATTAAGGAAATATCCATAACTAGGAATAATTATACATTATTTTTAAATATTTTTGATTTTTTATTTTTTTTTTTTAATTTCTTTTTAATTATGATAAATTCTTCAAGAGGAAACTCATTCCAATAGTTTTATTTGCATATTTTTCTTTATAATTATTGTTTAATATTTTCACTTTGCCAGCCATAATTGTCTTGTTTAGTTGCTATTTGTTGTTGGCCAACATCATTAGCCAGCCAAAGTAATTAAAAACTTTAATATAAATTTCATAAAAAACATTGAAAACTAACTATTTTTCTCATACTAGCAAATTTATTTCTTTTCATAACTTGACATCTTTCAAAAGTAGAAAAAACAAGAAAGAAGGACGTGAAGAATATTATATTTTTTATGGTGTTTACATTTAAATATTAGCAAGGAGAGCTGGAACAGGAAAAAAAACTATGAAGTGTAAAATAAACTTTCTCTAATTTATAACGACAACGTTGCATTCAACATATAATTTTTTAGTTGATGTTGTTGATGTTGACAACATCACTAGCGACAAGCAACATGACACTACAAGTGTATCAATATTTGAGAGATAAAATTTGTTTCATAAATGCATTAAAGTGTTGGCCTTCGTTTCGATAAAAAAAACACCTGATGCTTAAAAGTCATACATCAATGTTGTGAAATTTGTATGCGGATATGTAAGTGCATATGCGTGAATATTTTATGTTGATAGTAATACTGAATGGTTTTATATTTGAAACATAAAATTCTCATAGTCATGCTTAAATGTAATATTAGATAATAAAACCAAATACAGAAGAGAGCAGAAACATTTAGTAAAACTTTTTTATGGAAAATTTCTCTTAATAAGTGACTAATAATCTCTATATAGAAAACTCTATAGAAAAGTTTTCTTATTAATATACTATTTTCCCATAGAGAATTAAGAGACTAATTTTCTCCAGAGAAATTATCTTGTTAAGAGATTCAATTTCTATAGAAAATTTCTCTTATTAAGGGACTTTTTTTTCTATAGAAACTTTTTTGTTTAAGAGACTAGTTTTCAATAGAAAATTTATTTTACTAAGAGAATACTTTTCTATACAAAATTTCTCTTATTAAGAGTCTTGTTTTCTATAGAAAATTTCAGTTCTTAAGATATTAGTTTTCTTTTACTAGGAGACTATTTTTCTATAGAAAACTTATCTTATTAAAAGACTATTCCTCTATGGAAAATATGTCTCATTAAGAGAACTATTTTCTGTAGAAACTTTTTCATATCAAAAGCCGCGTTTTCTACAAAAATCTCTTAAGAGACTAATTTCTATAGAAATTTTTTTTCTAATAAGAGACTAATACCTAATACCTATAGAAAATTTTCCTTATTAAAGGGCAACTTTCTATAGAAAATTATTCTTATTAAGGACTAACTTTCTATAGCCAATTTATCTTCTTAAGGGACTAAATTTCTATAGAAATTTTCCCTTATTAAGGGAAGAGTTTTCTATAGAAAATTTCTCCTATTAAGACACTAGTCTACTGTCGAAAATTTCTCTTATTAGAAAACTCATTTTCTATGGAAAATTTTTCAAGAAAAAACCAATTTTATATAGAAAATTTTCTTTAATAATAGAGTAAATTGCCACAGAAAATTTGTTTTAATAAGAAACTAATTTTCTTTAATTTTTTTTAGTAAAAGTCTCTTGCTATTTTCTTATTAAGAGACTATTTTTCTATAGAAAACATATCTTGCTATGAGGTTAGCGTTCCGTGGAAAATTTCCCTTAATAACATAGCAATTCGCTACAGAAAATTTCTCTTACTAATTTTTATAGACAATTTCCTTTATTGAGAGGCAAATTTTCTTTATTTTTTTTACTAAAAGTTTTTCATTATTCTCTTATTAAAACACTATTTTTCTATAGAAAATTTATCTTGCCATGAGGGAAGGGTTCCATGAAAATTTTTTCTTATGAAGAGTCTAATTTTTTATAGAAAATTTCTTTGAAAATACAGTAATTTTTTAAAGAATACTTATCTTGTGGACAGATTATTTTTCTGCAGAAAAGTTCTCTGATTAAAAGACTGGTTTGCTTTAGAAATTATTTTTCCTTAGGAAATAATTTTCCTATGTTACTTTTTTCTTCTTCTGATGGAAACTTCCTCTAGAAAATTTTCTAGTTAAGAGAAAAATTTGCTATATTTTTACTCCATTCTTTAACATTGAGATTAAAATTAGTTCTATTTTACACTTATACATCAAGCTTGCGTTATGTGTCAAATATTATTGTTGTTAGAATTACTAATACTCACCCTTGCTCTCGTTAAAACTAATGCATTTTGTGAAAATAAAACTTGGATAACTTCTGAAAATTTCGCATGCAAACTATTTTTGAACAGGAATAAATTGGAAAAAAAATAATAAAATGACTGCTTTATATGAAATGAAGGCAATGATAATGGTACGCTCTTACTCATACAAATGAATATAATTTTCACTGTGGGAGTGCATGTGTGAATATATAAATAAAACACAAAATGTAAACCTTCTTTAGCCATTGGTGATTGGAATGGATAAAGTATTGAAAATATTTTAGAATTATATAAAAAAAAATTTTGGATTAAAATATAACTTAACTAACTCGTTTGAAATGTTAATATTTTCATATATTCTAAATCATACATTATATTTAAATTATTTTTACCTTTAAATCTACGGCAACCCTCGGATTTACTTCATGTGTTTTATGCTATATTTTTTATATTTTTTGAATACTCGTAAAATTGTAATGCATTTAAAAGAAAATTTAATGCATTTGCCACATGCATTAATCACTTTTGATGCTCAACAGTCAACACACATACATCCACATAACTACAAGCGCACCAATGCAATATATATTACAACACAGCTACGACAATCAGCAATAGTATAACAGCTCCTGCTGCTACCGTTCTTATAATAATAGCAAAAGCAAACCAACATCACATAGCCAGCCTTGTCATCAGCAGCATACAAAAGTAGCACTTTTTCCTTTCCTTTTTTTTTGTTGTAGTTGTAGTATACGAAAAAGTGTATGTACTTTAGTATGAGTTAAAAACGTGCCTGGACTGTTTAAACTAAGTATGATGAGGATGACGATTTCAACAACAATGATGATGATGTGGACAAAAATTGTTACTTCTACCTTCAATGAATACCCCGACTCTTTCTCCTATCGATGACTTTGGTGTTACTATTGTATGGTTATTGTTTGTGACCGCAGGGTGCATTTTTGTTACATGATAAAAATTGCAATTTCATTTTGTGTATCTGTATTTGTATGTGCTTTACGCCATTGCTTCATATTTCCCTTACACATGAAAGCTTTTAATGATGTTTGATATCACTTATGAATGGGCTCAAGAAAATAGACCATGGAATTTAGTATGAAAAAGAAAAATCGCAAACAGATTTCTCTTTTTGGGAAGAGTTCTGATAAACAAATAAATAAAAACTTCCAACAGTGAGATTCTGAAAATAATCTGTTTTAATATAGTTTGGCTTAATAATGCATAATTTGAAGGGAGTTTTAAAAATGGACATCAACATAATTTTAAAATGATAATCATAACCAAATCATAGTACATGATCTAGTCTATATTATAATCAATAGTCTATTCTATAGTCTATGAAGTAGACTAGAACTTAGCTAGAACTGATTTAAAAGTAATTTAGAACTGAATTAGAGCTAAACTAGAACTGAACTTGACGTGAACTAAAACCAAACTAGAACTGGAAAAGAAATGAACTAGGAATGAACTGGAACTGAAATAGACATGAGTTATAATTGAATTAGAACAGAAGTAGACGTGAACTAGAACTGAATTATGATTGAAGTGGAACTGAACCAGAACTGAACTAAAACCGAACTAGAGCCGAAGTAGAACTGAACTAGAAATGAACTGGAACTGAAATAAAATTGAGGTATAACTGAACTAAAATTGAACTAGAAATGAACTGGAACTGAATTAAAACTGTGGTATAACAGAACTAGAACTAAACTAAAATGGAACTAGAACTTAAATATTATTAAACTAGAACTGAACTAGAAATTAACTAGAACTGAACAAATACTGAGGTATAAGTAAACTACGAATGAACTAGAACTGAAACAGAACTGATCTAGAACCGAACTAGAAATTAACTAGAACTGAACAAGAACTGAGGTATAACTGAAGTAGAACTGAGCTATAACTGAACTAGAACTAAGTAATTAAACTACAACTGAACTAAAACTGAAATATAACTGAAATTCAACCGAACTAGAAATGAACTGAGACTAAACTAGAACTGAGGTATAACTGAACTAGAACTGAACTAGAACTGAGGTATAACTGAACTAGAACTGAACTATATCTGAACTAGAGCTGCGCTAGAGTAAAATAAAACTGAAGAAGAAGTGAACTTGAACCGAACTAGAACTGAACTAGAACTGTACTCTAATTGAATAAAAACCGAACTAAAAGTGAAATAAAACTCAACTAGAAATGAACTGGAGCTGAACTTGAACTGAATTATAACTGAACTAGAACTGTACTGGAACTGCACTAGAACTGAACTAGTACTGAACTATAATTTAAAATATAAAAGAAAACAATATGTTTTTATAGAAATATAATAAAATAAAAATTAACTTAATGGTGTGTATTTCATTGTCTTCGTCACTCGTCCATTGGTCTCAGTCTTTTTGTTTGCCAACACACAGTATTTTTTCTTAATATTTTGTATTATTTTTATATGTTTTTCATATTTCTTAAAGAAATTTTTTATAATGCAGTCCCGTAGAGCTATTCAGCTTATCTGCGAGAAATAATAAAAATATTTTCTTTGTGTTCAATTTCAATGATAGTTCATTGTAAACTCATGAGATAATTATTCATTTTTTTTTAATTTTTTATAGGAATTTGTATTACCTAGAATATCAGTTGGTAGTTTATTTGAACCGCATTCATTCGAAAAATGTTCTATTTTGTATCTTCCATGCGATTTCATTCTCGTGTTATGATTGTGGTTGATTGGTTGTAAAAATCTGGTATCGTTAACAAATTCTTTTATAATCATTGTATTATATACGAATATTTAGCACATTTAATTTTTTGGTAAGACTGTTTATGTCATATATGTTGCTGGAATTTGATGGGCTGTTGTAGTTATCTCTAATGTGGTGTTGATAATTTTTCCAAAGTATTTTTAATAGAGGCTATTTTGTATTTTTTGCAATGTCCTTTTATGTTTGACATTTCCTACCACCCCTCCCCCCCCATGCTGTTATACCATGTCTTATGTACGATTCAGCTAAGGAAAAGTACACTTGATATAATATTTTATATGTGACGCAATTACTTTAGTGATACATTATATCAGATGTTTTTCTTAGTTTCTTTTGTAGACTTTCTGAATAATTTTTCCATTTGAATTTTCTGTCTATGATTACTCCCAAATATTTGTACGAGGTGACCATTTCTAAAATTGTTGAACATGAGTCATTGTTGTTAGTGTTATTATTAAATATTTTGTGCAGAAATTCTGTATTGTGGAATTTGATTTCTATATTTTATTCTGCATAACTTTAGTCTTATTAGCATTAATAATAAAGCCTTTATTTTGCACCATTTTGTAGCAGTATTTAGATGTTTATGCATTTTATTTTGTGCGTTTTTTAGGTTATTATCGGTAACTATTATGGCGGTATCATCAGCATAAGCGAAAGTTTTATAATCTTTCAAACAATTCGTCATATCATTTGCGTATATTATGTACAGAAATGGTGCCAGTTTAGAGCCTTGTGGAACTCCGTAGTCATATGTCTGTTTTGCACTCAATTTGCTGTTGATTTTTATACAATAGTTTCTGCATTCCAAGTTGCTTTTAATATATTTCTATATATTATTTTTGATACCATTTTTTTAGTATTTCTAATAATTTAGTGTGGAAAAGAGTGCCGAATGCTTTATTAAAGTCAATAAATTGAACTACTACATGCATATGTTTACTTAAACTTCTTCTAACATAATTTAAGAAGTTTCCTAATAGTAGGTTTATATTTTTTCTCTTTTGGAAAATAAAATAATCATTTATAATAATTTTATATTTTTTGAGGCAGTTTTTAAGTCTTCTAACTATTACTTCTTCAAAAATTTTGTCTATAACAGAAGGAATAGCAATTAGTCCATAATTATTATAGTCTGTTGTATTACTACTCTTATATATTGGCCTAACTATTGAGGTTTTCAGCACATTTGGCACAGTGGCTCAATCCAAATTCATATAGTGATAACTGTACAGAAAAACTTATGGCTAATTTAATATATTTTAATTTTTGTACAAATCATTTAAAAGTATTTTGCGGAAATAGTCTTTAGCGGAAGTGGTCCTTAACAAAATGATATTTGTTTGCTATCGTAAATTGCCCTTTTGTACGGTTTTGGCAGTACCAAAGCAGAGTTTGTTTGCGCGTTTGTTATATCCTATCTATTTTGGTTTTATTGAAAATTATATATTTTACTCCGTTAAAAGTTATGTCAGTTGAATTCATTTAGAAAATGCTTCAATTTATAACGATTGCGTTTCTGTTTTGATCACTAATGAAATTTGGAAATAGTGTCGTGCCTTTTTTTATTTAAAATATATATTTTTATTAATATATGTATATTTTATATACTACTATACATGAATACATAAATTATTAGTTATGGCATCATTATTTCTCACCAGCATAATTGCACATTATCTACATACAAGGGCGGACCAATAAGTTCGTGACTTTTCGAATTTCCCTCGTAGTTCTATGAAATGTAACACTATTCTCACCAAGTATCACCTGTTAGTAGACTACTGGCAAATTTTGAGCAAATGCCGCCATTTACTTTGCGTAAAAAATAGGATTTTTCGAGGTCCTTACAATAGGCATTTGTTTGGTCAATAATTTCATCGTTGGAGCTGAATCTCTTTCCACCGAACCAATTCTTTAGGTTTGGAAATAGGAAGTAGTCACTAGAGGCTAAATCCGGAAAATATGGTGGATGAGGTACCAATTCGTATCCCAATTCATGGAGTTTTGCCATTGAGACTGCACACGTGTGCACCCGTGCATTATCTTGATGAAAAAGGACTTTTTTCTTGGCAATATGGGGTCGTTTTCGGTTTAAATCCTCATTAAATCGGTCTAATAAGTTGGCATAATATTCGCGGTTTATTGCTTTTCCCTTTTGAAGGTAATTGATGTGGATTATCCCGCGTATATCCCAAAAAACTGTTGCCATCACCTTATTGGCCGACAAATTTACCTTGGCCTTCTTCGGAGCAGGTTCACCCGGAGAAATCCATTGTTTAGTCTACTGCTTGATCACCGGAGTATAGTAAAGGATCCATGTTTTATCCAATGTTACAAAACGCTGCAAAAACTAATTCGAATTGCGGTTAAAATAACTCCAAACAATCCTTTGAAGTTTTCACACGTTCACGTTTATGGTCAATTGCTCAAAATTTTACAGTAGTCTATTAACAGATGATACTTGATGGGAATAATGTTGCATTTCAAATAACTGCGAGGGAAGTTCGAAAAGTCAAGGACTTATTGATACGCCCTCGTATTATACACTGTGTGTTACGGTTGAACTATATTTCATTTAAAAAAGTCTCCATTATTAGTTAATATTATACAAAAGTTTCGCTTCTCTACACCAAATTTTTATACAAGCATAAAAATACAATACAAAAATACAAAAAATACAATTCTAACATTCAACCTGAATTATTGTACATATTATAGAAAATGTAAAAAAAAAAAATATTAAATAAAAAATAAAAATTTTTTTAAAATCTGGAAAAAATTTAATATTATTTTTATTGATTTTAATAAACCATATTATTGAATTTCTTAAGAATTTTCAAATATTTCGAATTTATAAATAGTAAAAATATATAAAATATAATTGGTTTTATGAATTTAGTAATAGAATATGGAATTTAATTTTTTCTGTGTGGTGTTAAAAACATTGCATTTCTCAGATGTTTATGTCGTATTCCATCAGCTCCGGCACCTTTTCTAATATTAAATTTAAAATTGTGTTTGTTATTAAAGGTTCAGGAATATTAGTTGTTTTCATGCCATAGCAATGTAGGATTTTTTTTAAGATTTATATTAATGTTTAAACAAAATTAATTTCTGATATCGCATAATTTTTCATTTTTAAAATATTTTATTATAAAAGAGTATATTTGTTGTTCTTTTGCCAATAATTTAATTTATAAATTTCCATATTGCACGCATATCATATTTACTTTAAAAAAAAATTTAGTTTTATAGTAATTGTCCTTTTTTTCAAGATAAATATTTTTATTTAATATATTTCTAAACGTCTTATATTCTTTTTCATATATTTTGTTATTACGATTATTTCGCCATTTTTAAAAAGTTTATCCCTTAGGTCATAATATTTTATTATTTCTTTACAATTCCTCGGATTTGTTTCTTTACAAATCCACGGATTTTAAGATCTTTTTTTAAACGTATTCTCCATTTTATTTGATTTTTTGTAAATTTCACTGAATTTTCATTTAAATTATTAAAGAGATCATTTATGTAAGAATTTTGTTGCACTAGTACATTCCAATTTGTATTTTGTGTTTGGTAAATTATTTTATAGCTTTTATCAACACAACAATACAAGTTATAGTAGTCTGATATTGTTTTTGTTAACATATTTTTAAACTTTTTTATCTATAATCAAAACTATTTTACTTACATACAAATGTATATAAAATAACATTTTTCTTTTCACACAAAAATTTTGTTTCACCCATACTTGTAAAATTTGTTATACAGTTTATTTTTCCAGCCGAGATATGACTCAGTCTGTCCAGGTTCGTTTCGAAGGCCTGCTTCCTTTGAAAATAAAAACCAAATTACCTTAGATAGTAATAGAAATTCAGAACAAAGTTGTTATTTATGAAAACTTACACTACTTAAAGCTACGGTGAATACTAGGGTACGTTGAAACGATGAAACTGGTACGATGAAGCGTTGAGACGATAGTGGAAACTGGTAAAATATAGAAGAAAAACGGTTTTGTTATTAATAACACTGGTGCTTATTCGGTTTTCGTTATCGGCAAAACTACTTTGTTCTTGGGAAGAATTTGAAAGTTCTCATGTTCGGTAAATATACAAAAAATAATTACTTCGGACTCAAAAGAATTCGGAAGCTTTGAATTCGGCTAATTACGAATGCAAAGTACGAAAGTAACTACTTCGGACTCAAAAGATTTCGAAGGCTTTGAGTTCGGCTAACTACAAACGCAAACTACTTCGGACTCAAAAGAATTCGGAGGCTTTGACTTCGGCTAACTACGAATGCAAAGTATGATAATAACTACTTCGGACTCAAAAGAATTCGGAAGCTTTGAGTTCGGCTAACTACGAATGCAAACTACTTCGGATTCAAAAGAATTCGGAGGCTTTGAACTTGGCTAACTACGAATGCAAACTACTTCGGACTCGAAAGAATTCGGAGGCTCTGATTTCGACTAACTATGGAAGCAAAGTATGAAAGTAACTACTTCGGACTCAAAAAAATTCGGAAGCTTTGAGTTCGCCTAACTACGAATGCAAACTTCTTCGTACTCAAAAGAATTCGGAAGCTTTGAGTTTGGCTAACTACGAGTGCAAATTACTTCGGACTTAAAAGAATTTGGGAGCTTTGAGTTCGGCTAA
Organism: Protocalliphora azurea; assembly: GCA_932274085.1. Classification (NCBI taxonomy): domain Eukaryota; kingdom Metazoa; phylum Arthropoda; class Insecta; order Diptera; family Calliphoridae; genus Protocalliphora; species Protocalliphora azurea. The sequence continues at coordinate 7,210,175 of OW026522.1, forward strand.
CTACGAATGCAAACTACTTTGGACTCAAAAGAATTCGGAGGCTTTGAGCTCGGCTGTCTACGAGTGCAAATTTCTTCGGACTCAAAAGAATTCGGAGGCTTTAAGTTCGACTAACTACGGAAGGTTCAGACAATAGCAGCATTGTACATTAATGTGGTTAAGTTAAATAGAGTTTGTATAAAAGTGAATTTGTAACGGTACGTTGCAAATTGCAAACGAATTTCGAAGTAGGCCTTTTCTCTCCCTATCTCCCTCTATCTACTACAATATAAAACGAGAAAGAAAGTTATAGTAGATCAAGACCGACTATAGATATCCTACACCATTGTGTATGAGCATAGAAATTCAGGAGGGGACTTATACTACACCTGTGGCCAATTTTATTAAATGTAAAATAAAATAAACAAATACAGAATAATGCGTTGATATTAACATACAGATGATTTTATGCACTTAAGGGCGATTCCTGGAAGTAGGTTTATGTGGGAACTATAGCAAATTATGCATCGATTGTTTTAAAATTTCTCAATGTTGTTTTTAATTACATAAAACTTATTTGTTTTGAATTTTAACTTGAAACTAACATTCATTTGCTGATTTTCGGAATATGGATTTATATGGGATCTATGATCAATTGTAGATCGATCTCCATTAAATTGGTTGCAACGATTAATACTTGTACTCTTCTTTGTACCAAATTTCATTAAAATATTCTTATTTTTAAGGCATTTTTGCACCAAATTTAATTAAAATATTCTTATTTTTAAGGAATTTTTCAGTGCTTAAACTGTATTCCGGGGGGACATTTGTATGGTGGCTAGATGAAACAATGGATCGATTACAACTAAGTTTAATAGGCTTCGTCCTAGTATCATAAAAGTTCTACATGGCAAAGTTCATTGAATTATCTATAAAATTGCAACACGTACTTTGTGCACAAGGATTACACGGACACGGAGTCAGCCAGATGGACGGACGGATATCGCTAGAGCGATTTAAAATGTGATTCCGAGTTTAATGGTTTACTTTAAGGCAGGTGCTGGATAACTTTATCTGTGCGTTACAAACATCAGCACATACGCATAATACCCCAACCACATACGGTGGTGTAGGGTATAATCAGATTTAAATAAGAAAAATTGGCGTGTGTGAGCATTTTAAGAAATCGCACTTTACCATTTTTACAGGAAAAAATCGTCAAAATGCAGATAAATTGGCAAATCTGGCAACAGTGGTTCATTTGTTATTTTTTTATAAACAAAATGATAATATTAATTAACTAGAATAATTGATTTTGGCTTAAATTTCAATTAATTTTTTTAATCAAATTAATTGAAATTATTATTGAATTTCTGCCTAAAATCAATTAAAAATTTTATTGGTTCAATTATACAATTAATTTAATTCCCCCTTCAATAAGAACGCATGAATTTAAATACAATTATTTATTGAATTGTTAAAAATATTTAAATAATACAATATAAGTAAAATTAAACTAAAAAAATATTAAAACTCCAAATTTGTTTGAGGGAAACGAATTTTAATATATATATAGTTTCATCTTGGAGTCATATACACCCTGTCGAAATGACAGATAATCACGTAAAAATTAGCTTTTTGAAATCTTTGACAGCAAGTATCTCATGAAGCCTGTGACTTCGCTACCATACATTAAATTTTGGTGTTATTTAATCAGATTTTACAATAATGTATGTAGGTATGTATGTATGTTTAATAACATATTTAAAGTATGTGATCAATCAAGTTGGACTCTTAAATTATAATTAAATTATAATTTTTATATTAATTATAAAAAATTAATATAAGATAATTGTTCTCAGTGTATGCTACTAAGAACAAAATAATCTAGTAATGCCATAAGTTAATTTTCTCCAACAAAAAGTAATATTATCGGTTTTCGTTAAAAGACCGATGGGTTGATGAAAACCCAAAAGAAAAACGATTGGCCTTCAAATTGTAAAAGTTACTTGATATCTGGCGGTCGTACCCTTAACAACTTATCATCTTACACTTGGCATCTTACCAACTTGACGGCTGAGAGTCAACATCTTACCATCTTGCTATTCTACACTTAACATCTCAGTATCTTATCATCTTAAACTTAGCAACATACCATCTTACCATCGAACCGTCACGATCAGCCTAAATAATACTTACCTTACAATAATTATTCGTCATACTTAACTTAATCTAAGTTACCTAAATCTAAGAAATCTTGTGTAATAAAGAACAAAAACAAAAGAAAACAAACTTCAATCCTGGATTTCCGTGAAAGAAAAGGTGAGATATTGTTGTAACTAGAACCAGCTGCACCACTAATTGAACCCCCCTATTTTTTTATTCCCAAAACCCCCCCTAAATTATAGTTACTTTTATCAAAAGAGTAATTATAATTCATTCTCCATTATAGATTGATAACCTCCTTTTTATCGCCAACAACCCCCTCATCGTTATTATATATAAGGAGAAATTACATACAAGTGGACAACCCCACTCGTGTTCATTATGTAATGATTAAACTTATATTTAATTCCCGAAAACTTTTCATAAAAGCGCTCATCTCTGCAGGGCATTCCAATGACTATGATATTATCCAACCTGAGTGCTCTTGCAACCTAAGACAAGATACAAATAAAAATATATTAGATGTCTTCAAGAACTATCAATATGAACTGACCTTATATACATATATTAATAATATTTCATAAAACAGTTTTAAACAAACAAGGATCTTAAAATTAATTATAACTTCCAGTGCCAATGACGTGATCATCTGTAATAGCATTAAAAGATTAAAAATCTCGTCAAATATTTGAAATTTGTATTATACATTACCGAGGACTGAGAAAGTTATATAAATCATTCGTATTGCTATTTTTTTAACGAAGGGATTGAGTCCAAACAGTTGAAAATGGTTGCAAATTGAATTTAATTTATTTTTATATTTTTTATTGACACGTTTTCTTTCTTTATATTTTTAAAGAGCTGTTGATTTTTGTCAAAAAATTTTAAACCAATTAAATAATTAATTATATTAATTAATAATATAATTAAATTTCAATATAAAATTAATTAATCATTTTATTAAAAAATTATTTGGGATAATTTTTTCTGTGTTGCATCGGTGTGGGGAACGATAAACTGACAAAAGAGAAGTAATTTTGTTGTTAATTTTTATATCTAGCTGTATCATTTCCAAAGAGTTAGCCACCGATTTGATTAAATAGAAAGTTCTTTGCAGTATAAGCTGGAATTCCTCAGCCTCCATTTTCTTTGTTGAAAAATACTGAGTTAATCCCTTTAATATTGTAAAATTGTTTTTCATGCATAACACCCACCTTCAGGTATACCAATCGACTCAGAATCACTTTTCGAGTCGATCTAACGATGCCCGTCCGTCCGTCTTGCTGGATGGCTAGCTGGCTGGCTGTCCATGTAAACCTTGTGCACAAAGTACAGGTCGCAATTTTGAAGACAATTTAATGAAATTTGGTACGTAGGACTTCCATGGCACAGGGACGAAGCCTATTGAAATGGGTTATAATCAGTCCATTATTTCATCTAGCACCCATACAAATGTCCTCGCGGAATAGGGGTTTAACCATCATAAATTTCTTAGGTATGGCATTATTTTAATGAACTGAGGTGTAAGGAAGTTTTGCATAAATATCAATCTTTGTGACATAATTAACCATAGGTCCCATATAAAACCCTCTTCCGAAAATCACTTTAACGTGCATAAATCATTTTAGTATCAGGTTTTTATTCGGCACAAATAAGGTTTATATATAAGTGGAAATCACAGTAATGAATATTTTGAGGATCCCTTCATAATTTACCATAGCTCCCATATAAGCCGACTTACGGGAATTACCCTAAAGTGCATAAATTGATATAAATATTAGTATTAACGTAATATTCTGTATTCCTATATATTTTATTTTACACTTAGTAAAAGTATCGGTACACAACTACCCATATGTCAAATATAAGACTCCTCCACGAATTTTGATGGACATACAGAATTGTGTGGGATATCGTATGGTCTTGCTTGACCGACTGTAACTTTCTTACTTGTTTTTATTTTGATTATTATAATATTTGTTGTTGAATAAAATGGTGAAAAGTTTAGTCGTAGTGATCGTATATTAGTGATTTTGGATAAATTAAGAAGTCTTTATTAATTTCATTAAAATTATTTAAAATTATTTAATTATTTTTATTTTAAAAATAACAATATATATATAAATTAATAACTAAAAAAAGCGTATTTAGAAGATTGGAAAAGAATTCGATATCTGATGAGTTGCTGATAATAAGTAAGGGGGTTTTCTGTTTTACGTGCAAATATATTGCTGAACTGGAATTGTATTAGAACAGAACGAAACTAGAACTGAACTAAAACTGCACTAGAAATAAACTAGAACTTTATATTTGAACATCAATAGATAGATTTGATCTTCATTTCAATTAGAATAAAAACTAATCTTTTACTTTAGCTAAACTTATAATTTCTTTGTTATTGAGATATTTGTTATTTCTTTAGGATTTAAAATTGTTTCTTTTTTGTTTATGTTTTAGAAAATTTACTTTGTTTCTTCCTAATTTATCCCCGCAATTTTAACTCTTTGTATTTTGAAAACTAACCCTTTTTGTATAAATTTTTTCTTATATTTCCAAAAATCAAATATTAACTTTGTTTCACCTTCAAGCCACGTACACATAAAAAAAGAATAAAAACTATATCAGGGTTTCATAGTTAAAATTGAATTTAATTTCCAACTTCGCTACAGGGTTTCATTTCTATATGCATACTTTCATATTTTTTCCCCCAAACGCAAACAAAAACGAAATATAGTATATGAAAGTAATATTCAAACATGACATAAACATAAATGCTACAAAATTTTCAACATCATCATCGTCAATATATTATACTATCTTTCAGCCAACTTTCATCTATCTTCCCCAATGCTCAAAGCAAGTAAGTTTTCTATTAAATAGAAATCTATTGAAAAAGGGATGATGTTGATGATGCCGATCATCATCATCAATATTTATTTTTTGTGGAAATTGATAAACTTTCATATATTGATATCAATTTCTTGGTAACCATAAACCATCAACTAATATGTGAGAGGAGGAAAGAGAGAGGGAGAGAGTAGAAAACGAATTGAAAATGTTTGTAACTTGAAATGCTTGTTTGATGTGCAGCAATATGAAGCGTTTCTGTTTTCAATTTTGTTTGATTTTTCATTTTCAACAAAGAATATTTCTTGTGTTAAAAAAAAAAAATAGTCAAAAATGAAGAAGAAAACAAAAAAAAAATATAAATAATATTACAACAAAACTTTTGAGTAAAAGTATTATGAGTTATATATTTTTAACTTTATAGTAAACTGCTGCTACTGCAACTGCATTAGTAATACACTGCCTGGGTTTCATCGTCATCCTCAGCATCAACAGCAGCTAAATATAAGTTTAACAAAATCATCAATAGTGTAACACAAGTAAAAGCATTATTATGCAAAACTTTTTATTATTTTTCTGTCTATATGTAGTATAGAAAATTTGTATGTATTTGTTAGGGTATTCACTTTACTCGACTTTTGAATTCTTCGAATAATCAAATAACTTGAAAATGTTGTTTTTAAGTTGTTCGAATAATTGAGTAAAAAACTCTTCAATTTCTTAAACTATTTGATTAATATTTGCATTAAAATTTTACTAGTTTTTAGTTTATATAAAATGTATAAAATGTAAGTTTGTGATTCCATTTGTAATTTCCACAATTTTCATCGAATAGTAAAAAAGTTTGTATTGTATTATAAGAATTGATGTCGATAGAACGATGTCCGTCCGTCCGTATGATATATATATATATATATATATATATATATATCAAACGATCGGAAATCTTTTCAAGAATTTTGCCATTGCAGTTCAGCAAGATTGGTTCATTGATGGCGGAATATATATATATATGATTTTCCTCCTGCTCAAATCATACCACTGCCTCCACGGATATTACGTTTCGACATACGAATTTCGTTCGACCAAGAGCAAGAATATGAATCAGTACCGTTCAAATTGAATTTATTTTCATCAGAAAAGAATACTTTATTCCACTCACCATGTATTTGCGCGAAAATTTTAAAAGATTTTCCTTTTATTTTTTTTAACATTGGCTTACATTTTAGTTTCTTCTATTTTAAGTTACCGTCTGTTCGCAAAATGTTTGCAATATATTGCAACATATTACATTAATTTGCTTTTTAATAATTTCTGATTACCTTTTGTTAGTTTCCTCACTTCGTATTGCTACCACTTATTAAGAAAGCCTCGAATAACTCCTTGCGCAAATTTCTCTGTTAGAATAGCCTTGACGGCGAAAAATTTGAATTTGAATTTTTTCCTGGTCTATAAGAATAGTTCCTTTGTGCAACCTTTGAGCTGATGAGAATTCAAAATTAAAACAGAAATATTTATAGAAAACGGAGATGTTGATATCAGAAACTTACCTTAAGTGAAACAATCTATTAAAACTGTTAGAATTTGTTAATATTTTTAATTTTTTTTTTTTTTTTTTTTGCAATAACTTTTAAGGAAAATTTGTCTCGATTTCGTTTATAGGAATATTCCACTGAAATGCCTACCAATATGCTCTGATTGCTAAATTAAAAAAAAAAAAACAACAAAAGAAAGAAACAAATACTTCTTACATAAAAAAGTACCATTATATCGTGAGTTATTGTAACAATACGACATTATTTTTGGTTAAGAGAAACGAATATTTCTGAAGTAAAACAAAAATTTTAAATGCGTTTATAGGAATATGCACCAATGTAGGTATATTATATTTTCCAACTTGGGTGAATCGATTAAGCGATTTTTTCGAACAAACTTTTAATCTAAATTTTCAATTTTAATTTACTCGCACAGTTATTCGATTTGAAATTTTCAATTAATGGAGTAAACATTGTTCGAGTGAATACCCTAGTATGGGTATAAATATTCTCTTTTGCATACAAAATATTCCCTTTTAGTACTCAAGCATTTACAGTTGAATGAATTTTACAAATAGTTTTACTATAGTTTTAAGTATAAAGAAAATGTATGAAAAATTAATAAGAAAAGCAAAAATCTAGCATCGCTTATACAACAGTGGCATGATATTATAAATGTTTATAGGGAAAATTACAACACAGGAATACTTTACTTGGAAATTAGTTTTAAAAGCCTTCTAGTAACCAAAATTGTAAGCACCGTTTATTTTCATTCTTACATGTATATTTAGCATCCTGAGTGGACTCTAATTTTCTTTATATATTCCCCTTATTAACACCTTTGAAAAAAAAAAAAATTCCTTAGTAATTGTTTAACCACCCTCGATTTTTTTATCCATATCATTCTTATCTGCACGTACACATGTTTTTTCTTATACATATTTCTTACATTTTTACATATACACTCTTACATATTTATTTAAGATGCATAACAAAGTTGCTGCCTGCTTCTGTACATGTGAATGTATTTGTGATCACTTAAAAAATACTATTAATAGTTAAGTTGCAACTACACACACATGTATCCAACATAAGGTTGCCATTTTGGTTTCCATGCAATTACTTGCAGGTTGTTGTTTATATTTGATGCCATTGATTCTACTGATGTTGCTAGTGCTGCTACTGCTGTTTCTATGCTGCAGTTTCCATCCATTATTTTTTACCATCACATTGCTTACAATTTTATTGATGATTTTGTTTTGTTACTTATAAGCGATAAATTTTATAAAGTAAAAAATGTATAAGACAAGCATTTGTACCAGATATAGCAGTAAAAGAATGGTGGCATTTAATTCTGCATGATAAACTGCTGGTAAATATGGTTGTCTTTATTTACTAATAAAATGATTTATCTTTTGGAAATAATATAAAAATATGTGTGAAGGAATGAGTTTAATATTCGATTAAAAGATTAAAAATAATTTTAGATATTTTATATAAAAGTCAAATTTTTAAGGAATATATTAGTCAACACATCTATCTATTATCTAAGTCTTAAACCCTCTGAATCTATATAATTAATACGCTCACTTATTATAATCCGTTTAGTATTTTAGAAGTTATAAGCGGTGAAAGTTGTCACTAATACATATATATTAGAGCGGATCGACTGGGAAATAAGCGAAAAGGCATATAGGAAAAACCTACGCACAAATTTTAGAAAAATTTTCTATGAAACTACGGGTCTTTAAAACCTAGGTCCAGCTGAAAAACATTAAGATATATGTATATATATATATATATATATATATATATATATATATATATATGGGTCAAAATGTGAAAGAGCATATACCAAAAATGTCTACGCAAAATTATAAGAAAATTATCCTAAGAAGGTAGCAGTCTTAAATTAAAACTTAGCACCCACCGAGAGATACAAAGATTTTAGTTTGAGGTATTTTTAATAAAACTGCATTGTAAAGTATCCCAAAAACCCCCTTTTAGAGATTCTGATATAGAAAGACTCCTCTAATCATGTGCATTATTGACCAGAATAAGGAAAAAAATTGAAAAAAAAAAATAAAAATATATTAAATTATTTCCTAATTAAAAACTAGTTCCCTACTAGCGATGAAAAAATCATAAGTACCATGTTTAGATAAAGAAAAAGTTTAGAATGTTTTCTCGAAATGGGTCTGAAAAAATTCGCTATTTTGAGATTGTTATGAAAAAGATATTTTAAAAATTTTCACCATGGAATTTTGGTCTATCAGATGACAATTTAGTGTATGTTTGTGATTGATTTTAGACCCATGGTTTTTTGGGAAAGTTTTTTTTAGAATTCTTTGAAGATTATGTTTTTACTTTTTTTTAAATTAATTACAAAACAAAAAAGTCACTCAAATTATTAAAATCTTCCCTATTTGATTGCTCTTGCAATTCAAAGTAGTATCACTGCTCTTATTACTTTACAAAAATAAACTATAGAAGTTTATGGCTTTTTTCTATTTTCATTTGAGAGTTGTAAGAGAGGATTAATAAATAACGTTCAAAAGTGTTTAGAAATTTAAATTGTTTTTTTTTTATTTTCGCTAAAATCTTATGCTTAATGAGAAACAAAGTATAAAAAGTAAACGATTTGAGTAGCTGTTTGAAAAAAGGTTCCCAGAACTTTTTTGAGCTCTATTCCAAAACAGCAAACTATCATCCCCAAAAATCTACAAATAAGTGCTTGTATTATCTCCAGTAATCCGTATTAAGATAATACCTTTATTTCAGAGATTAGTGTAAACTTTTTATTCGCACTGCAACTCACACACTTTGTAGACATGCAGATTTGGGTAGAATATATTACCTAGGTAGTCGTCAATATTGAAAAAGAAAGTTTTCTCTAGGTTTTCAAAAAAAAAAAAAAAAAAAAAAGAAAATGAGATTATAAGGAAATCGTAAAACATTTTTATCAATAAACTTTTTATGTAAATAATTTGTCATTTTTGTAGTTAATGCAAATACTGAAAATAAAATTTTTATTTCTTCAAAGGTATGAAAGCATGATAATTTAAATTACATTAATTTAATTATTTTTGGTACATTTCATTGAACTTTTCAATAACTAACTATAACATACTAGCAGAATAGCCCTGCAATAAAAGAACAAATTGAAGTAAATGTAAAATACAGCTTTGTTCATTTAAAATTTCCACCTTCAACAAAAAAATAAAATAAAAGTGCGAAAAATAGGGACATTTTGACCATCTTCAGTAACATGCAACTAATTTATTTCCTATTGTTCTTTCCATCTTAAAATTAATTTATATACAATTTCATTAAAATTACTTCTGAGGTTTAGGCAAGATTGCGACGCAAACAAACATATTTGATTGTACAACAAAATATGGATAATTATTAAAGGCTTCTTTCTACCTTATTGTTTATCAGTTGCGTCACAATAATAGAGAATGGAACTAATTTTTTAACTTTATGGTATCATATTTAGTATAAAAGTTATTTTTAATTGTCTTCATTGGACTGCTGTTGAATAAATAATAGGCACATCTTACTAAAAATTAGTATCGGGCGGAATACTGTTTTTTCTTCCTAAGTTAAAAAGAAAAATTATGGAAATAAAATAAAAACTCTCCAAAAAAAAGTCCAAAAATCCCCAAAAATCTGAAAGTAATCCCCCACAAATCGCTGAAACGAGGGAAAAACAAGAAAGAAAAAAAATATACCAAAACAAAAAAAAAAAAAAAACTTAAACGGAAAATAAAAATCGCATAAACGGTAAAAAATCTCAGAACAAGAAAAGTTTCAAAAACGAAAAAAGAAATATATATCGGAAAAAGGAAAAAACGTGAAAAAAGTAATGCCAAAAAACAAATTAAATATTGCCAAAATAAAGAAAAAAATCTTAAGCGAAATAAAGATCGCCAAAGAGAAATAAAATGTCAAAAATAAAATGTCGTTAAAATATTGACAAAAAATCCTAAACATAAAAAATACACTAAACAAAAAAAAAAACGTCAAAATAGGAAAATAGTCCAAATTAAAAAAATTAAAAAAAACGGCTAACCAAGGAGGAGAATTATTACAGTTACTCAAAGTTTTATTCGCCCTATTTGCTTTAATGATTTTCTTTTTATTTAACTGTTATTTTTATGTTGGTTATTTTATTCTTCATCTGCTTAGGTTTCAATGGAACCAATATGGATAAGACACCACGAATGCCGACGAAGTGTGTAGTGGTACAGAAAATACGTATTCCATTCTACTGGTGTCTAATTATAGTCCACAAACTTTGCTATGGTACTACAAAACAGAGACAACAAGACAATTTATGATTGTAAACTTGTTTATGGTAATTCGATCCGGATGTCGGTTTACGACACTACTGTAAGTACATCTATAACAGCGTTTACGATGCTAGGTGCAATCCCTCTTTTATTTGCCCCAAACGCCTGGTGCTCCCTCAAAATTGCACCTAGTGCAAGCCGGGTGCCATGATTAGGTTTCAACAAAACCAAAATGTATAAGACACCACGAATGCTGCCGAAGTGTGTAGCGTATACGTATTCCGTTCTGCTGGTTTCTAATTATAGTCTACAAACTCAGCTTTGGTACTGCCAAACAGAGACAACAAGAAAATTTACGATTGCAAACTTGTTTATCACCTATTTTGAAAATATTGAATTTTTTGTAGATAAAAAAGAATCTATAACATTTTTAAATTGGTAAAAAATGAACAAAGATTAAAAAGAAAAATTGGAAAGTAATTTTGTGTATTTCATAGATTACAATTCTTTCAGTATTTGATTAGACGCTTATGACTAATAAAACTATTCTATTAACATAATTTATTAGATTGCTATTAAGGGGGTTGATTTTTCTGCAAAATATTGTATACCAAAAATAAGTTTTATTTGCATTATCTAAGCATTTTTTTCTATACATTATTTTTTATTTTTAAATGTTTCATATAAAACTAGATTTCTGATAGAAAATATGAGTGACTACAAATTTTCATTATTTGCGCTCGCAGTTTAATGGGATTTTAAGAAATTTTAAAATTTTCTTTAGAAATTAAAATTCTTATGGAAAATATGAGCGTTAATAAATCTTCATTATTAACTAACAATTTATAAGTAATTTTTGGTTTTTTCTATACAATTTAAATTTTAATTGTTTTCATTATTATTCATGTTAGCTCCCTTAATGTATTTTCTCTAGAAAAACATATTGATATAAGCTATTACTGAATTTTTAATTTGTCTTATATTCAAAATTTTGTATAAAGCGAATGCCGAAAGCCTTTTTGTTGCATATCAATAAATATTGAAAATAAATAATACATTTTCATATAATCGAACAAGTATTTAATAAATCCTTTTCTAAAAAGCAAACAGGCACGCACACCTATGTATTTTACATACATACATATACGCATGTATTCCACCCAAATACATACACATATTTTACAATTTCAGTCAAAGGTAAATTTTTTTTCTTTATATCACTTCCCTCACTATCCCTCTCCTTTTATTTTTACTTTCTCTTACTTTGTATAAATATAAAATAAGAGTTTATATCATTGTATTTATTTATATAAAGCTCACACATACATTCACGCATATCCATATAAATATGTATATATGTGTGTGTGTGTGTAAATAAAAATGCATTTTGTTTATTTGTTTACGGTATGAACAAATATTAATAAAATCTTTCCTTTCTTTATTCCTCCAGTCCCCAATAAACAACAAAAATATTAAATCAAAGTGTAGGGAATTATAGGAGAGTGTATGTGTTATAAGAAGTGAATTTCTTTTAGAAGAAAGTAAGAAAAAAATTACTAGAAAGAAATTTTTTTCTTAAGCGTATGCATGGTTGAAGTTGTCAAAGTAAAAATCTTTTAGAAAAAAAATTGTTTTATAAATGTTGAGGAAAAAATCAAGAGAAAAATCATGGAAACGTCTTTGAAATTTTTATTTCTTAGAAAATTAAAAGTAGAAAAAGAAAACGTGTACAAAAATAATAATAATTTAGCCATATATAAGAAAGAGTATACATATTGAGTATGATTTTCTTTGAGAATTAAATTTTATGAGTACTTGAGACCTTAAATCATTAAAATGAATATAAAAGTGTAACAAAAAGTCTAATAAAAGTAAAAATACTGTACAACTAAAATATTAAGACAGGGCGAAAAAAAAGCTGCGATCAAATGTCCTTTCCATTAAAAAATAAGTTTTATATGAACAATACAAAACTGCTCATATCTCATTAATTTGTCTGAATCAAAGATCAGACATATTTTCTACTAAAAATAGTTTTTTATTTGAAAAATATTAAATTGCTTATGTTTCGTTATTCAGTGTATTTATAATGAAAACCTGTGATCACAAATATTTTCAAACAAATCTTGATTTTCATATTAAAGATTTAAAGTTATTATATTTCATTAATCTGAGGATTTAGAGCAGAAATAATAAAAATCTGTGTTCACTCATATTTTCCTTAAAAAAATTTACTTTTATATAAAGGATATAAAATTTTTTAAATTTCATTAGAAGATAAAATAACAAAAATCTGTGATTGCCTTAATTTTCCATTCAAAATCGGCTTTTATATAGAAAATAATTTGCTTATATTTCGTTAGTCTGAGTGGCCAAATATGAAAATTTAATTTTATATTATTTTCTAAATTATTAATTTAAGTGAGAAGAGTTTGACATGACATGTTATAAATGTAAAGATTTTTTATGTAAATTACTTCCAAGAAGAAAATATTTTTTTTTAGAATATTCTACAAAAAATACAATTCGAAACAGTTTACATTGAAGTGAGAGGAGTTAAAAATGTATATAAAAAACAAAGATTTTTCTGTTCTTTACTTTCAAGAAGAACATTATAATTATTATTTTTTTTATTGAATTTTGAGCAAAAAATCCATGCGGGAACAGTTTTTTTCAAGTGGGAAAGGTTAGATATTTATATCAAACATAAAAGATTTTAATACTATTATTTTTTTATTATTATATACAAATATTTCCATTATTTGAAAGCTTTTAAAAAAATATTTAATTGCGATCAGTTTTAATTGAAATAAGAGGGGATCGAAATTTGTAAAAAACGAAGATTTTTCTATTCATTATTTTTAGGACAAAATTTTTAGTTTTTTTTTTTTGTAGAATTTTGGCAAAAAAAAAATCATTCGGGAATAGTATAGATTCAAATGGGAAGAGTTTAAAATTCATATCATACACAAAGATGTTTAGTTTTTATTATTTTCTATACAAACAAATTTAACTTTTTAGAGTTTTTAACAAAAATTCATTATGAACAATTTATATTCAGGTGGGATGAATTCAACATGTTTATAAAAAATTATGATTTTTCTGTTTACTATACTCAAGCAGAAAATTTTTGATTTTTTCTTTTTGGAGTTTTCATCAAAAAATTCAAGTGAAAATAGTTTAAATTAAAGTGTGGGCGTGAAAACTTTTTCTAAAAATAATGAGTTTTGTTTATTATTTTCTAAGAGAATTTCTTTCTTGAATTTTTAACGTAAAAATCAGGTGGAAACAGTTTTAAATCAAGTGGGAAGAGTTCAAAATTTTTATAAAATATAAAGATTTTGCGGTTTTTCTTTTCTAATGGAAAATTTTATAATTTTTTTTAATTTTTAACAAAATAAAAATAAGTAGGAACGATTTCAATTTAAGTGGGAAGAGTTCAAAATCTTTGTAAAAAATAGTTTTCTTTTTATTATTTTCTGAGGGAAACTTTTTTGTTTTGTCAGTTTTCAACAAAAAAAAAAAAAAAGAAAAAAAAGCCAAGTATTAACATTTTTTATTCATGTGGGAAGAATTACAAATTCTAATTAAATAAAAAGACTTTTAATATATATTAATTTCTGCACGGAAATTTAAAGATTTAAGAGTTTTTAACATAAATTCAAGTGGAAATAATATAAATTCAAATGGGAAGAGTTTGAAATACATACAAAGTCTTAAAATTTGTAATGTTTATTAAGTTATAAAGAACTTTTTAAACTTTCTAAGATCTTTAAAAGCATATCTAAATGGGTACAGTTTAAAATTAAGTGGGAGGAGTGAGAAATTTGTCGTAATTATCAAAATTTTTTATGTTTATTATTTTCTATAAAAAATTTTAATTCTAATTTTAAATTCTAATCTAAATGGCAACAGTTCTATTTTATGTGGGAAGAGTTAAAACTTCATTAAAGTCTTCAAGTGTTTATTATTTTGTAAAAGCAAAAACCATGATCTGTGATCATTCATATTTTCCATCAAAAATTGCTTATATATCGTTAATCTGAATGTTTTTACTTGTAATGGATTTTAGAGTGAAAATGTTTCATTTTCTGTCTATAGCTTCGGATGTAAATTACTTATTTATTTGCTAACATAAATATAAACGAATAAAATTATTAAAATATATTTTTTATATTTAATATTGAAAAATATTAATAATTTTTGTTCCCTCTGTATATTTATTATTAATATTTGCTTAACAACCGAATGCAACAACTGTTGTAATAGAGTAAACAGTAATAATAACAACAGCAGAAGTGGCAGGCAACAAAATGAAAATATCCTTACACATACAAACATATCGACAAAGATCATCAACAGCATCATTTTTTGTTTTTTGTCAGTAAAAGCAACAGAAACAGCATTAACATCATCAATATTATTGGCCATGGATGAATGTGTGTTGTATCAGTGCAGAAAATTCAATATTTACTTTTAAGTTTTACTTTTGAAAATATTCCTGTGTATGTATGTGTGTGTGTGTGTGTGTGTGTATGTGTTGATTTTCACATATTCATATTTTTGTTGTTTTTATTTTTGTTGTTGCTGCATTGCCTTGTCAACGATTGCACATTTAGTTTTCAGTTTTGTCCAATATAAAAGCAACAAATAAACTTCCTATCTCTTGTTCTCTCTATCTCTTTTACTCTGATTTTCAAATAAATGCATACATGCATTTAATAAATGTATGCTTATATGGGTGGTTGTCTATATGTGAGTAAATATGTATGTATATTTGAGTGTATGCATTTTGCATTCTCAATGATATGATATTTCACTTATTTATTAAAAATATTTCGTTTGTTTGTATTTTGTATGCAAGTATCTGTTTATACATGTGTATTTATTATGAGTATATCAGTGTGTGTATAGTGTGTATAGCAGGTTTGTTTATGAGAATATTTTTATGTATGTGTATATATGTGTCGGTGTATTTATGGGAAATTTCATATTAAACACATTTTAATTACATTTAGCTAGAATTTTTCGAACTGATGATTTCGGTTAAAGGTTTTTCTTTTGTTATTTGAAATATTTTATGGTAAAATACAGAAATTAATTGAGTCAAAAGTTTGATAATCAAAATAAAATTATTTTATGACTTTGTTTTCTATTAAAATTGATAACTTTTGGTGGTTAGAAACTTAAATATGAAAGGCACTTTATTAGTTAGTAAATTATAGGTAAAACTTTGTCAAGTTGAAAGTAAAAGGATCCTTAATATGCAGAAGCGCTATTTATTAAAAATTAAAATTAATACAGAAATTATAAAGTTTTGTATCTGAAAGCAAAATCATAATTTTTTTTCTTCGTGTAACTTAAAAAACTAAAACTAGTTTCGGTGATATTTCACCCCGTAAATCAATCTTATTTTTTATAATACTTATTGCTTTTTTACTTAAAAATCTTCCAGAAGATCTCTGTTTTTATTAATTTTTTAATATCTAACAAATTTTTTTTGTTTATGTTTGAAATAAAAGATTTTTTTAATTGTACTTCATGGCGTATGATTAATACTAATTATCGACTTTATAGAAAATCGTTTATATCTTCCGCAAAAAGTGAAATGTTTGAATGTTTTATGCTGATTTGATTAGTTTACACATTAAAGATTTCAAAAGAAAATAACTAACATTAAAATAATGAAAAATTTAAGAATACTGTGGCAGTGAGTATTAAAAAATATGCTAAAGGACATAATTATATGTTATGAAAAAAAAAATAAAGAAAATTAGAGATATATTATGAATTTCCTAACACAGCTAAACGTATGGAGATGATTTTATTTCAAATGAGCTTTAATTAACATTAGATTTTTAATAAATAATGAAAGAAATGCCCTTTTGAGGCTTTATTTTAAAAATAATATATGCCTGCCAATATATTATAAAATCGTATATCTTTTCATTAACAATAAACTATATAAAAATCTCTGGCGACTAAATCTTCTAAGCCTGCTTTACTTAAACATAAATAATAGCTTGGTCTTTACAAAACTTTCAACAAAAATAAGAATTTAACAAGTTATATTCGGCTTGGTCAAAACAATATACTAATAATCTACAAATTTTAAAAATTTCTCCTTATATGAAAGGTGAGAGATAAAGTGGGCAGACCACGTCCATTTTTGCTTTCCGAGTTTTTATTAGTCTTTGTATGATTTATGCAAAATTTCAATTTTTGTAAAAGATATTGTCTGAAAAGTATAAACTGAAGTTATTATAGACACCCTGTTTTCCTAGTATAGCCTTTTTGTTTATAAACCGATTTTGGTCATTTTCAATACTAAAGAAACATTATGTAAGAAAAATATTTAAGCCAAATTTCGTCCTCCTAGTATGTGCGCCTCGATCTCTATACTGCTTTCAACAGACAGACAGAGGGACTGACATCATTTGTTCGCCTTAGATTTTCACGAGGACCCAGAATATATATGCTTTATGGGGTCTTAGATGATTATTTCGACATCTTACATACCGAATGATAAACCCAATATACCCCTATTATTTTTTGATAGTGGGTATAAAATGCCCACCCAATATAGCTAAATTCGAACTAATATGAGTGGACCGTAGAGCAAGGAATCAAGGCTTCGTTTATCTCTTTTAAAAGAGCTGTAAATGAAGACTTATGAAAAATCCAGGAATAAAAGATAATTTTAGTTACAATTCGGCGAAATCTTTTGGATTTAAAATAGACCTATAAATAAATCTAAATTTTAGCTCTTAATTTTTTTTTTTTTTTTTTTTTGAACTAAATTTGAGCTATACCTTAATATAATATTTTGACATAATAATTTTAAAATATGCAATAACCTACTGAAATCAAATTTAGCAGGTATAGATCGATGAAAATTTGCAACTGATTATTTTAAATAACTGAAGAGAAATATTTTTCCAATAGAGATCTGCTTTCAAAACTATACCTTAACTATGAAGTGATGTGGGAATGAAACTCCATTTAAGCTTAGTTTTAGTCTTGTAGTAACTTTTCATTTAAAATAATAAAATTTAGCTTCAATTCAACCTTTGATTAAAACTACTTTAGAACAAAACTTTACCTTCATTTGAACCAAAATCAAGCTAAATTTCAACTAAAAGAAACACACGATTAAAGCAATATTTTTACTTTAATAACAACTTTGAATAAATCCAAACTTTTTCTTATGAAACATCTAAATTTGAAGTTATATTTTTACTGAAAAATTACATACGATTGAAATAAAATTTGAGTTTGGAAAACCTATATCTATAAATAAATTCAGGCTTAAGGCACAGACAGAACGAAATTGAAGCACAGTTTTGACTGTAAACTCTATAAAGTTGAATACTAATTTTGTGCTAGGTATGTAATTCAAATAACGGATAATTTTAAGTTATGAAAGATATAAAATTGAAGAAAAAACTGTAAAGACTTTTTCTATTATAAAAACTCGATTAGGATTAAGGATAAATTCTGATTGCAAACAAGTTTTTATATAATTTGTTACTCAAAAATTTACTGATAGATTTTGATGATGCTTGATTTGAAGACTAAAATAGATTAGATTTTAGATTTTAAAAAGTTTTGCAATTAATTATTTTAATAGAATCTTTTTTTTTTATTAATGCAATATTTTGGATTAAAGCTTAATTTGAATACTAAAATAACAGATAAACAAACTAAACTAAATTTGACCCTTAAAGTTCTTTTAATTGAAGCTCTATTAGAATTGAGCCAAGACCAAAATTGAAACTCAAGAGCAACACTAAAAGTCCCAAGTTCGATACGGAATTTTAGACTAAAAAGTAAAAGCGAAGATCAAGTAGACGGCAGATTTTAACTTAATAGAGACTTTGAAAAGAGCTTTGATTAACTTAATTAGGACTTTAAAATCATCTCGAATTAAAGACCAGTTGGGCCTTAATGAAGGTCGGGTAAGTCCATTTGAATAAAAAAAATCTACAACTGAAGCCCAGCTTGGTCTTAAAGAATATTTGAAATTAAAGTACAGTGGTTCAAACGCATAATTGGACACTTGGCATGATAACATTCAAATGCCGATTTTTTTTTACTTTAATAAAAATAATTGTAAAAAAATTGATGCTATGTTGTAGATTATTAAAAAAACTTTAAAACAATGTATAATACTTAGCATATTTTATTCAAAACGATTTTTAAAATAAGAAAAGAAAACTAAAATAACAAATTTCAAGTCAAACGCATAATTGGACAGTCAAATAAAATATACAGTTTTAGTACTTGGAAGCAAAACCTTTTGCTTTTATTACTGCTTCTAAACGTCGAGGCATCGACTGCACGAGATTAGCGCAAAACTCTGGACATATATTATTCCATTCACGTCGTATTCCCTCCTTCAACTGGTCTAATGTGTTGAAAGTAGATTTGTAGAGCTTTCGGGCAAGTTCTTCCCACACATGCTCAATAATGTTGAGATCTGGGGACTGTGCGGGTGTTTGCAGTAATTTTGGGCAATTATGAATTAACCACATCTTCGCAACGTGTGAAGTGTGCTTCGGATCGTTATCCTGATAAAAAGCAAATGTGTCCAATATGTTTAATTTTTCAGCACTCTTTTTCACATTTTGCTTCAATATGTCCAAATATTGGAATCGGTTCATTTTACCCTCTATAAAATGAATATTCCCTACTCCTGCACTGGAAACACATCCCCACACCATTACAGACCCTCCCCCGTGCTTGACTGTAGCCCGAGTGTTAATAAGCAAAAACTCAGTATTTGGCTTACGCCAAACGTACTGCTTTCCATCTGAACCATGAAGGTTAAATTTACTCTCGTCAGTGAAGAGTACCTACATATAAGAAATTAAGGTTCAAAATAAACAATTTAAACAAGTTTTTACAAAATTACCGTCTTCCAGAAGTCAGAATCTTTTAACAAATATTCCTTACAAAACTTCACCCGTGCAATTTTATTTTTTTTTTGCTGATATAGGGTTTTTTTCTGGCTATCCGTCCATTTAAATCGTTCTTCCTTAACACATTTCGAATGTCTCGGCACAAACATCTTTCTTTAGGTGCGATTTAACCATATTCTTCAATTCATTTGCCGTCGTGAATGGTTTTGCTTTTATTTCCCTCAAAATAAACCGCTCGTCATAATCATTTAATTTTTTTCCTTGACCTTCACGACTTTTATTTTCCACTTGAAATTTTTTTTTATATCTTTGAATGATAGCATGAACTGTGGAAGGGCATCGATCAACAATTTCCGCGATTTTACGGACTGATTCACCCTCGCCATGCAATCTTATAATTAAATGTCGCGTTTCCAAGGCTGTTTGTTTTTTCCTTTGATCCATTGCAACATTGACCTGAACTGTTAATACTAAACTTGCATACTAATTTATCAATTGCATTTGAATAAACTCACTCAGTAGAAAAAATAACGGTCCAAAGAACCGTTTTACAACATTTTTTTTCTTTATTTACATAAGTGTCCAATTATGCGTTTGACTTGAAATTTGTTATTTTAGTTTTCTTTTCTTATTTTAAAAATCGTTTTGAATAAAACATGCTAAGTATTATACATTTTTTTAAAGTTTTTTTAATAATCTACAACATAGCATCAATTTTTTTAGAATTATTTTTATTAAAGTAAAAAAAATCGGCATTTGAATGTTATCATGCCAAGTGTCCAATTATGCATTTGAACCACATAGAAAAAATTACCAATCTCTAAATACATTTAAATACAATTAATACTTTTTTAAATTTGCACCTCTCATCAAAATGATTATATCAATTACTAAAAACTGTAAAAAATGAAAAACAGAAAAAAAGTTCAATTAAAAAATTCTTCAAATCAATCAAGTATATGATTGAATGAATTAAAAATTTAAGCGAGAAATAAGATTTTACTTAAAATTTATTTTTGTTTCATATTACTTAGAATACATTTATGAAATTAAACTGTGTAAATTGAAATATATACGGTAATATTTTTTTGTGTTCTATTTAAACTTTAAACTAAGATCCATTTAGACTTTAAAACTAGAACTTTAATTGGACTTAAAAAAAAAAAATTAAACAACAACAAAACCAAATGAAATTAATAAAAAAAAAAAATGAACACAACGTTAATTAAAAAAAGTATGTTTTGAAAATTTATGGACTGATTAAATGGATTTATAACTTAAAAAAATGGTAACAGATCTGCACAACATCGAAGTCGGTAGATTATGTAGAGACTTCAGAAAGTCTAAAAATACTTTTTTTTTGAAGATATCTCGGATACCAATGGACCGACTATGTTCATTTCTTCAGCACACGAAAGTTGAAAAAAGATCTATTTTTTTTGTCAAAGAACGAAGGCTCTAGCTTTATTACCAACTGTTATAGGGGCTTCAGAAGAAAAACAAAATTTGATATAAGGACTGGGCATGAAAAAATCCGTGCATAAAAATCTGGTTATAAAAACTAAACCAAAGGGCCATTTTTTTAGCAAATTTTTTTTTTAATAAGTGTTATGTTCGAATAGAATAATAAATTTTCCGGAATTTTTTCCATTAGAGCTTTAAATGTATATTCGATTAATTTATTGTTGGAATAAAACCACTTTTTTACAACCCACCATCAATAAGATGGGGGTATATTTGGCTTGTCATTCTGTGTGTAACCTATCGAAAAATCATTTAAGACCCCATAAAGTATTCTGGGTCCTGGTAATATTCTGAGTCGATCTAGCTATGTCCATCCATCTGACTGTTGAAAGCAGAATAGGGCTCGGGGCCTTATATCAGGTTTATTTGGTATTAAAAAAATTATGAACCAAATACTATAAACTCAGGGTATCCATTGCAACTTCAGTTCATACTTTTCTGCTGATATATCTTAAACAAAAGCGTGTATGATAACGAAATTTTGTACAGATAGTTCTGGGATTAAAGTAAATTCTGAAAGCGAAAATGGGCCCAGTCCGCACACTTTACCACCCACCTCCCATATAAGGTGAAACATCAATGACCAATGTTCGAGAACAAGTACCGCTTTTCCGCCCTCCCCTCATATTGGGTGAAATTTTAAAAAGTTTCAGATAGATTCTGCTAAGCCGGATATACCGTACCCACTTGTTTTAAACTCTGTTCCATTTTTTGTTGAGCTTTAAGTATCCTTTAAACCTTTTTTTCTCTAGAGCCTAATACCATTTAATTGGACGGAGTTCGGGAAAATTTGGTGGATTGGCGTCTTTCGGTATAAACACGACACTATTTGTTTGATATTACTCCATTGCTTTGTTGCTATAATGAGAATTAGCGAGATCATACCAGAGAAATGCGAAACACTGTGTTTTCTTACGAAAGGAAGAAATCTTTTCCTAAGGCACACATTTATATATATTTCCGAGTTAATAGATTCATTTGTTATGTATGAAATGCTTCTTTCACCGCACATGCAAATGGTTTGCCAAAGCAAAAACTTTCTTGGGAATTTTCATTTTTTTTTTTTTTTTGCATACGATATTTTTCTGTTACATTCCCTCTAGTATCTGACCAGAAAGTTGCAGCATGTAAATTTCATTGTCGATTATGCAGTAATAATAATTCAGAAAAAATTCGTCTGAAGTATATTCACGCTGCCATTTACCTCCAAATTCTTTTTTGCGTTCCTATCAGAAACTTTTTGTATCTTTACGTCTTTTATGTGCTCTCACAGTCTGAAAGTCCAATTTTTCTTCCACCACCTGGTTTCCTTTCAATGGCCATGAGCTCTTTATTTATTTTTATGACCAGTGGAACTATATTTTGTGACACACTTACCTTCCTGGCAGTTTTATTGTATAACCTATTTAGGTTTTTATTATAAATTTGAATTACATGTTTGCGTATTTTTTGCTGAATTTATATTTTAAGAAAAATTGATTTTACTATTAAAATGAAATTTAGAACATCCTCAGCAAAAAGTTTGCTTTCTTGGTAAGCTAGCGGGTAATAAATGGAAACAAAAATAAACAACTTATTTTTTGCCTGAATAACTAGTTATTTTTGTATATTCGTGTAGTTATTTTTAGACTCTAGGGGTGCTCAAAAATATGTATCTAAACGAAAAAAAAAAAAAAAATTGCCGTCAGTGAGATTTGGACACAAATTAGTCATTCATTTTTAACGAGTAACATTTTACTCAGTATACTACCTCGCACTTAATTTGCTAAGTGACAAAAACTTTTTTTAGTATAAAATATCTTTTTAGACATTTTATTAAATAAAAACTAACAGCATGAGGATGCAGTTGAACCAATAACCTTTTGGTTGTTAATCCAACACTCTAGCCAACTGATCCGTGTGATTGCAGCATTACTGTGCTGTTATACTATTGAATGCTTATTTGTGTAATATAAAGTAGGCAAATAATAATGACACCTCATTACAAAGAAACTACGGAGAGGCAAAAAGATTTTGCTGGGTATCTTTTATTTTTCTTTCACTATATCCAAAGTTATAAGCCTAAAAGTATAAAAACTAAAACTGGAATTTAAGAAAATATTTATGAACAATCTGTATAACGAAGCCCGTAGCATATAAAAGATCTTCAGGAAGTCTATAAATGCGTTTTGACCGATATCTCGATCACTAATAAACCGATTTTGTTCATAACGCAAAAAAAAATAAAAATAAATAAAAACCCGCTTGTTTGTTTAATAAATTCCTTAGAAGGTATGCGATTGGAGCTCAGTTTAGATTTTTAAATAACTAAAAATTAAAGCTTGATTTGGGCCGCAATATAACATAAGACTGAGGCTCAATTTACATACTAAAAGTTTTAATACAAGCTTAAAAAAACCTTAGATTATAACTTAAAAAAACCTGGCGTTAAAATTTAATTTAAGATTTAAAAAAATCGAGCAGTTATCCTCAATTTTTACCTTTAAAAAATCTACAACTTATGATTAATTGAGGCTCAAAAAATTGCTATAAAAGACTTAAGATCATTTTAAACGCTTAAAAGTCCAACATAGGCAATTATATATTTTTTAAAGCTTTATAGAACTTGCGGTTAAAGCTCAATTTGGTTCTTAGAAAAACTTGCAATTGGGATGTAAAAATGTAACGTTTTCAAGTTTAGTTTAGACTTTAAAAGAACTCTAGCTGAAGCTTAATTTGTACCTTAAAATATATAACAATTGAAGCCTAATTAAGACTTTAATATTACTTATAAATAAAATTAAATTAAGGTTCGATACCCATGAATTTGGGTTCTAATAAACAGTACTGCTTAATACAAAAATTTAAAACATATTAAAAAAAAAAAGAAATACTCCTAATATTTTTATGAGAAAGTGTGAAAATATACTAAAAATTTTATAAAAAAATATTTATACTTCCTTTAAAATTAGTTGCGTTTCGTCACGTAGTCTGTCTTAGTTTGTCCAGAATTACTAAAACTCCCTCAGACAATCAGTATTACTTGATAAAAAAAAATTTCAAAAATTTTTTTTAAATTACTTTATATAACTTTTAGTGAAATCTTCAGATTATAATTATCCACTAAATGTCCTTTATAATGAAGCGTAATCTATATTAGTCTCTCCAGAATTGAGTACTAATAAATCTTAGAATAAAGTCAAATTTTGCTACATTAGGTCTTTATAAAATTGTGAGAATGATATTAAATTTAACAATATTTTTATTTCCCAATTAAGTAAAACTCTGTTTATTAATAAAATAAATTTTCTTGTTAAATATACAACTCCCCCAATTTTATAGATATTATTATTGAGTTTGTATTTGTTTTGTCTTGTTTACTGAAATGACTGATATAAATGTCTTTTTTAATAAAATCAATGTGCGGCTTTTACTTGCATGTAGATTTTTATTTTTTTATAAATTTTGTTTTGTATTTATTTTTATATCAATTTTTATATATTTTTCACAATTTCATTTATATATTTGTGCAGTCGTTCATTCATTTCATGCATGTTTATTACGTTTGCATAGAAATTGCATTTAAAAATTAATTTTATTTAAATTAAACTCATGTCAGTATACGTTTATAAATATATATATATACATTTTTTATTATATTAAACGAAATAAATTCACCCTTTAGAACATAAACACGACAACATACCTGGTTATAAATGTTTGGTATTTATTTGTATTTTTGTTTGGCAAAAAAAAAAATATAAAACAAAAATTTTTATTAAATATTTGTGCAAATTAAAAAGAAAGATCATAATCAAACTTTAATTTGCCAACAATTTATATTTGCAAAAATATATTTATAAATAACAAATAAATAAATAAAAATATGAATAAATAAATTTTTGTTTATTTATATTAATATTTGTGTTCAGTTGCTATTTCTGTGTTTGGTTGATTAAATTATTTTCGTAATTGATATAAAAATTGCATTTAATTAAATATGACTCATAAGGTTTTAATCAAATAAAAAAAAAACATTTTTAAAATATAAACAAAAACACAAATCATGTGTAAATAATTTTTATTTATACACTTATATTTAATAAAGTTTTATTTTTACTTGTTTTAATTTTATGCTTTTTACCATATTTTTGTCCTATTTTTTTTTTTTTTTTTTAGTTTTCATATTTTTCGGTTTATATTTTTATGGTTTTTGATGTTTTATTTTTTAAATCTTTTTGAAACCATATATTTTCAGGGGTTTATGTTTTTATTTTAAGCTTTTAACAATTTAGTTGATTTTCACCTGCTGGGTTTATATGAGTTTTTATTTCTAAGCCATAGAAAAATATCTATTTTAGTGTTTTGGGTCTTTTCCGCAGGGGATTATGAAATTATTTATGACCATTTGCTAAATAAGGAAGGCGTTTTTTTGGCAATTGTGGATATATTATATTAAAGAAAACTGAAAACAAAAATCAACACAAATAGATAGAGAGATAGATAGATAGATAGACAGATAGATAGATAGATAGATAGATAGATAGAGAAGCAGCAATACACCAGTGATTATAGGAGGAAATTTTAATAGCAAGTCTTCAAAATGGCTTTCAGAGATAATGCACAAACGAGGAATTGCAGTTAGTGAGATTATTGCATCTTTAGGTCTGATTGTTCTGAACAAGGGAAGATCCCCAACCTTTAGGAGAGGGGACTCTTGTTCGATTATATATAGATATAACTTTTACTTCACCGCCTATAGAAATCAGTACAAAGCAATGGGAGGTTTTGGAGGACGAAATACTGAGTTACCACCAATATATTCAAATGGCGATAGATCTTTCTCACACAATGACATATGAGATTTTGCTATGGAACATATGAGATTTTGCTCTATTATTATTAAAAATGCATTTAACTCTGCGGATTCGAATGTAATTCGTCAGACGATGCGAAAGCGGAGATTTTCAGGATATCTATTTAACATTGTTGATAATTACTTGCAGGATAGAGTATCGGAACCGATTCGACCTAGATGGAACACACGTAATATAAATACTGATATATATTTGGAGAAATTGACGGATATTAAGTCTAGATGGGAGATAAACGTCGACTTAAATGTGGACAAAACTGCTGAACTTCTAATCTATTTACTCACAGAAGTGTGTAATGTCGGAATGTCAAGGACTAAAATACTTGGTAAACGCTGCAGGCAGGCCTACTGGTGGAACCAGGACAATTCAGAAGAGTGTGTCACAGAGTTAAATGAGTAGCAACAAGAAGAAAAGGTGACCACGACGCAATGGAACTATACAGAAGAGCTTGAAAAAATCTTAGATTATCGATTAAAGATTCTAAGAGAAAGGCGTGGGAACCTCTATGCGAGGAAGTGGATAAAGATCCATGTGGACTTCCATACACGATAATTATGAAGAGAATTGGAAACCGGGTAAAAATAATAGGCATACTGAACCCTGAATAAGCCTATACCATAGTGTGTATACTTTTTTCCAATACAGAAGGGAGAAATGACTTACATTCAATGGCGTAAGAGAACAAGACCACTTCACCATAGAAGAGTTGACTAAAGTGTGCCGTACTTTAATGAGGACTTGATGGAATCCCAAATGAGATCGTAGTACTAACTTGTGAACATTGGACGTAGTTAATTAAGGATACATTTAACATGTGCCTAACAAGAAAACTATTTCCAAGAATATGGAAAAGACAACATCTCATTCTGCTACGTAAAGGCGAGAAACCCCTAGAGAATCCTTCGTCGTATAGGCTTATCTGTCTATTAGATATATGCGGAAAGTTTATGGAAAAATTAATAATGAACAGACTCTAGATAGAAAATAAAAGAAATGGTTAATTTGTAAAGGGCCGATCGACTCTTGATGCTATACAGGAGGTAGTGCTTACTGCGAGGAAAGCTATGGAACATATGAGATTTTGCTCTATTATTAACTTAGACATTAAAAATGCATTTAACTCTGCGGATTCGAATGTAATTCGTCAGACGACGCGAGAGCGGAGATTTTCAGGATATCTATTTAACACTGTTGATAATTACTTGCAGGATAGAGTTTTGGAGTTTGAAACAGAGAATGGAATGGACCATTATGAAGTTTCGGCTGGTGTACCACAGGGTTCCATATTAGGTTCATTCTTATGGAATTTAATGTACGACGGGCTGTGGAAGTTAAAATTACCAGCCGGATCGTAACTTGTCTGATATGCAGATGACGTGGCACTACTGGTGGATCAACCATATGCACCTTTGATCGAGATAGTCGCGAAGATATTATTTTTATCCAAATCTTAGGGTCGATGGATACGAGATAATAATGAGTAAAAGCTTGAAATATCTGGGAGTGATATTGGATGGTAAACTATCTTTTGAACCACACATAAAAATGGTATCTACTAAAGCTTTGGTAACAGCATCAAAATTGGTGAGGATAATGCCAAATATTAAAGGTCTTGGTCAAACAACTAGAAAATTAATTACTACAGCTGCATACTCTCAACTATTATATGAAGCTCCAGTTATAAGTGAGACCGTCTCGAATAGTAGGAAACTCAGAAGCCTTTTGGAAAAGTGCACAGAACATTTGTACTACGAGTTATATCGACATATCGAACGATATTAATCGCAGAGGCATTCGTTCTTGCTTGTAAGCAAGCTTTTACTCAAAGAGAGGAAAGAAATATATGAGGCACATGCATCATTGGTGAATATTGTCAATCATGGTAATATCGATAGGACTAATATCAGGAAATACGCGAGCGAGAAGATACTTAAAACATGGCAGACATAATGGGATGGAGCGGACAAGGGAAGATGGACCCATTCTCTCATACCCAGTATAAAGATCTGGGTGAATAGAGGGCATGGGGAGTTTAACTTCTAACTGACTCAAGTGTTTAGTGGTAACATGGTAACTTCCGTAGCTACCTACATAATATTTCACACACTTCAATGTGTAATGTATTACTAAAGGAATAATTATTTATTTAACCGTACAACAGCATTTTTCACACATGAACGGAACATATACACATGAAAATAGAGATATTTTGTGATAGAACTGCATGCCCAGTTATTGATTTCGTGTTCGAAAATCTTTTAAGGACTTTTAAATTATATATTATATATATATATATATATATATATATATATATATATTTATATTTATATTTATATTTATATTTATATTTATATTTATATTTATATTTATATTTATATTTATATTTATATTTATATTTATATTTATATTTATATTTATATTTATATATATGCATACATACAGACATACATACATACATACATACAGACATACATACATACATACAGACATACATACATACATCCATACATACATAATGTATGTAATGTAACGAATGTATGTTATGTCTTTTTGGGAGTGTGTTCTAAATATATTTTTTAATGCAACAGGTGGATTTGAATTATCACTAAGTTGACTTTAGAATTTAGGGAACGACATAACAATAAACAATAAATTGCAGTCTGCCTAAAGAAATTCCAAATATAATCGCTATAAACTTACACTTTATTCATAAATATTATTCCAACTTGGATTCAAACTTGGGCTTGACGAGAATATCTAAGTACAATAGCACCAAAACAATCTTATTATTTTACATATAGAATTCTTTCAAATCTTAAAAATGTACACTATATATTCAAGTTATCTTTGGCACATCAGGAAATCTTCACAGTCTGTATTACTTGATACTTTTTTTTTCCTAGAGTCCAAGCGGGAGTATTCTATTTCAAAATGTTTTTATTTCATTTTTTATTTTTACGATTTATATAAAAAAATTTAAATTAATAAGAAATTTAGTTACACTAGTAAACATTTTTTATTGACAAATTCCCATTGACAATTTTATGGAGAAATTTTTTCTGTTTAAGTCTGTATTTACAAATGTACATGGAATTTATCATGTGTGAGATAAATTTTCGATTTTTGTTGTACGGTGTTATATATATTCTTATATCTCACACTATACATATATTTAATACAATAATTTTAAACTGATCATAAAACTTAATTTAACAGACAAATAAAAATAATTTTTCCAATAAAATTTTTTTAAACGTGTGCTAATTTTATAAATTTAATAGCATACCACTAATTGATGAGTTTGCGTAACACCCGATATCTCGGAAACTACAATTGCTAGATATCCAAATCGTTTGACTTTATATTAACCGTTACTAAGATAGAAGTCGTACCAAATTTTATTTATTTATCTTCACGGGATCGGGTTGTGGTCAGAAATAAAACAAAATTTGATTAACATATGCGAAATAAAATTGTAAAAAAAAATTTCGGCTCCGATTAAAAACAGTGTACTAATAATAAGGACTCTTTTTTTTATCAGTGTTGAATGGCCACATGTCTTGTCATTTTATGGTGAAAATTTTATGAAAATTAAACTTCCAGTTTCTTAAAAATTTTAAAAATGCCGAACTAAATTGAAAACTACTTGTAATTTTTGGAATTATTTCTCTATATGCGCCAGCACAAAATGATTTATATTATAATTTGGATGGCAACGAGACTGAAGGGGGAACAGTTTTCAGTAGATATATATATGCCCATTAAAAAAAAAATTAAGAAAATTTTATTATTTTATTTTGAAGAAAAAAATGTATGTGAGTCAATGTCAATTTGAGGCGAAAATTTTTTTGGAACAATTTTAAAATCTAATTTGACTTAAATTTTTTAATAAAAGTATACTTATGATAATGAATTTTTATCATTAATTTGGAATAGCTACACGTTTTCCCATTATAATATGCTAATTTGCATGAAAATTAGAATTCCACTTTCTTTAAAAATGTAACAAGAAAGGACCTACATTCTACAAAAAATGTGTAAGTTTTTAGATTAGAGAGTGGCCAAGAGTATTAAAGAATTTTTTTTTCGCTAGATGTAAATTTGTTGATACGAAAATTAAAAAAATTAAGGTCAAACGTTAAAAAAAATAAAATAAAATAAAATAAAATTGTATGGTTCATAGTCAATTTGTGGCGAATTTTTGTCTTTTCAAAATTCTGATTTGACTTCATTTTTTGATTAATATTATTAAGCTGTGTAACACAGAGAAGATGGATTTCATATTTGAATTTTGAGGTATATTATCCAATAAAAATATATATTCTAAAATAATTCAGTATTTGAATATAACGACATAATTATTTTGAGGATAAGAAAAAAATTTTTGAAAAAAATTAAAGTGTTAAAATTAAAAATTTCCCAATAATTTTAAATTAAAATCGATTAAAAATTTTTGAACCAATTTAAATAGAGGAAAGCTTGCTGTATACTATAGACAAAATTTCAAGGTAAACTAGGACATAATAAGCTATTAACAAATTCTGAAATTTTCAATATCGAGTTTTTAAATTTATGATAAAGAAGTCCTTTAGAAGTATTCCAAAAGTGCACAAAAGGAATCCAACTATTGAACATATATGAACAACATAATAGATTATCTTCTAAAAGAATATAACATAAGATTTATGTCAATTTTTGGAGAAATTAAAATATCTTTAATTTTGCTGAAACTTTTTTCCGCATAGGTTATTAAAAAAAATTGTAATTTTAAATACTTTTGGATTGCAATTCTTAATCTAAAAGGTTTCAAGATTGGAGACAAATTTGAACTTTAGTTAGATAGAAGATTAAGGGTAAATATGCTTTAAAAATAAGTAATTATGATTGAACTCAAACTTGTATCATAAACAGAATAATAATCGAAGGCTGCCTTGAACTTAAACACAACCTTTAATTGAACATAAATTTAGATTTTAAATACATCATCCCTAACTTTAGTCAAGTCTATAAGGTATTTATTATTTCTATATGACTTTTTGTGCTATTGATACTGGTCAATTATTTCTCTTCTTATCACTTAATTCTATAACATCACAATATTCTTGTAATAACACTTTTTTGTTATTTAATTCTTTTTGATTTTCCTCAGAATATTATACAAAATTTACTAATTCAATAATACCAAAAAATTTTCAAAAATTCACAACACTTTCCTGAAAAAAAATATTTTGTAACATAATATTTATGTTTTCTAATTGAACAACATTAAAATCCTTTTTAGTTTTTAATATACTAAACGAAAAACTAATTTAATTTAAAATTCTTTAAGCAATAGCAACAAAAACAATAATAATAGTAATAGCAATAGCAACAAATGTTGATTAAATTAAAATTACTTTTTTTTGGTATTCTGTGTAAGAACTAATATTTATATGCAACTATACCTAAATAAATATAATCAACAAAAACTATAGAGAAAAAAGAGAGAAAAAAAGACACACTCAAATTTATCAAATGCCAACAAAAACTAATCCATCAAAATGACATTTTGTTTACGTAAACAAACACATTTCTATATAAATATATATGCAAGCACTTGTAGTCACAAACACACACAAATGTATACATTTAGTTTATGGAAAAAGACAAAAAATTAAAGCCAAGTTTTTTTTTGCCACCATTTCTCCCCCACTCTCTCTCCTTAATAGGTTTAATAGTAGTGGTAGCCAGTGTTGCCAGGAGATGAAAAAAAGGATAAACTGAATTTAAAAAAAAGGTCGAAAAAGGCTAAATGCTGCAGAAAATAAGGCCAGGAAAGAGCTGGCACTTTCTTTTAATTTAAAAATTTATTCCTTATCGCTATCATTAGATTTTAATATTTTTTTTAAGATATTGTGACAAATTTATAAATAGAACATAGGACGGCTGTTAGTAAATTGATCCAATGAAAATTCACATTACGATATGATACCCCACACCATTGTGATCGAGCACAAAAATTCGGGAAGGCGACTTATATTACACCTATGGCCAATTTTACTAAATGTAAAATAAAATATACAAATACAGAATAGTGCATTGATACTGACATTTAGATGATTTTATGCAGTTTAGGGCGATTCCTGGAAGTGAGTTTCTATGGGAGTTATGGTAAATTATGGACCGATTCTCATAAAATTTGGCAATGTTGTTTCTACTTACATAAGTCTTATTTGTGACGAATATTAACTTTATACTACCATTCGTATGGGATTTATGTACGTTAAGGTGATTTTCGGAAGATGGGTTTAAATGGGAGCTATGGTCAATTGTGGACCGATCTTCATAAAATTTGGTACAAAGATTAATACTTGTACGAAGCTTCTTTGCACCGAATTTTAATAAAATATTTTAACTTTATTCCGGGGGGACATTTGTATGGGGGCTAGATAAAATAATAGACCGATTATAACCAACTTTAGTAGGCTTCGTTGTTGTATAATAAAAGTCCTGCGTCTCAAATTTCATTGAATTATCTTTAACATTACGACCTGTACTTTGTGCACAAGATTTACATGGACAGACAGCCTTCCTACCAGCCAGACGAACGGATGGACGGAAATCGTTAGATCGATTTAAAAAGTGATTCTATGTCGACTGATATAGTTTAAGGTGGATGTTTGATAACTTTTTCTATGCGTTAAAAACATCAGAACAAACGCATAATAACCCAACCACCTATGGTGGCGTAGGGTATAATAACCCAATGCACAGTGTGTAGTTTTGAGAATTTAGCTTATCAAAACCCGTAATTTGTCTGTGTTTAAAAAAAAAAAAAAAAATAGTTATTCTGATTAAAAACCTTCCAAGTAACTGGAAAATAAAGAAAATATAAAAAAATGTTAACCGTTATTAAGTAACGGCACCTCGAGTAGCACTCTAGTTGCAGACAAATATAATACAAAGTTTTTTATTTTTTTGGTGAGAAGTTTAAATTTGAATAATTATAACTTTTTTCTTTTAAGCAAGATCTTTAAGGGTCTTTCTATATTTTAAAGACTGATGCGTTATCTATCGTAGAAAATAAAAAAAATCTTGGGAGTTTTTCTGTCTTAAAACCTTTTTTAATTTTCTTGTTTATATAAGTGGTCTTCCAAAAAAAGTGATAAAATTTTTCTCCAAATTGTTCCTTTTCAATTTGCAAAGCAGTTACTGATAACGTGTCAAAAAATATTTATTATAGGGTTGTTTGCATCAAAAAACAAGAAAAGTTTGCGTTTTCTTGAGTTTTTTTCTGTAAATATTAGTATAAGTTCCAATAAAAATGTTGATATCGATTCAACAACATCATTTTCAAACAAAATAGATAATAAAACTCAAAACGACTATTAGCGAGGAGAATAAAACCCCCGTTTTTATACCCTTCACCACAGATGTAAAGGGCATAAATAAGTTTGCCATTGTGTTTGTAATTTCCATATTTGTCAAAAGTGCTCAAAAAAGTTTGTATTTTCTGGATATTTATAAAACGATATCCATCTGTTCATCTGTCCGTCCGTCGGTTGAAATTGCATTTATGAAGCCCACCGATAACTTCCATATATAATATATATATCAAACGACCGAAAATCCTTTCGAGGATTTCGCTATTGCAATTCAGCAATATCATTTCATAAAAGGGAGAGATATGTCTAATAACCGGGTTTTTTTATGTTTTTCGATTTGCTGAAGCCTCTACATAAGGACTTCGATTTTGGAAAGCAGATTTGGAAAATTTTTTCTGAATTTGAAATGAACTAAATCGGTCTAATAATTGCTTGCTTAAGTTACGGATGTTGTTTTTATAGAGATCGATTATAAATATTTTTAAAAAATTTCAGTTTTTTTGAATTAACCATAACGGTTCATAAACAACCGAGTTATGGGCCAAAAACTGAAAAAAAATCTTTTAATAATATATATTATATTATTATATATTTATATTAGTGTTGTTGTTGTGTTTTTTTTTTTTTTTTTTTTTTTTTGTAGAAGCAAGCAGTTTAGTTGACAACAACAGTGTTTTTTTAAGCAAGCGTTGCTTATGGAACAAATGTATGTCTAATTTTCTTAAGTACATATAAGTATGAAAATATTAAGGCATACTATTTCTTTTTAATTTTTAGTAAAGTGGTGAAGTTTATGAAAAATTCGGTACAGTCGAATATAGCTCTCTAACTTGTTACATGAAGAAATTTGTTGGTTAAAGAGATTGATTTATCAAAGTATGTTAACTCTTTCTCTAAACACTTGTGGCAGGCTCAATAAGCACTTCGAAGGTTTTTCAGTTTTATAAGGAAAAAGAAAAGCGAGAGATTATGCAAAAACTACTAATCTCTAATAGGTAAGATGGCAGCCGAAATACAAATGCGTTTATCTACTGCAATTGTGGGTGAATACATAACTAGTAGTATATCGAGTCCTAACCGCGAAAATAATTTCAGTGCAGAATACACCTAGGGAAAAAATATAGTTGTAGTATAATCCTAGAGAAACACATTATGATTGGAATATGTAATCATAGAAAATCATAGAAATGATTATAAGTAATAATTATTATGATTCTATTTTGTTATACTTTATCTGATTTTATGTTTTATTTTTTTTTTTCGTGTTATGATTCTAGTTTTACATATAACTGAACAATCTTAATACATCATTATCCCATTCTATCAGATTATGATTTAGTGTTATTATATTACCATGCCATTCTTCATATTATTATTCCATTTTATGATATTATTATCCCATGGTGTCATACAGTTATCCAACCTTTTTTTTCATTTCTTATCTTATTATTCCATTATATCATATAATAGAATAAAACGTATTAATAAAAAATTATTACTTTTATAAAGTTTTTATTAAAAAGTAATAGAAAAAAGTGTTCATTAGCCCAGAAACAAAAATATTTACAAATTTCATTTGTACCACCATATGTGGTTTAAATGAAATAAATGTTTATTTCTTTTTAAACTAAACCCTTTAAGGGTAGCTAATCAAAATCTTATATTGCTTGAATCGCACCAAATATAACCAAACCCTGTCTTTTTGTATTTATTCATATATAAACTAAATGAGAATTATAATGAGATTGCAAAATGAACATTAGAAACAAAATATATTTAGAAACAAACAAGTTATGAGTTTCTCCACTAAGTTCGTGAAAAGAATAAATATTACATTTATTTGAAATATTTTATTGCAATGGGAATAATAATAATAATAATACTTATATGGTTTAAGAACAAGAATAAATACCGCAAATATTTAATGTTTGTAAAAGTAATGATATTTTTCATATTAATAAAATTTTGCTTCTAGTAAAGATATTTAAAAACATATAATTTTTGCAGTCAACCATATTAAAATTTTTATTGAGTGTAAACATTAAATGACAAAATTTAAAGAAAAACAGTGTTATCCTGAATACAGAGTTATTAAAATTCCAGAAAATTAACAATGAGAAGATAATATTTTTGTAGCGATAATGCTATAACCATATTTTTGTTATATGTGTGGAAAATATTACAAATGATAAAGTATGTTAAGTTATAAATCTGAAATGATTCCAAATATATTAAAGAAATTTTAACAGATAATGTAAATGATTTTGAGATTTAGATTTTCATCATTAAGGCTTAATATGCCTACTACACTACATACAATTTTGTGTCATGCAAAATATATTATCGAATAATATATTGTTCCTATTGGTCAATTATTCGTAGAAGTGGAGGAGGCAAGAAATAAGGATTGTAAAAAACTTTTGCAAACACTTTACATGGAAAACATCATATTTGATTCATAGAATATTAATATCATTTGGTGCTTTAATTTGGAGTAGATGATAATAATTAAAAACTAAGAGTTCAGATGTGACAACCGCAGTTTTGTTTCTGTTAAAAATCCGAATATATCAGATGAATTACATACTTAAATGCACATTAGGGTGGTCCAACATCGTATGAAGAAAACCAAAGTACGTCAAATTATGCAAGGTGACATCTCTTGCAATATATCCTCTAAATTTTAACTTCCCACGATGATTGGAAGGATGCCAATCATAAGTTGATTATTCCTGAACAAATCGTCAGAAAATTGTTCTTAACAAAATTAATGATATATATACCAAACCATAACTAATAGAAAATTATTTCTTAATTTTTCCTAAATAGCTAATGGGACCGAAAAGATGACATTTTACTAAAAATATTCTAGTAAAGTTTTATTTTTATTTCTTCGTAACTTTTTATATGAGTTCTCTTTATTAAAATTACGTTTTAAATTTTCCTATTAATTTTTTTTAACCACAAAATATGGGTATAGTTATATTCTTTAGCTGTCGTTTGACGTACATTTAATTAAAATGACTTTATGGTACATAAATAAATGTCTATATAGTATCCTGTTCCAATCATCGTAGTAAGTTGAAATTTGGTCCAGATGTTCTAAATCATATCCGCTTTCATAGTCTTAGGTACGTTTAAATGTAGCTTACAAAAAATAATTTTAGCACATTCTTCACAAAATCTCATTGAATTCTATGAAAAGTAGGCGTGCCAGTTTTCCGGTCATATCTAATTTTTCATGAAAACAGCTTATTGTTACGAAAATAGTTTGTGCCGAATTTCATCAATATAGCTTTCTTAATTACACAAATTTTGATCACTCTGAATGCGAAAATCACACACTGTGCAATATTTTGAAATGATTTTTCGTCCTTTTTAAACTATAATTCCTTTGTGATTAAGTATTTCCAAATTTTTGAGTGATTTTTGACTTTTATAATATTTTTTTTAAATAATAAATAGAGCCATTCCGTTTAAAACTAACTTGCTGGTTTCCTCATTTCTTACGAATTTATTGAAATTTGGTAGCACAGTTGTACTCGTCAACATTAAGGCTGGCACAAAATTTCAGATATTTTATTTTTTTATTTTTTATTCTTTTTTTTATAATCAAACACAATAATCACCAACTGCTTCTAAAAATCAACCAAATTTAATAAGAATTTTGAGACTAAAAACAAAATAAAAAGGTTACATTTAGCCTTAAAAAGGCTAAAATGGCAACACTAGTGATAGCTAGAGTATGTATTTGTTTTTGTATAAATGTTTTCTTTTTGCTACTTCAAAGTAAGAAAACTATAAACAAATAAAAGGGAAAAATTCAACAACAATAAAAATAAAAATTACACTTGGGTGCAGTTGAGGAAAATAACAATAAAAACAACTACGTTAGTATATGAGTTAAAACAACAATAAAATTATAAACAAAACTATACTAGTATTATACAGAGGAATTAAATGGGAGTCGGATAGGGATAAATAGAGGTTGGAGTATTATAAAAGCAAAATAATGTTATTTTTTTACATAAAACACACACATATATATATATATATATATATATATATATATATATATATATATATATATATATATATACATACATACATACATACATACTTACATACATACAAACATATTCTGTCTCAAGCAAATAAAGCTCTCAAGATAATTATATTTTATACATTAATTATGCAACAAATGTTCAATGACAAAACAACAAAATGAATGCAGTAGCAAAAGAAGAGGAAGCCATCAACTCCGGCCAAACCATTATTTTAGCCATTACTATCATAAAAACTAAAAAATTTCATAGAAAACAATAACAACTTTATTTCGATAGCATTAGGAGAATTATTTTAAAACACTTAAGGCACCTACAGCTAGATTTAGACTTTAAAAGAATTGAAGATTCCAATTGTAATTAGATTTCTAAAAAGCCATATTAAAGATACAATTTTATTTTAAAATTATTTGTTAGGTCTAAAAAAATCTGCAATTTGTTGCAATTTTGAAAGAATCTAAGTTTGAACACAATATTGGGCTTCAAAATAACTAAAATTTAGCTTTTTAAATTCCTAAAATTGGAACCAGAAAGCATGACAAAGTAAAACTAATACACAGTGGGAGAAATCGCAAAATTTTTGGTAGTAAATTTGTATCTCCTAAACTATTGGTCGCATCGACTTGAAATGTATTGGAAAATTATAGAGGAGGAACTAAGCTTTTAGAAAAATAATTTTGTTAATATGAGATTAGCTACAGAGTGACAATATTGACCACCTCGTGTATGTAAAATTTTCAAAAAATCGTAACTTCTACAAATCAAGTCCTATTTAAGAGATTTTTATAATGCTAAGTAAAGTGCTTAGTGGGATAAAGAAAAAAAACATGCTTACTCGCCTAACTTAAATCTTGCAGCTAAAAAGATATTTATGCTTGAATTTTTATTATTATTTTTTATTTTTTGCTCGAATTTATTTCATTTTTCAGGAATAAGTCCTTACGCATATGAGGGAATTTTTTAATATTCTTTAATTTTGAATACATTCCGTAATAACATGCTGAAAAATTGTTTGATTATTTCAATTCGTCTAGCAGTAAAAAATGTTCAAACTCGGCACTTTGAAATCAGTATAAAAAATGACTATTTTTTTGCATTTCACTTTTTTCTTACTTTTTTTCAAGATTTAAATTGCTTTAGATTTACACCCTACATCCAAAAATTTTTGATTAATAAAAAATAAAAAAAATCGAGAGAGTTTTTTAAAATTGGTTAATGCTGTTAAGTTCAAAAATATATTTAGATAATTTTTCAACTAAACTGCTTGTCGCCTGTCTAAAAACGAGTGCTGGAGTGCAGATTTTATGAAAGAAATCAACTTTTCAAGAGACTTTATTTAAATTGCATAAAAAACATATTAATACCATATTTTTACTATTATTTCTTATGGATTATAATAAATAAATATTATCCAAAATCGTTTAAATTTTTGACAATTTTTCAAAAATATAATAAATAATAAAAACCAAAAAAAATAATATTTTTTTTACGAAAAACTTTGTCTAATTTCCAAAGACTTATAAAATATCGAAAAAATATAAGAAAACACTTATCTGCCAATTCACTGATATAAAAAACGTCTATATAGGTATTTTAAAAAATAAAATATAATAACCTCAAAACTGACAGCTCGTGTTAAAACTCACTAAATTCACTATTAAAAAAAAAACTATAAAATAAAATGCTTTTTTTTTTTTTTTTTTTTTTTGATATAATTCTGTAACTTTTGAACTGGCCAGAGACGAGGTACTTTCGAGTTGACTTGGGAGGGTTGGGGTAGTGAGTAGACTTCAATAGTTGGCCATCTCGGGTATTGAATTCTTTTAAAAAAATCGCCAAAAATTAATTTATTATTTGACAGAAAAAAAACTTTTACATATAGATAGTCTTTATAAACTTTAACGTACTCGACGTGGTCAATTTTGATTCTCTGCAGTATATCTTATAATATTACAGGGTGACTGCAGGACCTACCAGTAGTTTAGGAGACACAGTTTTATTACTAAAATTTTTGCGATTAGATCAACTATATAACATATGTTTTATCTTAATTCCTACACTTAAAAGATCTTCTTCTACCACCCTCGTTTCTATAGACCATTATAAATAATAACTAAAAATATACTTGTTGTTTTTATTTTCTTGTTACTGTTGTTATTTGCTTTTTTTCTGAAAAACAACATGTTGATTTTTCTGTACTCTATTTTAGAAAACAAAAAGTTTGCTTGTATATATATGTATGTTTATTGCATAAGTGCCTATGTGTTAGTATTCTTTATATCTGAGTATGTGTATGTTATTTTGTAAATTGTTTTGTCAACCAAAAAACTTTTGCAAATTGCAGCTGCTGTTGTTGTCAATGTTGTTTACCTTATATAAAATTTTGTTCCTGCTATTGTTATTGTTGTTTTCGTTCAAATTGTTGCTATTGTTGTTGGTTATATGTGAATATTCTCCGTATAATAATTTCAAGGTAAAAAATATAGATGAGTATGTGAAGGAATGATACCTTTAGATTTGGGAGAAAAATAAAATAAAAATAGTAAGCTAGACTGTCACCAAAACTGTGCACTAGTTTATAGACTGGCTCATAGAATATACAAAAGGAGAAAGCCTATTCGTGAGATGTTTTTTATTAAGGAGAATACCTCTATTGTAATCGGTTTCAAACATGAAGGTCACAGAGTTTCCAACTAACCATAGAAATTATGATAGGACCTATGATATTCGACCTTATAGGCTAATCTAAGAATATTGTGTATTACACGATCAAAAAAAAAAAAAAAAAAGATTAA
This sequence comes from Protocalliphora azurea, assembly GCA_932274085.1. NCBI lineage: Eukaryota > Metazoa > Arthropoda > Insecta > Diptera > Calliphoridae > Protocalliphora > Protocalliphora azurea. Next base: position 7,250,521 of record OW026522.1, read on the forward strand.
GGCCGTATAATAAATTTTACAATAAAAAACTTGATCGAGCTGTACAAACCTATCTGAAATATATTCAGAGAAAATGCGAAACAAGGGGAAACAAACAGAAAAAAAACCTTTACCAAAAATAACACTCCCCCAAGAAGAGAAAATCATAGGCAGGCTTTCTGTAATAGAAGTTCAGGGAGTAAGTCGTCATGAGTAGGAAAAAAAAGAAGAAGAACCTTAGAAAGTATTCATATCAGACCATAATACAGTATCATAAAAACCGATCCGAAACTGAAAGATTTTGGAACGTTCGAAGAACTAAAAAAGGTCTTGGAACTGAAGTCCACAACTAAGTTTATCGTCGAAAAGTTTAACGGAAAAACACCTCACGGAGAGCATACAGAAATAAAAACTGAAAAGGAAGAGATAACGATAGATTACAGAAACATAGATAATATTACAACAAAAGAAAAGTCATTAAACTACTACTAGTATCGTTATCGAAGTTATCGAAGTAAAAACTCACAAGGAATAGACTGAGTGCAAATAGATAGGCGACATCACAGGGCGTATGTCCAGATTTCGAAAATGCTTTAAAAATTATAAATCTAGATAATGCAATTCTGAAGTCTATTTAAAGCACATAAATTATAAGGTTAAACATATATTTTAAAGGCACTAAAAACTCTAGAAATGGCCTAAGGAAGAAAGTAAGATGTATAGTACATTATAGATATATTCATGAACACGGTCATATCACAATACACTCTGCAATACAGATACAGATAGATCACGCAGAAGTAAAGGTCATATCTTAAGAGACTGTAAAGCGGACCCAAATTATGTGGAGATTATCTAAAGCAAACAGCTGACACCTATTGAAAAAGCCCTAGATTTTCTAATATAGACTATGTCCAAATTAAAAATTGATGTAGCTAAATTAAACGAATGAATTACACCTATATGGGCCTACAAAAATAACACTAGAGTAAATTTTAAGACCGCAGTTGTATACTGGGGTCGTAAAAAGTCAAAGCAGATAGGATAAGTACTTCTAGAAGTTACCTCTTTACTAGATGTTATGTTGAAAATAAAAAGCTTTCACCTTCGCTTAAGAAAGAGGTCTTAAAGACCATGAGCAAATGCCAAAGGGAAGGATCAAAACTCAAAACTGACACGAACCAAAAAATATTTGATACCTCATTTTTAAAAATATAGCTGAATACTGACAAGGTTTGATCCAGAACCAATAAGCGGGAAAGAGTTACTAAAAGTTTGCATACAAATCCACTTGATAGCATCCCATAAATGAAGTTTACAAATTCTTCAACAATTACTTAAAGGTTAATGTATTGCTGATTATTTGAAAGAAGCAAAAACTTATCATGATTACAAAACTAGGAACAATTTTAGAGGAAACTCAGTATAATAGACCTATATATTTCCTAGATACTGCAGACAATTGCTTAGAGAGGAAAATCGATAATAAGATCCGAAAAGCAATAGAATATGCTGCTAGTATCTCGCAGTTGCTATTTAGCTTTCAAAAGGCGAGTTTAATATTTTGTAATATAAATCTAGTTGCAGACACGGGAAAAGAAAGGTCCAATACAAAAATATTTCAAGAAAGTGCTGCGTAGTAGAGACATTATACTTCTAGAATGCCATTAAATTAGCAGAATGGGACCACAAGATATCCTTATTGTGAATATTTAATATTTCGAAGTATCTTATAAAAATATTGAAACTTCTTAGAAAGAAAACAGTGGTGTGAGATAGATAACGGCGCCGAGTCCGTAAAATAAAAATAAGTGAAGGTAGTTATAGAGAACCGGATAAATTTTAAACAATATACAGACTAATCTCATCTATGGGCGAAAATGTCGTCAAATATATATGGACCCATTCACAGATTAATATTGAAAACGTCAAACTCTATCCATCTTTATAGAACACAATTGGGAAGTTTCACTAAAATGGGCAGGTCATTATGTTTTTATGTTTTTCGAAAGAGTTACTACCGAATATGTATCGCCATATCCTTGGAGACACCCAACATGCGTGTGGTAGTAGAAATTGTTGCAATAGATATAATGACTGGAAATCTTTCGACAATATATGAAAAAAAACATAGGAAATTACACATCCATTTTAGATCTATCCAATACTTTGAAATACTATCCAAAAAGAATTGGCAAAGAATATGGACCAACTCCACAGTAGAGTGATGGATATATAGCCCGACTATCAGGAGATGAATTAATCACAAATTTGGTGAGGTCTGTTATCATCTGAATCGGTTTCTAACTGGAAAAGATTTATATAATGGGAACGCATTTGTCAATTATCTTAAAAACAAATCAAAACTTTTTGTGGTAGTAATTGATTTTCTTTTCCTTTATTGCAAGTCTATCAAACTTTAACATTTACATTTGATCGGACAAAGAGGCAATTAATTATTTTTCCAAAACCATCGAAAATATTTTGCTGTTGGTATTTTTTGTGATAAATTTCTTAGTTTTTGGGAATTAATAAAGATTTTGTTCAATATTATGAACCTGAACAATAGTTGACATTTAAAGTGAGAAAAAAATTATAATTAATTAATAAAACTCTTGCGAGAGAACATACGCCAGATTTCTTACAAAATTCTAAATAATATTGCCGCAAAAATTTTACAAAAATATATGAATACGATATAATTGTTTTTTTTTTTTGAAAAAAAGTGGCAATATTTATTCACTTATAAAATAAGTTTTTTGTTCTGGGCTATATCATTTTTTTAATGTTTTCAAAGAAAATCTTAACGCAAATGCTTGTAAAGAAAATTCGGAGGAGATTGGGGTAAAGGTCTCCCCACAAGCTCCATGCCAATTTTGTCAATTTTCAAAAAAAATTTATTTTTTTTTTGTTAAATTCTCAAATCGCAAAGCTGGGATCAATATAAAATTATTTTAATTAAATACTTATATAAGTAACATAAACACCCAAAAGGAGTTATCTCAAAACTTGTAAGAGCATGAAGAAATAACATAAATAAAAATAAATTAAATACGGTTTTATGAGGTCATGACCCGAAAAACGGAAAATTACGATTTGAAGCAGTTTTTTGAAAAATAATGTTAATATTTCAATTGAAATAAAATTTAAAGAAACAAATATATTTTATTGAAATTTTGACATAGTATAGATAAGCTTGTCCTAAAATTAAACAATTAGAAATACGCACACTTTTTGTACCAAAATGCCCAAAATCTCTATCTGGGAACAACATCTTTCAAAATTTGTCTTCTTTCATTTAAATTGCCGCTCTGTCAAAATAATTTTTGGGTGTTTATCTCACATATAGAGGTATTTAAATAAAATAATTTTATGTTCATCCCAACTTTACGGTTTGAGAATTTAACAAAAAAATAATAAAAAAAATCGAAATTGAGAGAGTTTGAATAGGGCTTGTGTCCCAAGATTTTTTTGAAAACATTAAAAAAATGATGTAGCTCAGAAAAAAAAAAGAAATTTTATAAATGAATAAACATTGGCACCTTTTCAGAAAAAAAACTCAAAAAATATAAAATTTTTTTAAAGTTCTAAATACACATTAATATAACTTTTTTCGGATTCATAAAATTATATAACTCTTGCAAGAATATTACTTAGAATTTTGCAAGAAATCTGTTGAATATCATAAGAAAATTTTAGGACTAATATTGAGCCCGCCAAATTACTAAAAAAAAACAGACCAAAAATGTGAGAAAAATTTGTTTCGATCTGAATATCTCGTAAACTAAAGGAGATAAGTTATACATGTAAGCATATTTTTTGTAGAAATTTTCAAGGACTACCTTTGTGTGAAAATCTTTTCTATTATAGCATAAATGAATTTTTGGATTTTTTTTTAAATCGCATAACCCAGATGTCCAAATTTTGAAGGGCCGCCCAGTATACCCTTGAACGTTTAGGAATCTGTACAAATTTTTTGATATGTCTTCAAGGTACTTATTAGTTGTAGATTTTTCACTGTACATATAGTTTCATTAGTATATACAACATTTGAACAAAAAATGACTAGACAATAGACTTGACTATATACTAGGCTATAGATTTATTAATTTTTTATACTATAAACCTGAAAATTTTAACCACAATTATTTAATTAACTTTTTATATCATTTTCCTTAGGATACCTTCTCCTTTACGCTTTAAAGTTAGTTTGGTTTTTGTCGTTATTATACGTTGATGTTATAGAGATGAGTTGTAAAATACGTTTTTAATGGTTGACTGAACATAAAACTTTTAAGCCGTAGCTTTTGATGAGTTTTTTTACACAGATTTTAATGGCAATTCGTATATATGTATTTTGTTTTTTTCTATAGATACCTACTCATCTACTTATATCTCTAGCTGTTGTTTTTTTTTCGTATTTTTTTTATCTATTTGGGCACATAAAAGAAGAAGTTCGTTGCCTTAGTTACTTTATAGTAGAGTAATATTTTATGTTGCATATAAAATCATATTTTTATAAGGTTGTTTTGTAGTATGAAGAGGGGTGGGGATACATGGAGGTTTTAATGATGTTTTATAAACATTTATACTTATTTGTATATTGACAAGTGAATATGGTAACAGAGAGCAGCAGTTTCGTTTAAATTTATAAGCAAAAGTTTATAATGTATTTTATTTTTTTTTTTGTAAAAGGTGTTAGTTAAAAAACTAATTGTCTTGGTAACCATTTGAGAAAAAATTGTTATAATTTTTTTCCTTTTTATATATATTTAAAGTTATTAATTAGCTTTGTCATTAATTTTTGTTTTGTTAAACTTTGTTATATTTATTAAGGGAATTTTAAACAAATTAAAAATATTTTTCTCGTAACATGTGTCATTCATTAAAAGCTCAAATTTCTTTAACAAAGTATGTTTGTATTTAAGTAAAAATATTTATGTTTGTTAGTTCTTTTTTTTTGCTGTTTTAATTTTCATTGTTTCAATTTCCGTTTCCCTTTAAAATCAGTGCTATAATTTGTAAGGAAATATCAATAGCATTGTGATTTCATTTGTGTTCTCTTCCCACTGGGTTTTTTTGAAGTGTCTATATAGAAATTTTGAAATCATTATTTTTCCAAAAAAAGCTCATACAGAAACAAAAGATGTCAATGTCATGTTCATTGCTTAATGTTTTAATATATGTATGTATGTGTATGAGAGAGAGACCCACAGTGCTGTTAATTGTATCGAGAACTAATAAATTTAGAAGCCATTTTAGATCGCCACTGTTTATGAAACCAATATGAAACTGATTTTATAAATTTCCAGAAGACAATCAATTGTTGAAAACTTTAACCAGTCTACTCACTAGATTACTTAGGGACAGTGAAATAGCAATTTGTATTTTCTTTAACTTACAACTGATACTAAGCAGACATAGGATAAATTATTTAAAAATGTCTGACTTTATTTAAACAAAACTGTTGGATATTATATGATTGTATTCTTATTATTAAGTACAAAACTATGTGTAACTAAGTATATATGTGTGTATGTGTCGTATATATCTCTCTACCCTTTTTGCAGTGATATGAGAAATATTTGAAATTTCTAATTAATCATTGGCTAATTAAAATGCGGAAAATATTCATTAGACATGGTATTTTGTTACTCATTGTACTTTTGGGATTTGTATGTATATATGTGTGTGCATGCGATTGTATAACAGTGTGTTCTTTTGATATCGACATTTTCATTATTACAAAAGAATTTACCGAATATTAGCGGAAATGTCAAAAAATGAAATAAAGATTGATGTTGAAAACAAATAGATATTTAATGACGAAAAAAAACTAATATTTGAAAAAAGGACAAACAGAAAAAAACGAGCAATTTATTTTAAATTAAGAAAAGAAAATTTCTTGAAACGAAACTTACTTAAAAATATATATTCATAATTTAACGATAAACGACTTAGAAGGCTAAAGAAGAAAATATTAAAAAGGTTATATCTGGGATTTTCCTCTAACCCTATCATATTGTAATAAAAACTAATAATAAAAAAAATTATTTTTATATAGCATTTTCCAAAAAATTCAACCGTTGGTGTCAACTAATCAAATACTGAAATTGTCATTTGTAAAGTAAATATTTGATAAACAATTTTATTTTTTCTTACTGAAAATATAAATATTTTATAAAAAAGAATTAATTGCGAGTATAAACAATTATTTTTTTTCTGCTAAAATTCTTTAAATCAGAGAGGATGGATAAAACTCTGATAGCTGTATTAATTCTCTTCCGTTTTGGCTTTTTTTTATTTTTTAATTTTGCATTTATTATGTTTTGGATATTATATTTCGTTAGTATTTTGCTTTTTTTATTTTGACCACTTTTATTTAGTTTTGACATTTTTTTTTTTATTTTTTCATTTTGGTGTTTTTTTTTTTAATTTACGTTTTTTTATTTTAGTTCTCTTCTATTTTGGCGTTTTCTATTCTCTTTCTCTTTGGCGTTTTTGTTTGGTTTTAGCTTTTTTTATTTAGTTATGGCAATTTTTTCCGGTTTGAAGATTTTTTTTATAATTTTTGGTGTTTCGTTAGTTTAAACGCTTTTTTCATTTTAGCGACTTTTTATTTAGTACTCATTTTAAATGTTTTTTCGTTTTGGCGCATTTTTTATTTTGCAGTTTTTTATTAAAATTTTTTGGTTTTGAATTTTTTTTTTTTTTGCATTTGCTTTTTCATTTTGACAACTTTTTTTATACTAAATTTTTTTTCGGTTAGTACTTTTTTAACACCTTTTTTCATCTATTGTCTATTTTATTGCTTTTACTTTTGCCAATTTTTTATATTTAAGCGTTTTTAATTTTTCCACTTTGGCGATATTCTTCGTTTTAGATTTTTTTTTATTTGAAAAACTTTTCCGTTTTTATGATTTTTTTGGCGCTCTTTTAGTTTTAGCTTTTTTTATTTTTGAAACTTTTTATCTAGCGCTTTTTTTTAATTTAACGTTTTTGAGCATTTAGTTCGCTGTTCGTTTTGGCGACTTTTTAATTTTGAAGAGTTTTTTATTTTACCTTTTTTTCGTTTTAATATATTTTTTATTTTAGCGTTTTTTTTTTCTTTTGGTGACTTTTTAGTTTTCGTTTTTTTTTTTTATCCATTTCGGCAATTTCTTTAACTTTAGGCATTTTATTTTTTTTTTTAATTTTGAAGAATCTTTGAGTGTTATAATGCTGTCAATAAATATCAAAAAATATTATTTAGAAAAGAAAAAATTAGATCACAAAATAACTGTTATTTTTGCATTTTTTCTCATAATTCATAAGACTCAAACCAAAATTCCAACTCAAAGATTATTTTTATTTATGCATTTTGGGATTTTTTTTGTTATTACTTTTTTTAATCACATTTTTCATTAACTTTCTTTTGGGCAATTTTTTTATTTTTCCATTTTGTTGTTTTTTATTTTTACTACCGTCTTTTATTTGAGCCTTTTTCGTCTCTTTAGCTTGGGCTTTTTTCGTTTTATCGGTGTTTTATCAGTTATGAAAATTTTGTTCCTTTTTGACGATTTTTATCATTTTTGGAGTCATTTTCATTTTAGCGTTTTTTTTTCATATTTAGACTTTTTATTTTGCGTTTTTGAGCGTTTAGTTCGCTGTTCGTTTTGGCGACTTTTTAATTTTGTAGAGTTTTTTATTTTAGCTTTTTTTCGTTTTGGCATGTTTTTCGTTTTAGCGTTTTCTTATTTTGTCGTTCTTTTTCCCATCTCGGCAATTTATTATTTTTTTCTTATTTTTTTCATTTTGAAGTTTTTTTTTTTAATTTTGGAGATTTTTTTTGTTAATAAATATCAAAAAATATTATTTAGAAAAAAAAGTAAAAATCACAAAATAACTCTTTTTTTTGCATTTTTCTCATAATTCGTAAGACTTTTGTTAATTTACTTTTTTATTCGTTTAGTTCTCTTTTCGTTTTGGCGTCTTTTTAGTTTTGAAGAGTATTTATTTAATCTTTTGTTCGTATTGACTTGTTTTTTGCTTTAGCGTTTTTTTATTTTGTCGCATTTTCATTCCGACAATTTTTTATTCTTGGCATTTCGATTTTTGTTTTTTATTTTGGAGATTTTTGAGTCTTATAATGCTGTCAATAAATATCAAAAAGCATTATTTTTTTATTTTTGGCATTTTGAAGTTTTTCTTTTAATTTTGGAGATTTTTTGTTAATAAATATCAAAAAATGTTACAGAATATTATTTAGAAAAAAAGTAAAAATTACAAAATAACTATTTTTGGTATTTTTCTTATAATTCATAAGACTCAAACCAAAAATAAATAAATCAATTAAAATACTAAACTTTTTTCTATTTTGTTAATTACTTTTGTCTTACAACTCTCTCATTTAAAATTGTCTAGTTTGTTTTCGTAAAAAATTAACAATAATTTTGTGAAAGGCATGAGAAGTAAAATAGAGAAGATTTGACAATTTCAATCGCTTTTTCGTTTGAGGCATACAGCGGATTTTGATAGGATTTGTAATCGATCTATACTTTGTGTATACTTTGTGTGTAAAGGGGATAAACAGAAAATGTGTTTGCCTATTAATTACGTAGATTTTTCTTGAGAAATTTAATAGCGTTTTAAGATTTTTATTGCTTTGAAAAAAATTGTCATGCAAAACAGATAGAAATAAGAATTCATTTCTTTGATATCCCAGCAAAATTTTAATTTATATTTAAATATAATATTTCTTTACTCCAATACCCATATCACTTAATAAATGTATTTAAGAAAATTTAACTTTAATTTGAATACTATTTGTAGAAGGTGTTACATATCAAATACATATCTGTTACAGAACCTATGTCTTTTATTTTCACTTTAAAACCTACCTAAATACAGTCTAAATTTTGAGATATTTTGAAAAAAAAGCAAAAAAACTCCTTAAATTATAATTCAATTTTAGATTTTTACTTGATTTAAAAAGCATTCCAATAAGTTATATCGTGGACAACATTTTTTAATTATTCTTTTTTTAATTTTTCAAAATTTCAATTTTGGTTTTAAGTCTAAACAGATATAAGGTTTTAAACAGGGATCCGAAATAATAATACCCAAAAGTTTGACTTCATTTGAATTAAATATGAAAAGTACCTTTTCTAGTATTAAAATTGGGTTCCCAGTTTTAATTGTTATTTTTTTAGAACAATGAAAAAAGATGCCTCTTTATAAAAACGCTTAAAAATTCAAAAAGTTGTGAAATATTCTCTTAAGTTCATCAATAAATTTTTCTTGTATTTTAACATAAATGATTTTATTTTGTTGGGTGTCTATTTTTTAAGACAATCATTTTTTGCCGGTATATTTCTTTTTACATTTATAAGAAATTTATATTCTTTATTTGAAATATGATTACTTCTATTATTTATATGCACTTTATATGTTTGTTCTGCAGTGCACATACTTACACATGTAAGTACATTTTCATGTCCATTTTTTTCTCTTACAAGAAAATATCAAGAATTTACTTAAAGAATTAATAAGACATAAGAGACACAAAGAAGAATAAGAAGAAGGACAAAGTAAACATAAGATAGCCTTTAAATAAGAGACTTATAGGAGTGGAAGTATAAAGTCAAAATTTAAATTGCATACCCTACAAATCAAGAAAGCTCGGGGAAAACCGTCGATGAAATCGAAGCAAGTATCAAAAGCAAAACTGTTACGATATGCAGTGCTCACATAAGTTAGTGAGTTTTTAGTTTTAAATAAAAAAATAGTTATTTTAAGTTTAAACCTTAGGAAAAAATTTACTTAATTAACTCACGTTTGAAAGGAACGTTTTACACAAACAGACGAATATATCTAAAACTTAGCTAAATCTAATTTTTTTTATTATTTGAAAAAAAAAACACCGTAAATCATTTAAAGAACTAAAGATATTGTTAAACTTCCATGTAGCTCAGAAACAAGCAAAAACATGACATTTTTCTCGAATACAAAAGAATCTGATATGTACTTTATAAAACTGCATATAATAATGCCAGTTTATTTTTTTTATATCTTTCAAAGTTCACATACAATTCTTTATCTATGATAAAAATTAAACCAAAAACAAATATGTATACAAAACTTAAATTGAAAATTTCAAATAAAAATCTAAGAGAAAATTTCATAATAATATACAAAGAAATTTTTATACAAACAACAGACCACTACAAAAGACCTTGTTCGAAAAGAGGTAAGAGCTATATTTAGTCATAAATAAACAAACTACCAATATCTATTGAAAAGAGAAAAAAAAAAAATAAAATGAAAACATATTTACGTTTAAATATAAAGAAAAATAACAAAACACACGTTTTTAATACATGTGAGTCTTCATCATATACATATGTATTCTCCAGGATATGAGCGTATAATTTCAGATTTCATACTATCATATTTTTTCCCATATTTACCAATGAAATAATGAACTAAAAATAAAAAGTAAACATTTTAAGAAGAGAAAAAGAGAAGAAAAAAAATTAATTAAAACATGTCCAATACACAACAAGATTTAAAATTATACCATAAAACAAAGAATATCACGAACAGCAATCAGGGGATCTTAATATACTACACACTTATGAATGTATAAGTATAACAAGACATTTTCAAAGGATTTTTAATGGTAAACTTGAGAAGGGGTTATGTAGATAAATAATCAAAAATTGGAAAGAATACTTATTTTTTAAACACATTTTTCATCCCAAAAAGTTTAAACACTTGTTTCTTTACAATTTTTTTTTTTTTTTTTTTTGAAAAAATTATAAAACGAGTTGATCTATTTTCTTTGAAAATTCTATTGAACAGAAAACTGTTAGGGTATGAAAAAAAAGTAACAGAAAATATTAAATGAACAATATAAAAGTGTTTTAAAAGTAAACACTTAAAATACTCACATATACACATAAACAAAATTTAATATAGTAGACATACACTTATGTACTTATGATGCAATCAAACTTAATTTGAGATTAAAACCTAATAGGAAACTTTTAACTACAGTTTATTCTCAACACAAAATTTTCTATTAGAAATATTTTTTTCTTTTCTTGTACAAATTTTATAAACAATTTTATAAAATTTCCAAATCTTTTTTTTATATAAAACGTTTATCTTTTTTCAAGAAATTTTTATTGACATTTTTTTCACGATTTTTTATAAAAAAATTATTTCTCTTTTAATGAAAAATATTCAGGATTTAAGATATATACACCGTCTGCCATTTGAATAAGGAATCACATTTTTTTAACTTTAATAAAGTATATCTCCTAAACTAAAGTTCAGAAAAAAATAATTTTTTGCGCAACTAAATTTCAGTGTTGGCTTTAGTTTCCTAAAGAAATAAAAAATATACATATTTTGTTATACTAGAATTATGCATTTATTTAAAGACAGGTATTTCTGTGCTACTTTTTCGTGTGTCACTTGGAATAAGGAATATTTTAAAACTAAGCAAACTGTAATTTATTTTTAAATTTTAGGTTATAAAAATGAAAGTTATTATCTTGTAGCATTCAATTAATAATTAGTACTGCCAGCATTTTGAGAAATAACCTCAAAAATACGATTTGGCATCGGCTTGTAAAATGATTCTAAAAAATTTAGCGAAATATATATATATATATATATATATATATATATATATATATATATATATATAATATACAATATTAGAAAGAAAATATTTCTTTTTCGCAATTATTTTTTAAACAAATTTTTTAAAAAAAAAAGAATTCTTTTTAAAAAATATTTTCTTTGGAAATTTTTAAGAATATTTCATAAAATTTTTCTCATAAAAAAATTACTTAATAAATTTCAGTAGAAATTTAAAAATCTGAAAAATTTATTTTATAGAAAAATCATTTTCAGTGAAATTTTTTTACAACATTGCTCTTTGAAAAAAATTACATATAACATTTTTAGACAAAATTTCTTTTTAAAAATGTCTTCTTTAAACTTTTTTTAATACTGTTTTTTTTTTAATTGTCTTTGGAAAATTTTTCTCTCAAGAATTTGCCATAGAATATTTACAGAAAAATCCTCTTTAGAAAAATTTTTATATTAACTTTCCCTTTAAGAAAAATTTTATATAAAGTTTTTAGAGATTTTTTTTTAATCTTTCTAAGAATTTTAAATAGAAAGTTTTTTAAATTTATTTCCTTTGAAATAATCTCCTTAGAAAAATTCTCCTTCAAAAATTTCTTGTAGAAAATTTTTCTTATGATTTTTTGTACAAAATTTGTAACTCAATAATTGTTTATTGCAAAAATTTTCTACGGCCTTTTCTATAAATTGTTCTAGGATTTTCTATAGAAAAACTTTTTATTGAAAAAAAAATCAAGAATCTTTTATAGAAAATAAAGTTTTGAAGAATTTTCTATAAACAAAAGATCTTTAAAGAATTTTTAATTGAAAATTTCTCTTTCAAGAATTTTTTCTTGATAAATTTTTTTTCAAGAACTTTTTATTGAAAAATTCACCTTCAAAAATATTTTATTAATGATAATTTCTCTGAAGATTTTTTTATCCAAACTTTCTTTATCTAAAACCTTTTTTTAAAAAATTATATTTACAAATATTTTGAATAATTTAATATCTAAAATTTATCTTTCAAACATATTTGAACAAAAATATATCCAAAAAAATATTTATTTAAAATTTGCGCTTAAAAAACTTTTTAACAAAAATTTTTTCGAAAATTTATTTAAAAAAAATTTTTTTCCTAAAATTATAAAAAAAAAATCTACTTAAAATTAATTTTGAAGTCTTCTTTGCAAAAGACGTTTTATTTAAGAAATATTTCTCTATTCTTATTTAATAGAAATTTGTTCAATTAAATTTTTTTGCAGCGATATTTTCTACTGGGGTTTCCTTGCCGAAAATCTTTTGGCCTTAAATTATAAATTCATAGAATTTATAAATGATTTCAATATATCCACTACAACTAGGATCTTTATTTGGACTGGAACAAGTAAACAAAACGATTTTCAACTCTTTGTTGTAGTTTTACTTAAACTTGTTGTATTGCTCGTCCAATAGAGTACAAGTATTAAGTCTTCTTTACAGACAATAAATGAAAATTCAAAAATTTTCCAATATGCAAACAATTCATACAAATACACAGACTCACATATACAAGTCAGTACTTAAACATTTGAAGAACCGATAGACAATATAAGCGAGGGTGGAAGGGAAAATCTTTTTAAGATAATTAAAAAATTATTTTGAATTATAATAATATTTCCTTATAATGGCTTTAAAACTCTTGGATTTTTAAAATTAAATAAAAACCATCGTCAATTCTTAAGCTTCAAGATTTTTGTGACATCTGGAAATGCATGGTATAAAATTCTTCAGTTTCAACCTCGTAAAAATATTATTACTATTATTATTTTGAATTATAATAATATTTCCTTATAATGGCTTTAAAACTCTTGGATTTTTAAAATTAAATAAAAACCATCGTCAATTCTTAAGCTTCAAGATTTTTGTGACATCTGGAAATGCATGGTATAAAATTCTTCAGTTTCAACCTCGTAAAAATATTATTACTCCTATCCAGATACGCATTCGTTTATTTCCAAAATAAATATGAAAATGGTAAGAAGTATCTGGCAAACTTATTTTCTGGGAGTTTTCCCAATTTACTTACATAGAGTGTGGGCACAAAATGCGAGTAAGTAAAAGTAAGTAAAAACGATGATGTTGGACAAAAATAATGACTACAATGATGAGCATGCTGAGGGAATGTGGGTGTGGGTGTATATGCATGTGGCCAAAAAAAAGAATGCACAAACAGGCACATAGACATGTGTATAATCTCACAAAAATGCCTCGAAGGCTTAACGAAATCTATGCATAAAAGTTTAGGTAAAATAACAAACTCTTATGAAATCATATCGACTCTCATCATCATCACCATCATCATCTGGGCAATGTTAAAAATCAGGCAGCCATATACCAACCACACCACAAAACAAGAACAACCGAGCGGCACGAGCTCAACTCAAATTCAAAATCAACATTCTACAATTTATCGGTGAACAAACAAGCATTTTAACAACAAGAACAAAAATAACAAACAACTAGACAACAGTCCATCATCATTGTTGAAAACTTTTCTACACAAAGTTTTATTTACTCGTTTGCCAGTTTGTTTATATGTATGTAAGTATGCATCTGTGTTAGTCCTGTAAATTTTGAACATTGTCATGTAGTTGTAAAAATCCTTTTAATTTTTTTTCGGTTGCTGTTACTTCTTAACATTCGCTTGTAGTTGTTGGCTAAAGGAGATTTTTGTTGTTATTTAAAATTTTGTTGTTATATGAAATTCATTTGATGATGGTGGTAGGGGGAAAAAAGTGATGCAGGGAGTTGATTTTTCTTGTTTTGTTTTTAATTTTGACTGTAACTTGAGCAATCAATGTTGTTGTCAAAAAATCTTTGTATTTTTTGATGAATTTCATGCAATATTCTCTCATTTCGTAGTTGTAGCTGTTGTTATTGCTGTGTAATAGTGGTACTATATTATAGGCTTGTTTGTTGGATTACTGACAAAACCTCGACATTCAGACATGTATGCATTAAATATATAAATATATATATATATATATATATATATATATATTTAAATCGGATTGAAGGAAATGTAACCAACTAAAAAAAATATATGCTATAATGTAGACAATTACGGAAAAACTGTTTAAAGAAAAACAAAAGTTAAAATGAAGAGAAATTTCTTTACAAGTTCTCTATAAAAATGTATCAAAATTTAAATTTAAAAAATTTGTTGATTGTTGTTTCTTAAAAATGATGGCAGAGACGGGGAGATGTAATTAATAAAAGGGTCAATCTATAAGAAAAGATTTAATTATAATCAACCACATAGGAGTAGTTATATTTGTAGGAATTAGAAAAAAACAAATAACAAGATTAGTGTTAGAATCCATAGGGTAGCTATGCTGCATAAAAAACTCACCTTTCTTCGGGTTACCTTTGGGAAATGAAGTGTAGGAATTCTGTTGATTTCAATTCAATTTCAGGATTTATTATACTTAAACAATTTTAAAAATGATTTCCAGGAGGTAAATATAAATAATAAGTAAGTATAACTTTTAAATTAAGGTAAGTATAAGTTTCAGGTTAAGGTATTTATGAATTTAGCGGTAATTATTTACATATGAAGTGATGTTTTGATAGACTGTCAGCAAGTGACTTTTTTGTTTATTTTAGCAATAATATTAAGTAATTTATTTCAATAAATTTAGATTGTTCTCAATAACATTTTTCTTTACAGTATGCACTAAAAGTGCTTCCAATTTATATAAAGTACACTTAAAAAAATAACTCTTATATTAATTGGAGTAATAATTAATATAAAAATTATTATGATTATAATTTAAGTGTCTATCTAGTTTGGATATACCATATACCATCCTAAGTGATTGGCATATTACGCGTTTGTGCTGATGTTTTTAATGCACAAAAAATCTTCGGACCCCAGCCTTAAAGTATACCGTATGATACATAATTACATTCTGAGTCGATTGAATGATGTCCGTCCATCCATCTGGTCGGCTGGCTATCTGTCTATGTCAAACTTGTTAACAAAGTACAAGTCGCAATTTTAAAGGTATCTTGATGAAATTTCGAACTAATGGTAATTTTGACACAAAGACGCATCCTATTGGAATTGGTTATGATTTTCTCATTATTTCACTTAGCCCCCATACAAATATACTTTCGGAATAGGGTTTTAAAGTTCATAAATGACGCATATATAGCAATATTTTAATGAAATTCGGTGCAAAAAAGTTCCGTATAAATGTAAATCTGTGTTCCAAATTTTTGAAGATCATACAAACCCCTCTTAAGGAAATCGCATGAATGTGTATAAATTGCATAAAAATGTTAGTATCAAGTTAATATTCGACATAAATAAGTTTTATATAAGTAGAAATTACAGTGCTAAATTTTTGGAGGATCGGTCGAAAATTTACTATAGCTTACATATAAGTCCACATTCGGGAATCACCCTAAAGTGCATAAATTCATATAAATGTTAGTATCAAGGTAATATTTAATATGCGTATATTTTATTTTACACTTAGTAAAAATAATGGTCGATAATTGGCTACATATTTAATATAAGACCAATCCCCGAATTTTTATGTACATAATCAATGGTAAGGATATCACATGGTCGAGCTTGACCGTCTATATCGTTTTTACTTGTTTTTAGTTAATGAATTTTTCGACTAAAATTTGTTTAAAAAATGTTTAAGGAACATCTTTAAACCAGAAACAATTCTTTATTATATTTTTTAATAGTATTTTTTTTTTCTTGAATCTTTTTCTGAAAGATTTATTTTAGAAAATATTTTAAGCAATTTTTTTCTGAAGAAACTTTTTATTTTTATTTATTTATTAATTTTATTTATTAATCTTTACTGTTCAAGGTACTTTTCTCATTTCTTGAAAAAAAAAAAAAAAAAAATATGTGAGGGATTTTTATTTTTAATATAAATATTCATCATGATGAAAAAAAATAACCCTTCAAACATTTGGAAGATACCTTCCTAGAAGAAATTTACGCAATATCTTATTTTTATTATTTGGACGAAAATCATGAAAACAATATATTTTCATTTTGTAAAAAATTGTATTTTTAAGTGATATTTTTCAAGAGAAATTACAGAAATACATCAATAATATTCTATAAAAAATTTTATTCAATAAAATTTTTTAACGTGTTTTCACAAAAAAAAAAAAAAAATCCAAAAAAATTTGTAGAAAAAGAAAATTTTTCAAAAGCAATCTTTTTATAGAAAATTTTCAAAGAAATATTTTTATAAAAAATGTTTCCAAAAATGTTTCTAAAGAAAATACTTTTAGAAAGAAATTTTAACATTTTTGAAGAGATATATATCATAAAAATATTTTCTAACAGAAATACTTTACAGCAACTATTCTATGAGGAAATTTATTAAAAAAAAATTTGTAAGATAATTTTTTTCTGCACGATTTAATATAGTAAATTTGTATATAAAATTTACGATGAGAAATTATTGTACAGAATTTTTTTAGATAAAAATTTTATAGAAAATTTCTTTCTATTTAAGAAAAATTTTGTAGACATTCTGAAAGAAGAAATCTTCTACAAAAACTCACATGAAGAAATTTTGTATAAAAATTTTCTACAAAAAAAAAAAAAAAAAAATATTTTCAAAAAAAGAAAAATAAAAAATATTTGAATATAAAATTTGCGATAGCAAACTAATTTTTTTTCTCTGTAAAATATACAAATATACTTTACAAAAATGTTTAAAAAATTTTTCCAAGAATAAATAAAATGAAAATAAAATATTCTCAAGGAAGTATTTTCTCTAAAAATTTCTCAAAAAGAAGAATCTACAAAGAAAAATTTTTTATAAGAATTTGTCTATTAAAATCTCAAACATTTTGTTAAAAAAATGTCTTCAAAAAGAAACCTTTTGTAAAAAATTCTCACACAGAAATTTTCTATAGAAAATTTCTATAGAAAATTTCTGAAAATTTTTCAAACAATTTTTTTTTTCTTTTTTTTTTTTTTTTGTAGAAAATTTACGAAAACATTTTTTATAGAAAAAAATTTTTATAAATAATTTTCGAAGAGTAATTTTTTATGGAAAATTTAAAAAATCGTTTATTGAAAGTTTTCAAAGTGAAATTTCTTATATATAATTTTGGAACAGAACATTTTTGTAGATTATTTTTAAAGATAAATTTTTTTATAGAAAACTTATAGAAGAATTTTTTTTATAAAAAATTTTTGAAATGAAATTTTTACAGAGAATTTTCGAAGAAAAAATCTTTTATGGAAATGAAATTTTTTATAGATAATTTTTGAAGAGAACATTTTTATAAATAATTTATAAATATAAATTTTCTTTATAGAAAATTTTCAAAAAGAAAACTTTTAATAAAAAATTTGGAATATAACATTTTTATAAGAGAACTTTTTTGTACAAAAAATTTCTTAAAATTTCGGTGTAAAAATTTTTTATTTATTTTTTTTTTATGAGATCTTTAAAAACTATTTTTCGAAGAGAAAAGCTTTTTTAAAAGAAATTTTCATAAAAAATTTTCGAAGAAAGAATTTTATAAAAAAGTTTTGTAAAGAGAAATTTTTATAAAAAATTTTATAAAGAGAAAATTCATAAAAAGTGTTTAAAATTAAAAAACATGTATTTTTTAAAGCAAATATTTCAAAAATACATAAGAGAATTTTCTCTTGTTTGTAGGGAATATATATTTTATAAACTATTAATGTGTAATTTTTTTATTTTTTGTAAAAATAGGAAAAAAAGTGGAGCGGTATTTCCAATTATTATTTTTAAAGAAAACTTAAACTTAACTAAAACAAATTTAATTAAGTACTTTTTTGAAGAGAACTTTTTTCAAAAAAAGTTTTAAAGGGAGTTTACGAACTTTTCATGGAATTCTCACCTAGTTTTCTCAGTGAAACTATAAGACTTTCCATATTTAGTTGGTCCTCCTTTTTAAATTTAAAATTTCATTTTAATTCTGTTAATCCCCAAAAAATTTTCTTTTACATTTTTTTTTTTTGAAGTTTGATATTTGAGTTTTTGGAGTTATGTTTTTATCATGCATATATGCATGCATGCCTTTTCAATATATGAGTGATTATTGTCCACTTTTAACTACACATCATGGCAAAAAAAAAGTGAAAAAAAAAACTGAACAGAAAAATGAAATGAAATTCAAAATCCTACACAAACACATATACAAACAATATATACCAGTAAGAGTTTATTGTTTATTAAGTGTATGAGTGGTTATTCGTGTAAATGAATGTGTATGTGTTTATTTTTTGAGTAACAGAGTAGGCATGTGTATTTAAGTCTAGATAACATACGAAAAAGGAAATATAATCATAATAACAACAATAATAACCTTAAGGCCATCTCTGGACCATTCATTTCATTTAACAAACAATATTCACAAACTCATACAAATATTCATTCATATGTAGTTGCTTACTGTACACACAAAAAAACTACTTTGATTAATACACATATACTGACTTACACAGTCCTGCTTATACAAACATCTCTTTGTATTTAATAACACAACCACATACACTATGTATGAATTGTAAGAAGGATACTTTGATGAACTGCTTTTTGGTAGCAGGGGTTTAGGCTTAAAAGGAAAATTCCCTAAATATTATGATGCTGTTGTTGTTGTATTTGATATTTCCTCTTGCAATGTTAGTTTAACAGAAAGATAATTAAATATTAGTAAAATATTGAATCTCGGTGTTTGCTTACCATCGTAAGTGTGTGTATGTGTGTGTTTATTCTAAGAAAATCCTGAATTTGTATTAATTGTTCACATTAAAGGCGTTAAATTGAAATGAGTTTACACATTTATAAAGTATATTTTAATTATCTAAATTCAGAAAAATTTTATAAATATTCTCTTTAAAATAATTTTTTATCTTTCATCATAAAGTCTTTAGCAAATTTTCTACACAAATATTTCCTTAAAAAAATTATTCTCTAGAAAATTTTTCCATAAAATTATTCTTTTCAGAAAATTTTTTATAAAATATTTTCTTCAGAAATTTTTCTATAAAGTTTTTTTTTTAAAAATCTTTCTATAAAATTATTCTCTTCAGAAAATGTCTATAAAACTACTCCCTTTAGAAATTTTTCTATAAAAATGTTTTCTTCAGAAGATATACTATAAAATTGTTCTCTTCAAAAATTTTTCTATCAAAATATTCTCTCCAGAAAATTTTCTTTAAAAATGTTCTCTATAGAAATCTTTTTATAAAAACAATCCCTTCAGAAATTTTTCTGGAAAAATGTTCTTTAGAAGTTTTTCTAAAAAATGTTTTCTTTAGAAAATTTTCTATAAAAATTTTTCTGTATAAATTTGTCGAAAATTTTTTACAAAAAATTTTTGTATTTTGGAAAAATTTTTGTAAAAGAAGAATGTTTATAAAAGAATATTTATAAAAAATCTATTCCTGATAATTTTCTATAAAAATATATCTTCGAAGAAATGTATCTGAAAGTTGTTTATAAAAAAAGGAGTAAATTTTTTTTTATTAAAAAATATTTCGAGGATATATTTTTGTAAAAAATATATCTTCGAAAATTTTCTATAAAAAATGTATCTTCGAAGATTTTCTATAAGAAACGTCTTCAAAAGTTTTCTATAAATATGTAAAAATTTTCTATAAATAAAATATGCAATTTTTTATGTAAAAAATTTATCTTTGACAATTTTTTGTAAAATATATATCTTCGAAAAATTCAAATAATGTATCTTCGAAAATTTTCTATAAAAAATATATATAATTTTTTTATTATTGAAATTAAATATTCGTTACAAAAAAATTTAGTGCCACATTGGAAAAATATACAAATTATACAATATACAAATTAAGAATATTTAGTATTCAATAATGAAAATAATGAAAAAATTAAAATTAAATAACAAATTTATTTAATGATATATAATAATGAGATTATTACAATAGAAGCATTTCTATATTCTCTAATAAATATTTCTTTATTTCTTTTTTGAACATCGATATTCTTTTAATATTTTTAAAATTTTCTGGAATATTATTATATTCCAAACTACCCAAGTGTTCAACCCTTTGCTTGGTAGTCTCCAAACGACATCTCGCAACTCTTAAGTTCAACGCATTTCTTGTATTAAATGTAGTTTGATTTATTCTAAATGTTATAATGTGAAAACCTATATTATTTAAAGTTTTAAAAACATACAATAGAAGCTGCATTTTGTGCAAAACATAAACAGGGAGTATTGTAGTTGACACATCTTTATATAGAGATAATGTTGAAAAAGTTAACGGTAGATTAAAAATAGTGTTAAGTGCTTTGTTTTGTGCTCTCTGAAGTGATTTTAATTCATTAGTTCTGTTATACCCATAAATAATAGCCAAGTAGTTTAAATGACTTTGAATTAGCGAATGGCAAAATAACAATCTTCGTGTTTATGTTGACCTTATTCTTAAATTTGTAAATTAAACCAGTAGCATTCACGACCTTAGATTTTAAATGTTTAATGTGCATGTCCCACGATAAATTACTTTGCAAGTATATTCCCAGATCTTTTGTCGAAATTGATTCACGTACTTCTTTTCCATCAACAAAGATGCTAAAATTTTGATTGTGAACAAGATATGGTCTAAATCTTATCATTTTGGTTTTATCAGCATTTAAACACAATTTATTTATTCTAGAAAATTCTGCAATAATTGCTGCATCATATTCCATTTGAATTTTTATAGATGTTTCGTATTTATATGGATAGAAAACACTAATGTCATTAGCAAATATAAATAATTTTCCAAATTTGTAGATTCTTTATATCACCAATACGCTACTTTGCGGGACTCCATAATCAACAGCACCCATGCGACTCTTATGACTATCAGCCTCAACATATTGTTTCCTATTTGTTAAGTAACTTCTTAACAACGCTAGTGCACTTATATTTAGGCAGTAATAAGAAAGTTTTTCAATCCTTGACATATATTGTTCACTAAATTAACAACAGCTTCTTCAGTACCGTATCCTCTTCTGAAACCATATTGATATTCATATAACACATTATTTTCATCTAAATAAAATGATAATTGCTGGTAAAGAATTTTTTCAAATATTTTATCAATTATAGGAAGTAAAGCTATTGGTCTAAATTGTTTTATTTGCATAGCGTTATTTTCTTTAGGTATCGGAATAATTTTTACTATTTTTAAATCTTCAGGATATATAGAAGAATCGAAAACGTTATTGAAAATATTTGTAAGATAAGGAGATATAATATATTTGCACATAAACAACATTCTGGGTGAAATTCCATCATAACTACAACATTTATTTAAATCAAATTTCGAAATAATGTTATCAATTTCAAAGATAGTTGTATGACAAAATTAAACTATTACATGTTTCTCCAGGTAAACATTAAATTTTTAGCCTCAAGGTCCTTGGAATTTGAAGAAAATATTCTTTAAAAATGTTACTTTTTTGGTTGTCTGCAACAAGGTGTCCATTAGCATCACAAATTTTTATTTCTCCCTTTGGTTGCCTACCAAGATGTTCATTTAAAAATTTCCAACATTTTTTGGAGTCTTGTTGAATTTGATTTAAATTGTTGTAATAATAGTTATTCATATTTTCTTTACACGCCTTCCTAATTACACGACTCATGAAAATCACTTTTTCCTTGTCTCCGAATTTTAAGTAGTGTTTTCTTGTAATTTATAAGTTCCATTAAATTGTTATTCATCCAAGGTGTTAGTTCATTTTTTACTAATTTGCGTTGACATTTTTCAGTAGTACTATTTTTAGCTGCAAGTGCATATATATTCTGAAGGATTTCCTTATTCTTGGAACCAAAGCAAAGTGTTGTTTAGAATTTCTCTAGCTTTTTCATAATCACAAAGTCGTTTAACACTTTTAACATAATCAGAGTTTTCAATATTAGTTTTAAGTTTACACGAAATTATATTGTGATCAGTCAAACTGCAACCAATAGTATCTATAAAAATTTCTTCTAAAATGTTACTATATACATTATCAATACTTGGAAATTTCTTTTAAAATAGTGTATCTTGCGAAATTTTCTATAAAAACTGTAACTCGAAGATTTTATGTAAAATATTTATCTTCGAAAATTACCTATAATTATTTGTGTATTAAAATGTATCTTCTGAAATCTTCCAAAGAAGCCATAGGAGTTTTTTTTAAGAATTTATATTCAGAAAATTTTTAAAAAAATTTCTACAAAATTCTTTGAAATAGCTATAAGACATTTTCAAGAAAACTTATTAATATTCTTATTAAATCTTCAGTACATTTTGGATTTTATTAGTTTGCTAAAGGTTGGCTATTTTTCAAACGAAAAAAATGAATCTTTTCTTCATAGTCCTTTCTCAAAATTTGCCTTATTGAATAGCAAATTTTTTTCATCATCTTTCTGACAATGAAACTGGAAAAAAATAGCAAAATTCTTACCATGAAATAAAAATGGAAAAAGATAGAAAAAAATGACAATAACTACAACAGCACTGTTGACAAATCCCACAGAAGTAATTTACATGTCCTCGCCATTGTTTTAACGTTTTTTTTATTATGGTTTTTCAGCTTTCAACTTGTTTTGTTTTGTATTTTTTTCCGCTTATATATTTCTCCACCGTTTGTTTTTCAATGTTGAATTTTAATTCTTGTCCATAAAACAAGCATGTTCCCAGGAAACAACAGCTACAATAAAAAAAGAATAACTAAAAAAAAGTCCAACTGAAAGTCCATTACCATACAGCAGTATAAGGAATATTTGCCATAACCATAAACCCACTAGGCTAGTATATTTGAAAATGTTGGAAGAAAGAATTGCAAATAATTTTAACACATTCACACATATGTATATGTAACAATTTTTTTAATAGTTTATAATGAAATAAAAAATGGAGAGCTTACTTTTAAAGCAATATCAGTAACTAAATAAAGTTGAAACTCTTTAAAATGGAGTGGGTAGCAAGTACTATACTAAAAGTATTAAAGTGAAATCAATGTAACTATATTAATCAATTTTATTTATTTTTATTTATTAAATTATATATTTTTTAAATTCAAAACTTTTTAACAAAAACTACTGTTACATCAATATAGATTTTCAGCAAGTTACTTTTTTTTATAAAATTTTAAAAATTTCATAAACACTATAAAAATTTTATAAAAAATTTTCACCAATTTACATATAAACATAATAGCTGCCAGTGTTGCCGGGTGGTCAGAAAAAAAGCCCTAAAATAAAATATTTATTTAAAAGCTAATTTTTCTGATTGGTTTCTGATATTTTTTTTTAAGATATTGTAACAAATTTATAAACAAAATATAGAACGACTGCCAGTAGAATGATGTGAAAAATATTTGCCGCACAATTCCCATACAAATTTGGGTAATATTTCATATAAAAAATTTCACAATATATTGATGTGATTTTTCATACCTTTTGAATTATAATTCCTATTCGATAAATTATTTTAAAAATATTGGGTGATTTTTCGCCTTTAAAACATTTTTTTCTAAATTATATTAATACATATTTTTTTTAAGATTAATGTAGTTCATTAAAAAAGAATTCCAAAAATTTATTAAGTCCATAAAATGAGTTAAGTTATATTTAATTCGGAAAATGGAGCGCCACAGGTGAAAATGTTTACTACATATAAATAATCTCGATTTTTTGTGCGAATTAATACGCAAAAATTTTTAAATGGATGATTCTGTAAAAATAAAATAGTAAAAGCAAATAAAATACTATTTTCCTCTCTGTTGAGATAATAAAATTTTGGACTTTTTTAAGACAACTTTAAGAATCAAAAAATACTAGATAAAAAAATAAAGACTAAAACAAAAATTTTGAGGCTAAAAGCAAAATAAAAATGCTAGATTTAGCTTTAAAAAGGCTAAACTGGCAACACTTACAGCTGAATTGAAATACTGTACGTATGATAAATATTAATAAATACACATTAATCATACGTCTTTAATAGAGAAGCTGTTACCTAAAAGAACAGATTACAAAAATACACGCCATATTTAAATCATTATCTATAAAGACTGCATTCTGTAATTAAAGATGAATATTTGGAAATATAGTTTCAAACTATCTTGGTTTCATTTATTGGTACTTTACGCACGAAAAATATCGAACCGAATTAAAAAAAAACAAGTTCTACTAGAGTTTGTAGTTGAAACTAAACTGATATTTTATTTTTTCATTTCACCTATTGTACAAAAGAAAATACTTATTCTAAATCTATAAACCTTTATTATAAAATTTCAATAATTACTAAAGTGCTTAGCCTAAGGGTTTAAATATTTATGAATTGGGAAATTATCAAGAATATCGAATTACTTAAAAAAAATCAAATGCATAAATATTACATAACTTTACTTGAATTTTATTACACAACATAGCCTAAAAGCTTCAATTTTAGGTAATATTTCTAGTTTAGATTATAATAATTTCGTCCTTTAATTTTTTGCTGCAAGAGTAAATATTAAAAAAAAATTGAGTTTTCTCAATTTGAAAATAAAAACTTTCAAATCATTCTTAAACCTTAAAAATATATAAATCTTCAAGTGAAAATATTTCCTACTTGAATTTCGCATTATTCTTAAACTTAAGTCAGAATTTTATAATTTAGGAAAATATTAAATTTATTAGGATTAAAATTTGTTGAAGCCTTTTTAATAAGTAACTTTAAAAATATAAGATATTCGGTATAGTTTTTGAAATAAAAGGAATAATTTGTTATTGATTTATTGTTTAAATTACTTTATAAACTTTTTTTCTTTTTCTCACAATATTTGATTAATTCTAAATCTAAATCTAACTAAAATCTTTAAATTTTTTGTTTTGGAATAGAACTATAAGTTATATTTGTTACTTATCAACCGCATATGAATTACATATATTTAAGAATTTCGTTTGAATCAGTTTGATAAAAAATCACAATTTATGAATTCTTCTTTTTATTAAGGAAGTTTCCATTGGAAATTTGAGAAGACGTGTAATGGTATCCTGTTGCATGGACATGTTAAAATAGAACATTATTATAGGATCAACGAAAGGCCGCATGTTCCTGACAAGGCTAGGGCTCACCGGATGGTGTGTGGTTCTTGGTCTGAGTTTAACCTATTAATGTACCAAAGCAAGATATTTGAATGTACTTAATTAATCTAAAGTTACTTATTTAGCAAAAGTATGAAGCAGACGGATATAAAACATCCTGTGCTTCGGAATCTGATACTTTAATGAAATTTTATTTTTTTTCACACTACATATATGAACTTGCAATGTTAAAGATCCACGCCCTCACCTACCAACATTCTTCAAAGTATTCCATTCTACTTTCTCTTGAAGAACTCCAAAACATACACTACCGCTCAAGTCTCCTATCTTTGATTTTTAAACATATTATTTCAGAGTATACCTATATTTTTTAATATTGTATAGTAGGGGTATAAATTTATAATTAATAACAGAATTAATTTTTATTTTTTGAAAAAGAAAATATTATATAGAATAAAATTACACTGAAATAATGTTGAGGCCTGTACACAGAAAAATATTTGTAAAGTTATTATATAAATTGTGAGTTTAAATATAATGGAAGATAAAAAACAATTAAGAGAATTGATAAACAAAGAAAGTTTAATTAGATTGCATTTAATATTATTCGTTTATCAACTCTTTACAATTATTTAATGATGTTGTCTTACACCAACATAGCAACAACCAAATAAATATTTAATATACAGGGTTGGGATAGTATAGAAAATTATGATTTCATTGAAACATAAATTATAAAAACTTAATATATTTATAAAATTTTTACACATTTTTAACATTAAACAAAACATATAACACTCGAAATCATATCAATATGTATTAACGATTAAAATTAATTAATTAATTACTAAGCTAAATATTTCTGGGTAAATAATTGGTACGTAATATAATCATTAATAAACTTAGAAACATTTAGTAACTTCCAATTATGAATATTTTATTTATTTCCATGAAAAATTAAATTTGAGTCATATAATTAAATACCTGGGAAAATTATGTTGGTAGTTCCTTTGATTACCTTTATTCTTAAACCCAACTCCTCACGTGTCTTCGGATATTATAGCAGATTCTATCCTCATGGCCTTCAGAGCTACGAGTTACCAGTTGCTGGCATGTGTTATGAAATAATGTGGCATTTTCTTTTCAGTCAACATCTTCACTTTAATTTGGGATTTAAAATTTAAAATCTTAGATTATACACAGCACCATGTGACCTTTTATACTTATAGTGTTTAAATTTATTAACTATCCGTGGTCTAATATTTTATTTATGGCTTCACAGTTCTAATTAAGTTTTTATACGCAATTACAAATATTCCTCATTATTGTTTCGATTTCAGTTTGTGGTCTATTGGAATTTACGCATGTATTCATTGAGAATTAACCAGATCAGTGAGAACTATTATTAAATAATGAAAACAAAATCGTAATTAAAAATGTTATTTCCAAATTGATAAAAGCTTCATAATCCCCCTTGCATTATATTCGATCGGTAAAAATGCTTCAATCTTAAAATATGTGTGTATAAGTTTTTTATCTTCATTCGTTCATTTTTTGTTTACCAAAAATATCTTTTTTTATTTGAATTTTTGTTAAGAAAAACTTGATTATATAAGTTAATATTTTTATCAAATTATGATATAAAATTAAGTAAAAAGTTTATTAAAATATAATATACTAATTTTTTTCAGTGTTGAACTACATTTTTTTAATTATTTCCACTTTACATAAACATTTTAAATCGCTGTCAGTTTTCCTTAAAATATGATTCACTTTGATTTTCTTTTGTCTAAAGAAAACCTTAATTATATCTTATTTAATTTCTTTTGACTTCTTATGTTAAATGTAGTAATATAATTGCTCATTTAGGAACACACTATCGAAAAAAATAAATAAATTCATTTATTTATAATATTTTTTATTTCACATTTTTTTTTTTAATGTCTCATTTTATATTATTATTGTTTTTTTTTTCTTCTAGCAGACAAAGAACAATTCTATGAAAAAAAAAAAAAGATTATTTTTGATGTGCTGATATTTGAAGTGTCACATTAATACCTCTTGTGTTCTCATTCCGCTCATTGCCTTCACTCAATGCTCGTTAAGACATTTGTTGAGCTCAGACTGACATTGTGCTGATAGTGTGCATTTATGTCTTGCAAAACATCAAAATTACACTTCAAAATGTGTGTGTTTATATGAATGGCTTTTTCTTTCTTATATGTTTATTTTATCTTTGCTAGTAGTTGTAGTGGCTTTCTGCTACGTTAAATCTAAACTGCATAAAATGGCAATACACAGCATAAAGTTTTTTTCTTTTCTTTTCTTTTTTTAAGAAAATATATTAAAGAAAAAGCTAACTGCAATGAAAACATTGTCATATGTGTAGATTTTGTAGATTATCTTGTTTGGATATTTTTTTTATATAAATTTTAACGATGACAACGACCTCAGCTGGGTTTTTATTATATACATCTCATATAATTTCTCTTTAATAACAGACGAAAGCAAAAAAAAAAAAACAAGAACTGAGATACCAAATAAATAAAATCTTAAAAGAAATTATTATTATAAGTTACAGTTTGAAAAATTTGTTGAACTACACAGAAAAATAATGGCTAAAATATTTTTTAATAAATCATTATTGGGTTGTAAATAAAAGTTTATAAAAAAAATTTTTCGATTTTAACATTATGTTTTATTGATTCCAAATGATTTGAAAAGCAATACACAAAACAAAAACAATTTTATTTTATGTTTTTTTTATTATTTTATGTGTTTTGATAATTTCAGTAAAATAAAAAATAAAATTATAAAAATGAGGAAATTAGGAAATATGAAATCAAATATTTGAAGACATTCAAAAGTAATTTATCTCTATTTCCTTACAGATTTTCTAGTAACAATTAAAATTAATTAAAAATGTATACTAACTC
Organism: Protocalliphora azurea; assembly: GCA_932274085.1. NCBI lineage: Eukaryota > Metazoa > Arthropoda > Insecta > Diptera > Calliphoridae > Protocalliphora > Protocalliphora azurea. The sequence continues at coordinate 7,279,161 of OW026522.1, forward strand.
ATAACATAACTATACAAAAGTAATATTGTTTTATTATTCCCTATCCATATTATTTTGTGAGTTAATTTAGAAATGTCCATCCTTATAGATAGCTGCATGAACAGTTTTTCGTTCTATGCTCTCCTCAAGCGAAACGATTGTGTTCGATACAGGTCACCCATGATCGTTTCATTGGGATTTTCCTGGTTGTTCGGTCTTCGTAAACGATTTTTGTACTTTGAATTATCAAAATGGATGCACTTTTCATGCGAAAAAGATTTGGTTTTGTGGCTTTTTTTAGACATGCTAAGTCTCCTTAAGACGTCCCTTGGCTTCTTCTCCAGTGGCATCTAATTTTATTGGTTTGGGATGAACTCAGTGTTTTTATATGTCTGGAAACTGTTGCTTGATTTATACACAACAATTCTGAAAGCACTTCTTGTAGACTTGGAGACTCTGTGCCGATCCGCAATTCTTCAATTTCAAATACTTTTGGAACACAACTTATCGTGTACATCGAAATCACCACTTTTTGATATCAAAACCACATCTAAGACAACTAAGTTGGTGTCAATTGGAACCGAAGTTTTTAATGACGATTGGATTTCTTTTTTTTATGTCGATTTGATAATATCATAACGCAAAAGAAGCGTTAAGGGATCAACATTTTCGTATTGTTTTTTTTTTTCTTATTTATATGTATATTAAAACACATTATTCTTTCTCCATCATTTTTACGTAATTTGCACAAACATTTTTGGATCATTTTTTTCGCATCATTTTTATTAAAAATTTTATTGATTTAACAATAAATATTGTTTGAATATAGACTAAAAACTAAATCTTATTTTTATTGCTTTATTTTAAAAAATCTATTAAATAATATGAAAATTCCCCAATATTCAAATTTATAAATAGTATAAATATTTTAATAAGAAAAAAAATTAAATATTTTTCAAACATTTACGAATGTGAATATTTGATTTTAAAAATTCAGCGATAGTGTCTGATTTCAGTAAAAAATATAACTGATTTTATAAATTTAGTATTAAAATGTAAAATTTTATTTTTCTCTGTACAATTCTAGGCGGACTTAACTACACTTCCATGGGGTACATGCACCATTCTAAGAATTTAAAAATAATAGAGAAAATTGTCCTATAATAAAAAATATTATTGTATTATAAAAACTAAATTTAAGTTTAATAGATCTTCAAAATGTTTAATAAACCCGATTGTGTTCAATTATATATAAAGAAATTAATAATTTATTCCTTCAGAAATTTACAGCATTATCAAATTCGGTTTCTCTCTATAAATCTTTAAAAGTTCAATTTCTTTCATTTAAAATTTTTATTTCTATTTTTCTATTCTTTAATATGTCAAAAAAAAAAAAATAAAATAAAATCATCTGTAAAGAGGTATTTGACACATGGCAAATGTTTGAAATTTTATTATCATCAAATTGGGAATAATTTGTAAATGCTGCTCTACTATGATGACGGCAAAGCAACATACCCAAAACAACAACAAAAAAGAAAGCAAAAATTTTATAATAAAAAAATCAAAATTTGTCTATTATTTTCTATTTTTTTGTTTTTTTCCGGCGAATGCTGTTTGTTTGTCTTTCAAAATTTTCTTTGTATTAATTTATATGTGCGAAAGAAGTCTTGAGTAACGGGAAATAAACAATATATCGTCATTGCTTTGACAAAAATAGTTATGTGGTTTTTAACCATTTTTCAGTAGATCAAAAATAAAGTTAAATTTCTGTATGAAATCGTTACCAAATTACTTCCAATACTGATTAATAACTTAAAAATGGTTTGGTAGATCAATGGGCGATCAAAAATACTTGCGAATCGTCGAATAAAAATTTATTTCATAGACTACACATAATTGCTTTTGTCGGAGCAGCGGCGATATATGTATATTCATATATACATATATTGGGTTATATAAAAAGTATCCGCAGTTTTCTTTACTAGATGATATTGATGCCCATATATTGGAAAAAACTAGTTCAATTACGTCAAACGAACATTTGTTTGAAGGGTCCATTTCCGGTTATATTTTTGGTGAAGACAGTTCCTTAATTCCTTCCTCTTATAAAAAAATATAATGATATGAAAATGAGTAAAATATGTGAAGAAATACGCTATGTGATGCTTTTATTTACAGAAAAGTAAAAAAAGGCTGCAAAAACTTTATGAAAAATTTTTAATGTACGATGAGAATACTGTGAGTGAATGCCAAATCCAGGAGTGGTTTATTCGATTCCGTTTCAGAAATTTTGATGAAAAAATGGATAAATATTCTGCAAATACTGCTGCAAGATCGACATATAAGCTTTTAGTAGATAGCGGAAGCCTGGCTACTGATAGCGGAAGCCTGGCTACTGAAAGATGCTCAATATTTAGGTACAACAATAATTATCGCAAAGAAATTTGATTGAGTGAAATGTTCCTGAAACGCAACGAAATCGGAAAGTTTTTAAAGTTTGTCATTACGGGTTCACAACTGGACCAAATTAGACCCAAGTGACCTGTCTCTTATTGACTAGACAGATGCCCTCAGAACCTAGTCAAGTCATTACGAGCAACGAAAAATGGTTTAAATATTAAATATAAAAATATATAGCCAAAGGCCGGTGTCACTACACAAATTACTTCAAAGCCTGGATTGATGGCAAAAATTTCACTCTATTTCAAATTAATATAGGCTTTCACACATGTGTTCACTTGAGGCATACGGATTAGTTTTACATAACAATAGTAGATCTCCACAAGCGACTTCAAAGCCTGGATTGAAGGCAAACATTTCACCCATTTTCAAATCAATATAACTTTTTACACCAGCAACGTTTAAAAGAACTATCTTCAATAGAAATGTAACCAGAAATCTCACCTTTCAAACATGTGTTCGCTTGATGCTTTCGAATTAGTTTTACACGATATATATGGGCATCAACACCATTTATTTTATATCATCTATTACATACATATGTATTATATGTTCATTTATTTTTTAACCATATTGTCCTTTCTTATATGCACTACAGCACAAATAATCGAAAAGGCTACTAAATATATCTATAATGACAACATGCATCATGCATGTTGCTTGTTGGTCTTTTTTTTAATACAAAATTTGTTGGCGTGTGTATTTTTTTTAAATTTTGTTGTTATTGTAGTTGTTATTATTGTTGCTCATTCATATTGTGTTACATGTGTGAATTGCGCTTGTTATCGATAAATCATGAAACCATTATTTATGTGTCGTCTTATTTTGTATTGGTGTGCATAGACTGTTCGCAAAATAAAAGGACTGAGAAAAGTTGAATTGAAGTAAATATTTAAGAAGCAAGTGACTTTAATTTCAAATCATTTACAATAAAAAAATATTGAAATTATTTCAAATGCACTATATTTAGAGGTAAATGCATAATATCGAGGCATATGAACTTCAATGAAAAAAAGCACTTTCTCCTAAACATGCAAATTTTGGAACAAAAACATTGTTTTCCTTTTGAAACTAAACTTTTGTTGTAAACAAAAATTACTATTTCTTTTTCAATGTAAATTTTTTGAAATATATTTTTTATTAATTCAAATTATAAATAACAGTCCAGCAAACATAAATAGAAGTCATTTTTAAGGAAGTACTTTTTCATTGCTTCAAAAGTTTCTATAAATTTACGGTTTGTTATGCTTAAGAAGTTATATAAACATCAACCAAAGATGTTATTAAAAAGCAACTCAGTTAAAGTTTTAGGATATAAAAAGTTGAAAATTTACAAATACTAGTTACTTAATAATAACTGTTTTAATCAAATGAAAAATATATTTATCCATATTTTTTATAAAAAAATATTTGGTTTGGTTCTTTGAGCTGATAAAAAAAGAACACCAAAAAATCAATTTTACATGACATTGTGAACACGGCTTCCTGCTCAGTGAATAGGTATCAAAAAAGGTAACATATTGCAATGAAAAGTCTATGTTAAATGGAAATGATCCGAATTTGCAAGTTCAGAATCTTTTTACATTCTTTGAATGTTCTTTTTTTTGTTGGTACTCTGCTATAGAAAAAATCCAACCGATAAATAATATAGCGTACATTATAAAGCTTTCTTAAGAACGTCATAAATCGGTATAAGTAATTTAAAAAATTTTATCTTCAGAATGGTAAAAAATAATTTATTAAAATACAAAAGAATCAGACTATTGCACCGCATATATTGTGAGATGTTTTTATCAAATATTAATAGCTAAATTTTTAATAGGATTTAAACAAATACAATTTTTCGAGTTAAAGAAAAAACAAATTAATTACTATAAATTTTTCCAAAAACAAACCTTAATTTCTACAGACATTTTTATTGTAAAATAACAAGTTTTGGTTTCTACAAATTGTACAAGAATTGCAGAATTTTATCGTTTTTATCTAAAATGACATTCTTAGTATTTTCATATGTTATTCAATTTGGCTCCAAGAAGTATGCAACAAATAAAACATAAAATATTTTAAATACATGATCAGTGTTGTCAGTTTAGCCGTTTAAAGGCTAAATCTAGACTTTTCATTTTGATTTTAGCCTCAGAATTTGCGTTTTAGCTTTTAGCTAGTTTAGTTAAAAAAATGTCTATATCGATTATTATAATTATTTTCCAATATTCTTTATTAATCATAGAAATTATTTACTAATATAATTTAAAAAAAAGTCTTATTAATGTAAAATATCACACATAAACCTGGAAATCCTTAATCAAATTGAAATATTTTGAGCGATTTTTTATTAGGTTATTTTGCTGACGGCTATTTTTTTATAAATATGTTTCAATATCTTTAAAAAGTATGAAAAATTAATGAAAACGATAAAAACATATTTTTTTGTAAATTAAAAAAAGAAAATGCTGTATTTTTTCTGGCCTTATTATTTGTAACATTTAGCCTTTTTTACCTTTTTTTTACCTTTTTAAAGTTCTTTTTTTCTCACTTCCTGGCAACACTGTACATGGTCAATGTATCTAAATATTTCAACTCAAAACTACAATATTAAAAATTTTAAGTCTTCGTTTTTCTTTTTTCCTAACAGAGTTTAAGGTCAAATAACTTTTATATTCATTATTAGATTTTAAAAATCTTGTTGCCATTGGAAAGGATTGACATTCCTCTTTATTACAAAATCATAAAAGTTACACATCTTTCTGTCTCAAGGATCTCTAAAATTAAAAAATATATTTTATCCTAGAATATCCTGAAAAAAGGTGTTTTAATTTTCATTAATTTTTGACATGATATTTTTAATCAATTTATCATTATAGTGCAAAAATTTCAAACTGCGATCTCAATGGGATCAGAAGTTATAGCAGTTTGTCTATAGTAATTCGTAAAATTTTACCAACAAATTAACATTGTTTTAAGTGTTGTGATAATTTTATTTTAAATCTAGTATCCAAGCAAATAGGAAAGGACAAAAAAAGTAAAAATAGACCATATAATACCCTACATGCTGTACAGGCACTAAAATGATTATTGGGAGAAGGCCTTATATGCAAGCTATGGTAAATTGTGAAATGATCCTTATGAAATGAATAGCTATAATTTGTGTGCATATGGAAATTATTTATGCAAAATTTTATTTCGATATCGAAATTTATGTGAGATTTATGCATGTTTAAGTATTTTTCGGGAATGTGAATTATATGGGAGCTATGATCAATTATGCACCCATCATTAAAAAATTAATGGAGTGATCTAACTTGCACAAAACTTAGTTGTGTTAAATTTTATTTCGATATTGATATTTGTGTGAGATTTCCGGGAATGGAGATCATATGGGAACTATATTCAATTATGGATCTATTGCTGTGAAATTGTGATGATGATTTAAACTTATATACAACTCAAATATATAAAATTTTGTATTGATGTTAACACGAACGTGGGTTTTATGCGCTTTTAATTCCTTTTCAGGCAGCGAAAACTTCATAAAAGATATAATCAGTTATAGACCGATTTTTAAAAAATTTGGTACAACGATCTATATTTGTACAAAACTTATGTGCGCTGAAATTATATAAGTACGATATATTTCACATATTTATATGCGTTAAACCACTATTCTGCGGGTAAAAGTTGTATGGGGTATAAATAAAATAATGGACCAATTATGATCAATTTCAGTAGATTTTGCCCAAATATATCAAATTTGAGTAAATAATCTTTAAAGTCATCACAAATAATTTGGCGAATTTTGCAAAGTGGGCTACAGTGGGTAAAAGGGATGTTAATGTGTTCCTGAAACTTATACAATAATACCAACTTATTTCTTCGATATCAAGAATGTGCTACATATGTGACTTATTTCAATAAATAATTATTTGCTATATTAAAATTTGAATAAGTATATCAAACTACTTAATATTTATTAGAAATTTTTTTAGTTAGTAAAGAAAAATTGTTGTAACCTCTGATCCCATTGAGTTACCACTTTGAAATTTTTGCACTGTATCGAAAAATTTAAAAAAAAATAATAAATAATGAAAATTAAAAGACCCTTATACAGGATATCCATGAATAAAGAATATTCTTTCATTTTGGAGGCCCTTGTGCCAGGAAGATATTTAGTTGTTATGACTTTATGATAAAAAAGAATATCAGTCCTTTCTAATGATACCATATTTGTTGAAATCTAATAATGCTTAAATTTTACACACGTTTTACAAAAAGCTCGATGTGTCCAAATTTAGAGGTTTATAGAATATGAACCGTTAGCAACATGATGGATGCTAATGTGCCATCGGAAACGCATAGAGGAGTAAATTATATTTACTGAATTTTATTACAATCGATGATGGTAAAAATAAAAGTTACCCACCTATGAATTACAGTATTCCAAATATGATAATTAACATCACATTTTTATACAATTGAAGCATGGATGCGTTTTTTTACATAATATTGCTTTAGTATAAAATTAAATGTGACCATAAATTGCTGGAGTCTTATATATCTTACCGTATATTCAGAGTAAGGTATAGTGACTTTGTGATAGAATAATTTAAAATAATAACAGGAACACTTTCGACTTGCCTATATGCGATCAACTGACTACTTCTACATTTGCTAAAGATATAACAATAATCATTTCCCATAAAAACCCAAACATACCATCTGGACAACTAAATATTTATTTCCGACATGAGGAGACATGGTTAAAAAGCTGTCTAATACGGGTATATGAATTGAAAAGTATCCTTGTTACATTTTCTCTAAGGAAAGGAAACTATTCATATGTTACCGCCACTCAGATCATTTCACATACCTTGGTAGGCGACTTACTTGGCGTCGTCATAGAAAATCCAAGAGACTCCATATGAATTTAAAAGCTTCTAGCTTTCATTGGATAATCAACAGTCAATCAAACTCAGCCTTAACAATAAGGTCATCCTGCATAAAACTGTGTTAAAACCAATCCTATTATTGGGAACGGCCAGAAATACAGAGGGCCAAATAAAAAAATCTTAGGACCATGACGGGTGCATCATGGCACATCAGAAAAGAAAATATCCACAGAGACTTAAAAGTGCCATTATTTAAAGACGAATTTTTAAAAATTCAGAAAAATATACATTCTTAAACTAGGGACTCAATGCTTCGTAGAGCCAACCTACCACCATGCTGAAGTGAGGCTCATTGAACCACACAGGCTCGTTAGAAAGAAACTAGCTTTAGTTTTAGTTAGAAAAAAGTTTGAAAAATTTAGTTTTTTTATTTTTTATACTATTTTTTTTTCTTAAACTTTTAGATAAATAGATTTCAATAAATATAATACTATCTAGTATTAAACTAATATATAAATTATAGAATATGACGAAGAAATTTACAATTTATATCAGATTTACTCATATCGTATAAAAGTGTATTATATTGTGATTTTAATTACAGATTAGAGAATGCATCCTGGGATTTTCCAGAAAATGTACAAATTTTCATATTTCACTTTAATCGGGAATTTCGCCTCAGATTCCCGGAAGTTTTAAAAAGAATTAAACGGAAGAAAGCTGCATCAGTTATGAGTTTTATATGTTTTATTAATTAACAATAAAAACCAATGAAAAAGTGATTTAAAGAATCTAGTAGACAGTTTAAAAATACATTATAAATTTTTGAGTAGTACAGACAACATCCCGAATTTGTCTCATAAAAATTTGACAAAATATAATGAAAGTTAAGGGAAAAAGTAAGTAGCTAATCCGACAAATAATTATTTATTCATATAATTTTCAATTGGAGAGCTATGTTAAATATTCTCTGTTTTGTATGAAAAAACATTAATAATAAATAAAATAAAATAAATTAAAAAACAAAGATAAATTAACAGATTTGGTACTAATTATGAAAATACTAAACTTTTCAGAAATGTATTTTTAATTGCAAACAAAAATCGTATTAATATCAACTGTTTAATTAAATTTTCATACCCACTGACATATATAGTGACGAAAAAGAAGACAGTTACATTTTTTTCTTGTTTCTTAAAAATAATATAACTAATACAATGTAAAGAGTTTACCGAGGAAATAAATAAAAGATTGTTTCCAAAAATCATGCACTTTTTTTCAAAGCAATTTTAATTTGCCTAATCTTTCTCCTTACATCTAACTATATAAGTCTCTGCTTAAGTGTAAGTTTGAGTCTTGGTGTTCTTTTAAAAAATATGCTTTTTGTAGATATATTTCATTTTTTCTCCCTCTACCTTGTCTTCCCATATAAAATGTAAGTATTTATTTTCTTTTTTTTAATTTCATTCATTCATCTATTGGCAACATATGAATGTTGTAGCCTGTATTGGGTTTTTTAGTTAGAATTCCATAAGCACATGCTAACTGTTTGTAAAAAAAAAACATAAAAAAGTCCTCCTTTGCCTTTTTAAAAAATTATTGGGGTTTTTTTTACCACAATTTTTTCTTTCATTTTTATTATTTCTGCTCGACAATATTTTTTTTATCGATATTTTTCTATATTTTTTATATTGTATGGCAATCTTTAATTTAGTGTCTGGCACCAGTGGCAAATAGTTTTTCTTTTGCTATTCAATGACGTTTTATTTTCATTTGTCCCTTTTTTTGCTTTTTTCTTTGGCTGTTACTATTTTGCTGTATATGGGTGTTTTAGTATGTGGTTGTAAGTGTATGTATGTGCCAGTGAGTTTCATGTACTGTGGTATTGCACTTGGAATCGATAAATTGACAAATTGTAAAAATGTTCAATTTGAAAAATTATTTAGAGGCAAAGTTTTTATTTGTATTTAATAGAGTGTTGAAAGTAGAATAATGTTTTTGGAAAAAAGGCATTTGGTTTTGTAGCAGAAATAAAAGAGAAAAACTTAATATTGTAAAAAATATATTTAACAATTCAAGCCAAACTAAAGGGTATTTAAGAAAAAAAATCACTCAAGCATATGAATGATATTAATGTTTAAGGAGTTTTTTATTATTATTTTTTTTAAAGAAATTTCTGGAAGTAAGGGATTTACAATGTATACAATTATTAATCTAATAAATTAATTTTTAAAAAAATTTTATTTTATACAGTAGTCTTCATTCAATAGTATAGTTTATATTCTAGCCTATATTATAGCCTATAGTCTAGTTTATAGTCTATTCCATAGTCAATTCTAGTCTATAGATTATTCTATAATCTATCCTATAGTGTAGTCAATAGTATAGCTCATTTTCTAGCCTATAGTATAGCCTGTAGTATAGCCTACAGACTAGGTTATAGTCTAGCCTATAATCCAGTCTATAGCCTAGTTTTCAATCTATTCTATAGTCTATTTTATAGACTATTCTATAATCTAGTCTATAGTCTAATCTATAGTCCAGTCTATAGTCTAGCCTATAGTCTTGTCTATAATCTGGCTAATCTATAATCTAGTTTATAGTCTAGTATATAGTAAAATGTATAGTCTATAGTCAGATCAATACTCTAGTCTATAGGCAGGTATATAGTCTAGTCTATAGCCTTGTCTATAGTTTAGTCTATAGTAGAGTATATATGTTATAGTTTGGGTATAGACTAGTCTATAGCCTATTCTGCATTATAGTATATAATCTAATCTATAGTCTATTCTATCGCTTATTTTATACCCTACTCTAGCCTATGATTTACTCTATAGTCTATTCCATAGTCTACTCTATAGTGTATTCTATGGTCTACTCTATAGTCTGGTTTATAGTCTACTCTATAGTCTAGTCTATAATTTACTTTATAGTTTTTTCTATAGTCTAGTCTATAGTCTAGTATATTCTATAGTCTATCCCATAGTCTAGTCTATAGAATAGCCTATAGCCTACATTACAATATATAGTCTACATTAAAATATATAATCTAGTCTATAATCTACTCTTAGCTTAGTATATATTCTTCTCTATAGCCTAGTCTATAATTTACTATATAGTCTAGTCTATAGTCCATAGTGTAGTCTATTCTTTAGTCTGTAGTCTGCTCTATATAGTCCATCCTATAGTCTACTCTATAGTCTGGTCTAAAACCTACTCTATAGTCTAGTCTGGAGTCTACTATATATTTTTGTCTTTAGTCTAGTCAATAGTTTATTCTATAGTATATTCTATAGTCTATCCTATAGTCTAGTCTATAGTATAGTCTATAGCCTATTCTACATTATAGTATATAATCTAGTCTATAATCTACTCTATAGCTTACTATATATTCTACTCTATAGCCTAGTCTATATAGTCTAGTTTATAGTGTAGTCTATACTCTAGTCTCTAGTTTGGTCTATATTCCAGTCTATAGTCTAGTCTATAGCCTGGTCTATGGTAAAGTTTATAGTTTGTAGTCTATGGTATAGTTTATAGTTTACAGTCTAGTCTAGTAGTCCTGAAAGGACCTAGATCTGAACTAGAACTGAACAATAAATAAACTGTAACTGAACTAGAAATACAACTGAACTAGAACTGAATTAGATCTGAACTGACACTGAACTAGAAATGAGCAAGAAATGAGCAAGAATGGAACTAGAACTGGGTTATAGTCTGTAGTTTATCCTTAAGAAGTTCGTCTCTGCTAGATTTGTATTTGTTTTGTTTTATTTTATTTCATTTTTAGCTCTTTAAATATACTCTATTAATTTCTCTAAAAATGTCCTTTGTTTCTTGCCACAAATTGACAATTCAGTTTGAAAAATTGTAATTTGTAATAGATGTGCCCGACTTTAACCGCAATTACAATTATTTTTGATAAAAAAAATTATACATACAATACAAAACTTCGAATACGCACACTAATAAAAATATACACATTCAAGAAAAAGAAGAAAAACGCTTAAATGTATGCTATGGAATAAAAGTAAACTACAAACATACACGCTATATTCGTGCAATTATATTGGCAGTATTTCTCAATTTGTAATCATTTTAATGTGTTTTAACCCGAAGACATATACACGATGTTGTAACAAAATATTGTTTCTTGTTGTTGTTACTATATTAATGTACATAATGTTGTTGCAACATTTTGTGCTTGTGTGTATATTTTACTATTAAATATAAAACAAAGAATATAAAAAAGAAATAAGAAAATAAAAAGGAAATATCATTACTCAGAGCTTAAAAAAGCATTAGAGTAAAAGAGAAAGAAATATGGAAAAGAAGGCAAACTGAATGACTGACAGTCATTCATTGAGAAGAATCCCAGGGTATAAGATAATGAAAAGTCGTGGTAGGAAAATTGAAATTGTAGTAAAGTGACATTAAAAATTAATTAAATTTGATTGCAACACTCACTACAGTGTCATTTAATTTAATGAATTTATTTGCACTTAAAACAAACATACAGCAGAGCAAAAATGGAAGACAAATGAAGAGAAAAATAAAGGAAAAACATCATGTTTTTTAGCAAAAATAAATACACTAAAACCCTTAAGAAATTTCGTGGTGATAACCAATACATATTTGTTTTTATACAAATTCATTTGTATATAAAAATAGTATAAAAAAACAAAAATAAATTTCAATTAAATTTTAAAAACCATAAATTAGATTTAAAAGGTAATTATTTTAGTTTGAATGTTAATTTAGCTTTTATTTGAATTTATATATTATATTCTATTAGAAATAATACCAATAAAGCGATAAATATAATAGTGATTTTTATCAGAATTAAATTTTAAAGCATTTGGATTGAAAACACCCAGTTTCGAACAATAAAAAAATTTAATTTTTATTTTTCTAACACAACTAATTAATTTCAAAAGGAAATCCCTTTTATGATCATAATTCAAACACTTCTATGGCTTTTGTTCGTATTTTACAGTTCAACATTAGCAGAAAAAGAAAGCGATTGAAAAATATTAAATTTTCCTTTGTGCTTGTAAAGCAAGTTGTAAAACAAGTCGAAAAAACTCACTTCCGCCGGATATTCAACATATAATATTAGCTTTAAACGGAAGTGCTGCATATAAAATAAATATTTATTCTTTCCTTCTGATTTTCACAATTCTGCTACAAAATAATGTTAATATTTCAAAATCTTTTAAAAAAAGTTTAGCAAAAGATAAACATCTATCATAAACAAAATATACTTATAAAGAAAAAAATTATTTAATTTTTTATAGATTTTCTGTAATAATACAAAATTAATATCCGGCACATATAAAGAAAAAACTTAAGAAAAAACGCACCAAGATAAAGTTTTATAAACAGAAAATATTTAAAAGTTCAACACAGCTTCCGTTGTTATAATTTTTTGAAGACATAAACACAACGTTGCATTTGAAATTTTTGTTAAACAAGGAAATTAAATTTTTGGTGTTCACATAAAATAAATTCAAATTTTTAAATTACAAAACACTTCCCTATATTTTTGGCTTTTTAATTACTAAGAAACAAATTTAAAAAAATTTTATTTTCATATGAAGACCCTTTAATCAGTTATAAACCACAAGCTTATTTATGCATTTAACTGGAAGGCAAGGCGTGGTAGCGTATGCTTAATTTTAATTATACAGTCAATGCAAAAAACGTAAATACACAATAAAAAAAACTGGCCAGTAACTTAAGCATCATAAATTTAATAAAATGAACACTCACTTATGTATACTTATGTTAATGTTTGTATGCATTTAATTTGAAAGTGCGAGCGCAAGTGTATGTAAATTTCAACACAAGCTTAATGTCATCACGCTTAATATACAAACAGATAAACAAACATTCAACTTATATATTCAGCTAGGAAAAAAACTACGAAAAACAAAATTCAACAAACAAACCTCATTAAGGGCGCTACATAAGGCAAAAGTAACTTATTAAGACTAAAAACTAATTAGAAGTAAACCAAAAGTCTACAGCGGAGTTGAAAATGAATTTATAATAGAACTAAAAGAGAACTAGAATAGAACTCAAATAGAACTAGAATAGAACTAAACCAGAACTTGAACAGAACTATAAGAGAACTAGAACAGAACTAGGACTAGAAGAAATCTAGCACAAAACTAGAATAGAACTCTAATAGAACTGATTTAGAACTATAGAACTAAGATAGATTTGAAATGTAACTGAACTAAAACTGAACTAGAATACTACCAGAACCGAATTAGGACTGAACTAGTAGCGAACTAGAACTAAACTCAAACTGAACAAGAATTATAATGAAACTATAACTGAACTAGAACAGAATTAAAACTGAATTAGAACTGAAAAAAACCGAATAAGAACTGAATAGGAACTGAACTAGAAGAGAACTAGATTTGAAATATAACTGAAAAAAAACTTTACTAGAAATGAACTAGAACTGCACTAGAACTTAACTATAACTAAATTAGAACTGAAGTAAAAATGAACTACAACAGAACTAGAACTGTACCAGAACTGAACTATAAGTGAACTAGAACTGAATTAAAATTGAACTAGAATTTAAATAGAACTGAACTAGTACTGAACTAGAACTGAACTAGAACTAAACTAGAACTGAACTAGGACTATACTAGAATTGATCTAGAACTTAACTAGAACTGAATTAATAGTGAACTAGAACCGAATTTAAACTGAACTAGGACTCAACTAGAACCAAACTAGAACTGAACTAGAACTTAACTAGAACTGAACTAAAACTGAACTAGAACAGAACAAGAACTGAACTAGACATGAACTAGAACTGACTTAAAACTGAACTAGACGTTAACAAGAGCTGAATAATAACTGAGCTAGAACTGAAGTAGAACTGAACTGAAAATGAACCGGAGCTGAATAAGAACTAAACCGGAACTCAAATAGAACCGAATTTGAAGTGAGTTTAGTTTTAGAATTAAACATATTTATACAAGTTTTAGAAATTTTATAAGGAGAATTTTATTTTTCTTAGAGGTCCTTTCCAGTCGAAGTTAATCATTTGTAATTATTTTATTTAATTCGCTATGTATGATTGAAATACAAGTTACACAATACTTCCATACCCACTTTTAATAAAAAAATTAAAAAATAAAAACTGGCTGATAAAGCATTTAATACAGAGTTTTAAATGCCATACAGACAGCATGTTGCGTATACACTTAAATATGCAAAAATAAATAAAAATTTTTCCAAAAGAACACATCATGTGACATGTAATAAAAAAAATTTAAAAAAAAAATGTTTTTGAATGAAGTAAAAGCTTTAAAATATACGTTTTTTATTCCTTGTGTGCTCTTTTATATACAGATTCAACCTCTCTTTTCATCAATGTTGCCAGTTTAGTATTTTTAAGGCTAAAACTAGTCTTTTTGTTTTGCTTTTAGCTTCCAAATTTTCGTTTTAGCTTCTAGCTTTTTTTTTTATCCATTTTTGATTTTTAAAACTACCTTAAAAAGGCTAAAATGTTGGTACTTAAAGAGCGAAGGAAATAATTCTTTATTTGATATTACTAATTTTATTCCTACAGAATCGTCCACTTAGTTTTTTTTTTATTTATTCGCATGTAGATTTTTTATATATAACAAAACTTTTCACCTGCGACGCTTTATTCTCCAAATCAAAAATTTTATTAACTTACTAAATCGATCATTGTAATTAATTCATAATATACTTCATTAAACACATAAATTATTTATGAATATTATTAAAAAAAAATTGGGTTAGCAAATATAGAAAAATTAACCGAATGAAAAATCATCTAAAGGAAATGAAAATTTGTCCAAAAACCAAAAAATAAAATTTTTTCCCAAAAGTTTAAAAAATATCTAAATATTTGCGAAAAATCACGCTCATCCAATGTCCATTATGACACTTTCTGCTACGAAAATTAATACATTATATGATGAAATTTATGGATAAAATCTGCCAGAATAGAATAAAAGTAGTTCCAACTTTGATTTGGGTAGGATGTAGGTCTTGATGGACGCAGATGTTTTAAAATATATTTCAAAACCCGGCTTCGCCGAATCAAACTTTTCTGAATAGGAATTTACTTTCTCATGCAAAAATAAAAGTGAAAAATCATCCAAAATATCAAATATATATTATCAAAAACGAACTATTGCAAAAAAAGACAAAAAATCACCGCAACATTTTGGATTATTTTTCATATGAATTACAACACAAATTTGTATGGCTTGGGCGATTTTGATTTGACTCATTTTGCTGGCAGCCTTAAAAAATTCTTGTGAAAGCATAAAATTTTGAAATTCCTAATCAAAAGGGAATTATAGTACAAAAATTAATAGAATTCACATTAGTTTTTCATAAGAAATATAACGTAAAATTGCGAGGGAACTTTTTTGCCGATTTTTAAAATTTTACTTTATTCTAGTCTTATTTTTTTGGAACATTTAGCCTTTTTTGGCCTTTTTTAAAGATCAATTTAGCCACTTTTTTTCTAACCTCCTGGCAACACCGCTTTTCAACCTTTATTATACTCGTACCATCATCAAAAACACAGTCAAATTACAAAAGAATATTTAATTACGAAAAATGTTGCATAATTACAGGCGGTTGTTGAAAACAACAACAACAATAATAATAAAACTGCATAAAAATCAAGCTCAATATATATTAACATTTTTCAGACAAAATATCATATAAAAAATAAAAATACTGAAGTAAAATTAAAAATATATTTTTTGTTGTTGTCTCCGCTTCTGAAATCGAAATATCATTGGACAGTTGTTATTGTTGTTTTTGTTTATTATCCATGCATATAAAACGTTTCGTGGCCACAGGTTTATAAATCAACCATAAAAACTGAAAAACAAAAATTATATTTAATATCAGGTTGTTGTTTATACATATGTATAGGTAAAGATCTCTGTTATATTTTCTTCCTTTTTATTAATGTTTATATAGTATGAAAAGCAATAACAACGGAAGCAGAGTAAATATTATATGAAAAAAAAAAGGAAAAAGAAAAAAAGAACTTGTGACATATTGAAGGAAAAAGAACATTTGTTTTAAAACGAAGAAAAAAAAGCGCGTGTGTCTGCATATAAAGTAATTAAGAAAATCCATAATTGAATGAGATTAAAATAAAGAGATACGATGAGTAAGTTTAAGTAAGTGCTGGGCAGGAAAAATAATAAATAATTAATAAAAAAAAGAACGGAAGAAAAAAGAAGAAGGAAAAAAAATATATTACTCCATAAAAAAAGCTTAATGAGTTTTGGTAAATTATTGTAACAAATTGAAAGAAAAATTAAGATAAAAATCTGGATAAATTAAACTCGAAAAATAACTTAAATTGAAAATGAATATTTATAAATTGATGGGCACTAAAAGATGATGAAGGAATCAGATCAAAATATTAGCAGTAATTGTGTATAAATTTTCATTAATTTTCATGACGTATGGTTTATTTGAGTCGTATTATGCTAGCTTTATGAGACGAGATCTAAAACCAGTATTCATAACTTTTAAGTGACTTCTGGGGAATAAAATTTTTCCAATGGATTTTACACTAATTTCCAAATAAATTCGAGCAAAAAACAAATAATTTTATGTTACCTTGAAAATAATTTTAGACGACAAATTGGGCAAACCAATTTAGACCACCTAAAAAAAGGGATCATAAGGAACAAGCTCATAAATATCAGTATCTAATAGAAAAAAAAAAAACTGAAAGCAGATGTTTGTTTAGTCTGGCAAATTCCATATTGTCCACCTGTTTTTATTTAACAGAAAATTTTCTTTCCGACCAGTATAAACAGAGCAGACAAACAAGTAATAAATATTTGATTTTTATAACAAATAAGTATAAAAAAACAAAATAGTTAAGAAAGATCCACAATAGTTATCCAGATAGGCACATTCAAGATTTTGCGAGCGAAATAGATGGCAAAACAGTTTTTTCTGTAATAGATTGCAAAAACGCGTACCACCATATCGCAGTAAATATGGAGGACGTGGAAAAAATGGCAGTAATAACTCCGTTTTGGTTGTTCGAATATAAATATATGACATTCGGTCTACGAAATGCCGCACAGACATTCCAGGGACTTATGGACGATACCGTAAAAGGACTCGATTTTATTTTTCCTTATTTAGACGACGCGCTAGTGGCATCAATGTCATAAACACTCATCCATCCCACTTGCTGCAACTTTTTGAGGTTTACAGGGAAAAAGGTTTGGTTATAAATATCGATACATGTCAACTTTGGCAATCCGAAGTAGAGTTTTTGGGACACTTAATCAATAGAAGTGGTATCAAACCACTCCCTTACAAAGTGCAAGTTTTTGTGAGTCGCAAAAAACCTTCGGAAGTACAGGACTTACGTAGTTTCCTGGGAGCAGTGAGTTTTTATAGAAAATTTCTACCGCACGTAGCCGAAATAGAACTACCCCTACAAAAAATGATGGGGCCTTGCAAAAGACGAGACCGCACAAAACTTAAATGGTCGGCTGAGACTGAACTGAAACTGAACTTGCAAATGCTGCTGTTGCACTAATGACAGACGAATCTGACAAAACGATGGGAGCAGCATTGAAGCCAAAAGTAGACAACAGTTGTCAACCGTTGGAATTTTTTTCAAAGAAGTTTACCACAACGGAACAACGTTACAGCACATACGAAGAATATGCGTCAGAAATTGTCAACGCAGCAAAATAACACGATACACAAAAAGTGAACTAGAAACGTTTGCAGTTCCAGATAAAAGGTTCAAACATAAATATTGACTTGATCGGCCCTTTGCCGTTTTCGAACAACTTTACATACTGTCTAACATGTGTGGATAGATATTTAAGATGGATTGAAGCAATCCCGATTACGCACATCATAGATGGAACTGTAGCCAAAGCACTACCGAGTGGTTGGATAAGTCGATTCGGTGTGCTAAAATTCATAACAACTGATCAAGGCCGACAGTTCGAAAGCACTCTATTTAGTCACCTCTCGAAAATGCTGGGCATAAAACATATCCGGAAAACCCCATATCACCCGCAGTCAAATGGCCTTATAGAGCGTTGGCATCGAGTATTAAAAGCGGCGTTAAAGTGTCACGAAGCTATTGCAAATTGGACTAAAATACTGCCTATAGTAATGTTAGGCCTTAGAACAGCAGTGAAAGAAGATTTAGGCGTGTCTGTAGCTGAAATGGTGTATAGTCACGATTAGACTACCCGGTGATTTCTTAATGAAAGAACCAAGTGTTAACATCAGTGAAAACGAATTTTTGGCAAAATTTAGCAGCATTTTGAAAACTTACGCCCACCTGCAACTACTCAGCATGAAAATAAAGCTGTCTACATACCCAAAGACCTACGCTTTTGCAATTACGTTTTTCTCAGAGACGATACAGTACACGCTCCGTTTAAAACACCATACGACGGTCCCTATGTTTTAAAGTTTGTTTTGTTTGTTTTGAAGTTCTCGAAATACACCGCAAAACTTATACCATAAATGTAGGAACGAAGCCAAAACAGAATTGGTAGACAGATTAAAACCTGCTTATATCCCTATGGAAATTTCAGAGTTGGGGAAAACGTACTTGAATAAAACGAATTATTTTTACGGCGTCAGTGATTTTTCATGATATCAGGAACCTGCATACAAAACCTTACGAATCAACAAATAAAACTTTTAGTGTTTTAAGGAATTATAAAATAAGTGTTTTATTTTACACTAAAGTTTGATTATTCAAAGTCGATTTAGAGAACTAACGAGAAATAACGATTATTTGATTTTAACTTTTTGATTATAAAATAAAACGATTATTTTTAGAATCCGACCAGATATTCGGTTTCGGATTAGGCCAAAAAATCGGTTTCGACCAATATTCGGTTTTTTTATATAAAATTTGTTTAGCACTAAACTCAGTGTTACCAACTATTGAAAATATAAACGTGCAGAAATGTTTCAAAAATCGCTTAAAAGGGCTAAATTAAAAACACAATGATTTTCTGATACAAGCAATGCATGTTTTGTGAAAAAGCGCTTTTTGCTAAAATTTAAACTTTTTTTAAAAAGAAAAAATATATATTAACATTGCTACAACGAATCAATATTTCGTATGTGCTGCATATTTATTAAAATATTAATAATAAACTGGGTAAATTTAAATACAGATTATGGAAACTCAATCCAAAATTTCTCAATTCTTTTAATACATTTCCATTCAAAAACAATTTTATTTGTTGAAGATTGTTTTTCAAAAAATAAATTTCTTTAAATTTTTTTAAGATCATTTTAAAAATTGGGACTGAACCGTAGATTAACATAGCTACGAAGCTAAAAAAAATTAAAAAATTTACAATAAAAATTTTTACTAATACATTCTTAAACTTAGGTTTTTTTGACAAGTGACTTAGGTTTTTGACAACGGAGCATCATATCTATATTAATCTATGGACTGAACTTTTAATATTGTTTGAAAAAAATATTTTAATACAAGAAAATAATAAAAATTGAGAAAAATTAATATCACCCCATTAAAAAACTACCCAAATAGGCAAGAAATTTTGTTATATTTGGAAATATTTGGAAAAAAGTATAAAGGAGCTAAAAGTGCTAAATGAAAATTGCCAATAGATTCGGGTTAAAGAATATTTTTCGCGTTTTGGATTACTAAAAACGGGCTAAACATAAAGTTTTGAAGGATTTATTCTAATAAATGAGAGGATCCTGAAGTTAAATTTTGATTGTTTTCATTTGAGAAACTTCACAAAACAGTGAAGTGGTTCGTAAATGATTTTTTTTTGTAAATAATTCCGTAACTTGTAAACTGTTTGAGATATCTCAATAGAGTTTCACAAGGCCAGAGATGAGATGTTTCTGAATTAACTTTGAAAAGTACAGATTCCTAGCATGTCCGGGGGTTAGTGTTTACCCCTCCAAATTTGGTGAACTTGGATATGTCACTTTTTAAAAAAAATCACCAAAAATTCTTTTATGATATGACAGAAAAGAAATTTTCCACATTGTAAAACTCTACAAAAAATATGCTTACATATGTATGCTAGCTCTTTAATTTAAATATTCAGGTCGAAATAGATTTTCCTCTAATTTTTAGTCTCATAAAATTATTTTATTTAAATACCTCTATATGTAAGGTAAACATCATAAAAGTACCTTCTGTTGTATGTCTTTTATAACGACTTCAATGGACGAAGTCAATTTTTGAAAAATGTTTTCCCTAGATTGAGATCTTGGGTAATTTGGTACAAAAAAATTGGAGTTTTTTAATTTTTTAATATTAAGATAAATCTATCTATACCAAATCAAAATTCTAATAGGATATCGTTGTTCGTTTAAATTTTATTGCTATTTAAATATTGGCCTGTAGAAATTTGATTAAATTCAATTTTTTTATTTATCGTAATTCTCTATACCCTTACAATTTCAGGGATAGTAAAGACTTACTTATATGTAATTTTATGTTGATCCCAGTTTTGCGATATAAGAATTTAATAAAAAAAATTCAAAATGAACAAATTTTGAATGTGACTTGTAGGACGACCCTTGCTCGAGCTCTTCCAGATTTACTTTATATCAATTTATGTTAAGATTTCTTTTGAAAACTTTAAAGAAATTATAGCCCAGAACAAAAAACAATTTCTATAAATATTGTCACTTTTCTGAAAAAAAACCCTAATAATTAGAAATTTTTTTAAAGTTCCAATTTCAAACTAATACAACTTTCTATCGAATTCATATATTTGTATAATTCTTGCAGCAAAATATTATTCATATTTTTTTTTAATAAATCTGGTGAATATTTAAATTTTTCTTTTATATTTTCATTATTCTTTTACAATATATTTATAATAAATTTGTATTTGTTGTATAAAAATTTTAAAACGGGACCTTAATGTTATCAAAACTTACAGAAAATTTTCCTTACTAACATATTTTCTATTAGATAATAAGTGGTTTTTAGGCATTTTTAATATAATATATATTGAAACAAATCTCATATATAGTACATTCCTGATACTGAAAAAAAATAATTTGGTATTATTTTAGAAGTTTCAAGAACACATTAAGAGACCTTTAAACCATTGTATCCCACTTTGCAAAATTCGTCTAATTACTTATGACGATTTTAAAAATTATTTACTCAAATTTGAACCATAAGGTTACAAAAGGCAAATTTATCATGATCGGTCTACACATTTGTCTTAACGTCAATACAAAGTTTTTATACTTGAGTCGCAGAAATCATTCAAGTTTAAATCATCATACACAATTCCACAATATAAGATCCATAATTTAACATAGTTTCCATATAATACCTGTTCCCGAAAATCAATTAATCTTGCATAAATATCATTACCTAGATACAATTCAACACAATTAGGTTTTGTACAAGTACAGAACGCTTTTTTAATCAGTCCGTAATTATCCATAGTTCCCATATATTTCAAATATATCAAAAATATCCAAAATGTGCATAGATCTCACCTAAATGTAAATATCGTAATAAAATTTTACATAAATAATTTTCATATACGCATAAATTATTGTAATTAATTTCATAAGGATTATTTAACAATTGACCGTAGGTTCCATATAAGAACGTCTCCCAATAATCATTTTAGTGCCTTTACACAAGCATGTAGGGTATTATATAGTCGATCTAGACTAATTGTTTTTGTCCTTTTCTATAGGCTTTGATACGAAATTTAAAATATAATAGTCACAATACTTAAAAAGATGTTAATTTATTAGTAAAATTTCCTATAAGCAAATTATTATAACTTCTAATTCCATTGAGATAACATTTTAGGATTTCTGCACTGTAATGACAAATTAAATTTAAACCTAATTTCAAAAAATTATACAGGATATCCTAGCATAAAATATATTTTGTTTTTCATTTAGAGGTTCTTGTACCAGGAAGATGTGTAATATGTATGATTTTACGATAAAGAAGAATATCAGCCCTTTCCAATGCTATTAGTTTTGTTAAAATCAGATAAAGTATATAAAGTTGTTTTAATTTAAACTTGATTTTTGACAAAAATGCCCGGGGTGTTCTTTATTTTATAGGTTCATAAAACATGAATCGTAAACGATATGGAACTAATTCATAGGCAATTAAATGTACGATTACTAGTTCAATGAATACCCTGAGTTTAAAAAGAAACCGAAGATATAAAATTTTTAAAACTGTAATTTTGGATCGAAAATTTTCGGAATTACCCTTTTAAGGCCTAGAAATACATGCGAACATAATTGTCAATAATAAGCTATTGAGTCTTATACTTAACTACTTTAAAGCGTTGAACTATATTTTATTAAATTATTTTATTTTTACTGAAACAATTCAGCTGATTTTAAATGTTTAACTGCTTACAAAGACGGATTTCTTAGAAATTTGGTTTAACCATTTAAACGTCACAATGTTTTCAACAGAAAAACTCACAGCCAAACATAACTATATTGACTCGTATGTCTTTGTGGAAGCTTAAATGATTTTTACATTATTACTTATGGAAAAAATCTGTTATATAACCTCTATAATTGTAAACGCTTTTAGTGGAATAAATATATTTTCTTTTCATTCATTTTTCTTAATTAAATAAAAACGACGACTATAAGTTATATAATATATCATAATCTAGACTTGTAAAAAAAAATCCCTAACAATTTTGTTAATAATATATTTATTTAAATTTTTTTATAACGTTTTATTAAATATTAATTTCCGCCTATCAAACTATAACAAAATTAATATCACTCATACGTCATGTTACACTAAATACTTTTCTTAATTGTTACCTGTATTTAAATTTTTTATTTGCTTGTTTCTTTTTTCTCATATTACAAAAAGAAAAAACTTAATGAAATGTTACACTTTGATTTACAAATAGCAACAAAATGTACAAAAAAAATAACCTTGTAACCGTTTAAAATTACAATAGCAATAAAAGCGTTTATAAAAAACAAGCTGCATGTTTTAATTAATAGTTAACTGATGTAGTAACACATTTAACAAATATTACCAAACAGCAAATTTGTTGTTGTATTGGCCAACAACACAAAATACAATGGATAGGGAAAATGCTCTAAATAAAATAAAACACATAAAAGTATGCTATGATTTTTTTTGATGCTAGTAATTGTCATATATGTAACTGAGTGTGTGTATGTGTGTAAATTTTATATTTTTGCATGTTTTACTCGATTGTAAAAGTAGGGAATGAACAAAATTATTGGTGTACAAGTAAATGGTATTAAATGATAAATAAGTAAATTTTTAAAATGTGTTAAATTGTGAGAAATGTTTATATGTATATTTAAGTGTAAGTGTATTTGTGTATATATGTAGTCCAAGCAAATAGATTTTGTTAAATTGCAATCAAATAAACATATGTGACAACATGTAGTAGTTAATTCTTGTGTTGATATTGCTGCTGCAGCTGCGTGATATTTCGTTGTTGCTGTTATTTGTTTTTTTTTATTTTCCAAACGTGCCATATTTCTTGTTATTGTATAGTATTTTACTTTTATTTGGTTTATTATTATTTTTTTTAATTATTTTTTCTTTTTTTTTTTTGCTTTCGTGTTAAATATTATTGCATTTTGTTATTGCTTTACTAGTTGCTGTTGTTATTGCCATTTTCTGCTGCTGCTGATGTTGTTATTTTGTAAATAACAACTGTTTGTTGATTGCTGTTGCATGTTCTTCATGTTTTCTTGCTTGTTTACTATGTTTATGTATATTTTCATCATGAAATTTACACTCAATTAACGTTGATTCGTAGCAATTTTATACCACTCAGTTTTTTTATTATTATTATTTTTTTTAACAAACCTTGTTATAGTTAAAATAAAAATATAATTTTCTTTTTTATATAACATTTTTTTTTTCATTTAATCATACAATTTTGTATGTATATATATACATTTTTTACATATGTATTTATTCTCTACATAAATAAATTTTCATTTGGTTTTTACACGTATAAGTTTGTGCGCATACAAACACTTAACAAACATAACTTATTTAAAGCTTTTTAATGTCAGCTATAATAAAATAACAACCAGCAACAATAAGAGATGAAAAATTATATTTTAACGTATGTGTATTCATATAAATGTTTACGAGTATATGCATTTATATTTGTGTGTATATGAAAAAAAATTAAATTTAATAAAAATATAAAAAAAACAAGTTTTATTTTTTTAATTCATAACACATGTGAATACAGTTGTGAGTATAAAAATATTAAGGCCATGATAAAATTACACTCTATGTTCTAAATTTCAGAGTTTAAAAAAACCAAGCAAAATATAAATGATCCAGGAATAATGCTACCCATTCCCTTAATTTCTTAACATAAACCTAAAACTGTTGGTGAATCTGCTGTTGATGTTATTGCACTCTTAACAAATATAACTTTAAACTATAAAAAAATTCTTAAAATATTTAATGTTTTAATCTCATCATGGGTCTATGGAACTCAACATGCACTACTTGTACTCATGTTTGCACCGTGCAGCTATTTTCCACACGTTAAAACATCAATATATCCAGTTTTCTCAAGGACGTAAAATTTTTTCTAAAAAGAACTTCAAAGTTTCGAAAAATATACAATTGAAGAAAGAATTATAAAATATTTACGAAAATTATATCAACCCAATATGGAAGTCAAATGAACATTGCCAATCTCTACATGCAGAGAAAAAGCATGGTTACGACATTATCACTACAACAATGTTATGCTCACATTGTTAATTTTCATTAATTTCAATAATACTATATTCATGGTAGCAATGGTTTTGTTTCAGTTTTATCATTCAATGTTTACATTCGATCAAAATTATAATATATTTGGCTACAAAAATTTTATGTTTTTGAATATTTTTTTCAAAAAACAAAATTTTATTAATATAAAAAATATCGTAATTTCTACAACCGTTAACTATTACCAATATTTACCCCTTTTCTTAAATCACATTTTACTTTCAAACCATATTAATGCTATTATTCACATAACAATAAAAAGTCACAAATAAATACGTTTTTTATAAATATGATTGAAAAATTCATAAGTTGTTTGTTTTTTTTAATATATTTTGTTTTTAACGTTTGTTTTGCACCCTCGTTATAATTCTCATTTAGTTTATACATGAATAAATGTAAGTAGACAAGTTTTTGTTATATTTGTTATTATATTATATAAAAGATATTGACTAACTACTATTAAAGGATTCAGTTAATGAAAAATATATTTTATTATCCTGCTGCAAATAAATAAAATTAATTAACGAACAAATAATATGTAAATATTTTATTATGATTAATAAAAAATGTTTTCTATTTTGAATTTTTTTTAATAAATGATAAAATTGGATAAGAATATGATAATATGGAATAATAATATGATAAAGTAAAATAATAATATGATACAATAAGAAAATAATATGATTAAATATCAAAACTTTTATTAAAAATCAGAATTTGTATTAAAAAACAAAATTTTAAAAAAATTTAAAAATCAAAATTTGTATTAAAAATCAAAAATTTTTGTTAAAAATCAAAAATTTTTTATTAAAAATCAGAATTTTTATTAAAAATCAAAATCAATGTTTTTACTAAAAACCAGATTTTTTACTAAAAGTCAACATTTTTAAGAATGTTAATTTTTTCTATAAAAATTTGATTTTTTGTAAAAAATTTCGACTTTTAGTGAAAAATCTGTTTTTTATCCCTTCGCAATAATTTAATTTTATTTTGTGAGCAACAAAATAAAACTCACAAAATAATCATTTAAAATTGAGCAAAAAAAATAAAAATCAAAAGAATTATTAAAATTGATTTTTTTTTAACGAAAATCAAGAAAAAAAAAATTAAAATCATTCCGTATTTTGATAAAACTTGCTCTGGGGATTACATTTCTCTATATAACAACTTTAGCCGGTCGTTTTTTGTATCTGATCTTTTTTTTTTCTAAATTTCAAGAATAATGACCATTTTTTGTCCTTGCTTTACACTTTGTACTGTAAAATTTAAATAAAAACTTTTATTATATTATACACTCAGAGAAGAAATATAGTGGTATTGATTATTATCTAAGAGCAACACATTATGATTTGAACATATGGTCACAGCTAAAAATAGAAATAATTATAAATTATAATTGCTATGAATGCATTTTATCATATTGTGTCTGATTTTATGGTTCGTTTTTCATTACTACATTATTGTACCATGCTGCTAGATTATGATTTCATTTTATTATATTATTCCACCTTTTAATATTCTTGTCCCATGATATCATATCGTGATTCCATTTTATCATATTATTATTCCATCTTATCATATAATTAAATAAAACACACTAATTCAAAGTTTAATTTATATAAATTATTCATTTATATTGTTTAAAAATAATAGATAAAAGTGTTTATTAATAATAAAAAAATATTAACATATTGTTTATTCAATAACTAATATTATTATTTATACCATCATATGTTGTGCAAGGCATTTTTATATGCTTTTATTAACTAAAGCCTTTAATAGTAGTTAAACAAATATTTCATATTGCTTAAATCATACCAAATATAATAAACCTTGTCCATTTATATTAATTTAAGTATAAACCAAATGAGAATTATAATGAAGGAGGAAAGCAAACACGTTAAAAACAAAATATATTGTAAAACAAACAAGTTATAACTTTTGCAACCATATTTGTAAAAAAAAACTATTTTTTGTAATATTTTATTGTTATGGGAATAATATTAATATGGTTTGAAAATAAAATAAGGTTAAGGAACAAGGAGAAAAGATCGATGTATTTAATGGTTTTAGAAATAATGATATTTCTTATATTAATCAACTATATTAAAATTTTGATTTAATGAAAACATTTAATAATAAAACTGAATCAAAAACTTTGTTCTTACGAACACAGTATTATTAAAATTAATTAATATTAACAATGAGAACATAATATTGTTGCAGTGACATTACCGTAAGTATATTTTTTCTTCACGTGTAATTGACTATATCTTCCATACAACGATTAAAATTTATACAACCATAAATGATGTTAACAAATTTCAAGAGGATCGGCCAACAATTGAGCACAGTTTCCATGTATTGAAATACCCGGGTACCTTTTTTGAATCTAAAAGGCTCGCATTTCTTTAATAATGACGATATTATAACGAAACTTCAGTTCGTTTCGTTTTACGATGCTAGAAACTGGAGAAAGCTTAATCTTGTTAACTTGGTCTATATATAAAATGGGTGTTGACACCTACGGGAGTCAATACCCAGGGTACTCCGGTACCCCTATATAATTTCTATCTTTTTTGTACTACAATTATCATCTCTTTGCCGTATCTATTATTTTTATTGTCTTTTGATATAAAATCTGGCTCCATTAGGATTTGAAGGAAAGCTAACTTTATAAGTAGGCTAATTTTGAACTTTGTAAGTTATTTAGGAGCTTCAGAGAGAGGAATATAAGATATATGACAATTTACAAATTTCTCACATTATCAATATTTTGCGTCAGTTATTATGATTATAACAATGATGGCGCACATTTCAACGATTTTTTAATTTTTTAATATTGTCTGTGGTTTTGATTAATTCTTTTTAGTTTGTTTTTTTTTTTTTGTATGTCATGTAAAAATGTTCAACATTTCGACTCCAAAATATAATCCAAAGGCTCAAGCTGCATATATTATTTCCGCTATTTATGCTAGGTCACGCAAACTTTCGATATTGTAGCTCCAAACATAACATAACGCTGTACCATCACTGACAACATTCTTTAAGATCATAAGAACGATTTGCGGAGAGGATCTTATATGAAACCTGTGCTCAATTGCGGATCGTCAGTGCCATCAGTGACAACATTCTTTACGTTTGTAATAATGTTAAAGTCGGATTTGACAGATTTTCGGAGAGTTTCTTATATGAAAACTATTCTTTATTGTGGATCAAGTCTTCTTGTAAAGTTTAAAATTAGAATTTATACATTTCAGAATCTAACGTGTACACAAAACAAAGTGTCTACCAATTTATGCACTATATAATGATTTCTGGCAGTTGTCCTTATACGAAAGCTATGGATTTATAAGCAGCGAACCTCATACTGCGCTTTTTTACGTTAAAAAAAACTATTATGTAAAAACAAATGTGTTTGTATGTACTGAATTATGTAATAGTTAGAAAATGCATGAGAGTTAAACCCCATTCAAGGACAAAAATTGTATGTTATAGATAACTAGCATCAACTGCATCATACAAAGCCAGGTTTAATCAAATTATCTTAAAAATTATGACCTGCAGCTTCATTATAACAGACGGACAGACGGATCGACATCGTAAACATATTCAAACATGTTTTTTCTACATATATTTATCAGTTTTCTTTTAGTTTTATAACTAATTAAATGATCTTAAGAAATAATTAATACAAAATTGTAATCTTTTGTACAAAATCAAAGAAAAAAAAACACTAAGGTACCCAGGTACCCTGGGTATTGATTAACGTTAATATTTTTGGGTATGTACCATAGGGTTAATGCATTTCATAAAATGTTAGATTTTGAACTAAATTTGGCATAAATATGTTTTGTATAAGTATATAAATTGTAGTATAAATTTTAACAGAGATTGGTCCATATATGATTATAGTTTCTATATATGGATTACTACCCAAAATAACTTTAAAGAGCATATATGATGATTTGGGGTATTATATAGTCGCACTTAAATGACTACAGCCTTTTTCTTGTTAAAGCAACAAATTGTAATAAAATTTAATACTAAACGAAAGCTTAGTTAAAGGAAATTCCACTCAGCTACCTTAAAATATTTTATTCTCTAATGAATTGTTGAAATGGAATACGATGATTCTCAGTTGACTTTTTGAGAAAAAAACACATGCGTATAAGACTTCTACTGCTTTTTATTCACCACAACTGTGACCGTGTCTCGCTAAATTGGTCATTTTACTGCAATATATGTTATAACCAGTTTATTTCTGTTTCCCTTTTCTACCACTCGTCGTCCCTTAACTAACTAACAAATTAAGTTAATGTCATGTAGTTAAAAACACAAACAAAATCACATAAAAATATAAAAGAGAAAAATAAAGGAAACATTCACTCAACCAAACAAATAAGCAAACAAATAAGCAAATAACCAACAAACTAACTAACAAATGAACGTACCAAATTGTAATTAAATTTAAGTATAAATACTCCAATGTTTAATTAAGCCATCTGACCATGAGAAATGGTAAATAAAATTTTTATAAATTGTAACAGAAAACGAGCATTAAGAACTCATACTACTGAGTAATAATAAAATATTTATAACAAAACATTAAGTTCTAACAATTTTCGTTAATGGAAGAGAGAGTTATTTGGAAATCATTTATTTAATCAAACAGGACACTTATTTGAAGAAATCTATCTTTAAGTGCTGTCGTTGATTTTTGGTAAACTAACATAAATTTTCAATCAATTCTTTTTTTATTCTATTACTTTTTCGCATTATTTTTTAGTCATTTTCACTTAACTTATTGTAGCTTTTTTTCTATTTTTTCTACTTTATTTTGTATAACATTCATTGTCATTTATGATGGCTTTTTAAAATAAAGTTAATGTTCTGTTGTGCATAAGAAAAAGTGATTTTTATTTTTGTTCAAAATATTTTTTTTCAGTTTCTGTTAGTACATTTTTATTTAAATTCCATGACTTGAAAGAATTTTGAAAACAGAGTATCACTAAAAGCATTAAAAGATCCCAGGGGAATATGAAGAAGTAGGTGTCAGAATAAAATAACCAAGAACTGTCTAAAAAGTTTAAAGGAAGAAAAAACATAAACGCTTTCGTTATACAATAAAAATAAATTTAAACATTTTTAGCTTTACGGAAGGTATACTTTTCATTTAAGATTCAACAGACAAATTATGCCATATCCGTTCTTGTCTGCTATAAAGATTTTTGTCATAACTAATTTCAATTCCAGCTTTCTTCTAGTTCCAGTTCAGTTCCATTTCAGTTCTGGTTCAGATCTAGTTTAGTTTTCTTTCATTTCTAGTACATTTCCAGTTCAGTTCTAGCTCAGTTGCAGTTCACTCCCAATTTAGACAAGCTTAGTTCTAGTTCCTGTCAGTTTAGCTCAAGTTCACTCCCAGTTCATTTCTAGTTCAGTTTTTCTTCCGTTCTACTTCAGTTCTACTTGAATTTCAGTTCAGCTCTAGTTCAATTAAAGTTCAGTTCTATTTAATTTCTGGTTCAGTTCTAACTAAGTTCTAGTTCAATTGTAGTTCAGCTCTAATTCACCCTCAGTTCAATTCTAGTTTAGTTCTAGCTCAGTTTTCTAGTTTAGTTCAAGTTCACTTCCAGTTCAATTCTATTTCAGTTCTAGTTCAGTTTTTCTTCTGTTCTAGTTGTTCAGTTCTATTTGAGTTCTAGTTTAGTTCTAGTTCAATTCTAGTTTAATTCTAGTTTAGTTATAGCTCACTTCTAGTTCAGTTCTAGTTCAGATGTTGTTCAGTTCTAGTTCAGCTCTAGTACAGGTCTAGTTTAGTTCTACTTCAGTTCCAGTTCAGCTCTATTTAAATTCTAGTTCAGTTCTAGTTCAGTTCTACTTTAGTTCTAGCTCAATTCTAATTTAATTCTAGTTCAGTTCTAGTTCACTTCTAATTCAGGTGTAGTTCAGTTCTAGTATAATTCTAGTATAGTTTTCGTTTAGTTCTATTTCAGTTATAGTTCAGCTCTAGTTTATTTCTAATTCAGTTCTAGTTCATTTCTTATTCAGCTTTAGTTCAGGTTTAGTTCAGATATAGTTTAGTTCTTGTTCAGTTCTAGTTCAGTTCTGGTTTAATTCTAGTTCAGTTCAAGTTCAGTTCTAGTTCTGTTTTAGTTCAGTTCTAGCTCAGTTCTAGTTTACTTCTAGTTCAATTTTAGTTCAGTTCTGGTTCAGTTCCATTACAGTTCTAGTTCAGTTCTAATTCAGTTAGAGTTCAGTTTTAATTCAGTTCTAGTTCAATTCTAGTTCAGTTCCAGTTCAGTTCCAGTTTATTACCATTTCAGTTCTAGTTCAGTTATAATTCAGTTAGAGTTCAATTCTAATTCAGCTCAAGTTCAATTTTAGTTCAGTTCCAGTTCAGCTAAAGTTCAGTTCTAGTTCAGTTCTTGCTCTGTTCTAGTTCAGTTCTAGTTTACTTTTAGTTTAGTTCTAGTTCTTGTCAAGATCAGTCTTAGTTTGGTTCTAGTTCAGTTTTGATTTAGTTATACTTCAGCTCTAGTTCCATTCTAGTTCTGTTCTAGTTCTATTTTAGTTCAATTTTTGTTGAGTTTATACTGCTGCAGAATTTAATGTAATTTCAATATCTCTTGATATCTCTGCTTATTTACTCAATTGACCTTAAGCAACAGCATGGAATACAAGTTTAATATGATATCCTTTTTATCCTTTTTAGTACTATGGACATTTAAATAACAACTTTTAGTTTACTAACGAAATTATTGATTGAATTTTGTTTTATTTTAAAATCTATTTGTTGCTTCCTTTTAATGCGCTATGATAGTTATAACAGGCATTTTAAATACAGCATGAAAGGAGATAGTACTCTTAGAATAAAAGTTACATTTTGGACATCAAGTCTTTTAATGCTCTACTATTTGAAGTTTAATTTTAAATTAGTTTCTAGTTTATTTGACTATGCTTACTATTTCCACTTTTTCTAGCATTTAGTTCGAGGTTTCCAAGTTTCCTTTCATTAAAGCTCACTTTAATTTCTTCTTTGACCTTTATAGGAAATTGTTAAATTATTTGCTCTTAAGTCATATACTTGCATACGTTTATAATCAAACAAATTTTCTAGTATATCCTGTTTAAATAAAGAAAAAAGCCAACTACACAAAGTCTTCCTTTTTTCATGTACTTCTTTTTTTATTTCCTTTTTATCTTGGCAATAGCTGACGGATATTCCTGTCAATTTAAATAAGCACATACACACATAGAACTAAATACATTTTTGTTTAGAAACTAAAAAATGAAAAAACACAAAGAAATAAAGCAATAAAATTAAAATAAACTCAATTTCCTTTAGTAATAATTCAACTTAACAAACAGATACATATAAACATATGCACAAATTTACAAGAAGAAAGAATGTTACTTTTGATATAGAAAAATAAAAGAAAAAAATATGAGCAACAAAATTTTCCAAGAACAAAAATGTAGTTTACAAAAGAAATAATAAAATTTAAAAATGATGTAAAAAATCTGCATTTAAATAATAAGAGAGTCTAAAAAGTTTTAGCTTAATATTTAGTTACATTCCATCAGTTAAAACCTTTTTAAAACCAACCTCGTTTTTGAGCAACAAGTTATTCTTGAAAGTAAAAAAATAAGCAGCCTATATGCAAACCAATAGAGATTTATAATAATTTAGCAAATGAATATAAAAATAATAAAATAGAAAACCCGTAGATAACAAATAACTGTTAACAGGAAGTTAAAGTTTGTACAGAGTATTTTTAAGGTTTATACGAGAATAAGTAAGTGTGAGTTTAAGTATTGCCGATGACGGTATTTTCAAGACTATAAGCCAGAACAAAATGGTTGTTAAAGTAAATCAAATAAGCTTTCAATAAAAAAAAACATAATACAAATAAAAATCCAACACCTCTTTTGTCAATATGCAATTTTGTTCATTTTTTTTATCATGTTGCGATGCTGTAAAAAGGCTTTGCCTTGCCAAAGTACAATAATGGCGTTAAGAGCCAAAAAATAAAAAAGTAAAATATTGGTTAAAAAAAGGAAACCATGCATATTGCCAACAAATCCGTATGGCTAAAGTGTTGAAAACATTATAGAACTTTGTGCAAAAAAATAAGTGAACAGCAGCAAAATAAAACTCAGCAACCACTTCATAAATAATTCATTTGGCTTGTGTTATGTGCTCACATTTTGTTTTATTTGATTTTTCAATATTTAGTTTCTTTTTTTACTATTTTGATTTTTTTTGCAACAATTGAATACTGTTTGCCAGATAAGCAACTAGTTTCATTTGTTGATTCATTAACAGTGAGGAGCAAAACTTGTGAATAAAAGGACGCATTGCAATTTTAAATTCAAACTAAACGTAGTCACTGATTATAGTCTTTATTTTCATTATTTTCAGGATATAAATTCTATTTTGTACTTTATATATTTTTAATACAAACTATAGATTTTTGTTTGAAATTTATAGTGATCGCAGGTTAACATCCTTTTTTCATTTTAGATTTTATAAATTTTTCATACAAAATATTTATTTTTGTTAGAAAATAATTGACGTTAGATTTTATACATTTTTCATTAAGACAAAACAATTTTTGAATGAAATTAATACTAATCACTGAAAAACGTTCTTTTTCCGTGTAAATAATTATCTAAAGATCTTCATAGAATTTTAGACCTCAAGCCGAACAATAGAGAATTTTATATATTTTTCATACAAAATAATGATCAAAAATAAATATCCCTTTTTTCATTTAAAGCCCCTTTAGATTTTACACAGTTTTAACATAAAAAATTTATTTTTGAAAAAATATAAAAGTTCTTTATTAAAAGTTCTTTAATAAAGTTCTTTTAAAATTCAAAGCGTTCAAAGCGATCTATAGCCATTTATAGTTTTTTAAATTTTTAATAAAAATTACCGGTTTTTGCATAAAATCGAACGTGCTCACAAATTAACGCCATCTGCTATTTAAAGTGTTTTTTAAGTATCTAGAGCCAATTTTAGATTTTTGTTTTTTTTTTTTAATATTGGTTTTTGGGTGTATTTTATAAAGTCGCAGATTAAGCTCCTTTTGCCATTTAAAGTGTTATTTGAGAACTTAAATCTAATTTCAGATTTAAAAATTTTTCATAAAAAATATCAATTTTTGGGTGAAAATAATAGTGATTCCAGATTAAGTTCCTTTGCCATTTGACGTTTTTTTTAATGATCTAGAGCCAATTTCAGATTTTATAATTTTTCATAAAAAATATTGATTTTTGGGTCAAAATTAAAGTGATCACTGATTAACATCCTTTTGCTATTTAGAGCAGTTTTTAAAGATCTAAAGAAATTTTCAGATTTAAGAAATTTTTTATACAAAATATAGATTAATGTCATTTTGCCACTTAAAGCGTTTTTAAGCATCTACATCCAATTTAAATTTTTGGATGAATTTTATACAGATCTTAGATTAATTTAAGATTTAAATTTGCTCAATTTTATATTTTGGCATTTTTTCATTTTGGTGATTTTTTTCGTTTTGGAGCTTTTTTTTCTTTATTTAGGGGATTTTTCCCAATATAACGATTTTTTTGGTATTTTGGCGATTTATTTTATTTAACTATTTTTTTTTAAGTTTAGCGTTTTTTTGCTTTACAAGTTTTTCTGTTTTGTGGACTTTTTTTAATTTTGTATATTTTAAATTTTTTTTTATTTTTTTTTTTTTTTCGTTATTTTGACTTTTTTATTTTGACGTGTTTTTGGTTTTGCAACTTCTTTATTTTAGCGTTTTTTCCTACATTTTTTCCTTTTTGCAATACTATCAATAACAATCAATAACTTTTATATAATAACTTTTACTTATACTCGGAAATTTAAAAATTATATAGGCTCAAAAAAGTAAAACCGAAAATATAATCCTCTAAATTTTATGGTAAAAGTCATATTAGTTACCGTCCCTGATTTTATATATCGAAAATAAAAAACAAAACAATAAAAAGAGCTTATCTTGATATCCCAAATAAAATAATAAATAAAATAATAAATTTGCTAAAAATAAAAGGGAACGATATAAAAATAAAACCAAAACATATTTCAAAAAGCAACACATATTGTTCACTTTTTTTGCTTTGTCTCGCATAAGACTCAAAAAAAGTGAGAGAGGAGTGAGATATAAAATAGAGAAGATTATAATAACATGAGAAGCTCTTTTGTTTAAGGGGTATACACATATGTAGTATATGTGAGTTTTCTTATAATTTGGGACGCTTTCTTGTTTTAAGCTTATAAGCACGTATGCAAATTTGTTATTTACGTTAGTAGGAAATTGTGCACATCTATAAGAAAACACCTTTCCAATGGTATATTTTTTATTAAAATCGCAAGTATAATGCGAGCTTAAAAGGGATAATAAAAAAATGTGTATGCCTATCTATCTCTTTATTTATTTATTTACTTATTGTTTTATCTTTCTACTAACTATCTATCAATCTACCTATCTATCTCTCTACCTATTTATCTATCTATCATATATCCATCTATCTGTCTATCTATATATCTATCTATCTATCCATCTATCTATCTATCTATCTACCTATCTATATATCTATCTACCTATCTATACATCTATCTATCTGTCTGTCTGTCTATCGATCCATCAATCTATCTATCTATCTATCTATCTATATATCTATCTATCTATCTATCTATCTATCTATCGATTTATTTATCTTTCTACTAACTATCTATCAATCTACCTATCTATCTCTCTATCTATTTATCTATATATCTATCTATCTATCATATATCATCTATCTATCTGCCTACCTATCTATACATCTATCTATCTGTCTGTCTGTCTATCGATTTATCAATCTATCTGTCTATCTATCTATCTATCTATCAATCTATCTATTTATCTATCTATCTATCTATCTATCTATCAATCTGTCGATTTATCTATCTATCTATATATCTACCTACCTATCTATCTATCTATCTATCTACCTATCTGACTATCTCTATATCTATCTATATATCTATCTATGTATTTATCTATCTATATAACTCTCTATCTATCTATCTGTCTATCTATCTATCTATCTATCTATCTATCTATCTATATATCTATCTTTCTATCTATCAATCAATCTATCGATCTACCAATCTATCTCTCTATCCATCTATCCATCTATATATCTATCTATCTATCTATCTGTCCATCTATCTACTTATCTATCTATCTTTCTATCTACCTATCTATCTATCTATCTATCTATCTGTCTATCTGTCTACCAATCTATCGATTTATCTATCTATCTATATATCTATCTATTAGCTATCTATCTCTCTATCTATTTATCTATCTATCGTATATCTATCTATCTATCTATCTATCTATCTGTCTATCTGTCTACCAATCTATCGATTTATCTATCTATCTATATATCTATCTATTAGCTATCTATCTCTCTATCTATTTATCTATCTATCGTATATCTATCTATCTATCTATCTATCTATCTGTGTATCTATCTATTTGTCTATCTATATATCTATCTATCTGCCTGTCTATCCATCTATCTATCTATCAATCTATCTATCTACCTATCTATCTATCTATCTATCTGTTTATCTATATATCTATCTATTTATCTATCTATCTGTCTATATATCTATCTATCCATTTATCTATCTATCTATCCATTTATATATCTATCTATCTCTTTATCTATCTATCTATCTATCTATCTATCTATCTATCTATCTATCTATCTATCTATCTATCTATCTATCTATATTTCTATTTATCGATCTATCAATCTATCTATATATCTATATATCTATCTATTTATCTATATTTCTATCTATATATCTATCAATCAATCTGTCCATTTATCTATCTATCTATTCCTAAGCTTTTTTCTCTTTCCAAAACTTTATAAAGTTTCCCGATGACATAGAAAATTAAAATTCGGCTTTCTTATAAAACCATTCGTGCTACAAATTCTAACGGAGATGGATTTTGAAATTTCTACCAGTGAGCGGAGATATCTAAGCATACAATTTCCAAAGTATGGTTTCTTATTCCAAAGCTTTGTAAAGCTCCCAGATTATGTAGAAAATTAAAATTCGGATTATAAGACTATTTGTCCTATGAATTCTGAAAGAGTCAGATTTCGAAATTTCTTTAATAGAAAGGAGATTCACGTATTTATTATTTTTTATGTAATGTTTCTTGAAGTCAGTTTTGGCTTTAAAAAGTTTAAATCTGCCACGCTCATTGTTTGGTCTCCAAATCCTATCCGAAACTGATTTTGTATTTCGATCAGGGAGCAGATTTACGCCGATTAGTTCTTTTTTATATCTTTCTATTTCTGCTTTTAAAAAGTTTACGAATTTAATACTTTAAGCATAATTTACCTATCAAGTTTAAGCGATTTCAAATCTTTAATTTCGATTTGGGAAAAGTGTCAAAAAATTATTCATATTTTTTTTTTTTTTTTGATTTTTGTATTTGTTTGTGCATTTTTTTAATATAACATTGTCATTTTTCCCGGCATTGGATGGCTTATATGCTAGTTAGTACAGATCTTCATACAATCTCTTGATTTTAATCTGATGTTATTAGTGGTCATTGAAATTAAAATTTACATAAAATTATATGAGTATAACATAGTATTTTTTTTAGTAACATTTTTGTATGGTACTGTTTCTTTTCTCTCTCCATATATATAACTACATTTTATAAGTCTATGCCTTACAAAGAACATCGTGGTCTTTCCCTTTATTGCTATCAGATACACGTTTCTCTAGACACTCATGCAACACAAACATTTACTTCCTGTAAAATTCTCGATTTTTTTATAGCTAAAGAGTAACACACCAGGCAATTCCTTTTTAAAATCATCGCTTATATATTTTTTTTGTCACAATAATGCTTTTTTAGTTGTGTGTGTGCGTTTGTGTCATGAATTCTCCTCGTTTGTATGACAAAACATATGTTGCATTTACTAGTTACTTTGGTTTATTTTTTGGGCACATATTGTTATGCTGCCAATAGTTAGTGCGTTATAAACATAGACAGAGAGTGTTTTTTATTCTATGTTTTGGTTGTTGCTGTTGTTGTTATGTATTTGTATAACAGTCATACACATCGTTGTTGTTTATTAAAGGCTCGTAGTCAAACTAACGTGAAATAGAAACGAACAAAGGCTTTTCATGCTTTTGCAAGCATAAAATTGCTATCGGTGTTGGATTTTTTTTTTTCAAGTAACAAAAATAAAAATTAAAAAACTTCAGACGTATAGATTTGAAGCAACAAGAGAGTCTAGAGTACTCTATTGAAGAGACTGGTTGTGTCTTTGTAGAACATTCAATTGTAAAATGATCTGCCTTAAATTGTTATGCCAATAGGGTATTTGTTAAGCCTACTCTAGTACTTTAACGATTTCTGTTTTTTAGCTCATATAAATAAGTCTATGTTTAAATAAATTTGTCTCCTACTCAAACCCCTTCTCTTTTTCTCTTTCCATAGCTATTTTGTTTCATATGTCTATGATTTTATAGTCTATTTGTCGTTAAATGTGAATTTGATTCAATTTTTTACAATTTATTTCCAATTTTGGCATTATATCCTTTTACAGTATATTTCCCTTATATATATTTTTTTTGTCTGTTGAGTTTTTGTGTATTTAATTTAACTAAAGGCTTTTTTTCTAAGGATTGAAGTGTTGCATGTGACTTTTTATAAATAAAATATATTTATATTTATTTGGATTTATTTGCAACAACACGTTTTGATGATTAAGTATTTGTACAACATGAAAAGCAAAAAAAGAAAAAAAATGGGAAAAAACAGATAAAGTGGATCATGATTATTTTGTGTGTTTGGATTTAGGAATACAAAGAGATTTATTTAACGTTTTTTTTTTTTAGATTGTGGAATGTTTTTATTTTAAAACCTTTTAATTAATATATAAGGCTTATAGGAAAAAAATTAGAATATAACTAGAAAGAACTGAATTAAAACTAAACTATTATTGAACCAGAGCTGAAATAGTAATAAAATAGAACTGAGGTAGTACTGAAGTAATTCTAAAAGCAGTGAACAAGAACTGAATTAGAATTGAACTAGAACTGATTTAAAGAACTAAACTAGAATTGAGATAGAATTAAACTACATCTAAAAGAACTGAATTGAATTAAAACTGAACTAGAACTGAACTAGAATTGAAGAAGAACTGAAACTAGAACTGAACCAGAACCAGGTGTTTCAGAAATCTCTCACGAATAATTCCTCACAATTTCTATTACCATGAAAACATATTTTCTTCTTAAAGTATTTCTAAATTCTTTTAATTTTTCATCCATTTGACTATAGCTAATTATGAATTTAAACTATTTTTCCATGTGCTTTCAGTTCATTAAAAATAGTTCGAAATAAAACTCTTCATAAATTCTTTCAACAACATTTTTTTTACCTTATATCATAAATGTTTCTCTGCTTTTCAAACAGTTTGACAGGTATCATTTAGAAAACAAAAAACTCTTTTCAAAAATCATTTTAAATTTAATTTTATGAACATTTTTGCAAAGTTTAATGTCTTTTTTTTATTTTACGAACATAAACGTATGACTTTCATAACCTGAAACTAACAGAAAATATTTTTCATATTTGTATGAAAAAAACAAGAAAGATATTATGCTTTATTTTAATTATGACACTTTTTCTCTTACGTATATGCATATGTGGGAATATATATTTATGATGATATATGTGTGTGTGCATAATTCTGTTTGAAAATTATGACAAAAGATTTTACTCCTGTTGTTTTATATCCTTTAGTTTAATGCTCTTCTATAGTTGTATGCATATGACATTGATATTATGCTGTCAGTTTTTTTTACTCTTGTTTCAGCATCTCTTATGTAAAAAAAAAATTCTAGATGAAGCAAACCATAACTGAACTCCAACAGCCCAATAACAATAATAAATACAACAACATGCAACATTGCATAATGTCCTCATGGTATATTTTCGTAAATAAATTTTGATAAATTGTAAGTAAAAGCAACATAAGCAGGATTTATAAACGTAATAATAGTAACAACAATAATAACAACAAAAATATGAAAAATCCAACCACCCATGAATATAATTATATACAAACATATTTACATACATACGTATATTATGTTACTCATACGTATACATAACATACATAAACTTTTACGCACTAAATGCATGTTTATCTGCAACAAAAAGAGTAGTAACATAAGGAGAAGGATAAGTGAAACTAATTGTATAACTTAGTCGAAAAACTAATCTATACACTAAAACTACTCTATAACATTAGACTATAGTCCTTGTTGTAGTACTGACTATAGTTTTTAATACGCGCAAGACATATAGCCTTGACTATAGACTAAAAATAGTCTTGCTTATATCTTCACTGCGGTATTGATTAAAGTCCTGATTATATTCTTAAATACATTCCTGACTATAGTCTTCAGTACAGCCCTAAATATAGTAATGATTATAGCTCTAAACTATAGTCAACAAAATATAATCCAGATTAAAACAAAATATAATCCAGATTATAGACTTAACCACAGCTTTGACTACAGACCATAAAAGTTTTGCTTACAGATTATAGTTTTTACTATAGATTATATTCATGTATATATTTTATAGTCTTGACCACTGACTTTATCATTGACTAGGGGCTATAAATTATACTATTCACTGTAGATCATAGAAGTGACTGTTATCAGTCTTGACTGCTGACTACAGTTCTGATTATAGATTAATCTATATTCCATAACATATAATGTCATTGCAGGAGTTCCACAAGGCCCTGTGCTTGGTCCACTATTGTGAAATATAATATACAACGATTTTCTAGAGCTTAACATTCCAGAAGAGGTGAACATTATAGTTTCGCAGATGTTCTCCAACACCAGGTGGCATCATCTCAAATATTTGGAAGTTCACATAGATGTCAGACTTAACTTTAGGACACATATGGAGTATTCTGCTAACAAGGCAGCAAATATTAGAGCCACTCTTGAAAGAATGATGCCGAATGTAAGTGGACTAATGCAATCCAAAAGGAAGATTATATCCACGGTGGTCAGCTCAGTTATACTTTACGCTGCTCCCATATGGTCAGTAGCGCTGAAAGTAAAGACCGCAACGAGGAAACTAAAATCTGTATACAGGTTATCGGTCCGATGGGTATGCTGCTCTTTTCGAACAACATCCGACGAAGCGGCCCATGTCATAGCGGAAATGATTCCCATAGACGAAGACAAACGCTTGGATGAAATCAGAAAAGACCCAAATCAACTAGCAGACAGCAACAAAGGAAGGTGGACTTTTAAACTAATCCCGAAAATATATGTACGGCTATACAGACGACATGGAGAAGTAAATTACGCAGTTTCTCTCAGGCCACGTAGGATACCGAAGTTACCTGTACAGATTCGGGTTAGATAACTACCCATATTGCCCTAACTATCCAAACCAAGGGGAAGGCCCAGAACAAGTCGTGTTCAACTGCGCACGCTTTCGCCACGATCGCCAGAAAACAGAAGTTGTCCTTGGGTGGCAAATGAATTCGCAAAATATTGTTGGCAACATCCTCAATAAGAGAGAAAATTGGGATGTAGTATCTTCAATGATTAAAAGTATTCATGATCAACTTAGAACCAGACATCAGAAGTAGAATAGATAAGGCTCTCCTGCACTGCGATGTAATATCCGCAGGGTTTTGAATAAAGAAGGAGGTAGTTTCACTCGGTATGAATCCGACATATCTCATGGTTAATCTATAATCGTGAGAATCTTATGAAAGATTTCCACCAGCCTAATGAAAAATAAAGACTACAGTCTTGACTATAGACTATAGTCTTGATATATATAGTTAAGACTATATTATATAGTCAATACTATAGTCTTGACTAGAGACTATAGTCTTGACTAGAGAATATGGCCTTGACTATAGACTATACCCTTGAACATAGACTATAGACTTGACTAGAGACTAAAGTCTTGACTATAGACTATATTCCTGACTCTAGACTACAGTGTTGACTGTAGGCTATAGTCTTGACTATATACTTGAATATAGACAATAGCGTTGACTAATAACTAGACTATAAACTATTGTCTTGACTATAGACTTGAATATAGACTGTAGTCTTCACTATAGACTATAGTTTTAACTACGGACTATAGTCTTAACTATAGACTATAGTATTGACTATAGTCTTAATTATACACTATAGTATTAACTATAGTCTTAACTATGCACTATAGTATTGACTATAGTCTTTATTACAGACTATAGTATTGACTATATACTATAGTCTTAACTTTAGACTCTGGACTTAACTTTAGACTATAGACTTGACTACGGGCTACAGTCTTGACTATAGACTATAGTCGTGACCATAGACTATAGTCTTTATTATCGACTTGAATATAGACTATAGTCTTGACTAAAGACTTGAATATAGACTGTAGTCTTGACTATAGACTATAGTATTAACTATAGACTATAGTCTTAACTATAGACTATAGTATTGATTATAGACTATGGTCTTAACTTTAGACTCTGGACTTAACTTTAGACTATAGACTTGACTATAGGCTATAGTGTTGACCATAGACTTGGATATAGACTATAGTTTTTACTATAGACTATAGTCATGACTATAGACTATAATCTTGACTATAGAGTTGAATATAGAATATAGTGTTTACTATAGACTTGATGATAAACTGTAATCTTGACTATAGACTATATTCTTAACTATATAGGCTATAGTATATAACCAAATCTATAATGTATGTTCAAGCCTAAACGAGTTTATTGGCCTTACTATGAACTAAACTGTATCCATGTTTATAGACTAGACTATATTACTCTAAAATACAGATGATGCAATTTATTTTGTTCTCTGTCCTTAGAACTCAATTCAAATCATTTTTCATACGTATTTGTGGTTGCATAAGTAGTTGTATATACATTTATATGTATATATATAGTAGACTGCACCAAAATTTAACGACTTTTGAAATTTGGCCGTTGCTCCTCTCAGGATTGATTATTGGATTGCAAAAAAAGGATATTCTGTGAAATCGGACATCGCTAACCCGTGCCGCTTCGAACCTGAAGTTTTTATGGTAAGTTTATATGGGGAAAATATGAATTTGTACAGTATATAGAAAAATTTATTTACTGGATACTTCGCTTTGTAACAATATATTAAAATCTCGTAATTTTCACATAATTTTCTATCTAAACAGATATATAAAATCTTTTTAAACGATGTTTAAATTATTACGAATTCTCCAGACCTTTAGTGTGCTTTAGACCACTTTTGTAAAGAGTGTAGAAACAAATTTTTAATTTTTTAAGAAATACTTAAATGAAATGCAATTTCTAATTAGATTTAAACCATAATTACTGAAAAGTATGTTCTTGTTTCTGCATAATAATTCAAACCATTTCCTGTGCTAAGTTAAAAATTTTTGATTTTTTTAGACTGTGTCAAAACTCCAATTTCAAACTTTGAAAAATTTCGTTAAATAAATTTTAAAGATGTTTGAATGAAGTTATGCAGGTTTATAGACACCACTGCAGAAAATAAATCTGAAAAATAATTATATCAATACCTTTTATTACTAAACCGTACCTGCGATTTGAATTTACAGCAAAAAGGCATTTTTGCAGTTCTTTAGACAATTTCCTTAGAACTGATATTCAGAATAATAGGAGTTATCATAGAATAATATAAAGCATTTTTCAAAAAAAAATATATGTTCTGAAATGTTTAAAAAACGAAGGTCAAATTCAAAATTTGGAACGTTTAAAAGTTTTAAGGAAAACATAACGAAAACTTATTTATTTTTATCTTAAT
Organism: Protocalliphora azurea; assembly: GCA_932274085.1. NCBI lineage: Eukaryota > Metazoa > Arthropoda > Insecta > Diptera > Calliphoridae > Protocalliphora > Protocalliphora azurea. Next base: position 7,323,259 of record OW026522.1, read on the forward strand.
TTCGATAATATGTTATAAAAATATGACTAAAGGACTTTTGCTGATACCAGCAATAAAAAAGGCTTTAACCCTCAACTGAGCTTGGTATCATCATTTTTTTAAACGCATCTATTCTTAAATATTTGTAAAGTAAATTTTATTAATTAATATCGAGGGCTTATAAAATGACATTTGTCTGACAAATAAAGGCATGTTAAACCATCAAAATTCTTTTTGGAAATCACTGCATCCAAATCCAAATTTTTCTTGAAGTTTTTCTTAAAAATTTTAATTTGACCTTTTTGACCTTCTTATTTCAAAGGTAATCCTTATGCAGTTTCATCAAAGACTTCAGAATATATTTTCTGAAATATGTTGCAATTATACTGTGTATCACTTTGTTTAGTCTGAATATCAGTTAAAATTAAATTTACTTTATAACTAAAATCTTCTTTGCCAAAATCCGCAAAATTGAAATCGCAGTTGCGGTTTAGTTATACCATGTATTGGACCCAGTTCTATTTTAATTTTATTTCCTGTAGTGTTGCCTATAAACCAACATAACTCTTTTTTAACATTTTTGAAATTTGTTTAACGTAATTTTTAAAAGTTTGAGATTGGAATTTTGAAACAGCCTTAAAAATTTTTAACCAAGCATGAAAAGGGATTTGAATTATCCTGGAAGTACAAAAGCATATTTTTCACTAATCATGGTTCAAATTTAATTAAAAATAGCATTTCATTTAAACATTTCTCAAAAAACTAAAAATTTTTTGGTACACTACTTACACAAGTGTAGACCACAGTCTGGGGAATTAGTAATAATTTTTATGTTTTTTTAACCGATTTTTTCCTTTTATATCTTGTTTGATAGATAATTTTGATTAGATTACAATTCTTTAGTATTTTTTCACAAACCAAATTATTTAATAGCTTAATTTGACTAAAAAGTTTAAAAAATTTTACTTCAGGTCCAATGCAGCACTAGTTAACGATATCCGATTTCAATAATATTTCACAGGGTATTTTTTTCACAAACCAGTAAATGATTCTAGCGGGAATTACGGTTAAAATTCAAAAGTCTATAGAATTTGAGGCAGTCTAATGTACAGTTTCTGTTATTACATGTGAATGTTTTGTAATAAAATGCAATTTAAATTGCATTTTGTAACATTTTCTCTTTTCTGTATGCAACTGACAGTGCATTCAATATCAAATGTTTTTTAACAACTACATACAATGCATTTTATAACACATATTCATACACAAATACACCGAATAAGGTAGTTAAAAAGCAGGAGAGAGTTTAACAAATAAAAGACAAAATAAAGAGGGGTTGTCAAACAGGATACAAATATAGTATTGTATAATTTTTTTCTATAAAAAAAATAACCAAAAAGTTACATTTTTAAAAGTGTGGATATGGTTATGCGTAAGTTTATGTAACCTATAATATTATTTTATAACACACAATACAGTTTTATATGTTTCAATCTTTTAGTAAAATATATTTTTTTCTTTTTATTTTATTATATCACAGACCTCATTTGATACGCTTGTTACACAATTATGAAAACTAGCAAATGAAATGTAAGAGTGCTTTGAAAAAAAAAAAAAAAAAAAATCAAAAATTTTTTCTAGCTAATGTGATATGATAAGTCCTACTGTAGGTATTTAAATAGTAAATAATAGGTTGTTCAATTAGAAGGAGGACTAAATGCAATTTCCCACTTTGAAATAAGAGTTTCTTAACAAACGGATTTTTTCCTATAACAAAATTTTGGTCTAAAATTTCTCTCGCTATATTGAAACAGGGAGTACTTTAGTTCATTTTTGAGATAAAATTTGGGTTTGTAGTACTCTTTTTAGTCTCCTATAACTATGCTAAAATATATCTTCTGTGTAATTTTAAATGTTTTTACTTGCAACGTTCTACAACTCTACTGCTGCTTGTTTTCATGTTATAACATATATAGTTATTATTGTCATATTTTTGTTACTTATGTAACAACAACTTTGTATGCAACAAGCGCTTAAACAATACATAAAATTGTAAACAATTTTTATATTGTTGTTGCTGTGTTGACTACAAATAAATAAATCTAAATATATTTAATTGGTTTTAGGGTTTTCATTTATATGTTTTTTTTCTTAGTGTTGCTGTTGTTGTTAACTCTATGTAGTTGTTAACATTTTGGTTGAAATTATTTTATTTTTTTTAGTTGTTGTCATTTCTAGTTTTGGTTATTTAACTTAAAAATCACGTTTTAGATTTAAATGTTAACATGTGTTACTAAGTATGATTTATACTTTAAAATGGAATAAATTTTTATTATATGAATTATTTAGTTAAAATAATACTTTTGTATAAGCAAGGAATTTTAAACAAAAATATTATAGTTACTAAAATAAAATATAAGTTTTATTAAACTTTTTAAGTTTCTATCATATTTAACATAAATATTTTTTATTAATTTTGTTGAAGTCCTTTAGCTGCATAATACTTTAAGTTTTGCCTCTAAGTACTAAATTCAAAAAAAAAAAAAAAAAAAAAAAAAAAAAACAGTGTTTTAAGAAAACCGTAAATTAAACAAAAATTTTTTTTTTTTTATAAAATAAAGTGTAGCGAGATTTTTCTATAAAAAAAATGTATTAAAAATGTTCTATAAAAAAAATATTTCGTAAATCCATATATATGTAAAAATTAATCTATGTTTGGGCGTTATAGGAAGCTAAACCGTGAGGCAAATTTCTGTGATACCCAAAAGTAACATAGGCTACTTTACTTTTCGATAGGTGTAGGTGGAATGATAGTCCCCACACAAAGCAAATATTAATTATTGCATATCTAGAGAACTACAGAAAATCTTATGATTTGGGGAGAAAAATTTTCTCATTAAGATTCACAATTGAGATGAAGACAGTTCTAGTTTGGAGAGAGTGGTAGCCTCGATATAAAGCAAATATTAACCATCGCATATCTCAACAACTATATCAGCGAAAGTCTTAATTTTCTTATGAAGCTACATAGTTTAGATGAAAATGAGGAGGTTAGGTTAAGGGGGAATTATAGCCCCATACAAAGCAAATATAAAGTATAGCATAGTTGAAAAAGTATTAAAGAAAAATTTTTAGGTTTGGTGAGAATAATTTTCTCAATAAGATTCACAATAGGGATGACAATAAGACGATATAGCGAATAATTACCGAATAATTCATTCATCTAAATCGCTGAACCGATTTTCTTCAAGTTTTCATAATATCATTCCGTGAATCCCACAATTCATTTAATCTAAATTATTTTTCGATAGAAGCATAACTTAAGTACTATTTCTGCAAAATTCTTAAAATTTAAGGAAATAACTTTCTTATCATCCTTTTTTAATTGTGATAAAAATGGAAAAAGATAGGACCAGGGGGAAAAGTACCCCCATACAAAGTACATATTCATTAGTGCATATCTAAGGATCTTATCATAATGCATTTATGGAATGCAAATAGGATGGATTGATCCAAGGGTGGAGGTAGCCCCCATAAAAGCAATTATTTATTCTCAAATATCCATAAGAAGTCAACGTATAGTCATTTTCTTTTTTTAGAACTGTTACTCAGACTAAACGAAGTTATCAGAGAATAAGATAAGACATGCGTCGAAAAATATATTCTGAAGTTTTTAGGAGAATTGGGCAAGGATAATCTTTAAAAAACGAAGGTCAAAAGTCAAAATTTGGAACGTTTGAAAATTTAAAGAAAATTTTTTTTGTAATTAAATTAAAAATGAAAAGGATAGGATCAGGAACATAATAGCCCCACATATAAAGTACATATTCATTATTGCATATCTAAGGAAATGTTACAGTTAGAGCACTCAAAGTTAATGGAAACCACTACCTTATCATAATTCATTTATGGAAGGCAAATAGGATCGATAAGTCCAGGGGTAGAGGTAGCCCCCACAAAAGCAATAATTTGTTCTCGAATATCTATTGAAGTATTACAGCAAAAGTCTTAAAAATTTTGTAGAAATATTTTCATATCAAATTTGAATAGTGGCTTCATATTAAGTAAATATTAGTTATCGCACCGAAAGGGATAGAAAAGCACACCAAAAACTGCTAATTTTCTGCAAAAAGAAAACTATCGTAAATTTCCTATAAAAAGAAAACTTATCGTTAATTTCCTATAAAAAGAAAAATGTATGTAAACTTCCTATAAGAAGAAAATTTATCGTATGAAAGGAAAATTTATAGTAAATTTTCTATAAAAGAAAATCTATCAACAATTTTCTATTAAAAAGTTATCAAAAATAGGATAGGATCGGTAAGAGTGGTAGCCTTCATATAAGAAAAAAATAAATATATTTTCGGATATTTGAAGGAGTGACTAACTGAAAGTCTTAAAACTTTTCATAAAATTTTTAATAGAGCAGATAGGCAGCGCAGCTCACTGGGATAATTTAGTTTCCTATAAAAGCAACTTTATCGAAAATTTCATATAAAAAAATTTATCCTAAATTTTCTATAAAAAGAAAATTTATTAAAAATGTTTTATAAAAAGAATTCTTATCAAAAATTTTTTGTCGAAAATTTTCTATAAAACGTCCATTTATCGAAAATTTTCTATAAAACGTATTTTTATCGAAAATTTTTTATAAAACATATTTTTATCGAAAATTTCCTATATAACGAATTTTTATCGAAAATTTTCTAAAAGAGAAATTTTATCCAAAATTTTCTATGAAGATAACATTATTTATAAATTTTCTATAGAGAGAAAATTTATTGTAAATGTATGGAAAATTTTGTACAAAAAGTATTTTTATCGAAAATTTCCTATAAAAAATTCCAAAAAATTTTCTATAAAAATTTCAAAAAATATTCCAAAAAAAAATTTCAATAAATTTTCTATAAAAAATTTAAAAAAATTTTAAAAATTTTCAAAAAAATTTTCTATAAAAAATTTCAAAAAAATTTTCTCTAAAGGAAATTTTATAAAAAATTTTGTATAGAGAAAATTTTACAAAATAAAATAAATTTTATAAAAAATTTTGTAAATAGAAAATTTTATATAATATATTGTAGAAAGAAAATTTTATAAAAAAAATTATTACGAATATTTTAGAACGAATATTGTATAGAGAAGATATAAAAAATTTATATAAATTTTTTTTTTTTTAATTTTCTTTAAAAGAAAGTGTAAAGAATTTTTTATTAAAGAAAATTTTTAAAACTTTCTATGAAAAAAAATTTATAAAAAGTACTCGATAAAATTTATAAAAAAATTTCTATAAAAGGAAATTTAAAAAAAATTGTCTAAAATAAATATATAATAAATTCTCTATGAAAAAAGATTTATAAAGAATTTTCTATAAAACAAAATTTGAATGAAAAATCTATTAAAGGAATTTATAGTAAATGTTCTATAAAAAAATTATGGTAAATTTTCTATAAAAAGAATATTTATAGTAAATTTTTTATAAAAGAAATTTATTAAAAATTTTCTATAAAAGAAGATAAATATAATTTTTCTATAAATGAAATTTTATAAAAAATTCCCTATATAAGAAAATTTTCTTAAAAATATCAACATGAGAAATTTTATAAAAAATTGTATATACAAGAAAATTTTATTAAAAATTGCCAATATGATAACATTTGTAAAAAATTTTCTATAAAATAAATTTTATATATTTTTATACATACTAATATTTTAAATTTCTTTATCCTTTATTTGCTCTTAATTGAAATTATATTTACAAAACACTTTTACCTTAATCCAACCATAACTAAAATTATTGGTAATTGGTTTTAAAATACTGTTTTGCATGTATGTGGTTGTTTAAATTAAAAATGAGCAAAAATACTCCAATACCACTGTGCTGGACTTTTAATACACAAAATGCATGATTGCTTATAAAGTACAAAAACACATACATGCTTTCAAAACTCAGTATAGTGGCAACTAACTAGACTAAATTTAGTTTCGCACAATAGTGAGTATTTTAGAAACTAACGTAACGCAATTTGAAACTAAATTAGAAGCAAAGTCTGTTATGTTAGTATACAAATTCATATGCATATGTACATGTGTATATGAATTAATACATACATGTATATATGTGTGGGTAGCTGTAATGTGCATCTATAAACTATTTTTGTCATTATTAAGCCAAGCTGTCGGTTTTAGTTTTCCACTTTAGATGATAAAATGACTGATATGTTTGTGCGTGCAAAAGTCTCTCTGTATGTGTTTGTTAATGCATTGGAGTTCTATGAATATTATTTAACAAAATAAGGCACTCCTCCTGCTCTGGTCCCCTAAGAAATCATCTGAGCCAACCAACACATTATTATGATGACAGAGAGCATCAAAAAATATTTTTTTTTAAATGATAATGAAAAAAAATATATATGAGAAAATTAAGTAGAAGAAAATATTTAAAACGCAAAATGAAAAACCCAAACAAAATTATGGCCGCTATAATAATGACAAAAAAAAAAAAAAAGACAGAAGGAAAAAAATAATTTAGTGTGTGACTTGTATGGTTGCTTCATTGGCTAGAGAGCTCAATGTTTATATTTGTCCTTCGCCTGACTGCTGGATGGTTTATATTGCGTTGGTTGTGTTTTTGTTTATTTCAATGTGATAGACTATTTGTCTGCTTGTGTGCATGTGTCTATGTGTGTCTGACTGACTAACTGGCTTGCTGCTACTTTTGCAGTTTATTGTTGTTATTTTTTCCATTTTGATTTTATTTTCCTTTTTTTAATACTGCCACACTCTACTGTTATTTTGTGCTACTGTCAATGCTGTTGATAATAAACTCTTTTGGTTGCTCTTGATGCAATTGCAAAAGCATTTCCACGCATATTAACATAATCAAATTGGATTTGTATATCATCCTGCTTTTACCACTATGCACAAAATAAACCCTCAGCATACTCCCGATCTCTTTGCCATTTTTGTGTTATTATAGCAGCGTCATTTAGACCAACCATCGCCTAGACCACAGGCAATAATATCAACATCAAATAATTTCATTTTGTTTCTTTTTTTATTGTAGCCTGACAGAAAAAAACCCACTTGTTCGTCATATACAATTATAAACACAGCTGGTAATAAATATGTGTGTATATGTGTGAGTGTTTTGTTGGTGTTGCCATTGCTGATGATGAGCTTAATAATATGCATCAGCAGCCTGTATAGTGGCGGCATTAAAATCAACTCAAAAATTTTTGTTTATTTACAGAATAAAAAAATTAGCAACAATATTTAATGCGAAAAATAAAATAACAACATTAAATTCATTCACGCTTAAAATAGCTTAGGTTTTTTTTTTCAAAACGAAAGTATTTTGCTCAGTACTTTGTGTGGAAATAAAAGAAATTTACAAGTCCTTGGTTTTAATCAGGGTGAAAAAAACTATTAAATTAATAGAGAAATTGTTTTCTGTCTTATAAATTATAAATTAGATCTTCAAAATTTTTTTCAAATAAAATCATTTTAATAATATTCAAATTTAAGATATCAAACTTTTTGTTTTTCATATATGCCTTTAGCAAACAGAATATAAAAATTTTAAGAAGTCAATTTTATTTTATTTTTTTAGGTTTTCCATATTTAGGTTTTCCATATTCTAATTATAATTGTTTATAATTTTAAAAAACTTTACTAGCCAGAAATGAAAATTTAGAAAATTAAGACTAAAAACTTATAAGAAATAAAATTTTTCTTATTAAAAAATTTAAACTAAAATTATGTGAGAAATTTACTAAAAAAAACTAACAAAATTTAGTTTCAAATTAAAAAAAAAAAATGGAAATAAAATTCTTTTACTTTAAATATTTTACAACATAATTAAAAAAAATGAAGTTATAGCCAAGAAACCTAATTTAACTGAACAAACGAAAAACAAATCAATTAAGACGTCATACATGTTCTTTTTTTTTTTTTTTTTTTTTTTGAACTAATAGCATTTTTTTATGGCTAAAATGGTTGACTTTATTCTGTTCTTTGCCTGCTTTTATGTTCTAATCTTAAAATTAATTTTGCTGTCCTTAAATTAAAAAAAAAAAAAAAAAATGTGGCATGTTTTACTTTCAAATTAAATAGCGGGTTAACATGCTGCACTCTATTAAAAGCAAACTCAAACATTTTTGGCAAAAGAATTTATTTTTAATATTAAATGCTATATAATTAATGTTTCACCAGATTACAAGAATTCTTAAAATCCAAAATTTCACCAAAAATCCGAAAATTCAGTGGAACTTCATAAGTTCACAAAAAATACGAAGACTTACCAAAAATTAGAAATTTCATCAAAAATCCAAAATTAAATCAAAAATCCAAAAATTTTTCAAAAGTTCGAAGTGTCAGCAAAAAATCCAAACTTTGCCAAAAAAATCAAATCAAAATTTCACTAAAAATATAAAATCGAAATTTCACAAAAAATTCTAATTTTACGAAAAATACGAAATTTCGCCAAAAACTCAATATTTCATCAAAAATTTAAAAATTCATAAAAAAATTTTCCGGCAAAAATTTAAATTTCATCAACAACTCAAAATTTCTCCAAAATACAAAATTTCACAAAAAAAAAAAAAAAAAAAAAAAAAAAAAAAAATCAATAAAACTATAATTAAAAAAGAAATACAAAGATTTACTAAAAATTAGAAATTTTACCAAAATTAAAAATTAAACAAAAAATCAAAAATATTCCCAAAAGTTCGAAATATCATCAAAAAATCATCGAAACCACACTGACATACGATAAGTCTATGGCATCAACAATCTCACGCACTTTTACTCTTTGGTCGGCCAACACCATATCGCTGATTTTTTCGACATTTTCGGGTGTACTGATCTCAATTGGCCGTGCAGAATATTCAGCGTCATCTGTACTTGTGCGACCATAATGAAAGTCAGTGAACCTCTTTTTTTACCATTGAAATCGATGGTGCAGAGTTCCTATAGTATTGTTCGAGCTTTTCCTTGGTTTGATTGACGTTTTTTATTTTCGCAAAAAATGATGTTTAATGAGCCCTCGAAATTAAATTTTTTCGATTTTTATAAAAATATATTTTGAACAACTGTTAAACGCAAAGTAGATGACGATACTTGCTCAAAATTTGACAGTAGTCTATTAACAGGTGGTACTTGATGGAAATAGTATTGCATGAGAGAAGTTCGAAAAGTCACGGATTTATTGATCCGCCCTTGCAATATATTTGTATATTACCCCTAGCCTACACATAGACATTTTTATGTTGGCAATTGTCAAATTTTATTACTCTCTCTCTCCCTGTTTAAAATGTTACTTGTGGACCAATAAGAAATTTAATGCGCAATGTTATTTTTTTAATGTTTTGCTGTTTTTAACAAAAAAAAAGATGCAAAATGAATTAACATTATTTTTAAAAGACAAACAAAAATTTTGCTAAAAAATGCAATTTAAAATCTAAACTTCTCATGTTCCTGTTCTCCAGCCCTTAACATAAAGTTATAAATAAAAATTTATTTCCATTATTCTGCCGACTATAATTCTTATATTAGGAATTAGAGTTAATCAAAATATAAATAAAAAAGTTTACACTGAAAAAAATAAAAAATAAAAAAATATTGAAGGAAAAATAAAAACAAAATTAAATATAAAATATTTGTATTACGTATTTTTTCTATTGGATTTTTTGCCACATCAATAAAATACGTAATGTTTCATTTTTGAAAAATGTTCATATTTTGTGTGCTTGTCTAGAAATACCTTAAATAGGATCAATTAGCTTAAATGGAACATGACTAATATCCGATCACAGAGTATTTGGAACTATAATTCAAGCTCCTCGAAAATGATCTACTTAGTCCCTCTCCATCAGCAAATTTATGTTTTGGCAGTTAATGAGCTATAATCAATCAACTGCAAATTGACTGTAAGTTATACTTTCTCCTAAGAGCGATGGAGTTCCCAACAGTGATGGAGCTCTCAAAAAAATATTGAATTTGTTAAAGATGTTAGAAGAATTATGCTTCATAAAAACCAACTTTTATTCTTTCGAGACCTACCCCCCCCCCCCCCCTTAAGGCAATTTCATGCTATCAAAATCCATGTTAGAAGAGAAATTTAATCAAACAGATGTGCTATATATAAAAGCTGCCACAAAAGCTATCCATGAGTCAATTGCTGCTAAATTTATTTATTGATTGCTTAAAAAGCAATATATGTTTTAATTTGCAAATTGAATCTAATTTCTATTTTGAAAATTTATAACAACATTTCTGATGTTAGCCAGTCTCCTAACATCAAGAGCTTTAAATCGTACTGTTCGCTTGACAGATCTTTCAATCCAGTAGTCAAGAATCTCTTTTTTCTCACTAATGTCGATTGTTATCTATTCCCTAGAAAACTTATAGAAGCATTCAATAGACTTCTTTTAATATTATCGATAATCTTCCTCACAATATAACAATACGAAAGATGTCCAAGTCATGCCAAGAATTCCTAAACAAACAATTTGGTTTAATCAATAGGTGATCGCTTTGTTTAAAGTCTCATGAATAATAATGCTTAAAATAAAGATGCTCTATCATTGATTGCAATGACTATAGCTGAAATCTGTGGCAAAAATAACTTATTTGTCAGAATTCTTAATAAAAACTTCTGGTGAAAAGCGATTGCGAAAGAAAAAAAAGTGGGAAAATTGTAGTCGGTCAAGCTCTACTGTATGATAATCTACAACATTCTGTTTGCACATCAAATTTCTGGTAGGGGTCTTATAAGGTACCTGGGGTAAATTACTGGAAGTGGGTTTTATATGGAATCTATGTTTAATTATAGGCCGTTTGTGATAAAATTTGTGACTTATTTGTATCAAATATTAACCTGAAACTAAAATTTGTATGGAATTTATGCATTTTAAGGTTTTTTTTCAGAAGTGTGGATTATATGCAGTGTTGCCAGGAGGCGAGAAAAAAGAGACTAAATTGAACATTAAAAAAGGTCAAAAAAGGCTAAATATCCCAAAAAATAAGGCTAGAAAAGAGTTAAACAATTTTTTTTAATTTAAAAACTTAGCTTTTCTCATAATAAATTTACAAATAAAACATAGAAAGCTGCCAGTAGAATGACCCATTGAAAAATCGTCAAAAAAAACCCATACAAAACATGATCTAATGTTTTGAAATGATTTTTCGTAATTTTTAAATAATAATTAATTTTTGATGAAGCATTTTTAAGTTTTTGGGCGATGTTTCGCTTTTACAAGATTTTGTTAAAATTGTTTTTATAAATAGTTTCTACGGTTAATGAAGTAATTAAAAAATAAATATAATAATCGATTTAGTAATTCCATCAATTTTGTTACTAATATTATTAGTGTATTAGTACTTCTTCACCTGGATGATGAAGCGTCGGAGGCGAAAATTTCTGTTAAATATAAATAATATAGATTTTGTGTACGAATAAATGCACAAAATGCTTAAATGAATGATTCTGTAAAAATAAAACTAGTAATAGCTGTTGTTGAAATACTAAAATTTTATCCTTTTTTAAGAAACAAAAAACACTAAAAAAGGCTAGAAATTAAAAGGAAAATTTTTAGTCTAAAAGCAAAAATAGAAGGCTAGATTTAACCTTAAAAAATCTAAACTGGCAACACTGTTTATGTGGCAGCTATGGTCAAATATAGATCGATATTTATGAAATTTGGCTTATAAATTTTTACCCATATAAAACCAATATATGATAAATTTCATTTAAGGTATTAATGATCGTTAAATCCTTATTCAGGGGGAACATTTATATGGGGGCTAGGTGAAATAATAGTTCGATCCTTACCAATTTCAATAGGCGTCGTCCTTTAACTATAAAAAAGATATATGACAAAGGGACGGATATCGTTAAATCGATTAAAAAATTGATTCTAAAATGATTGGTGTATATTTAGTTGGATTGTAGATCAATATATTTGGGTGTTACAAACATCAGCATAAACGCATAGAGAGATAAATAGATAGATATATTAACAACTGGAAATATGGTGAATAATATGCTATATTCTGCAAGTGCTTGGAAATTATGCGAAAAGTTCCTTAATAAGATAATAAAGGAGAGATGAGTAGCAGCTCCGAACCTCCTTACCTTGAAACAGTAAGGAGGTTGTAGGAAATAGACTGATACGAACTACCTCCCTGATGAAATTAGGAAGTAGTCCCGGGGTGGTATTAGTGGAGTTTTCGAGGGGCCCTGTTACTACGTTCAACAAAAAAGAAAATAAGACAGATAGATAGATAGATAGATAGATAGATAGAGGTAGATAGATAGGCAGATAGAGAAAATTGATGTGATAATCTTATTGTATCACATCTCCACCCAGAGACCAATGTCGGTCCATTGTGAGTCCCTTCAATAGTAATAGATAGAAGAAAGAGAAAATATTAAGAAAATAGTGTTAAGAGGAAGAAACTAAAAAGTTATTAGGGGTATACCCCTAATGCGAACTGAGTCAACCAATACCCATAATGAAGCCTGTGATATCTACAAGCTTCTTATTCCGAACGTCACATAGCCTGTCGAGAAATTGACTGCCCAACCATTTCATTCTACGATGATGTAACACACAATATGTTTAACAGACCAGATCTCATCAACGTCCTCACACACTTTACAAAAATCGGAATTGCTAGCATCCCATTTAGACCTCGTCTTCCCTATCATGCAGTGTCCCATTATGATACGTATCATGGTCCTTAAACTTTTGCTATTCAAGCACAGAAGAGTACTTGTGTCTAACCTGTTGAGCGTCGACCATATCGCCCTCGATACCTTACAGTCCACTCTATTCCCTCAAGCCTGATTATTTCTAGTCGAGATCTGTTCATTGATCTTCTTAAAGAATAAACCACAAACGCATAATAACCTAACCATCTATGGCGGTGTAGGGAATAAAAAACGAATCTTCTGTTAAAAGATTTATGGAGAAGAGCAAAACTGATATATATATATATCAGTTTTGCTCTATATAGATATATAGAAGGGTAAACCTGATATATATCTATATATATATATGATATATCTATATATATATATATATGATATATATATATATGATATATATCTATATATATATATATATATATATATATATATATAGATATAGATATATATATCACTTTTGCTCTATATAGATATATAGATATCACTCCCAACTAAATGCTTAACCCTATTAATGAAGAAATCACCCAAAAAGATATACTGAAACTTATAGCTTCGAGAGCTCTAAATCGAATATACTTGATTCGTAAAGACCTCTAAAAGGAGCAATATCATTACAATGAATCTGTTGTGTTTTCCGTTGTAATAGTAAAGATTTGAATCGGTTATACTTTATGGAGAACCTTAATACCAGGATGCTGACTAAATAGCAAGCTAATGCTTGGTTGAATATTTTATGCAACAGAGCTAAATTGGATGCAGTTTCATTGAAAAAGCTACCGCAGCCTAGAATCATAATCCTAGCAATGGATAAACCAATCAATCAAAAACGGTTTACTGGAATTTTGTCATAAACTTCGTCTGTTTCTAATGAATATATGATAAACTAAAACATTTATTCGATTTTTCTTTCGATTAACCAAGGCAAGACCTAAACATTTCTTGCAAAAGCTTCGATGGCTTAGAAGGTCACTCAGTTTAACTCGTTTTTGATAAAGCGGATAAAATTGATTGAACTTGAACTTAGTTTTTGACAAATTGAAATATTCTCCAAAATCCTTAATAATCAACGAAAAACAAGTTAATATATAGAATTTTAAAATAGCTCTATTTATATCGGAAATCCCTGGAATTCTTTTTCAATTCTCAAGGATGTAAATATTGTCAAACCAATTGCTTATGTGGCAAACATTATACTCCACTTCAAAGCTTCAGCAAAATTCAAAAATTTTCTATTAAAGATTCAATTTCTTAAAGAAAATAATAAACAAGATTTTAAAATTTTTTCTTACTTTAAACCTCTTAAAATTCTGCAACCTTAAACCATAATTTTCTACAGTTAAATCCTTTTAAAATATCTACAATTTTTTTATTTTCATTTAATATACCATAGCAATGCATTTCAATAATATTCTTATTTAAGCACTAAAATAAATTCCAACATAATAGTTAACAAAATGTTTTATATGTTTATAGTAATTCTAAGGAATAAAATAGAAATAATGCTGCTACTGAACAAATATTTAATTAGAATACCCTTTGTTTTGTTTTGTTTTAAAACAAAAGTAGAAGCTTAAAATTTTTTTAAGTAAATTTAAATGAAAAGAAATTATAATGAAATAAAAAGCAATAAAATTATGTTTATAAATATTGTACTCTCATATAAGTTAAGCTGCTTTAAATGTTTTTATTTAAGTTATGCATAAATATATACTATTGTTTAAATATATTTTTATTATTTTAAATGTACATATGGGTATATTTTGTTTTAAGTGTATACACTAAATGTTTTAACTCATACATATATAAGTGTATATATTAGTGTGACTCAAAAATGAAAAGTATCGACGTTCCCGGCTCGAAAAAAAAAGATACTTCATTGTAAGATACCGTTTCTCAAAATTTTCTTCCTGGCATTATCCTTTCGTGAGCTTTATCGAAATGAAAAAAAGTTCCCTTTCTGGTTTTCGGAATTTTTTCGTATTTTTGCCCAAGGAAAATATATGAACATTTAGTATCGCAACAAAAGCCTCTGGCACGCGCATTAAATAACATAACCAAAAATTTGGATCGAGGTCCAAATGTTCAGCAAAAACTTTGCTTTCCCGGTAAGCTAGCAGGCATAATTGAAAACAAAAATATACTACATATTTTTTCCTGAATAACTAATTATTTGACTTTCTTTCCATTTTTAGAAAAATACACGAGGTTGTATGTTTTTAACAGCTGGTAAACGCAAATTAAACGACGACACTTACTTGATGGGAATAGTGTTGCATTTCATATATCTACGAGGGAAGTTTGAAAAGTCATGGACTTATTGTTCCGCCCTCGTACTTATACAAAACTTTCTTGCATCGAATTTAATTGAAATATTGCTATACTTAAGTCATTTATGATCGTTAAACCCCTTTTCCGGGAGGACATTTGTAGGGGGGCTAGGTGAAATAATGGACCGATCACAATCAATTTCAATAGGCTTCGTTCTTGTGTCATGAAAGTCCTACGTTCCAAATTTCATTGAATCATCTTCGAAATTGCGACATGTACTTTGTGCACAAGGTCTACATGGACAATGGACAGCCAGCCAACCGTCCTGCCAGCTAGACGGACGGACAGACATCATTAGATCGACTCAAAAAGTAATTCTAAGTCGATTTGTATACCTAAAGGTGGTTGTTGGATGATTTTTACTGAGTGTTACAAACATCAGCACAAGCTCATAATACTCCAATCAATTATGTGTGGAATATAATAAAATGTACCATAAGCTCACACAGTAAAAAATGGATTTAAATTAAGAAATTTCTTTTAATACGAGTAATTAACATTTTAATTGAATTTGCTCTAATCATCAAAATAATAATATTAATTAAATGTAAATAATTTATTTTTTATAAATTCCAATTAATTTTTTATTAAATTAATTATTTTTATGATTAAAATTGAGCTTAAAATCTATTAACATAGTAATTAATATAATTAAAATATTATAATTAAATATTCAAAGTAAAAAATATGCAGCAACTTTGGGTGTTAAAACAGAAAACCCGGTGATCTGATAGAGCCACCTATTTTGGCGTAACATTTTAATAAAATTAAGAACTATGAGATGACACAACATTAATACACTGAATTATGTGACAAGTTGTTTGAAAAATCAAGATAGTCGTAATACTTACTCGGAAAGAGCGATATCGTGTGAGGTGGCAGCAATTACAATGAACATGAACCTGCATTTTATATTAACATTATTTAATTACACATACATTTGCAATAATATGGAATACTTTTTAATAAATATTCCCAAGTACTTAAAACGTATATATATTTTTACCGCATTTTAAGCACAATACATTATTAAATGCTATATATTAACATTTAAGGGAAGCTGCAAATATCTACTTACGTCCTATTGGTTTTAAAAATTCCAAAAAGGACCAATTAGTTGGATATTGTTTAATATTGAAATATATAATTTGTGGTTGAGCATTTACAAATTTTTGAGTTATTTTTTTTTATAAATAATCTTGATTATTTGTGCGAATAGATGCACAAAAATGCTTAAATGGATGATTCTGTAAAAATAAAATTAGTAATAGTAAATTGACGTACTAACAGTTTAGGCATTTTAAGGCAATTTTAAAAATGAAAAAAGGCTGGAAGAAAAGCTAGAAGCTAAAAAAAAATTTTGAGCTTAAAAGCAAAATAAAAAGTTTAGTTTTAGCCTTAAAAAGGCTAAACTGGCAACATTGATGGTCAGACTGCTGGTAACTCACAATAAGAAATTTCGTTCTGTGTGTGTAACAAATTGTAAATGAACTCAACAAATACAGTCATCATATATCAAAGGTTTAAAGAATTATGTCTTTTTTCTTTGATATCAAAGATTAATTAAAACCTTAATTAAATTAAAATCTGCATCAAAATTGGGGGAAATAATTCCCTTTTTGTTGATAATACTATTATTCTCAAATCATTATGAAATTCTACTAAAAAGAAAAAAGTTTACTTCAAATCACTCTGAAATTTTAAATCAAACCTTTGGTTTACTGGAAACATACTTCTTAGCAAAATTTCTTAATTTATTTTGTTCTTCCTTAATAGAAATATAGAAATAGAAAGTATTATATCATTCCTTCGTAAAGTAGTTCTGGTTTGGTATAACAACTCTCGCGTCATTGTAAGTATTTCTTAAATACAGTCAGAGGGTTTTTGCAGTTAGGACTACGAGAATTTTGCGTCTCACCACTGCATTGACTAAATGTTTAATATCGCCTAACTGTACCGTGTTACGTTATTTCGAAGCTTACATTTGTCACATGCAATTGATTTTGATAACCTAACTTTTATAGGATTAGATTTGGTGCAGTACCACATAAAGCTGAGATTGATATTGGTGGAGTCCATTAAACTTAGGGATCTGAATTCGGGAACTCTAGCTACGTGAAGGTATAGAAGGAGTAGAAATTTTGCGGAGGACGCTTTTTGGAATTAATACTTTGGCATTTTGTTAGCATAGCAACTATGCCATTTTAATTTTTAGAGCATAAAAAAGTGTTATATATCATTAGAAAGCTTATAAAAATACGCGTATTTTGTTGCTAAAATCATTTAATTTCTCCTCATTTAGAAACATTTGTATATGAAGAAAAATATAGTTTTAGAAAAAAATTTAATATAACTCAAACAAGTTCGAATTTAAAAAAAAAACAGAAAAAAAACGTTTCGATATAATGCTACTGCGATATAACTGCAATTATATTGTATTATTTTGGTCTTATTTTTTTATATTATTTATTTATTTATTTATTTTATTTATTGATACCCTGCACAACAAGACAAAGTCTAAATAAATATGAATACAATTTTTGTGTAAAAAATTCAAATATGCTAATTTTCTGTGCAAAAATGCACTTTTTTGAACCTGATCCCAAATTTTTATTATTTCATTAAATGCATGTGCCTTTCTTGCAAATTCAAATTTTCATGTTGCTCCTTTGGCAGAAATATGAAAAAATCAGGAAACCACGAAAATAGTACCATTTTAAATTTTAATCCGGCTCACGAAAGGATAATGTTAGGATGAAAATTTTTAGAAATGGTATCTTAGAATGAAGTAAAATTCTTATTTGAGCTGGGAACATCTATATCATATTTTCTCTCCATATAAACGGGGCCATCCTAAAATACATAAATATAAACATAATTTAAATGCTTAGCACATACAAAATAATAACAATGCATTTAAATGATATAGAGATATCATTATGTTTTATATTTATTATAAAATATGTTTAAGTATTGGTGTGTATAATAGGAGGTATTAGTTATTATGTGTAAAAAGAGAATTTATATGCTTTATAAGTTCTTAAAGGTGTAAAACAAGTTTAAGAGGTTGTATAGATGATTAGGGAAATTTTTTAATCGAAGTTCTCGAAATTTTGTAAGTTTTTTATGTTAAGAAACTAAACCTTAAGCCAAACAAACTTGATTTTCATATTTTTAAAACTACAAATATCATTTCGAGTTTATTTTTCCAATTAAAACTTTTTAAATTTTTATTTAACATAATATAGATTAATTATTATTATTTTTTAATTTGTTTTTGTTTTTATAATAATTAAATCACTTAATTATTATACGCTTCACATAAAATTAAGGGTATATAAGTTTGCCATTTTATACGAAAGCCCTTCAATATATATTCGAGGCCTAAGATTGGAAAACATTCGTAACTGTTATGATTAAAAATAACTTTTGAAAATATATATCTGTTTGCCTGTATGTTGAAATAGATTTTTTGAAGCCCATAGTCCAACAAATACGCTTCTCTTTCAGCACATATTTGGCATATAGTCTCGAAAATTTTGGCATTGAAATTCAGCGAAATCTTTTTATGAATGAAGGAGTTGTGAACCATTTTCTAGAAAAGCCTCACAATTTTTCCTATTTGCTTTGCCCAAATTTTATAATATTTTCTATTTCACATACCATAATACATAAATCTTTTTCTACTGGAAAGGTGTGAGCAGTGTTGCCAGTTTGGCTCTCTTAGGGCTAAATCTAGCCTCATAATTTTGCTTTTTTGTTTTAGCTTTTAGTTTTTTTCCAGCCTTTTTTGATTCTTAAAATTGTCCTAAAAAGGCTAAAATGTTACTATTTCAACAATGAAGAATATAATATGTTTTTTGCTATTAATAATTCCATTTTTACAGCACCATTTATTCTCCTTATCTTATTCGAAATTTTGACTTTGATGGAAATTTTTCTGATTTTTTTTTTTTTTTTCTAAAAAACTATGTTCATTTGTTTGCAAAGTTTGAAATATTATTTTGGTTAGAAGTAAACTGAAAAAGTTATTAATTATTTTATAAAAATTATAAAATATTTTTCATATATTTCAAGTAAAAAGTATTTTTTTTTATATTCTTTATTTAGTGCTTACTTTTTGAGAAAAAAAAAAATAGTAAATGTATGGAGTTTTTTTTAAGCCATTTTAGATAAATTCGAATAAGATCTATAGTTTTTATGAGATTTAAAAATAATAAATATCATATTTTTTACAATAAGAATGCATTTAAAAATTATTGGATCCCTATATAGATTTTTATAGAAAATTTTATAATAAATCTCAATTAAACTCGAAAAATTGTGAAAAATAAATTTTTTGCTTTTTCTAGACGTTGATTAAAAATTTGCTTTTATAATTTGACCAAAACATAAAAATATATACGGTGAAAAAGCCAGACACTTTTACTTCCCAAAACATAAAAATAAAAAATCAACAAAACAATATTACGGACGCATTTTTACATGGAGAAATGCTTAATCACAAAGGAATTATAGTTCAAAAATTACGAAAAATCATTTCAAAGCAATAGGTCATTTGTCTTTAGAAATATGGGCCAAATTTGTACAGAAATATTTTTGGAGATTTTTCCTTGGGTCATTTTGCTGGCAGTCGTTTTATATTTTATTTATTTATTGTAACATCTTTAAAAATGTAAAAAATAAATGAGAACGAACAAAAATGAATTCTAAATGTAAACAAACAAAACATACTCTAAGTTTTTCCTGGCCTTATTTTTTGAGGCATTTGGTCTTTTTTGACTTTTTTTAAAGTTCAATTTAGCATCTTTTTTCCCATCTCTTAGCAACACTAATTGTGAGATTGATTAGTCTAGAGGAAGTGTTCTAGACTGAAAACCTTTAAGCCCCGAGACTCCTTGTAAATTTATGTTTTTTTGTTTTTTTTTTTTAATATAAAAATATTCGGTAGAAAACTGAAAAAGAATTTACATTTTTGCACATCTTTTCTTTTTTCAACTTTTCTATACAGATGGTCTAAGCAATCTTCCTAAGTCAATTGCCCAAGGAGTTTTCGGGGACTCTTTCTTACAAATTTCTTATGTTATGGTTAACAGCAGATTACAAATATTATTAAATTTCGAAATTAAAGCAAAAATTTTAATAAGAAATAATTCCAATATATTTATATATTTGTGTAATATAGATTTAGTAAAGGATATAAAAGATTCGCCAGAGCTGAATATAACACTTCCATTTGTTTGCTATGTTTAACATTTTTTTTCATAAATATTTTCCAATTATTTCTATTATTATTATTTTTTCATTTATGTTGTAATTTGATGGCAGCATATGAATAATTTTTGTAATTAATATTACTACTACGTCAGTTGTTAAAGCGTTGCTACATTTTTTTTTTTTTAATTATAATTATTATAACTTTTTAGAGTTTTTAAATCGCGTATTAAATTTCTAGGTTTTGTTGTTATAAAAAAAGTATTTAAGTGCAGTCGAACATGGTTATAATGAACTTGAAGGGACCGACAAATTTAATTTGCTATAAACGTAGTTTGTTATATCCGTAAAATATCAAAAAGTTACTTGTTAACAAACAATAAATACGCATTTCATAACGATAATAATATTTGTAATTAAAGACGGCAAAAGTTATCCCTATTCCTAAGACAGGAAAGGATTCGAACCAGATAATATTATTAACCCTCAACAAGGAGCACTGTACTGTACAGTACTCCTTGTGGAATCAAAACTGTTGAGGGTTAATATATTATCAACTAGAAAGTTTCGTTCATTTTATTGAAACAATATGGCATGAAAACCTCCTTCAATTATCTAACGTACCTGCAAAATATAATAAAGAGTTTTTAGATCAACGCTCATGTGTTGCATATACAGATAACACGCTATCTAGAGACAGAGACCCTGCGGGTCTGCCGCAAGGATCGGTATTATCACATATTCTTTATTCAATATATTTCCGATTTTACTGTACGCTAGAATCGAGAGGTAGTTTTTTATACTGACAACGGTGCTTTGATATGCAATAATCCAAAAAAAAAGTCTTAGACAAAAACATATCTCTTAAACAACACACCGTATATTTGTGATAAAGCAATCAAATGCGGCAGTGCGATTTAACTCTTACTCAACAGATGACCAAAACTTAATTTAAAAAACAAGATCCTTTTTTACAAAATGTTACCAATTTTCACCTCCAGACCCCAAGTCTCGTTTAATAAAGCTGCTAAAACGTACACAAGAAAATTACAGATAATACAAAATAAAAATATTGATGGATGTAAAAATAGCTGGAAATAGGAAAAAATCAAATAGTGATAATGAGAAATATTTGAAAGTTGTCATTTATTATGTTTTATTTCTCTTTCCAAAGTTCCTAAATAGTTTTCCTTCAAATCCTAACGGGTCTAGATTTTGTATAATGACACTTTTGCCTGATATGGACAGACTTATTATCTAATTGAAAAAATAAATTTTAACCTTAAATGAAGTAAAAGGCAATAAAAATAATAATCATTTCAAAGAAAAGTTAATTGTAGTGCAAAACACATAAAAATTATATGGTTGCACCCGAGTACCCTTTGTATTGACTCCCGTAGGTGTCAAATTTATAGCCATTTTATAAATAGATGAAGTTAACAAAATTTACGTTTGTTCAGCTTCTAAATTTTAGAAGCATCTTAATCGCCATGATCTGAATTTGCGTGATTTTATCTTAATTTTAAAGAAATGCGAAAATTTTAAAACCAAAAAAGGTACCCGGGTAACCCGAAAATGTACGATAGGATTAAAGATTTTAATACTAATATTTCAATATATCAGGAAGAAATTTTCAGTCATGTGACATGTGGCAAATTGAGATTAATTATATTTTTTATACTAATTCTGTGCTTTCATTTATTACCTAGATTTTGAAATTGACAATTTTTGATCATTTCAATGTCTCTTTAAGCTATTTTCACAAAATGTATATGCGTTATGTCAAAAATTTTATAAATATAAAATTTCCCTTTTATTTGTCTTATGATTTAATTTGAAATTAATTAATATTATTTCTATTTATCGCAAAATTTAAATTGAAATGAACAGAAGTAATTTCTGTTAGTTTTTTCATTTTTGAAACATTTTGAAATATGCAATTAAATTTACCTAACACAAGTATTTGTGGTATTTCGTTATAAACGTATGAAATACTTTTCGTGGGACCATAAAACTAAGTTCGTTATAAAAAAATATGTTCACTATAACCGAGTTCATTATAAATTAAGTTATTTGTATGGAAAATTTCATTAAAAGCAATGGGATCGAAAAAAATTGTTCACTATAGCCATAGTTTGTTATACCCTGTGTTCGTTATAAACGTATTCGACTGTACTAACTTTACTTTGTGGACTTAAAACATACCATTCCAATTTTAAATACATAGTCATATATATATTACTTTATATAGAATTTTGTTACAATTATGATAAATAACTATTCAAGTGTACAGTTACAAAAATAAACAAACAAATAAAATTTTTTTGCTTAAAATAAAACAGTGGAGCAAATATATTGAATTCTTTAAATTTAGAGAGCTGACCATAGAGAAAACTTTAGTGAGTCATAAACTCTTTATAAAGTAGACCTTACATGGAAGACTGTAATAAAGGAACCTCCTTTCGGAAGTTAAAACTATCAATAATTCTAAAGACAGGTAATAAGATCAATTGGACTCCAAGTAAATATTAGAATCCATTGACAGGAGACATTGACACAATTACATAGAAAGCTTCCAATAAACTACCACGGCTTATCGAACTAAAGGACTAGGATATTTATAGTCTTAAAACAGAATATGATGACACAGAGCTAGATTGCAAAACCCTCGAAGTCAGAAAAATTAGAACTAGAAATCACAAAAGTGTACCTTAGATATTTCGAATTCGTCTATCTTTACACAGCGTGTATGAACTCTCATGACAGAGTAAGATATGTAGAGAAAAACATATTTCAGATCACGGATTAAACGATGAGGATCACCATGTTTCAAAAACTAAAACTAGAAGCAGTTTTCAGATAAAAACAAAACCAATAGATGGATGGTGTGGAAATCACACTTAAGACGACATCTAGACTATAGACTAGACTATAGGCTAGAGTATAGACTAGACTACAGACTAGATTATAGACTAGACTATAGACTAGACTATAGACTAGACTATAGACTAGACTATAGACT
This sequence comes from Protocalliphora azurea, assembly GCA_932274085.1. Taxonomy (NCBI): domain Eukaryota; kingdom Metazoa; phylum Arthropoda; class Insecta; order Diptera; family Calliphoridae; genus Protocalliphora; species Protocalliphora azurea. Next base: position 7,346,511 of record OW026522.1, read on the forward strand.
AGACTATAGACTAGACTATAGACTAGACTATAGACTAGACTATAGACTAGACTATAGACTAGACTGTGTACTAGACTATAGGCTAGACTGTGTACTAGACTATAGGCTACACTATAGACTAAACTTTAGACTATACTATAGGCTAGACTATAGACTTGACTATAGGCTAGACTCTAAACTAGATTATAGGTTCGACTATAGGCTAAACTATAGGCTAGATTATATCCTAAAATATAGACTAGACTATAGACTTGACTATCGACTGAACTATAGGCTATACGATAGGCTAAGCTATGGACTAAACTATAGAACAGACGATAGACTAAACTATAGGCTACACTATAGACTAAGCTAAGACTATATACTAGATTATAGACTAGACTATAGGCTAGACTATAGACTATACTATAGGCTAGACTATAGACTAGACTATAGGCTAGGCTCTAAACTAGACTATAGGTTAGACTATAGGCTAAACTATATACTAAACTATAGGATAGACTATGGACTAAACAATAGGATAGACTATAGGCTGAACTATAGGCTAGACTATAGACTACACTATGAGCTAATCTCTGCTTATATTAGAATATAAACTAGATAAGAGTCTGCACTGTAGTATTATATACAGTTTATGCTACTCTATTAAAAAATAAATTATTGAGTTATTTTATTTTTATTTTTTATTTTGCCATAATTTACATATTTTCCTTCTTTAGTTTCACTGTCACTTACATTATGCTAATTAGCTGAAATGATAGATGTGTTGCAAAAAATCTCGATTGAGAAAAAACAATTTAAAACAAAAATGTCTGCAATAATCAGTATGTTCAATACATATATTAAAAATTATTTAATTTTATATTATAAATGATATTTACAAAAAAAAAAAAAAAAAATATGAATAATCTGAAAAAAATATTTAAATTTGATAATAATATGATTGACTACCTTTAGCGAGTAATTTAAAACCAGAATAATGTTCAAAATAATATATAATAATATGAAAAATAAAAATGCAAAAATTCTCTCATACACACAAACAGACAATACATCTGAATAATTTTCATAAATCACTGTACGCACTTGCACACAATTACATAAACACACATACACACTCGTAGAGTTTTATACATTTACGCACTTTAAACAAAATATTGGCAAAAACAAAAATAGAAAAAAAATATGAAAAAAGCAAAAACCAAAGGGATAGCAAAAGTTTAAAAAAATAGGACAAAGAGGAGAGGAGATAGAAATTATTGCCGATGTGATTTATATATAACGATTGGTTGGCATTTTCCACCAAAATTTAATCAAACAGAAAATCTGAAATGTGAAATGAAATATTGACATAAATGATATGAACGCGTACAAATGACTGGTTGGTTGGTTGGATAGATGACTGGCTGGATGGATGGATGACTGAACAAACGAATGATTGTTGGACTGATTGAATGAATGTGTAACTGAATGATTGTCGATATATTTGTATGAAAGGATATTAAATAAGATGAGATTGTATGTAATAGAGAATGTTATGCTTAAATTTGTATAGTTAAGACTGTGTGGGTTTTTCTGGGATGAGATCACTCCAATAAGAGCAACAAATTTTATAGCAGTTTAGAAATTATTGAAATTCTAATCAGCTAAAGATATAAACAGAAATAAATAAAATGATTATTTTTTTAATTCGAAATCTTTCCATTTTTTTCAACTCAGTCCTTTTGTTTTTGTATATAACTAAGTTAATAATAATTTGAAATACAGACCTTTTTCTTTTAACTGTGTTCCAGTATAGCCTTGCTTAAATATGTATGAGTATATGTGAGTACAGTAAAATAAAATGATTGAATGATATGATGTGATGCTTGATAGCGCTCCCCTTACATACACAATTCCTTTCCTATACATATACAAATATATATATAGTTGTATTTGTAATAAACCTTGATGCGGATTTAACTGACATAATGACATTAAGCACAATTATTTACGCATGCAATTTAAATATCATATAAAATATCAAACAACATTTTTTTCATACTCCTTCTTCTGTACAGTAGTGCTCGTAAAGTCGTAATCCAAAAAAAAGCTAATATAATACAACGCTCTGTTATAAACAGTGCTTAAACATTTGTTTGTAATGTTTGTTTTAAATTTTATATCGTATTTCACATTTTGATATTTGATGTATGAACGAATGAATAAATGAATACTTAAAAGAAATATATAATATTTTAAAATACAAATACTATAGATGATGTATAACTTTTCATTATGAGATTTTTTTTTTTTTTTTGCTATTAAGCTTCAGGTTACATAATTTTTATATATTTTATGTTTTATTTATTAATTTGTCTACCTTTTTTTGTGTGCTGTATTTATTATTGGTTAGTTAAATCATTCTACATAATTAAATTTTCAATTGTACAGCATAATTTTAGGGATGGCAGAATATAATTACGCTAAGGAATTAAAGAAACAAAACCTTATTTTTATATTATTTAAGAAATTAAATAATACAACTTAGAAATACCTATTCCAGTATTGCCAGAAGGTGAGAAAATGAAGCCTTTTTTAAAGGCCAAAAAAAGACTAAATGCTCCAAAAAATAAGGATAGAAAAAATTTAGCACTAGTTTTTCATATATCTTTAAAGATGTTGTAAAAAATTCATAAATAAATCATAAAACCCAATAAAAAATTGCCCAATACAATACGGTTCGAAGGACCATGTATTTCTGGGTTTAAGAGCCACACAGAATTTCTAACCAATCTTAGTTTTGTTGGATGCAGAGCTGCAGGGTATTAAAGATGGAGGGGGATCTTAGATTAAGATTGGAATTATAATCACTCTTATGAGTGACTATAATTGTAGGACTTTTTGGTAAAAAGAAATAAAAGTGAAATTAGTATTTCTTGACCAAGAGATAGAGCTAATTATATTTATTTATAATCACCTTTTGTACGTGGAGGCACAAGTAAATACACTGGAAGGGTATTTAATTTTTTAAATCCAATTTTTTATTTCACTTAATTTATGTATGTATATTTGGGTAAATACATTAAGGTTGATTTAAAGGTTTAGGTTAATTTAGGTTTTAAGTAAAAAATATAAATTGCGACCTGTTCGCTTTGTTGCTAAGGGATAGGTAAGTTCAGTAAAAAAAATATATTTCTTTAAACCGTCTGCGTTTTGCAAAAAGCCAAAGAGGTTTGGAATGAAACCGTAATTGCAAAATAAAGATAAATATAGCCTCTCCATACTGTAACATTTGTCCCATCATAACTCGACAAAACTGTAAAATTGAAAGTTGCCCTTTTGAAATTTTTTTAGATTAGAAATATTCGATATAATAAAAATTTATATCAATTTTTGCAAATATAGCTTACGCAAGTTAGAAATCTTGATCATATTATTCTTTTAGAGCATATTTTGATATAAAAATCCATAAATATTTTATCGATTGTTTTCTTCAACATACAGGAAAAAAATATTCAATTGCAAATTTATGGTTTCCCTGTTTATTACAAATGCTCATAGTTCAAAATAACACTTTTTGTTGGTGGTAAAAAAAAATCATATTTTGAAGGAAAAAATAATCATCAAATCATATTTTGGTTAAAAAACGCTGGGACGTACGTGTAAAAGTGACAATTTAATGCTAGGAACACAACTGCGTCGTATGAACATAGAAGCGTACTACATAGGTACGTTGCCTAATTAGAACCTATACATTTTTATTGAAAAGCACTCAACAACAGACGTATACGTTGTACCGTATGTACGTCGAGGTTCAAATACATAAATTTATGCTAGGAACACAATTGAGTCTTAGGAACGTACTACGATCGTATATGTAATGTATTTACGTTCATTTTAACCACAATTGCGAAGAAGTCGTACCTTTCCCTATAAACATTTGGAAGATATCTTTCTGGAAGAAATTTACGCAATGTCTTCTTTTTATTATTTGGACGAAAATTATCAAAGCAATATTTCTAGTGTTGCATTTTTATCAGTTTAAAGAAAATTATGCAACAAACAATAAAAAATATATAAAATTTAAAATTATTTTATTATTTTTGTCTTCAATATATCACCCTTTTTTCAGTAAGGGGATTATCAGCTCCGCAAAAAATTGATGATATCCCATTGAAATCATCTGGAAGAAATTAAATTTTTTCTATTATTTTTAGACAAATAGTAATAAATTGTAAACCGTTTTAAAGGTTATTCGATGTATTTCTTGACTGAGAAAATTTAGAAGATTGGTAATTTTTTTTACTTTTAGAATATGAAAAAAAATTTACTAATTACTTTACAAAATTTTCAAAAATCAGTAACCCTTAAGTTGCGCATAGTTCTCTCTATTAATTAAATAGATAAAATTCTGCCCCAATTTGCTCCCCTCGAAGTACTGTTAAAACGAAACTATGAAAATATTAAATAATAAGAACCATTACAACAAAAGTCTAAAAATTTTGTAGGAAAAACTTTCTCAACAATATCCATAATTTAAAATAAAAATGGGACGGTAAGACTAGGGGGAATAGTACAACCTGACAACGTAAATATTAATTATCGCATATCTAAAGAGCTATTATTATGAAAGCCCTCAAACTTTTTGGAAACTACATTCTTATCAAATTGCATTCCTTAAATGAAAATATATAGGTACAAAGCAAATATTAATTTTCGCATTTTTAAAGGAGTATTGCAAGGAATGTTTTAACATTTTGTAGAAAAACTTTTCATATCAAATTCCCAAGGGCAGTACTACTTGTTTGCTCCGTTTTATTATAAGCGTTTCTATTTTATTAAGTTGAAAAATTGTAGAAAATAACTACGAGTATAACTTGGTGAAATAATATAAATAACTTTAAAAAATAATTCTTGAAAACAGGATCTTCAGTGAGGTTAAATAGATCGATGACGAATATCCGAACTGTTCCAAGCAACCTTTTTATAAATTTCTGTTTTGGTTTTACGAGATTATAAAATTTTGCTATTTTTCTTGATATTTATAAAAAAGGCTTAAAAAATCATAAAAGTATACAATTTTAAATAACAATATCTCGAAGATTACTTAACAGATTAAGGCAATTTAAATTGCATTTAAATTCTATTATTGTAGTCTACAACTAAAAGATTCATCATTTCCTTTGAGTATTTTTTATATATTTGCTTAGGGCGATTTTGCTTTGGGTCATTTTACTGGCACCTTTTGGCTGTTCAAAAATTATGAAAAATCACTTCAAAACATTTGGTAAGTTTTCATATGAAATATAATCCAAATTTGTATGGGAATTATTTGGGCGATTTTTCATTACATCATTTTGCTGGATGCTATTTGCAAATTTTTTACAATTACTTTAAAAAAATATTAAAAACTAAAGACAATGAGAAAAAATAAGTTCTTAAATTAAAAAAAAAATCATAAATTTTTCCTGGTTTCATTTTTTGGGGCATTTAGCCTTTTTAGATATTTTTATTTAGCCTCTTTTTTCCCATCTCCTGGTAACACTGCTGTTAACTTTCCTTTGACATATATTTGATAGAGATATCTAAAGATAAAAATTATAATATTTTTAATCTGAATGATTCATTGTGCGATGCCAAATCTAACTATTTTTTTTTTCTTTTTTTTGAGCAAGTTTTCTTAATTATCTGGAATATTAACAAAACATTTTCTTAAGCCTCTTAAGCCTAAAATTTAACAAAAATAAAAGAATTACTTAAAGTATTAAATTAACAAAGTAAAATCTGCTAAACGTTTATTATTATGGATCCCTAATGACTAACATATAAGCTGTCTTAAATAAAAAGAAGAAAAAAACATTTTCTTCATTCATTTCACTTTCATAAAACACACATAAACACATACTTAAAAGAATACCTAAGTACATAAGAGAAAGCTTATAATAGAATACTAAATATCCCAGTTCGAAAAAATAGGCTAAAAAGGCTAAAATGTATTATTTAGAATTTACAAGTTATGCCACTCACATTTCAAAATTATTTCTTTTATAGTCGGCACACAGTACTTTGTTCCATAAACAAGCATCGAAACAAAAAATTTCCCAAATTATGTTGAGGCATACATTCTTAGGAAGAATTTTAGAAGAATTTCTTAGGATAATTATTTCTGTGGCTACCAGAGGGCGCTAAATTCAGAGAATTTAAAACAAATATTAAAGGAAGTTTGTTTTAAACTGTTTTAGGAAAAACAAAATTGTCAAAAATTGATTTTTTGATAAAATGCGTCGAAGCTTCATTTTTTCAATATTTCATTATATTTGTAAATTAAGGCTATTATATATAGTTTAAGGCTCAAATTGACACATATTTTTTTATTTAAAACCTAAAAATGAATTAAATTTGATGATTGATATAAAAATTTTAATAAAATAAATTGTACAATTCTTTTTGACTGTTTATGTAATCTTTACATTTATACAATAGATCAAAAAATAATTGGTGTCTATTTTTTGTCATAACTTTAAAAAATTTAAATTGAAAAAGTATCTGATTTCCTGTTTTTAATGTTATTTATTTTGTTAAATTAAAATAAAAATAATAATACAAAATTATTTAAAAATTTTAAAAACAACTAAGGAAAAATATAATTTTTGGATTCAACACAGTATATTAGAAATCCTCAAGATGGCGCTAATTATAGAGCATTTTATAATTTTAATACAAAAATTACATTTATTCGATGGAGTATTAAAAAATTATTATAAAAATTTATACAAATTGTTTTGTTTGTTTCTGTAATTTAGTATTGTTTTTTATATATAAAAAAGGAAATTTGTTTTATTTTTTCACAATTAAAAAATTAAAAATTATTTAAAAAATGTCTAAATTTCTTTTTCTTACACAAAAGATTAGGTAAGGTTCAGTGGGCAGCTGTCTAATCAATAGGAGACAGCTCACTTCGGTTCAGTTTGGTCCCGTTGTAAAATCCTAAGGAATCATGTGTTACTAATTCACGTGACCATAACAACACTCGAATCGAACCAGCCCGACGAATGTATGAAAGAATATCAGAGAGATCTGATAATATATGCACAAACGGATTGCCAAAATTAGCAGTCCTAATCTCAGTGAGAGTGAGACAATGTCATAAAAGATGCTCCTCCGTTTTTTTCTATTCCTCATCGTGACAACTTCTATAAAAGTCTTTAAAAGGGAGTTCTAGTCTCCTAATATGTATACTAGCAATCCAATGCCCTGTAAGGACGGCTACCAGAATTCGTAAACAATGCTTTGGCAGTCTCATGATGAAGTTAGATCGAGATTCATCATAATGGAAACATATTTGCCATATTTGCCATTTGTTGATCTATTTTTTGCAATCCTCGATATGTTTCGCAGAATTATTGATCTGCAGGACGAAAGCGGTACTCCAACCAGTTAGTCCATATCTTCATATCGAAGAAGGGAGCTATATTTGGCTAGTTCATCCACAATAAGATTATCCGGGGTGTTTGAATGACCCCCTAACCCAGACCAGCTCCAGGTTTGAACGTCTCGTCATCTTGTTTAGAGATGTCCGGCATTCATGTACCCACCTGGATGTCGAAAAGATAGCCGAGAGCGATTTAATCATGGCTTGACTCTCTGTACAGATTTATATCCTCTCCCTATTGTACATTAACCAACTTTCCGCCCTCTTTGTGGCTGAGATTTCTATTTGAAGAATGCTGCAGTGATCTGGAAATTTGAAAGAGATATTTTTCCTATAAACAGGAATATGGACACCCCCAACCTCTTCAGCATATTTAGACCCATCAGTATAAACCTCCACAGAACCAGCTCTTAATTCCGAAGGAGTTGAAACCGATATTGAGAAGTCTCTGATAAGAAGGTATAAACCAATACAACAATCAATATTGCAAGGAATTAATATTAAGGAATCCTAGAATGCTCGCACTACCATTTCATCCACTTATAGTCCTAAGCCTGATCGCCGACATAATGGCGATCTGTTTGGCTACAAGATCCATCGTAGATGGTTTATTACAACAAATAAGGCTTTCGGTGGAGTTTTACGAAGCGCTCCTATTATGAGTAGCGCAGAACTATGCAGAATTCTGTCAAAGATTCCGATGCAGATAGATTTCTCCATATCTTTTCACTATACTATCGCTCCATACATAAGTATGGGCTTTCACATAAGCCTTGGAATTCTTTATGTTAAAATATTTCGTGATGTGAAATCGACATCACTTGAAAAATTAAAACAATATTGGTTCAAATAAAAATTGACAGACTCACATATAGTCTATATTTTACTCTAATCACAAAATTTTGGTAAAATTTTGAGCAGTATGCAAGTATCCTTTTAATTTCAGGATATTTGGGAGGTAGGAATACTTATAAGCAGTCTATTTTTAATGGCTGCCACAAACTTTGGTAAAGTTCAGGTCAGTATTTTGGAAGAAATTTAGTTTTGTAATTTCTGGATATATAGAAGTTAGGCGTGTCCTTGCACCGATTTTCTCAAAACTTATTTTTTATTCATTTTAAGCCTAAGTCAGTATTCAATTTTCTATGACAACTCCTTCTATTTTTATTCCATCGTTGTACAGGAACAAAGCACTGTGACATTAGGGACAAGGCCAACATGTGTCCTTACTTTCTCTCTTCCAAAAAAAAAGCGAGAAAGTAAGGACTCTCCTATATACAAGGCTATTGCAAAAGAGTCTAAAGGTATAAATAGTTTATGCAGCAAAAGAAATGTAAAAGTTAAATGAAGTTATATATGAAACATACAAAATCTTCAAGAATATTCCCAATGACATATTTCCTATCAGTAAATTTTTAGTTCCTTTCCTAAAGCTTTTTCAGCAAGATTTGTACATCGTTGTGAAGAACAAGATAAGAGGTCTCAATTAAGCTATAAATGGTTTATGCAGCAAAATAAATATAAAACATACAAGATCATCAAGAATGTTCCCAATAACTTATTTCCTATATCAATCTATTTTGAGTTCCTTTCCTAAACCTCTATTAGCAAGAGTTACACATCCTTGAAAAGAACAAGCTGAAACCTTTCAATAACGCTATAAACGGTTTATGCAGCGAAAGAAATGTAAAAGCTAAATTCAACTGAATATGAAAGAAATGCGGACTTCATTAAAGACACTTAAGAGAAGACTAAATAATTTTGAGCTCTGCAAGTCTACTAATTAAAAATATTTTTGTTTGTAAATTAGAAAATTATTAAGTGAATTGATATTGGTTTTATATCGCATCTAATAAAAGGGAAATAAGATTTATTACCGATTTTTTCTAAAAAAGAAGCCGAGGCTTTCTTTGAGGAATTTTCATAGAAAGCAAAGTGGAAGGTATTTAAAATTTTCTCGGAAAAGTGTGGGGGCATTTACAAAGGCCTGCAGGGATGAAGCACAGACATATTTTCCTGCTATGATATTTATATTACTATATACCAATACAGAATCAAAAATAAAAAAGCAAACAAACGCAGTTACTTGTAATAGTATTAAAAATACATGAGAACACGCATATGAATGAAGGCACAAAAAAGTACCTTTAACAAACAAAACATCAAAATAAAACAACAAACAAATAAATAATTATTATTAGTACTTGAAGACAACAAAAAATTTAGCTAAAACAGCTACACCTTTTAATATTAAAATAAAATATCTTATGTTATTCTTTTCAGAAAGCGAAGGAAAAAGTGAAAGTTATCTCAAAGGGATTGTTCAAATAAATGACTCTATTGTTGTTCTTATGAAAATAACAAATGTCCTTGTAAATGAGATATACTCACGTTAAATTTTCTTTACCTTTAAGATATACAAGTAAATTAATGTATTAGGGTATATATGTATATTAGAGTGTCCCAGGGAAACGCTCCACAGAGGGATCCCCTTTAATAAAAGTTAGCAGAAAAATTTATCGGGTATATCATCAAAAGCAATTTTGAATGGATTACAAAGTACACTGGTTTGGCAAGAATTGATTTTAAGCTTCGCATAATATCGGGAAAATATATTGTGTAGTGAATCTACGTATATTGTTATACTTTTCATGTATACTTTTTGAACATCAAATGAATCTAAGATATCATTCAGCAGTGAAAAGAAGGAATATTTTGGTAGATTGAATTAAAGACGTCTTTACTATAAAGAAATTTAGCATATAAAAATACTTATTGAATCAAATTCATTTAATATGTATATTTATTTTTCTGGCCTTGTAGTTTAATGTTAACATTGTTTATGACCTCAAAAAATTTAGAGATATAAGCCAAGCAACATATAAAAATAAATTTTTGTATGAAAGAAAAATGTCTACGTTTGTCTTTAATTCGTATAATCTCTTCTCTTCGAAATCCCTCGCCACTGAGGGCTTTAGGAATTCTATTTCTTAAGGCACTAGTTTTTATAAAATTTTTTTAATCTATAGTAGTTGGAAGAGTACTTTTAAATATATCAGTAGTGCGATTCAGTAACTTTTAACGATTCGACAATCGTAAAACTTGTCAATAGCAATTGTTGTTTGCAGTAACGATTGTGTGATTCACTAAGTACTCTTAAACGATTGTATATAACTATTATTTCGTGTGGCAGCTCTCCACAAGGAAATGCCGAAATAATAGTAAGGTTCAAAACCAAATAAAAAAGAAAAACAAATAAATTTGAAACAAATCGAAGTTTGTTTAACAATTTTAAGACCGTAATTGATTAAATTATGTATTTGATATTGATTAAGATGTGTTTCTGTTAATGGTTTTCTTCAAAATGACCACTACTCCTAAAAGAAGATTCGGAAACGTAGAAGCACCATCTATAACGTGGAAGCACAGACTACAACCATAAAACTACGACTGAATCATTGGGTTGACTTTTCGGCTAATTTTTGTCAATATATTAACAACACAAAAATTTTTGTCTTTAAGTTAACGCAAACAAATATCGTTAAAAGTGTTAGAGAATAACTAAATCGACAATTTTGTTGTTTACTAATTTTAACGATTCGATTATCGCACCACAGGTAAGGATTTTGCAGCAAGTACTTGTCGCTAGATTATGTAGTGATATTTAAGTGACTTAAAACCCTGATAGCTATTCTTTCATTGATGCGGCTCCATTTGCCCATCATTACACTGCAGGCCATTAATTTTTTTTTAAGTTATCTGACATAGCGATTCTCATGAATTTTTCTTTTGTAAGCTTATCTAACATTATAGTCCCAATGACACCAAAAAAAAAAAAACAGAGCTTTATTAAAACTTCACCAATTGTTTATAGTTTCTTTGCTACCAGCATTGATATATTGTACGAAGCTTCAATAGATTTTCATCCATCCAAATGATAGACACCTAAAGAACCTAACTTTGTTATAATTATATATGCCGGAAAATAAAAAAAAATATTAGTTCCACACTCCCATACTTCCTGGAATGTTGAAAGCAACAAAGGAACCACCATTTGGAAAATCTTGATCTAAGATATTAAGAAAAATATTAAATCTGGCATTATTTTAAGTCGCCATTACTAAAAAAGTTATAATAATTAGCGAAATCTTATCGTACTGTTTTTTAATAAAATTCAAATAATTTATTCGATTTTGAAAGAGAAGAATTATATCTTGGCCTCGAAACAGTGGCTCAGAATAGTTTTTCATTAGCAAAAACTCTGTAACTTTTGAATCGATAGAGATATTTGAGAAAATTTTTTTTGAATTTTTCTCCAGTTTTAATTTCATTAAAATCGGTTCAGCAGTTATTGAGAAATTTAAGGCTAAAGTTGATCTTTTAATTCTTTTTATAGCATTTAGTATGAATATGCGTTTTTTTTTTTATAAAAAAAAAGTTATAAGCAGATAAAAAAAATATTTTAATAATACCCTGGATAATTTTGTGAATACGGTCCCAACTTATCAATTCTATAACAAGTTCCACTAGCATCGGTTGTTTTTGAAAAAAATGACGATTTATTTTTATTTTTAATGTTTTGCTCTTTTGTGTAAATAACATTAAGGGCAAACATTTTTATTATTTATAATAACTAAAAGTTTTTTAATGTTTATTTTATTTTTACTTAAATAGCAATAAAGGAAAATTATAAATATTATTCTTCCGGTGGGAAAATAGCTTGAAAATCTTCCACATGCAGTTTTATATTATTTCTGTCTTCTAGCAGCCCTTTAACTTCTTTATCCAAGTCACGATATTCTACTTTCCATTGACTTCGAATGCTAGAGAGCGGATCTGACGTTACAAGTAATATATTAAATAGATTCTCATTTGTAGAATTTCATGTTATTTTTCTGGTATTGTGCCCTATATAAAATAAATGGTCCTTATACATTTTTTCCTGGGCTACCTCTAATAGATATCCAGGATAAAGGATTTTGTGAACTGTTGAAAACATACTTCTCCATGGATATTTGTTTGTACATATTTGTGCAGTGTTATTTCAGCTACTCTTTCATAATCTGATGCTCTTTCAGAATCTGAAAAGAACCTTTTTGCTGTATTTCCATCATTCGTTTTGTATGGTCATTGTTTTGGTTGATCATACAAATAATCAAACCATATTTGAGAAATTATTAACTACTTATTAGTGTCATTGTTTCATATTGATCGTGTAAGTTTAAAGTCCAAATTATAACTGATTTTTAGCATGTGTTTCGTGAAAGAATCAAATGGAAAAAGTGTTTTGCATATGGTACAAACATATAGGTACATATAGGTACAAAAGTATATATGGGATTTAAAATGATACTTTCTCCTGTCTTCTGATAGTAAAATTTGCTTAACCCCTTTTGACCCTCAAAAGTTCTATTTCACTAAAATTTTACTAAAATATACATTATATATATATATATATATATACATATACATACATACATAAAAATTTTATAGAGCAGCAAGTATAAACGGTACATCATAAAAATATAATAAAAAAATGCAGTCAATTGTTGATCAAATTTGCAGAATTCAGTTTTTTATAAAATAACATAAAATATATGTTTTTAACAGCATGCCACGCCTTCAATTACCAATATTTTGATCTAGTTTTTTAGTTACTATAGTTTCAATATGTTTACTATTGAATGGCATTAAAATTTTGGAAATAGGTGTTAACAAAAAATTGGACTTTGGCCAATGAAATTAATTTCTTAACCACCGTGCTCTGTTGGCCTCTTAGCGACCACACGCATTTGGTGCTCTGATATTTTCTTAGCTTAAGCAATTAGGCTAAATCTAGCATTTTTATTCTGTTTTTCGCCTCAAAATTTTCTGTTTAGCTTATAGCCTTCTTTAGACTTTTTTCATTTCTAAATTTGTCTTAAAACGGCTGAAATTTTAGTACTTAAATAAAGAAGAGAATAATTTCTTATTTGCTTTTCCTTTTTTTTTTATTAATTCATACAAAAGAAATCGAGATTGTTTATATTTTACTTAAATTAACGCCTTCGGCGCTTCATCTAAAAATCAAATATAAATTAATTAATTTTATTATAATACGTAATTATTTATTTAATGAACGTCGTTAGCCATAGAAAAGATTTAAAAGATATAATTAAAAAATAATCCTATAAAAGCGAAGAGTCATCCAAAGATTTGGAAATGATAAATAAAAAAGTAATTATAATTCAAAAGTAATGAGAAATCATGTCAAAACTTTGCACATAAGGGCAAAGATATACCAAACTTGGCATTAATTAAACCGCAGTATTTTAATACGTCATTAGTATTGTTGAAAATATTATTTTCTCTAAATCTTAAATATGTTTTAATATTATAACCCACCGAAAAAAAATATTGATAAAAAAGCAATGAAAGTATACATATATATTTTATTTATTTATTTATATATATTTTTTTTTTTTTTTTGGTGAATATGGAATTTATGAATTCTATTTTATTCTTCAATAATTAAAAATAGATATAAGTACGTGCCAAAGTGTATACTATCCTGATGTTTAAACAACATATTAGGAAATTATAAATTTGGGAAAATATAATCTTTTCCATGAATACCACTGTGTTGCCACCAGTTCCGATAACCCTAAATCTGTATAGTCTTACAAATAAAAGCTAGTTGTGGTAAATTTGAACCTAATATTAAAATTATTATTTATACACTTTAACTAAATTTCAGGTCACTGTGGGCGAATGTGGACCAATTCCTATATGTACATATATGTATATATATATATATATATATATATATATATATATATATATATATTTCCTGGAAAGGAGGTTTAAGGATTCCTCTTTATATGGAAGGTAGGTGAAATAATGGTCCTGTGATTACTAATTTCAAGAGTCATTTTTCTTGTTTCAAAAAACTATAAATACCAAATTTCATTCAATTTCTTTCAAAGTTGTGAGTTGAAGGTGTAAAAATTCAAAGATACGTCAATCATATCAAAATGACTTTAAATCGAAATTCGCAAAAATTCGACAAATTTTGAAGTAGAATAAACAACTGAACATGCTGATCTTTAGAGTGTATGTAAAAGTTAAGAATAATTCTGAATATTTATGTTACTTTTTTGCTTTTAAAAATTTTAGAACTTAAAAAATAATAACAGTTGTACTATATTGATAAATTGTCACGTGGCGACTGAATTTTTTTTAGAAATATTTTTACACTAATTCTTATTCGAATTTGGCATCATAAATAGCAAAAAACTCTTTAATTATACTATAATGTCATATGATATTTTCTGACTCTGATATATAACATAAGAAAATAAAATTTTATTCATTTAAAAAGTATTTAATTTTTCTTTCATTTTGGACTTGTGTCACGACCACACATAAGCGTTGAAGACAAATGTTATGAACAAACGTTTTGTAGTAAAATAATCACTTTAAAGTTATATAACCATTGTGTCATAAAACGCATTTTTAATTTTTGATTTACTAATAATGGTCTCCATATAGTTGCCCTTATGTGCGTTGGTTAATTTTAATTTTTTATATGAAATATGTATAATCAAAATTTGTATGGAAATTTTTTAGGCATTTTTTTTATTGAATTATCTTAAAAAAATATCAAAAAATAATGAGGAAAAATAAGATTTTAATTTAACAATCTTGGGCCATTTACCCTTTTCTGACCTTTCTTAAAGTTCAATTTAGCCTCTTTTTTTCCCACTTCCCGGTAACACTGTTAAGTACATTTATACATTTTACCTCTTTTTTCCCCACGGAAGAATACACTTGTTTTTCTAAAAATATGATTTGTTTTACTATTTTTTATATATTTTTCAAATTTGAATGCATAATATGATGCTATTATCATGCATTTATATAGCATTTGTGCATATTATTGTGACTCTCAGATAGGGCTACTACATGAAGGCGTTGGTCAGTTAAATACCAATCACCATAAAATTTGTCAGTAGGCTTTCGAATTTCGCTAAAGTTCAAATTATTTTCAGAATTGAGCTTATATGGCAGCTATACTTATTATGGGCCAATCTCCGTGAAATTTGGCACACTTATACACGCCTTTAAAAAACTTAGTTTTGCTGGATTTTATTTAAATCATACGAGTAATTTATTTAAGCCATTTAAGAGCTTAAAATTACATTCCAGAAGGACACTTGTATTGTGGATAGGAAAAATAATGGACCGATCCAAACAAGAATCGGTATCGGTGTAGCAAAGTAAATATACATGACCAATATTATTATGATACCTTAAAAATTTGGACCTATACAAGATTTATATTGACAGTGTCCGCCCAACCAGACGGAAGAACGGACATCGCCATCGCAACTCAGGAAGTAATTTTAAGTTGAATATTACACTTTGAGTTTAACGTTACACCAATTTTACTGCAATCCTCTAGACCTCTCTTTTCAGCGATACTAAGCACTAATACCAAAACTTGCTAGTTTAGTTAATGCCAACCTCAATGTACGGCCTTTTGTGAGTTAAATGTAGGAAGACCCCTCAAATGATATATATTACTGAGTTGAATAAGTTAAAAAATTTTTTAAATTTATCTTCAGTTCCCTACCAGCATTTGAAAATCTCAAGTCTGTTATATATTGGCCAGAAAAAAAAACAGTTTCCAAATTTCAACTTGTTTCGCAATTTTCAGCTTGTAATGGAAAAAGTATTTTAAAAGTTTTTCCCACGGAATTTTGTTCCACTAGAGGACTTTTTAGCGCATTTTAGTGAAGAAATTTTTTGAAAATAATTTATTATAGGCCATACTTGCCATAATGCAATTTTTTGATATTTTATGCATAAAAGGACAGAATTATAAAATTCTTGTTAAATTTGCAAAAAAAAAAATGTCGAAATTTGATGTTGGACATTTTGATTCGACGGTATGAACCAAATTTTTTGCGAAAGATTTATTAAATATTTTTTCACAATAGGCTTAGAATTACAAGGTTTTGGATACACTTTCGAGAAAAAACTCAAAAAAAGAAAAATGTTCTAACTTTCAACCGCTAATAGGGAACTGAAAATCAATTTAAAAACTTTTATATATTTTTGTCATATTCAGCTCATCAATACGCTTCGTTTGAGGGATTTTTCTACAACATTTTTTTCTACGGGACACTCTAATGTACATGTAATATTTGTGTTATATTCTTTTGATGGGTTGTGTTATTTTTAGAGGTTTATAGGTCTATAAAATAAACCACAAATAAACATCTAAATAAATATTTTACAAAAGAAACAAAAATTATAATACTGAAATATTAATAGAATGAAAAGGAGGTAACACATACATACATAAATACATATGTTATGCGTAAATGACTCTAAAGGGAGTCATATTTTTTAAACAGTTACTAATGTTTGTTTTTTATTTATTTACAAACCCAGAAAAAAAAACGATTAAATGCTTTCAAAAAAGGAACTTTTTCACCACTTCAAAACAAGAACTAAAAGCATATTTTGTGCTTTTTTTGAAGTTAATTCCAAAAAATTTAAAAAAAAAGTATTTTTAATGTAAAAAAGGGTTAATAATTTCTAATAAAATTAAAATTTTACAAATGTTAAAATGTTTAAAAATTTTTTTTCGATAAGTTGTGAACCATAGGAGATATCTAAATATTGCATATGATCAGAGCTGAAGTACCTAACGATATTTACGGTTAAATTTCTTTAGATTATGACCTGGAGAATTTAAAATTTAGACTATAAGTATATTTTTGAGAAATGATGTTAATATTTAGACGTAAGTAATATTTAAATGAGCTGAGATATTCTAATGAAATTTCGGTACAGTACAAATAAACTTGTTCTAAAATCGAGGAATTCAAAAATAACACCTTTTACGTAACAAAATACTCCAAATCTCAGTCCGAAGAAAAATGGACTTTTTTCATTAAAATGATTACACAGCCGTTGTAAGTAACGTGGTTCAGAGTATATTTTTCACGTGTTTTACCAACTTATGGCGGTATATAGCCAATATATTTTTTTTAATCTCGGCTTTGACAAAAAAATTAAAAAAAAAAACTTTTTCAAAATTGACAAAGTTTGTGTAGAGCTTTTGGGAAAGTCGTTACCCAAAGCTCCACTGATTTTATTTTATACATGTAGGAAATGAGGGGAAAGGTAGGAGGAGATCACGTAGATTGACAAGTTAGGGATTGACTTTTAGTAGGTTGGGTTTAGGACGAAAGGAACATGACGGAATAGGGACAGTGATATAAAAGACCGACGTTACGGACAAAAGAGGAGAGTGTTTTGAGTTATTGTGGCGAACGTTTAACAACTAATAAAATTATTTTCTTATCTTGCTAATGTTATTTTTAAGTATTAAAAATGTGTAAATATTGTAAAATAGATAATTAGTGTATGAATAAATATTATAATGAATTTAGAGTGAACTGTGTTTTAAATTGGAGAGAAAAGCAGAAGTATCTAAAGTGTTCAACAAAACGTTATTCAAATTCTACATACACATTTATATTAAAATTTCTTTTGAAATCATTACAAAAACTCTAGTTAGGAAAAAAATAAATATATATTTCAGAATTTGAAGAACAATACCAGTTTTTTAGTAAAATGACCCCAAAAATTTTTTAAGAAATCTAGTGGATATATTCAAAAGATTTTAGGGCCCAAATTAAGGTGCCCAAAGTTAAAAAAAATAAAATCAAAAAAATTTAGGTCAAGTAATTAGGGTAAAATTTATTTCGGCTAACTATATTTTTTACATTCAAGTCATAAATGAGTTTTTAACGAATTTAAAAAAAAATAAATTTACATACCTGAGGTGACCAACTTTGGACATCTACCATCTACCCGTGACTGACTTGGGACCTGACCTCAAAGAAATCGGGGCGAAAGCACTTCAGCCAATACCATAAGAAATTTTATTTAGAAATCTCGAATACCCTTCAAGTTACAGAATTATTTAAAAAAAAGATATATATATATATATATATATATATATTTATATATATATATATTGCTTCGTCGATTTAGATTTACCCAACAAGTGCCCATGTTGTTAAAAAATAATTAATTTTCGAGCACAGTTTAATAATAAGTTTACTTAAAGAACACTTAAGCTAGCTAAGCTTTAGCATCTGCGATTAGAATAATTCCCATAATTTGTTAAACAAATTAAGCCCCGTATTCACAAATCACTTTTAAATTTAAAATACATTTAAAAGACAAAATGTGTATGAAAAAATTGTCTTAAAAAGCATTTAAAATTTAAAAGTTGTTTGTGAATAGGGAGGTAAAAATTTATTATGTCTTCATTTTTGGATTTTATTTCCCTTAATAAATTGCTTTAATAATTATAAATCTTTTTTTAAACTCCTGTACGTTTGCAAACATAAAAACAAAAATAACTTGAAATCCTAAACAGAACAACATGTTGTTGTCTTAACAATATTTAAGTACTTGAAAAGCAATTAAGTTAAAATACCAAAGAATACTTAAAACCAAAGAAAAAATAAATACAAAACAACAAGAAACATTGCTATGGCTAAATATTAATGAAATTTTTATTACAATTCAATTTGCTAAAGAGTACATAATCTTTAAAACAATAAGGAGAAAAAATGTAAAGAAACAAGATTAAAAAAAACAAAGTTAAACAAAACATAAAACAGGAATAAACCTAAATAAAAGGTAGTTTTTAGAGAAAAACAAAAAAAAAAAAAAATAAATAAAATAAAATCAAACATTTAAAGAAGAAATTTAAAGGTAAAAGAAGAATTGGAAATGGGCTACTTTTAAATGGAAATTTTATGTTAAGAAAGACGTATACTTAATATTTAGTTAAGAAGTAAATAAATAAATATTACGTATACGCTACCTATAGACTCTAAACAGAAAATAAGGAAAATGAGAAATATGACAGAAAATGAAGCTTTCAGCTGACTTAATAAAGCATTAGTAGCTTAATACTTTCATATTTTTTTTTATAATCAAGGCGTATAATTGATATTTAATTATTTAATATTACGTATACGCAGATGATCATGAATAGGGAATAAAATGTTTATATACCTATAACTTTTGAACTACTAGTCCCATGAAAAAATTTTATTGTGAAAAATTATAGAGCAGGACCTAAGCTTTCATCTCGTAATAATCTAGCTGTAATACAAAACGTGCTATGTAGTCTTAAATCTAACCATGCTTTGTATTGAAATATACGATTTTTATGTTATGTTTTAACAAAAGCTGTAAAACCTTTCTTAATGTTTTCTTTACTTTGATTAACTATATTTTCTCTACATGTTTTAATACCGCCTTTTTGAATAACAACAATACAAGAACTTTTTTTAAACCCTTTTGAAGAAAATTCAAATAAATAATTTTTACCAAAATCTCTTTAAATATAATGAATCAGAATTCAGGGTATTATTTCCTATATATTTTGCGAAAATCTTATGGAAAGAAAAATTAGTATTTTATTACTGTTTACTAAACTAAACAGAAAACCATAGCAAAAGCATGAAACACTATAAATATTAGAGTGTCCAGTAAAAAAAAAAAAAAAAAAAAAAAAAAAAACAAAAAAACAAAAACAGGGAGACCTCTCAAACGATGCATATTGAGGAGCTGAATAAAGAGAAACGTTTAAAGTTTTTTAAAAAATAATCATCACACACTGGTTTCAAAACACTTTATTTTGGAAATAATTCAGTAACTTCTGAACCGTTGGAAATATCCCCCTAAATTTTCACCTAGCCAGAAACGAGGTGTTTTCGAGTTAATATGAAGGAACATAGATTCATAGCGCATGGGGGGAGGGGAGAGCGTAGACATCAGAAGTTGCTGATCTCGCGCATAATTTAAAAAATAGCGCTAGAAATTCATTTCTGATTTGACAAAAAAAAAAAAACAAAAAACACGCTTATATGAGTAGGTTATCACTTTTAGTTTAATATACATTTAGGTCGAAATAAGTTTTCCACTCATTTTTGTCTCGTTTTTTAGGTTTTTTTTTAACTTAGTGGGCCTTAAATTTTCTTTAAAATGTTCATCGGATTCCCTGCAAAATTCTAAACAATATTGTTGTAAGAATCGTGTAAACATATGGATTAGATAAAAGTTATATTAAAATATTAATCTGAATATACTTTAACTTTAAGGCTTTCATTTTTTGCAAAAAAGGTTTGCAATATTTTTTTACTCATAAAATTTGTTTTTTTTGTTCTGGGCTATACCATTATTTTGCGGTCAAATTTCTTCAGACCATGACCTGAAAACTTAAACTTTAAGTATACATTTTAGAAATAATATTAATATTTGGACCTAAATAAAATTTAAACTAGTAGAGATATTGAAATGAAATTTCGACACAATATAGCCAGTTTTGCTCTAAAAGCTGAGAATTAAAACAACACCCACTGTTTTGTACCAAAATACACAAAATCCCAATACAGATAAAACTTGCCTTAAAAATAAGCTTTTTCCATTCAAAAAGCCACACTATCATTGTGTTTACCCAATATATCGACGTATTTAAATAATATAATTTTTGTTTGCTCCCAGCTTCAAAATTTGAAAAATTTACAAACAAATTTAAAAAAGTTTTGGAAAATTGACAAAGTTTGGATAGAGCATGTGGGAAGACCGTTACGCGCCTTCAGGTTTACTTTATATGCATCTACATTAAGACTGCTTTTGAAAACATTAAACGAAATCTCATGAGCTGGTAGAAAAACCAAATTTTATAAATAAAAAAATATTGCCACCTTTTTTGAAAAAGAAAACAAAAAATATAAAATTCTTTTAGAATTCCAAATTCAAATTAATAAACAATTTTATCTTATTTGTATATTTATACGATTCTTACAGCAATGTTATTTAGAATTCTTTAAGGAATTCGTTAAATTTTATACAGAAAATTTTGCGGCCAATATTGAGCCCACCAAACTAGGAAAGGAAACTGAAAAAATAAGGCTAGAAATGAGTGAACAATTTATTTCGACCTGAATATCTCTTAAATTAAAAGAGATAAGCCATACATATAAGCACATTTTTATAGAGATTAACAAGGACTATATTTATGTAGATTTTTATTTGTCAAATCATAAATGAATTCTTGGAGATTTTTAAAATAATTTCATATCCGAGATGACCTAGTTTGAAGGTCTACCTACTCTCCCAATGATCAGCTAGGAAGCTGTGGTCATTCAAACGAACTCGAAAACATCATCATCATATTTCACCAGATGAAATTTTATTGAGATATTTCTAATGGTTCTCAAGTTACGAATTATTTGCAAAAAAAAGTACGTTTTGGAGCCACTGTGTATCAGCAATTAAAAGTCATATATCAAGTTAATTTTCTTTAGAAAAAGTTTCCATTTTTCTTTTGTAATGGGTTTCGAAACTTCATTATTTTGAGGTAAGATATACGCATGTTTTATAATTTTTACTATACATGAAAAAAAATTTTTATTTTGTCATGTAAGTTTCCAGTACATTATTATTTTCCCAAAAATGAAAATTAGGTAAACAGAAAAGCCTAGCGTGCGTATAAATGATTGCCTTCGAAAACATTACTTTTTATCATTAAAAAACGGAAAATATTATAATTTTTCTGGCTTGATTATGCTTGTTCATTCTTGTAATTAAAGCAAAGAAAAAAAAACGAGAAGCAATAGTAGGTGGCATCAACCAATGTCTGTTGATATGAACGAAAGAAGACCAATCTACCAAAGTCTATCCATTTTGAAGGTAATGGGCCTTAGCAGAAATACATTAAAAGAACATTAAAAGGCTCAGCAAAAAACAGAGTTTACAAATGTGGACTCAGTCCAATAAAAAATAAACGATAACACAATAAAAACTACATTGAAGGTATTAAAGGAAATATTAAATGTTTTTTTAAAACTAATTAAAAATTACTGTTTCTTTTGAGCTAGAGATTGAATATTACATAAAAATGATTACCAATTTTGTAAATATTTTTATATAATATTTCTAAATTTAATTGCTTTACATTAGATTCATTTAAAATTTTAAAATTAGCACTCTTAAAATTGCAGCACAAGATTTTTATATAACTCGATAAAATTTACTTTCAATTTTTATCTCTATACTAGCTTCCATATACAATTTATCCACATATGATTTTCCAAAAACAACATTCAATGGTTCTTAAGTCAAAGCTTATTTCAAATTCACTTGAAACCTCCCTGGAAAGGAAACTGTGTATCAAGTTTCATAATGATATCTTGAAAATTGTGCTTACGTTAATAAAGGTAGGCTAGACGGACTGTCGGACACCGCTGAATCGGTTAAGTAAACAATTTAGTGCCCAATTACACAAATTTTGAATCTTACATTAAACCAACTTATAATTAAGAAAAATCCTTGTAAATTTCAACTTCTTCTTCAAATATGACATATAACACCCATTTTCAGCGGTATTAACTTAACTTACAGTTTAGCTAATGCCGCTAAACATAATTTTTTGTACCAATGCATATTTATGGAACTTCTATAAGCAACTGCATGCTTTAATTTTTTCGATCGCATTTTGTAATTAGAAAAAAATATCTTTTTTTTTTTTTTTGGTAAAAATATTAATATTTTTTATGGTAAAAATTTAACATTTCAGTTAATAATTTTGTTTCCTTAATAAGTAAAATATTTACAAATAGTTATGAACTAATTATGGTAAATTTTTGAATATTAAATAAATCCATAGAATGGACAAGAGGACAACTCGCAGACAAAAAGTCGCTAAAGGAAAAACTCTACAAATTTAATGTGTTTAAATTTAGGATTTTTTTTTCAGACCTACTTGGAGGATAAACTTATATTTTGTTTATAAAATATCATTACAACATCTACTTAGGGGACACTCTAATGATAGTTTTTATTATTGTTTTAGAACCTGAAAATATGCAACGTTTTTTTCCATTGAAGTTTTTTCTAAGACGAAATTAAATCTGTAGCATTGCATTTAGCATGAGAACGTAAAAAGCTTTAAAATGGTATTTTATGGTTATTTTTTATTAATTCAGGAATAATAATATAAAGCAATAGGAATCAAGAAAGAGTAAAGAAAAGCGAAACCAACTGGCAGATAAAAGGAGCAAATAAAGACTCTGTCGAAAGTTAAGAAAAATCTAAAGAACTAAAAAAGTCACCAGAATGGAAAAAATCGTCAAAACTAAAAAAATAAAAAACCCCGACATGAAAAAATCACCAAAATAGAGGAGAGTTATTACAGATTTTCCGAATATCTGCTTTAACCCTTTCAGTCCTTATGGAATAGTATGTAAAAGTTGCCAAAATAAAGCAATCGGAAAAATCGCTTAAATGAAAAAAATGCCAAGAGGAAACCACACGCCAAAATAAAAAATAAAATAGCAAAAGTCAAAACGGAAAAGATCTAACAAACACATCGAAAAAATGGAAAAAAATTTAAATTAAAAAAAAACAGCTAATATGAGAAAATCGCCAGAATGTTAGGAAATTATCATTGTTACTCTAAAAAGTCGAAAAATTGAGAAATGGACCAAAATGTAATAAAAAAACTCGCCAAAATGAAAACAATATCTAAACGAAAAAAGAAAACAAAACAAAAAACTCTCCAAAAGGAAAAAAAAATAAAAAAAGTAAAAGAATCTAGGAAAAAAGTCGTCAAAAGCGAGAAGCGTTATCACAGTTTTCTGAATTTTATTTTATTTTATTTACTCTGCTCTGTAAAAGCAGCCAAAATAAAACAATTGAAAATTCGCTTAAATGAAAAAAAACGCAAAAAGGAAAAATACTCTTTAAAATGAAAAAATAAAAAAAAAAAAATAAAAAAGCAAAAGACTGAAAAAAATTCTCCAAAATGAAAACAATTAGCCAACATAAAAAATCGCCAAAACGGAAAAGAATTAATGCAGTTGCTCTGAATTCTATTTGCCATCTCTTCCTTAACTATTGGTTCTTCTATAAAGTAAAAAAAGATATATTTTTAGATATCGTAGTCACATTTTTTTGAGTTTAATATTATCTAATGATTAACGGTCCTTAGTTTTGGTTAATCTGTTTGGTGGGATTTTATATAATTGATGTAAAGTTCTAATAAAGGCAACGTAATTAAATTTTAATTAAAAAAAAGTGATTTCATTTGTGTTGTGACAGAAATTTAAAAATTTGGTTTTTACAACAAGAATCAGAATTCGATTATAAAGAAAATGTTAATTCTTAGTAATTACAGTATCAGCTTGAGATTTTCGCTGATTTGAGATAATTGTTCTATTCATTGACCTTATAATTGAAGGAGTTATGGGAAACTAGTAAAGGTAACACTCATAAGTTTTTACGCTTTTAGGAGATAATTGTTCTATTCGGTGACCTTATAATTGAAGGAGTTATGGGAAACTAATATAGGTAACACTCATAAGTTTTTACGCTTTTAGGAGATAGAAAAAGGAATTGCATTGTTTAAACTCGAAACTTTTAACTCATTCGCCATTTAAGCCTTCTTTTTTTTATATAAATTTGGTTTTTTTAAAATTTATTATTATTTCTGAATTGACAGATTTAATTTGCAATTTGCATAATGACCATTAATTTTGAATTTTCAATTCAATCGCATTTAGAAAATAAAATCATATGTAAAATTATAATTACCCTCTGCTATAAAATTACATCTTTTATTTATAATGTAATGTCAAGAAAAATTTAAAAACGGCTTTAAAGATACAAATCCACAAAAATATTTTGTTAGAGAAAAATGTTCATATATTTAAATTTTTTATTAAAATAACACAGACGAAAGTCTGTATATAAATATAAAAATTTACTCTCTTGAGCATAACTTCTTAAGCATTAAAACTTTTTTATATTTTTTTCAAATGAATCAAAATTCAAGAAGACTGAAGAAAAAATTGTTTAAATTTCTTCGGAAAATTTTAAGTTTTTAATGATTTTTAGCTACATTTTGAGAACAGAAGAGAAGCGCTTTTTATCAGAATACAAGCAAAATTATTAAAATTTCTAAACATTATTTTTTAACAGATTTTACTTAGAATTTTTCTATTTTAAGGCATTCTTTGCTAATATTTTCATGTGCAACTATTTTCATTTATCTTATTTGCAATCAGATTTAATAAAACTAAATCAAATAATTTTAATTATAACAATTTAATAATATCTATGAACAAAATTTTATTTTTTATGAAAAAAGTTTGGGGAAAACAGTCATGTTCGATTCACAATTTCTATGAAAAAAAAATTTCAAATATGTACATTTTTTTCTCTGTGAAATTAAAAAGTAATTTAAATAATATAAAATATTTTTCAATTTTTTTATTGTGAACTCTCTTTTTATTTATTTTACTTAGAATTAAGGCCATATCTTTTATAATTATTTTGTACAGAATTTTTTTTTTAATGTTTTCTTAATATTCTTAACTTTGATTGTAAGTTTAAGAAATTTTATTCCATAATAAATTTGGCTAAGTCAGCAAACTAATTTTTTATTATTTTTCAAAAGACATGGGTCCCATTTAGCATCATTAAAAAACCTCTAAACCTTTAACTAACTACCTATAGTTAGTTAAACTTAGTGTGTTCTTTGTTAAAAAAAAAAGAAAACATATTGTATTTTTGGTTGAAACATTTTCTTTCATACTTTCTACAAAGAGCTATAAACTCATATGTAATTGGATGTTTGCTTAAACTGAGAGAGAGGGAACAAAGTATTGTACACTTACTTATATACATACATATATAAATGTATTGCTTTTCCTTTAAATGAAGTAATTAATTTAGTAAAGCACACACCTAAATAAATACAAGACGTTTGTTTTCATTTACTTGCAGTTATAAATGCACTTATATATTTAAACGCAAATAGACATTCAAACATACATAAACAAGCAAATGTATATACGAACTAACATATATCTTATTGTCTCTATAGGTAAAGGAAGTCTTACATTTCATTTTGGTATTCTAAGGATAAGTAAAATATACATACAAATAAGTTTTTGTATATATAAACATATGCGAAGGTAAATATATGTATGAGCGTATGTATATTTAACTGTATGTATATATGTATATATTAATTTAGTATATATGCACATGCATATAAATTTATATAGTACTGGAACAGAAGGTGTTATTTTGGAAAAATTTTATATGAAAAACAAAACATTTTTTGGTATGTTTAGATTTTTTGTAATGTTTTGAAAACTTTAAATTATGAATTATGTTAGAAAATTTGACCTTTTTTCAACACGATGTTTTTTTTATTCTTAAATATGTATAGGCACAAGATTTATTAAGGCTAACTAGAAAATGCATTCCATCCTGATGTGTGTCCAAAAAAATTTTAAAATGTATTCTTCTACAATTATTCATTGAACTTGATCCTGAATAAATTTACAAAATTCAAAAAATAAGAGTTATTTTATATTTTTTTTACTAGATTAGTACATAATACAATTTTTTTTAATTTTTATTAATGGTATTAAAAAAGCCCTGAAGCAAGAAGAAAGCGCAAAAATAAGAATATTACCAAAATGAAAAAAGATATATGCCAAAATAAAAAATATGAAATAAACTCTGCAAAAAAAGCGAAAAATGATAAAATGGTAAAGAAATCGAAAAAAACGCATAAATGAAAATAATCCTCAAAACCAAAAAACCCAACGTTCTTTTTGGTGGGTAGGCCAAAACCAAAAATATTGATCGAAAAAATTTTAGAAATGTAATGTAAAAGTTACTTTCTAATTTTTATTGATGGTATTATTGATGGTATAATTAAAATCGCCAAAATGACAAAAAATCATCAAATAAAAAAATTTCAAAATTAAAAAAAAATTTGCCACAATGGGAAAAAATTTCAAAATATAAAAAAGAAAAAAAAATTCACAAAAAATAAAAACGCCAACACATGAAGGATTGACGAAAAAAGTTAAAATAAAAAAAATATTAACAAAATAAGAAACAATCATAGTGGAATTTGCAAAAATAATTATTATGGTACAAGCACAATGTCAAATTTTATAAAGATCGGTTTAAGCTTATTATACTTCTCCCTAATTTAAATACATATATATTTATACTTTATTTATTGTATACTTTTTTGGGCAAAATTTAGAAAAGTTTAAATAAATTATTCCACATAAAATCAGATAAGTTCTACACCTTTTATCTAATTTGTAAGAATAAAATTTTACTATAATTACAGCAAAGATATCTTTAAGATGAACATATTATTGTAAAGAGTTTTATAGAAAAATTTCTAACTAATTGTGGTTAACTTTAAAAGTTATAAAACAGTTTTTAAATGTTGTTTAAATATTTGCTTTTCATGTTTGACCAAAACACATGTAAGTGTATAGATTTATATAATTGAAAAGTCTGGTTATACCAATTTCACAAAATTTTAAAGGAGAGCAAATCAATAAAAGAATAAGAGAATTAGGAATTCAATCCAAAAATAGTTTTTTTAGTATTACCCAAAATTTTTAGTTTATATTGGAAATTATTAAAACTGATATCTGATGCCCTCAAGGAAGCCTATAATGTATACTATGCTATTTCTGGAGTAATATTTTACGAAAGTATAGAATTTCATAATTTATTTAAATTTTATTTTTTTACACTCTTTATTAACATCACTTTTGTTCTCACTTACGAATACACATAAAAACTTACACCTACGCATTAGATTTGCACACCAATATATAGTTATGTCTAACATTTTTTCTTCAGTAAACATTAATATATAAAGACAATAGATTTTACTTGAGAGTATTATAAAGCTTTAGGTGTCTTACAATTTTCCTGTTTCCGTTTTAAGCAAACACGTTTTATAGGTGTATATGTATATTGCACATATCTAAACACAAGATTCAATACAAACGTATTTATTGTATTTTACTATTGTTTGCTGAAAATTGTTACACACACACATAAGTTTACATAGAGATTCTTCGACGAATAAATTCACTTATGTTTTGCTTTTCTATAAAGAAGATGCATGTTAATGTTTATATTTGTTTGCTAGTATATGTGCATATACACATGTGTATGTGTTTTGAGATAGCAGAGCTATGCATGTGTTTATTTAGTATTCTTCGTAATTATTATTATTTTTTTTTTTTTCTTATGTAATCTTCTTTGCTTTCATTTTGTTTTCTTAAGTTATAAAATTGCATGTGTGTGTGTTTTTTTTTTTTTTTTTCTTATGTGTTTGTAAGATTTAATGTTTGTGCTTAATTTTGGGCAATAAATTGTAATACGTTTTCAATAAAAACATTTAGTTTTTTTTCGTTCATTAAATACCAGGATTTAAGAGAAAAAAAGAACAAAAAAAAAATATGGGAAATCTTCTGAAAAAGAAGAATTGAAATTAAATTTAGATGAGAAGAATTAATATTAATATTTAAGATTATTTTAAAAACTATTAAATAACACAGAGCAACAAAAAAATGCCTCAACAATTCCAATACAAAATGAAAGTGTAGCAGTATTTAGAAAAAAAACCCCAAAGGGTTTTTTAAAGTTTGTTCAAATTTCGGTTTTTTGGCCTCTTAAAGTTCGAATTTTTCTAAAACCTCTTGATTTGAAATTAATTATGTGTTTTTGTTATTTGATAGAGCACCACCATTATTATAATAAATTTACTGGATTCCACACCCTTTTTACGCCCACTTTTGTCATAATTTTGTTCACTTTATTTGACTTAATCTCATGTTTAAACCCCCAGAGGGATTTTTTAAAGTTTGTTTGAATTTCGGTTTTATGGTCCGTTAAAGTTCGAATTTTTCGAAGAGATTTTTTCAATATAGTTGAAAATAAAAAAAAATTAAATTATTGATTTGAAACGTATCTCTATCTTTGTTATAGAGTACCACCATTATTATAATAATTTTTTTAGTGGATGTCACACCCTTTTTACGCCCATTTTTATAATAATTTTGTTCACTTTATTTGACCTTATCTTATGTCTAAACTATATATCATATATGCATATCTTGGAGATAGTACTGATTGGATGCCACGCCCACTTTTTTTAAAAAAGGATTACTTTGCTTCTTATTAAACAAATTTCAAAATTATTAAAATTTTTAATGACAGTGGTTAAAAATATCACTGTATCATAAAAGTGGCCGAAAAATAGGCGTGGTACCCACAGAGACTTACTTCATACTATACAGTTTCAATGTTCCTTGGATTTATCAAATTTGATGTGAATTGACCTGATAGGATAAAGATAGTATCAGAATTGATTTTTGCTGAAAGTGGGTTAAAAACTAGGCGCGTCATCAAACTTATTTTTCAGTTCATAGCTTTCTCGAAAAATTTACTTGATACGTGTGCTAAATTCAATTTGAATTAAAAAAAAACAATTGTTTACAAAAAGTGGGAGCGACATTTTTATAAACATTATATCTTATTATTCCCTTAAATCGGTTTGTAGAGACTTCCACATTCTACTTGTGAATAGTTAAGACCAAAAATATATTTTGTATATTAAATAAAAATAAAATTCTTATAAAGATAAAGTTAAAATACATTATATTTATTTAATATCTATAATTGGTGACCTCAAATAAAAGAACACTTATTACACATTTCATGCCAGTAACTGCAAATAATCAAAAATGAAAAAATATCCCAAGATAAAGAATTAATCAAATTAACAGGTGAAATCTAATTATTCATAATTTTTGACACAAAATGTCAAATTTTGACATTCTGAAACTAAGTGAAAATTTCGGAATTTTATTATATGTGCAGACAATTTTAAATCTTTGCAGGTATCTTTATATATAATAAAGTGTCTTAATCCTAGTGTGTTGTACTCCTGAAATCAAGAAAATAAACTGTCAACTACAATAAAAATCTTACGTGGTAATTGGTACATTAAAGTTTAACAGAATTTCAAGTTCGTCGCTGAGACCCGCATAATGCTGCTCAAATATCTAAACGTTTCAAGTACTGTGCAAAAAACTTTCAATATATGTGAATTAACAAAAATTAAATATGATATCTTGGGAATATTTCAATGGCATTGAACCTTTAAAAGAAAAGGCAAATGCTGTTTGAAATTTTCAGCAAACAAAAGCACCACAAACCTAATTTTAAAAAGTGTCGGAAACGGTATATTCTTGGTAATTAAAACTTTTATAAATCTTAGTTAATAATCAAAATATTAAAGAAAATATATTTTCAATTATGTAACATTATTATGGAGGGCGTAATGTGGAGATTTCCACTTTCTACTTATGACAAAACTCTAGTTTAAAAAATAATTGTATTTTTCTTATCAAACTTATATTTAAATTTTGAATCAAAAATTCTCTGAATTGTTAAGACCTAAAATATATTTGGTATATTATGTAAAAATAAAATTCTTATAAATATAAAGTCAAAATAAATTATATATATAATACCTATAGGTTGAATATTATGACTTCTCATATAATGCAAACATTCTTATTATGAAAAAATATATCTTGCTTTACATTGCATAAAATAATAGCTGCCCACAAATATACTAAAAATTACTGACTTAAATATTTTCAATTTTCGCACATAATGAAAAAAGTTTTCCAAAATATTCGAAGTTTAAGGGTCCTTAAAATTGAAATTCGAACTAACTTTGAAAAACAATTTGGAGATTTTACTAATCTAATGGTATAATTTCATTTCGTATTGAAATTATTGAGGAAATAATCAATGATAAGAAATTTTTCACATAGAGTAATTTAAGCGGAATTTGAGTTTGACTTTTTATTAACAAGGAATTTTAGATATGAATAATTTTCAAAAATAACCTTAAATTAAAATTCGAAACTTCTCCTCTTGCCTCCTAGCTAAATATATACATTTCCAGTTTTTCTCTATTGTTAAGAGCATCGATTAAATTTTTATGTTTTTGTTATTTTATATACTTTCCATTAATAGAAAAACCTTTAAAGCAATTAAAAATAATTAATTTCAAAAATAAAACAGAAAATATTCAACAAAATAAAATCATCATTATCATCACTATTTAAGGAATTCAAGCATTATAATCTTATTTTTGCATTTAAATTACCTGTGTAGTTGTTTTTTGTTAATTACAAATACACACACTTACCTTTGTGCATATCCTCCAACATCATCAGTTTATGTATTATTGTTTAAAAGCATACTTTTAGGCTTAAAATCAGTAAAAACCCATTATTATAACATTTAATTGTAAAACAATTACAACAAACGAGTTTTTTATTGTCTCTATTGTATCTCGACTCAAGCTCTTCCACCACTTTTTGTTCCTTTGCTTTATAGTGTTATATTAGACAAAAAAGTTGTAGCAAAGCATTAAAGACTTACCTGGAAAGAAAAGAAATATAGAGGAATGAGTATATAAGTAAATATAAACGAGCTTTTGTTTTAAATATAAATATGTATATATATCAATTTGTGTATAGTAGAAAACTCGAGGATTTATAAATAAATTAAATACTTGTACATATAAAAAATGTTGATTCTTAGGAAGTCTAAGCAAAAGAAAATAACTAATGGTTATGTCTTTTTTATGTGAGAAAGAAATATATAAAATTTAAATAAACAGTTATATATACAGGCTATATAATTAATGGTAACGGTTAAGAGAATATAATGTAAATAATTTTTAGATAGCTTAGAATAAATTAATAAATATTTTGATTTTATATTATATAATTTTTAAAGCATACATTAAGGGGCCATTTCTTAAAGTAAATGTGTACAGTGTATGGGCCCTTTACAAAGAACTATGCTTTTAGCAATTTAAAGAATTTAGTTGTGTTCAGAAATTTCCTTATTCAGTTAAAATTAATTTTCTTTGTATATTCATATATAAATTACTTCCACGTTCTTCTGGGAAATAAAATATTTTAGCAGCTCATTTCATATTTTTCTTTTTTATTAAATAATTAGATTTTTGCTGGAAATCTGGAAAATTGCTGCCGTAGTATACAACACTCGTTGGATTAAATATATCAAATGGAAGGAATTTTCTCTTTTTGTAAGAATTAAAAAAAAAAAAATAATAATAATAAAGCGAATACACAAAAAATATATATTTAAAATTTTATTTTTGAAAAAAAAGTTTTTTACACAGAAAAAAAATTCATATATTTGAAAATTTTTTTCATAAATATTATGAATCGAACGACTTTTTTTCCTAAACTTTTTTCATAAAAAATAAAATTTTGTTCATAGATATTATTAAATTGTTCATAATGAAAATTTTAGTAATTTTGCAAAAATTTTGTTAAATCTTTGGTTTAGTTTTATTAGATTTGATTGCAAATGGTAAATAAAAAATAATGAAAATAATGACAAAAAACGCCTTAAAATGGCACAATTCCAAGTAAAATCTGTAAACAAATAATGTTTAGAAATTTGCATAATTTTGCTAGCATTCTGCAGCACATCATCTTGGTAAAAGGCGCCTCTATTCTGTTCCTGTAATGTAACTAAAAGCCATTAAAAACCTAAAATTTTCCGAAGAAAATTTCAAACATTTTTTTTTACAAATTGAAAATATAAATGAAAATTTCAACAATTTACTTCTAGTCTTCTTGACTTTTGATTCATTTCAAAAAATGTAAGAAAGTGTTAATATTTAACTTTATTCTTAAATATTATGAATTAAAATCAATGAAAGTAAATTCTTATATTTATGCAAAAACTTTTTTTCTGTCACTTTAGTCATTAATTCGAACTATCAACAAGAATTTGGGATTTTGACAAAAAACAAAATGTAAAGTATTAAATTTTTTTAAAAGACTAAATTTTCAAACAAAAGTCGAATTTTCTACGAGAAAAATTTAACACAAAATATTAGTAATAACAATTTTGTTAAAAAAAAACTAATATTAATAATAATAGTAATAATAAAAACAATAATAATAATAATAATAATAATAATAATAATAATATTCATAATAATAATATTAATAATAATAAAATTTATTAAGAAAGCTACACATTAATTAAACAATTTATCATAGATAAATATTATTCCAATTACTTTTTTAATTGCATCAATTATTCAAGTGCTTAAAATTCAAATTTTCTAATATTTTTTCCTAAAAATAAGACAGTATGTCAATTAATTAATTCTCTTTTTATTAATAAATAAAGTAATCAAATATAAATAAAAAATAAGTGATGATTTGAATAATTGCATATATATTTTTTAATAGGTTGAATTTTAATTAATAAAATAATTGAAAAAGTTATTTTAATCTGCATAAGAAGCTTAAAAAAATTTAAAATTTTTTCCAAAAAATTGGAATGTTTCGATTTTTTTCATATTACTGCCAAAGAAAAAAGACAAAAATTTATTATCGCAAGAAAGGCCTTTGATACGCACATTTAATGACATAACAAAAAAAATACGGACCAGGTCAAAAAAGTCCGAAATTTTGCAAATTTTCACAGAAAATTATGATATATGAATTTCACACAATAATACAATATGATCTTGCGGCAGTTATATCAAAAAGATTTTTCCATTTTTTTAAAATTCGACCTTGTTTTAATTTTATTTGATTTTTTTCAAAACAGATTTTTCTGCTTAAGCAGAAAAAATTATAGGATAAAATTCGCTAATTAATTTATTTCTTAGTTTCAAATATATATTTAATAAAATATATTTATTAATGTAATTGCTCTTTGTAAATTTATACTTTGGCTTAAAAGTAATTTGAAAATAAAAAAAAATTGACAACACTGAAAAATTAAAGAGAAAAATAAAAATATTTGAAAAAAAAAAAATATATGTACATATATTGCATTCGCGTATATTAAATGTAACAAATTTCCGATTTTTTAGGACTTTTTGGTATGTTTCCATCCAAAAAGATGTTTTATAACACAATGAACTTGTAAGTCTTTGCTTCGGATATTTAGTAGCATACGTATCTATCGGTTGTTCTTATATTATTGCAGATATAAGAACAATCTAGAATGACAGAAATGACTGGCAAGGTCTATTATTTTAACTGTGGTGCGTCATATAAACTATAATAGCAGGACTTTCCACCAAAAAGATTTGAAAAATATAAAATTAGTTATAGAGAGAAAAATTTATAAAATCTAAAATTGGCCACAGATTCCCACAAAAATGGTTTAAACGACAAAAGGACGTTAAACTTTGATCACTGTGATTAACTGTGGTACATCAGATAAACTTTTAAAGCAGGACTTGGAGAAAACTATTCCGTGTGAGTAAGCGTTTTTGGCATTTTTATGATTTCCCACGAAATGTCATTAAATATCCCTTACGCTGTGTCGCCTTTCAGGATGTTTTTGAAATGTTTAGTTTTCCATTTCCATCCAAAGCATCCATTAGATAGAAAAATGTTAGTTTGTTTCACACACTATAATTTATTTTATGTCATTTTAAAAAAATCTTTTTTTCTATCACTCGCAGAAGAAACATTTTGTTGTCAACTTGCACAATTCTTCAAAATAAATTCAAGCAAAGTCCTCTTTATTGTGCTCTTCATACGTTTTGTTTTGATGTTATGCAATGTATTTTATACATAATGGTATGGGGCCTGGCATGAGCCCTGGTGATTCAAACGTGAAAACAAATTTTTTAAGAGTGACTGCCACTCTTACAGATAAAAAATTATAAGTTTTTCGAAAATTGTTTATACAAAACACCTTTATTGAGGAAAAAATGTAAAAAATTAACAAAAAAATCTCAGAACCTAGTGTTCTCTTAGGAGTTAATAGGTTGGTTGGTTGGTTGGTTAGTTTATGTGGTAGCCCATAAACTCACGGGTAATCAGTTAGTCTCGTTAGATTCCGTTTTGATGGGACCACACTACTCGCCAGGTGAATGAGTTGGATTGAGTCTGTAATGAGATAGAAGTGTAGGGAAGAAAAATGAGAACATAAACTAATTAGATCCAGCCTGTGGCATTAAGATATTTAATAGTGTCACTGAGTCTAGTGTCAAATATCTCACAGAGGTTGTCTAATTGGTACCTTCCAAGAAATTTATGTCTGATTGCGTTCTCGCGATTGCCACAACTACGACAGTATTCATTATAAGGGAGACCAAGTCTACTTGAATGTTTTCCGATCATCCAGTGACCTGTAAACAATGCTATTAGTCTCGAGATGTCTTTGCGTTTGTAGCCAATGAGTTGCATTGAGCGTTTTTCGTTGTAGATAGGCCACGTTTTCTTCGCGATTCTACATTTGTCCAGATTTCGCCATCTATTTTTCGCCTTTTCTAGATAGTGTTTTTGGATTCTGCTTTTGACTGATCTTAACGAGATTACGACAGAAACCGATAAGGAGGTATTCGTAGCAGAGCCTGCCCGGGCTAATTCGTCTGCCTGTTCATTACCATAGTAATCCCTATACGCAGGAACCCAGACTATAGTAATGTTATACAGTCGATTTAGTCCTAGCAGTTCCTCTTTACACTGTCTGACTAGAATAAAGGTAGTTTTTGGTGATTTGAGCGATAGAATTGCCGCTTGGCTATCGATAAATAAACCAATATTCCCTTGAATATTTTTATCGCGAATTAGTTTATACTCTTCCCTAACCGCTAGTATTTCCGCTTGGAGTACCCTTGCCTCCTCAGGGAGTCTATATGAGTGTCTAAATTTAAGATCGTTAGAGAAGACACCAGAGCCAGTTCCACTATTGATTGATGATTCAATAATGTGTAGGTCTCAGGGGTTAAAGAAATATAAAAAATTCACATTCGCAAAATGGAATAATTTAACAAAATGTTTTATCCTAATAAAATATTGGTTATTTGATTCTTTATATGTGATCACTGTAATTATGTTTTATAAATTTATCTACTCTTTAATATTCCTGAGTATTTAATACTCGTTTATACTGCCAATTACTACAAGATAAATATCTATTTTTTAAAAACTGCTGAAAAAAAATAAAGCTACAAATCTTTGCATTTGCCAAAAACGCTGTTGAACAATTGTAAAGAAAACACAGTTAAGCAGCTTAAAATACAAATACTTATAAGCTGATGTAATAACAAGAAAAGAAAATGATAAAGAAAAATAGACAGAGAAAAAAATGTTTTCACAATTTTAAGGGTCAACGATTATAAGTAATAAATACTACATTCAAAATTTTTTCTAACTTAAAAATATAAAAAAAGATTATTATTGAAAGATAACAAATGGAGACAAATAAGATACAAATACAGAGAAAGCTAGAGAAAATATACATTCACTAGATAAGGTTTTTTCATCTACTAAATAGAGATTTCTATGGAAAAGGACTAAACTAAGGTAACTAGTAATAGCTTTTTGTTTAAAGAGAAATTACTTAGTACAGTATAAGTTTAAGATATGTCCTTTTTTGTTGGACTTTACTGTTCCCAGAAGTATCTTTTTTTTCCAAATAATAAACAGAGATTTATTAAAATAGATATTTCAGTAAAACGCGCAAATATTTTCGTTGTATACAACTACCATTTATAGTATTTTGAACAACAATATGTAGCTGCTACAGCATCTTTATCATTTGCAGCAGCCATAACAATCATAACAGCAATATGTTGAGCAAAAGATTATAACAAGTGATGATATGTTGTAAGTAGTTTCGTTAAGTAGTTTTAAAAGACTTTACAAAATATTTGTATTTATATGTGTATATATGTGTATAATTTCAAACCAATACACATATATATTTATATAATAAAATACATATATGTTATACTATTTAAACATTATACTTCTGTATGAAGAGATAGACTTTCGTAAGTAGTCTAGGAAACCAAGTAAAAAGCAGCAATTAGTTGAAGCAGGCAATAAGATGATTTAAAACGAAAGATTAAGGAAAACATTTTACAACAAAAATTTAATAGCTATAAAATAAACATTATTAAAATTATTTGTATAATAAGTTTGTGGAAAAACAATTTGAAAATTTATAAAATTTTTCCTAAGCTAAGTATACTTAACTAATAAACCAGCAAATAGTTGAAAATAAGTAGAATATTTTTTTTTTATTATTGAAGAAGTTTTAAATGAGGAAAATATTTGCAAAATGTTGTTGAAAATAAATTAATAGAAAATTGCTTATACGAAAACACTTGAGATATTATTTTAAACTGTAATAAATATTAATAAATTAAAATATGCACATGTTAAAATGTAAAGAGGTTTTTAATAAATTTTATGAAGAGATTCTAAAAGTAAACTGCAGTTAAAAAAATAATAGTAAATTAAAAAAACAAGGTTCCAAAAAAAATTTTAAAAATTAAAAAAATTTAAAACTTTTTCTCTAGTTCCTTTAAAAATAATTTAAATAGCAAAGGCATATTAATTTATAATCACTTCCATGATCATTTGCACCAAAAAATCTCTATTTTGAAGGAAAAATATTAAAATTCTTAAATCGACCCTAGATCCATAAAAAAAACGCTTTAAATGGCAAAATGATGTTAAACTGTGATCACTATTATTTTCAACAAAAATCCATATTTAGCTTAAAAAAATTGTAAAATCTATAATTGGCTGTAGATTCCCAAAAAAACCCATCAAATGACAAAAATGCATTAACCTGTGATCACTGTTATTTTCAACCAAAAATTCATATTTTGTATAAAAAATTTTAAAATATAAAATTGGTTATAGATTCTTAAAAAAGCTTTAAATAGGATAGTGGAAAATTTATAAAATCTAAAATTCGCCACAGATTACCCACAAAAATGTTTTAAATGACAAGAGGACGTTCAACTGTAATCACTTTATTTTCAACCAAAAATTCATATTTTGTATGAAAATTTCGAAAAAATTCAAAAAAAGCTTAGAAAGACTTTTTAGTCACTTTTTTCAATAAAATAACAATTATTTGATACATCCTTATTTTAATAGTCCACATTAGCAGCTGATATATGTCTCTATAATAATAACGAACGAAATTATAGTAATATATTATATCTGAAGAAAATAATCGAGGGTAAAAAAATGTTTGTAAAATAAGAACTTAAATTTTTACATCAAAAAATATTTTCTTCAAAGTTAAATGTTTTGGTAATTATCGTTATGTTTTATTTTATATTTATTATTTTACAGTTATATTACATTTATTTAATGTAGACTTAAAATTCGATCCACTGTGCAATGTTCTGAATTGTTTTTTTTTTTTGTAACTTTTAAACTGCAACTTTTAACATGTAATTCATTAGAGTTTTATTAAAATTATTCATAAATAAATTACACGGTTAATGCAGTACATTAAAAAATAATTATAATCGATTTAAAAAGTCCATGTAGTTACATAGTTAGGTTATTTTTGTTAAATATAATCTCGATTTATTGTGCAAATAAATACTAAAAAATGCTTAAGTGGATGGTTCTGTAAATATAAAATTAGTAATAGCCAATAAGAAATTATCTTCTTCGTTGTTGAAATACTAGCATTTTAGTCATTTTAGGGCAATTTTGAACATCAAAAAAAGCTAAAAAAAAGAGCTAGAAGCTAAAACAAAAATTTTTTTTATAAACTACACTATGTTACATACCAAGTGTATTTTTTATTTTTCTTTTGTTTTGTAGCACCGTGTTATTAGTTACACAATTTTTCAAAAAAAAAATATTGTAATTTTTTTTACTTAAAATATTAAATTAATATTTAAATCCGAAAATCTCTTACCAAAAAAAAACCCTAAAAGTAGGCAATTAAATCTGTAATATAAATAATTTCAAAATCCCTTTTATTTAAACTTTAATTCCATTTAGTTACATTATTTTTCATCTTCAACTGAAAATCGTTCATTATTATTATTTTTTTAATATTTCGTTAATAAAGTAGAAAA
Organism: Protocalliphora azurea; assembly: GCA_932274085.1. NCBI lineage: Eukaryota > Metazoa > Arthropoda > Insecta > Diptera > Calliphoridae > Protocalliphora > Protocalliphora azurea. The sequence continues at coordinate 7,385,789 of OW026522.1, forward strand.
ATACCAATTGAAATCTGTTTGTGTATTTAAAAAATATTTTCAAGTATAATTAATACAGACAAATATGTTGTCTTTACCAATTAAATTTTTATTTGAAAAAAAGAGAAACTTTATTTGTTTTTGTTTTCATATATATATATATATTTTTTTTTCGCCAGGCTCCTCGTGTTCATTATTTGCTATGCAACAAAAATATTGAAGCATGCATTATTATTGGCAACGCAACGAGTAGAGTATAAAGTCGAGTATGATTCGAGCACTTAATTCATAATGGTATGCATGTGTACGATATAAGTTTATGCATATAAGCAGGAAGGCAAGCAGGCGAAGCATAATTCGCATAAGAGTGCGTGAATGTTAACACACATGCATAGACATACACATATGAATATATAGAGTATAGTGGTTGCATGTACAACATGTGAATGTTATTAACAATGAAGTACTACATTGTATGAAGTGTGTTTGGAATTCGATAAAAATGTGAGTTGCTAGAGGTACAAAAATAGATGGTCACTTTAGAAAGTTATAAAGAAGGAAACATTAACATATTAATAAAAAAAGACTTGATTTTCAAAAAAAAAGTCAGCCTTTTTCTTACTTAAGCCTTAGTGCTGCTGCTATATTTATTGAAACATAAGTTTTTCAATGTCTCCCTTTTAGGGTATCTCTTATTCGCCTTAGCTTTTCATTTCAATTCCGAGTTTTGTTTTATTTTGTTGTTTTTTTTTTAATTTTTTCCAAAAAGTACTTGAGTAAAAGCTTTGCTTAATTTTGCATGATCAAATACATGCACGCATTGCTGTGCATAAAATACAAAAAGAATTTAAATACATTCAAGCATGTTGTATATGTAAATGCGTTTGTTGTTATATGTATGAGCGAGGACTTTATGAAACTACAGGAATTTATAAATGATGCATTTTTTCCAATAATTCAATGATTTTATTATCAAGAAGTTTTCATTAAATCTTTTCCAAAAACAATCATTACGCTTTCAATACACAAATATGAAAACAATAAAAATATGATAGAATACTCAAAAAGTACCAAAGAAAAGGACTAAAATTCTTACTCGTATTTTATATGAAAAATCTAAAATAGGTTATATTTGGTTAATTTAAGGGTTTAGAGCGAAAAGTAAAGAAAATCTACAATCACATAAAATTTTTCTTTAAAAATGGTTGGAAAAATCTAAAGTTGCTTAAATAGGGACTAAAATTTGTTCTCAACAAAGATTTCATATTTCCCACCAAAAACTAATTTTATAAAAAAAAAACGAGTTTTGATTATAAATCATTAATTCCTTAATATGCGTGCTAATAGCGAAAATAATAAGTATATTTGACCACTTGTAATTTCCATCAGTAACACTGGTAGGCAAAAAAAATTTTTTTGTCCTTCTTAAAAAAAAAATAAATAAATTTGGTCTAGATGGAATTTTATCTCCTTAACATGAATCTGGTATCAGTGTTTTTTCCATCAAGTCGTGTTTTTTTATATGCATGTCTAATCAGTCCTGTAGTTGAGAATTAAATAGTGTCCAAAAAGGGGATTTTTTGAAAAAAGATCCCAACTACTTTTATATCTAAAAAACTCCTTAAAATTTGTTTATTAGAAAAAACAAAAACAAACAATGTTGTCCTTTAAGAAAAACTAATAAATTCAATATTATTAATAACAAAATAATTTATTTATAATAATTTATTTATTTGACAAAAACAAAAACATAAAATTAAGATTTGTTCTGTAACAAAGTTTAATAGATAGTTAAACTTGTACATAAGTATACTACTTATATTCATTACATTCTTTTAAATGTCTGTAGTCCATTAACATTTCACTCCTTTGCTCGTCTGTAACTACATTAGTTTACACCAATTCATTAACGTATTTACTTTAGCTACCAACCATTATATTTTATAGAAAATTAATAATTCTCATTTAGTTTATGCAATTTTTCACATAATTATTCTAAGGTTGGTTGAAGTAGTTGCGATTCGAGCGATAAAATTTGCTAAAAAACCAAGACAGCTTATCTAACAATATAATCTGACTTATTCCCAAGATATCTGATATTGTGAAATCAGCCACAATTTTTCTAGTACTCGGATCAAGTCAGAGCGTCAGGGGTATACCTAGCACAACGACTTTGGTTGACTGTTTCGGAGACAGCGGCTTTGTTTTGACTGTTTTGGTACAGCAATTTAGGTTGACTATTTCAGCACAGCAATTTCGGTTGACTGTTTCTCTTTAGATTAAGTCTGAATCTTGTAACTTAGTTTTAATGAATTGTATTATTTAAATCCGTATAAATATCATAAACGATCCGGCCTGCTGCATAGTAACCGAGGAAACCGAATGTTGAACCCGTCATCTAGCAGTAATAGAATCCGAATTACTCGAGAAGTACCCGACTGAATCCCTACGTATCATCGCGCTAGCATCATAAACGATCCTGCTTGGATAATACCCTAGGGAACCGAATCTTGAACCCGTATCTAATACTGCTAGAATCCTCAATTACCTCAGAAGCAACCGACCGAATCCCTACGTAACATCGTGCTGCTAGTAACTTTTCTAACACAAAATATTTACTATAGTTTATTGTTACCGATAACTAAAACACCGAATTATTAAATAAAAATACACTGCATAATTGACCCCCAGAAAGGGTAAACCAATTGTGTTATAATTTAAGGTTCGTGGATCCCGTAAGTTGACCCTGGACATAACTGAACTACCTCAGCCAACGGCAAAACCATGTTACAGTTCATAGAAATAGTTTAAATAAAATCCTGTTTTTATTAACTAAACTCCTGTAATTTTGTACGAGATCTTCACATGGACTCAAGCCTTACAAATCCCCGTCTAACAAATTTAAGACTGAAAGTGCGAATTCACAAGGCTTAGGTTTGTTGGACAATTTATTTATCATTAGCGATAATTTAGAAAAACGACGTTGCGCCATGGCACTACTATGAGCCAAAGTAAAAATATAAATTAGGATACAAGTATTAATCATATATATTTTTTTAATTTTCCCAATTTGGTACAAAATATCCGATATTTAATGTTTTAAATAGTTGTTCATAAACATTACCATTAGATTTAGTTTTTAACAGCATAAGTTCATTTGTAAATCCTTCGGAGTCTTTTTCATATCATTATACCGTGAAACAATTTTAAAATATGAGTAATTTATTTCTCCGGTAGAATAAATACATAATTAGTCGCGATATTTGAAACAAGTTAGTTTCTCGTCATTTAGCACATAGTCTTAAACAGTCGTCATTTAGTTCCAATTTTAGAAAAAAGGCCAAAAAAGTAGCCTGGTGGTTGAAAAAGAGGCAATTGGCGACTTAAGTTGCTAAACGGTAACGCTATGTCTAATATCTCCCCTTTAATAAGGAGAATACACAAATATATTTTATCATAACTTGAGAATGCTTTGTCTGATTTAAAAACTTGAAACCATATGCTCAACAGTTTCGGAGTTATTCAGATATTAGTTTAAAAAAAAAAAAAAAAATTTTCATCTTAAATTAAATAATTTTTTTTTCTGAAAATTTCTTTTAAGAAATTCTTTATCATATTTTATCATAAAAAAATTGGTCACTTTGGAAAATAAAAATTGCAAAAAAAAAGGAAGTAATAAAAATAAAAAATTGTGTTTATTTTGAATTTATAACAATTAGCAAAAATTTAGCTTGAATTCTGTTATGTTATGCTATGTTATGTTATGTTAAGTTATGTTATGTTATGTTATGTTACCAAAGGCTTAATTATTATTAAGCTTGAATTCAATTATTTGTTTGACTCAAGTTTCACTGTGGTTCAATATTTGAAAGTAAATGTATTCACATTATTATGTTCGACTTGAATTCAAGTTTCCCTTTCACTGGAGTATACTATTGAATAAAAGTTTAGTAGATCTATAATTCAACATTTTAAATTTTAATTTATAACTGGAATTCAACTTGCATTCCATGCAAAATGCGTACTGGGAAGTAATTTTTATTTTTGTATCATAAAATAAAAATCGAAATAAAATTTTTAATTTTCCAATAATAAAACTAAATTAAAAATATTAATTAAAACTTTATTATTTTTTTTTTTAACTTTTAACACTTAATGTCTCTGGTTTTGAGTGAAAATAATAAAGATCTGTGACCATTTTTATTTTTTCTAAAAAATCGATTTTTAGAGGAATAATTTTATATTACTAATTTATCGTTAATTAAAAATCTTTGATGACTTATAAGTATTTATTCCAAAGCCTCAGAGCGAAACTAATAAATATTTGTAGTTACTAATATTTTTCTTAAAAAATCGATTTTTATATGTAGGAAATGAGGGGAAAGGTAGGAGAAGATCACCTAGGTTGACAATTTGGGGATTGACTTTTAGTGGGTTGAGTTTAAGACGAACGGAACATGACGGAATCGGGACAGGGATATAAAAGTCTGACGTTACGAACAGATAATCATCATTTAAAAAATTATCATCAATTGTCAAAGAGATCAAGTGTCAAAGGATCAATTGTCAAAGAGATCAAGTGGCAAAGGATCAATTGTCAAAGAGATCAAGTGGCAAAGGATCAATTGTCAAAGAGATCAAGTGTTAAAGGATCATCAAGTATCTTAAGTTTGTTGAAGTGAACGTTTAACTTCTTATTTTGAAAATGTTCCTGTTAAGTCATTAAATGTGTAAATAGTTTCTTAATATATAAATAAATATTATAATGAATTCAGAGTGCAGCTGTATTTTATATTGAAGAGAAATACAACAAAGATTAAAAGTAAGTAAAGTGTAAGCGAAAATACTTTAAAACTACAACTGGGCGCTTATCCGGGAAGATCTCACTGAAACTGGGTGTTCAATGAAAATACCCTTTTAAAACTACATATATGAAAATCCTAAAATGTTTCTAATTCCTAAACTAAAGAGTTTTTTTTTAAAGAAGCTGTCGTACTTTTGATATACATTTTGCTTCACTATTACCACACCAAAACATAATATTTATCATCACTGTCTGTGATATTCGATATTTGTTATTTTCACCAAGATAGAAGGAGGAGCAGTAATGACTTATGTAGAAAAACTCTTATAAAAGAGTTTAAACATAATTGTACTTAATTACATGACATGTTTATGTAAATCTATAGAGTATACAGAACCCTGCAATATGATTACTCTCTCTTCTGTTGGTATTTTTTGATTATAGTTTTTCCATAAACATTCTTTATTAATAGCTACAGTTATAGGAATTTCTGGTTCTAATATATGATTGCAAGTACATAAATTGATGAAAGATTTTTTTTTAATAGAATAATGCCTTTTATAAAACAAACATTTCTGAGTAGCTTAATTCCATAATTACTTTAAAATATAACAACTTTTGAAATTCTTGTTAAAAATTTTAAAATACGAAAAAATTTCCACTGTACAGTTTTGATCATGATTTTCGTTTTTTTAATTTTATGTTTCTAATAAATTTTCCAAGTTCTTATCTCATTTCCAAACAACAATAATAATGTTCTTATAGAAAAAGATTTTTTTAATAGATTTTAGTCCATTATTACTTTAAAGTACATAATTTTTTGAAATTCCCTTTACAACTTTTAAAACCCCAGAAAATTTGAAATTTGTTGAAATCCGATTTTGTGTTTTTGTACGAAAAAATTGCAATTTTTCCTAATTCCTATTTAAACATTTCAAAAATGCACAAAATTTTTGAACAATTAGAATATTTTTGTTTTATAAAATAAACCTTTTGGAAGATTTTAGAGTTCACAATTACTTGGAAATAATATTTTTGTAGAATTCCTATTAAAAATATATACAAAATATATAAATGGACATATGGACATTGGTACTGGTGCGGGAGTCTATATTGTGGGCACGGATTTGAAAGACTCTTTTAGACTCCCTGATGAGTGTAGCGTTTTTCAGGCTGAGATTCTCGGCATTTTGAAGGCCGCAGTATTAGTCAGACAGAACGTTGCGAGGGATACTGAGGTTACTCTTTATGTGGAAAGTTTGGCGGTTCTGAAGGTCTTTCACATCTGGTGAAATCCAGACTAGTTGCCGACTGTAAAAAGTCACTGAGAGAACTACGTGGTGAGACTCTGCTGGGTACCTGGCTACTGCAATATATCTGGTAATAATTAGCCGATGAACTGGCAAGGCAAGGCGCAGTGAACAATGTCTCGGAGAGGGAGATCACCGTGAAACCCCCGCCAAGTTTCTTCTTTGGTAAGATCAATGATTGCATCTTGGTCAGAACCAATTCGGCTTGGGAAAGTAGAGGGGACTGTAAGGTGTCAAGGGCGATATGTCCGGAACTCGATAGGACAAGCACAAGTACTTTTTCTAGGCTTGCGTAGGAAAGGTTTGAGAATCATGATAGGGGCCATAACAAGGCAATGTTTGATAGGGAAGGTGAGGTCTAAATGGGACGCTGACAATTCCGACTTTTATAGAATGTGTGGGGACGTCGACAAGATTGAGTCTATTGAGCAGATTATGTGCTACTGTCCGCGATTGCGGCATCGTAAGATGAAATGGCTGGGCTATATGACGTTCGGGACATGGAGCTTGTAGACATCATAGGCTTCGTCATGGGAATAGACTGTCTAAGCGGGAATTAGGGGTGCATCACTAAGGAAATTCTTACTATTGCTATTCCTTTTCTTATGTTTCTTGTTACTCTTTTCTGTTTTCTTTTCCTCTTCCCCTATTTTGTCTTGTTATTTAAATGAAGGGCTCACAATGGACCGATATCGGTGTGTGTGGATGGAGATGTTGTACAGCGAATGTATCACGTCAACCTTCTCTATCTATCTATCTACCTATATAAATTCTAAAAAATTCTCACTTTACAGAAATTCAAAGGTATATAGAATTCAATTTCTTAAATTGCTATTTAAACATTTGAAAATCCCGGAAAATTTTCATACAACTAGAATGACACTTTTTATTAGATAAACCTTCCTGAAAAACATAGAGTCCATAAGTACTTGAAAATACAATTTCTGAGTTCCTAATTGGAATTCCGATTTAAAAACCCAAAAAATTCCCACTTTGTAGAAATTAGTTTTTTTCGTGTTATTCTCTAAAAGTTTACAAAATTCAGTTTATTTCAAAAAACTACAAATCTCTGAAAGTGGAAAAATGTTCTTTTATAAACTGAGCCTTTTTGAATAGATTAGAGTCCACAATCACTTTCAAATAAAAAATTCCTAAAATTCCTATTAAAAATTTTAAAATCCTAGAAAATTTTTAAACAATTGGAGTGATAAAATAAAGGCTACCAGCCTTCTATCTAAAATAGTTAAAACTTTATAATTTATAAAATTTATAATTTTCAAAATTAATATTTTTAATTTTATAAGCCCAGAAAATCTTCACACTTATACAATTAATTTATTTTTTAATTTTTTTGGATTTCTCACAGGTTTAAAAGGCGTGAAAATTATTTTTGCAATAAAAACAAAACGAAATTTCCAAATTCCTATTTTTAATAGTTAAATCCCACCATATTCCGGAAATTTTTAAAATATGATTTGTTAATAAAAATTTAATTTCCCAAAATTGCTTCAAAAATGGTGATAATAATTTAATAATTTTGAATTTTAGAATCCCAGAAAAAACCCCATTTTTTTCACTAAATTCACTGATTTTAAAACTTAAAGTGTTCTACTTAAAAAAGAATTATTTCAATTACTATTTTTAAATTTCAAATCCCAGAAAATTGTTTTAAAGTGCGCGAAAATTATTTTTGTAATAAAAATAAAACCAAATTTCCAAATTCCTATTTTTAATTCTTAAATCCCACTATATTCTGGAAATTTTTAAAATGCGATTTGTTAATAAAAAAATTTCATTTCCCAAAATAGCTTCAAAAAGTATGATAATAATTTAATAATAATATATAATTACGTTGTCTCACCTAAGATAAATTTTTAATTCCTATTTTGAATTTTAAAATCTCAGAAAAATCCCCATATTTTATGTGTTTTTTTTTTTTTTCATTAAGTTCACGGATTTTAGAAGTTGGAGTGTTTAAAATATAGTTTCACTTTGAAAAGGATTTTTTCTATTCCTATTTTTAACTTTCATATCTATTATTAAAATAATATTTTTTTATCTTCATATTTATTTTTAAGTGATTTATAACTTTTTGAATTTTGAAATCTTTGAAAATTCCTAAATTGTTTAAATGCTTTTTCTTATTTTATTAGGCACTTAATGGTTTTAAAGTTTCTACAAATAATTTTCAAGCAATGATCAACCTTTTCATATATTTTTCAAAATTCCCATTTTGAATATAAAAAATTCCAGAAAATTCTCTTATTGTTTAAATGTCGTGTTCTTAATTTTATTAACTTACTTTTGCAATTTTGTTAAATCCCATAAAATCTCCAAATTTAAAAACCAAAAACCAAAACTAAAATTTTAACCAAAAAAAGTTTTAAATGCTACAAGAAAAATAAATATATAATTTTATACCTTATCATAAATTTTTCTAAATTCCTATTATGTATATTTAAAATCTCAGAAGTTTCTTTATTTTAAAAGGCCATTTATGATTTTAAAGTGTATAAAAATTATTTTTCTTCTTTAAACAGTAATTTTAATGAATTCCTACTTTAAAATCCGAAATACCAGAAAATAACCAAATTTAAAAAATATTATTTTTTAACCAAAAAGTTTTAAATGTAACAAGAGCAACAAATTATTAATTTTCCACTAATTTACTAACTTTTGCGATATTTTTCTGAATTCTCATTCCGAATTTTAAAATTCCAGATAAATCCCCAATTACATATATGTAAATTTCTTTAATTCATTAGATCTTTAAAGAGCTTAAAAATAATTTTCCTATAATATACTAACCTTATCATTAGCTTTTCTAAATTCCCATTCTGAACTTTAAAATCCCAGATAATGCCCATATTGTTTAAATGTCGTTTAATTTATTTTATTGAGCTTTTTATGGTTATGCTACAAGAGAAACAAATACATAATTTACCAATAATATAATAATCTTGTCACATATATATTTTTTTAAATTCCCATTCTGAACTTTAAAATCCCAGATAATGCCCATATTGTTTAAATGTCGTTTAATTTATTTTACTGAGCTACTTATAGTTATGTTACAAGAGAAACAAATACATAATTTACCAATAATATAATAATCTTGTCACATATACATTCTTCTAAATTCTCATTCTGAAGTTTCAAATCCCAGATAATGCCCATTATTTAGATGTCATTTTCTTCATTTTATTTTCTGAATTTTTATATACCAAAATATTTCCATATTGTTTTAAGGTCATTTTTGTATTTAATTATGCTCTTTATGGTTTATAGGGTTAAGAAATTATTTTCCTTCACTAAACGACAATTTACTTTTAATTCCTTTTTTAAAATCTTAAATCCAAGAAAATCTCCAAATTATTATTTTTTTACTAAAACAAGGTTTAATTGCTACAAAGAAAAGCAAACAAAAAATTGTTTCCCAAAAATTTAAATAAAACAAAAAAACTTTTGATTTTTATAAACTCCAGTTATAAAATATGCTGTTAAAATTTAACTTAACAACAATATCTAGGACTTTTGTTTTACAACAATAACAATAATAATAGTTTTGTGTAAATTACCAAAGATTGAGATTAAAACAACAAGCAATAAAAACCTGAAAACCGCAAAATGATTCTTATACCTCTACTTATTATTACTTACAATTTTCCTCTTTTTTTAATTTTATATATAGAAGAGTGTAACTGATTGTTACAACGTTTTTTTTTCTTGTTGTTTGTTTTGTTTTTGTTTTGGTAGAGAAAACCACATTGTAATTTTTGTGTTTTTACTAAGTTTTGTAAATGTTTTGGGGGGAGTTTGCTGTTTTTGTTTTTTCTATCTTACATTTTATTTTTATGAAACATTTTTGCATTTTATTCTTTTATTATTATTATTTTTTTTTTTTTTTGTATGCAGAAAGATAGTAACAACAATGAAGGAGAGAAAAAAAAAACATTAACAGAACATTTTGCAATTATTTGCAGTTATAGACAGATGAAATCAGCCTGCTACGAGGGTAAATCACTTAGAACTATAATTTTCCTATCCTCGGTATTTACTGGTAAATACACTAGTGCATATTGCTATAAACGCATTTAAAATTTTTGTTTTTCTTTGAGGTATATCCGTTTCTCTTAACCAAAAACAATGCTGTGTTACAGTAACACGCGATATAATGGTACTTTTTTATATAAGAAATATTTATTTCTGGCTTTTGTTCTTAACTTCAATTTAGCAATCGGAACATATTGGTGATCATTTCAGTGGAATATTACTATAAACGCAATCGAGAAAAAATTGCCTAAAGTTATTGCGAAAAAAAGATATTAAAAAATTTTAAAAATTTTATTTAATTGTTTCATTTAAGTTAAGCTTCTGATGACAACATCTCTGTTTACTGAAAATATTTTTGTTTTAATTGGGAAATTAAAGGAACTTTTATTACACACCAAAAAAACAATTCAAATTAAATTTTTTTAATAATATAACAGAGAAACTGGACGAAAAAGTAACCATTCGGAAGCAGTTATTCGAGACTTTCTTAAGAAATGGCAGAAATATGAAGTACAGAAACCAACAAAAGGTGATCAAAAATTAACAAAAAGGCAAATTAATAATACTCGTATAGAAGAAGCAATAAATTAAATGCTGCACAAATAAAAAATAACCTTGACCTTCCTGTCACTTCCAAATATGTTGCACATATTTGGCGAACAGATGTTAACATAAAATGGAAGAAACCAAAATGTAAGCCAATGTTTAAGCAGCATCATAAGGAAAATCGTTTAAAATTTGCTCGCAAATATATGAAATGGACAGATGAGTGGAATAAATTAATCTTTTTTGATGAAAATAAATTCAATTTGAACGATCCCGTTTCAAATTTTAATAATAAAAGTTCAGGTGGTACTTGGTCAAATGCCTTAGCAAAGTCCATGTAAATCGCATCAACCTACAGTCGATCTTCAAAACTAACAACACAATATTTGTTAAAAACAGCCAAATTAGTACATGTTGATCTTCCAGTCATAAATCCGTGTTGAGATAAAGAAATATGCTTCTTTACTTGGAATAAAAGCTTATGATAAATAATATATTGATCTTGATCTTCCAGTCATAAATCCGTGTTGAGATAAAGAAATATGCTTCTTTACTTGGAATAAAAGCTTATGATAAACAATATATTCAAGAATTTTTGAAATATTGGTTAAATTGGAAATTGGTCTATAATTAATGACATTATTTTTATCACCAGATTAATAAATAGGCAAAATTGTAATAAATTTCCACTTTTTAATAAAATAGCCATTAAGGACTTATTAAAATTAATTTTCAATGGTAGACATAATGAAGAAGAACATTTCTTTATTAAAAAACCATCATTATCACCCTTAAATGAATTAGAAAGTCTAACAATACGTTCTGCAATATCTTCTTCAGATAGTTTCAAATTACCGAAATCCACAATGGTGTTCATCATTAAAATTGGATTTCTCATAGAATGCGAACAAGTTCAGTGAATCAATTAGATTATTTGAAGTTAAGTTATTTTAGTTCATACATAAAGGGATATAAGAACAATTTCTTTTAGAAGTTATAAAAGTCCAAAATCGTTTCGAATTATATTTTAAGTTAGTTATGTTCTTCTGCTTTCAAAATCAATTTAAAAATCTTAAATCGACTTAAGATTTATGAAGCTATTTGATTTATAGTGGAGGAACTACACTAAAAATATTTTTTTTTTTTTTGCAATGTCTCGAAATTTTTTAAAATTGTGTTGTCTTTCAGAAGGTGGATACGGTCATTAGATCATTTTTCGAGTGAAAATAAAAAGTACCACTTTGTAGCAGCGTGCATTTATTAGAATAGCAAGTAACACTTTAATATTTTTCCAACTAATATATTATCAACTTTTTGCTATTTCTTGCCTAAAATTACTTCTTTGGCGATAATTGCAATTCTATTTTTCTTACTATTTTCTCTGCACACCCTCTTTTTTTTAACTGTTGTTTCATTTTTAGTAAATATTTGTACGATCTTGGCTATTTTAACCACTACTTACTTTACGACTGCTACTTCTACTGCTAATGCTAATACTGCTGCACCTTTATGCAACAACCTTTTGGCCTTTCATTTATGACTTTTCAGTTAGTTATATCTCTATAGTAACTTGGAGATACCAAATATTTTTCCTGTAAACTTTTATTTTGTTTTTATTAACAATTTTCTCTACCTTGTTTTTTAAATATCTTCTTTTTTTTCTCGTAGCAGTTTTATGTTTTTTCGGTATTTTTAATTTGTTAGCCAACATAAACAATTTGTGGGTTTCATTAAGTAATTTTTACAATTTGTTTTCTGTTTTTTTCTCCATCTATACCTATACACACACACACACACACACATATATATATATATATATATATATATATATATATATTATATAATTTTTAAGTTTTTTTTTTTTTTTTTCTTTAATATTTTTGCATAAAATTCATTTTTATTACATTTTTGTGCAATTTTTATGGCAGCTTGTTAGTAGTTGATGCAGCTAAAGCTGAGCAGTAAAAAAATTATCTTATGAAAAATTATTTAGAGCAGAAATATAAAATAGAAAAAATATATATATAAGGAAAATGCCAATGATGCTACAATGTTTATGGGCAGCTGGATTTTTAATCTTTTATATTTTGTTTTTGTGCAAAGGTTAATAGATAAAGCAAAAATAATGATAAGTTGCAGATTTAAACCACCAACATTTGTTAGAGCTTTAAGTAAAGAAAACTGCTTTGAAATCATTTAAAAGAAAATTTTTTATGACAGAAATTTAGTTATGGTCGATTAGCTCATTATTTTAAAGAATCATAAGAAATTTGCATACAACTTTTGATATTAACCCTGGAATATTATAGATATTATTTTATACGTTAATACTAATGATACGTACATTTTACGTACACATGGCTATTCCTCTAAAACACTTTATTTGTTGTTGTATCAGCTAAGTATGTTTTTATTATTTATTTGTTTTTAAATAGACCTAACATGAAAAGAAAATTCAATAAATACGAATGAAATATTTGAAACATTTGAAAATATATCAAGATTTTATTCATGAAAAGTCATAATAAATTTTAATCACGTGTTCACCAGGGATTTGAGATTTTTCTCAAACATAACAATATTTTCTAACTTTTAATTTTTTTGCATAATAGAAGAACATTTAACACATTTTACTTTGTTTGCTGTAGAAAATTCATTGTATAAAGGTAATTTTCTTTCAATTATTAAATTAATTTCAATGAAAAGTTAGATTTGACTCCTATATCTAATTAGGATTATCCGAAGAATATTTCAAATTTTTCTCTACCATTTAAAGTTAAATTTCCAAATTTATACTATTAATACTAACGATACGCAAAATTTACGTATAAAATTTATACTCTTAATACTAATGATACGTAAGTTTTACGTAGTGATATCAAAATTTGAACTCAGAACATGTAAACGTGTAAAAGTTCATATATTTTTTTAAACATATAATTATATACACTTGACTAAAGAAATTCCAGAATGTCATACCGAAAGGCTTGCACACACGATAGTAATAAGGATTTAAAAAAAATTAAAGTAAAATTGAGGTACATTAGTATTCTAGGGTTAAAATTTACAAAGTAGTGAATACCTGCTATGAACTATATGTATATATATATATATATATATATATATATATATATATATATATATGTGTGTGTATGCATATATATATATATTTATACATAATTTTTTTTTTACTACTAATTTTGAGTGTTAAAAAGAGAAGCGCTTCTAAAAAATTTCAAAATATTTTTCCGAATAATATAAAGGATCATACCAGTGCCATATTCGAATACATCTAAGTTTTAAATTTTTAGGAAGCTCTACAGAAAATAGACAAATTCAATTCTGGATTATCTTTATTTTATACTTGAGTAATTCCATTTTAAATTTGAAAAAAATTTAAGCCTTGGTTATCGATTTAGATAAAATTTGGTACATATGTAGAGGAGGATACAGAGGCATGTGAAATGAATTTTTCTGATTTTTATTTTGAGAACTGTTTTCAACTCTATAGCTTTGAAAGTGATTAACATATTTATTTAAATGGCCATAACTTTTGTTATAAAAAATAGATGAAAATATTTTTTTTGGAGTCACTTTGTCAAAGTTTGTATTTTAAGATGCTACATAAAAATTTTTAAAATATTTTTATTAACATATTTTTGTTTTAAGAATTTTCTTTAGTGTATCTAAAAGAGTCCATGTTTAATTTTTTTTTATTTTTTTGGTAAGAAGCCTTACCGGTATACTTGCTACAGAGAAAATTTTAGAGAGGCAAAAATTTTTAAATTTAAAATTTTTTTGCAGCAAGTTATTTGCATCTTGAAATTCTAATTCAAAAATTTAGAAGGAAAGCCCTGTTATAGGCTCGTTTTTATGCAATTTTCTTAGTGTAAGAAACTTAATTAAGAAACACTTAAGTTAAAGCTCACACGTAAGTAATGTTTCTTTTTGCAGTTTCAAAATTAAGCTGACAAGAAAATAAACAAATATTTTTGAGCTTTAATATATTTACAATAGGGTGGTTCATAGTTTCCCTTTTAGCCATTTAGTTGAGCTTTGATCGTATGCCTTTCAGTTATTCATTTAAGGTTCTATCGTATGTATTATAATCAAGCTAAAACAATTTCTTTTTGTATTAATTTAAGTTTATTGTAAGAACTTTTCTTTAAAAAACATCGGTGTCGTACAGCGTGTGATTCAGAAAATGAAATGTAAATATTTTTGGAAATTTGGAACGGCTGTTCCGATTTCAGTGAATTTTAATATAGTCTTCTTTTCAGATATATATAAATATTTTTATAATACGAAAATTTGTTGAAGACATATTGCAAAAATATATCGAAAAAGGATTGAGTCGAGAGTTTGTGCTATTATTTATTTTTAATAATAAAATAAAATTTTTATTAATATAAATTTTTAAATGAAATTTTACAACTATTTAGAATCTTTGAGGCTTAATTTGAAACTAAAATTTTTTTTTTAGCTTTATTAGTAGGAATTTTGCAATCTCCAAAAAACTTCTAAAAATGGGATTTTTTTACTTTTTTTTTTTTTTTGATATATCTTTTCAGCCGTTATCCGGCAGCAAAAATTTTTACAACCAAAAAATTAAAAACATATTAAACTATTTTTTTTTAACTCCTGCTTTACGATTTGAGAAATTTGTCGAATTTGGAGAGACCCTGTTTCTCGCACTATTAAAGATTTTAAAACTTTTTTCCTTCACACCATCTGGTATAAAGTTGTCCTTCAAAAAGATATAAATATTACATATATTACTTAAGAAAATTTTTATATAACAATAAAGAATGTGACCACTTTTTTGACAAAGAGAACGGGAAAAATCGACTCTTTTTTCAAAGTTCAAATTTAAATGCCTATAAATTTTGATTCCCTAAATATTTTTCTAAATTCTTTCTTTACACAATTTTGTTATTCATTGTTAGTAAACTAAAAAATGTTCAAAAAAATTGGAGTAAATTTGGACACGCTGTAGTGAAAAAACTTTGCCAAGGCAAGCTAAAAATTAAAAATGTTAATGGTTGAAGCCTATTGTCTCTTAAACTACAACAGATTAGATATTCATATACATATTCTGACCAGCAGAATCCTTTCATATCTTTCAAATCGGTTTAGAAATAAGGAATTAGGATAGTTTTTAAAAAATTTTATACCTGAGGTGTTCAAATTTGGAACCCTGTGGACCCGCCCCCTGTAGGAATATAGGGTCCTAGATCAAAACTTAGACTTGCCTAGACTTCTGCTATTATTTTAAGAAATTTCATTGAAATTGGAACATCCGTTCCAAAATTCCATAATTATTTTCATATCATTTTTTTAATCGCATATTGTGTGTCGTATGATTGATATTAATATAAAATTAAAATTTAATTTAGTTTAATAACTTTAGATCTGATATATACTTTTAATTAAAATGGACTTAAAATGTTTATATTATGAATATATATTATATATATATATTTTTCAGTCCCTCCATATTTCTTATTTACTCGTCTTCTTCATCTTTATCATTCTTATAACTCCTTTAACTAATGAAGTAAAGCCACCTTTTCTTATTTAGATCTCATTATATCCTTGAAATCTTAGAAAACTTTCTTCGTCTGCATTGTCATGACTAAAATGATTAAATGTCAAAAAATATTTATTTTTATTTTTTCGTTTTTGCAACGCCTTTTGTTAACACAAAAGATTGTAAGCAATTCCAAAAGCTTAAATCACTAGTTGTGAAATCTTTGTGAAAAAAAGACACAAAAAATAACGTCATCATTTTATGGCAAATGCTAAATTCCACAAAACAAAATCTACATAATAATAGTGGCAGCATAAAGTGTGGAGTGCATATAATAGCCTTAACATTTTTCTTTAAAATCGGTAGTAGTAGTTTTCTTCTTTTTCTATAGCGGTAACTGCCATAAATCCAAACTTAGTTTCTTTTCATTTCATTAAGTTTTCGCTTACAATTCATTTCAGTTTATTTCTATTTTATTTTTTCACCTTAAGATGAGTTTTTTGTAGATATTATTCGTCTTTTGCTAGTATTTGCAGTTAAAAAGTTCTTTTTTAAGTTAAAAATATTTATTTGAAAGAAAATTCTATGTTTGGTGGTTCTGCTATGTAAAAATAGTAAAATTATTTTATTTTTCTTAAGTACATTTTTTTTGATTTTCTTTTCTGGTTTTTCAGCATAAATTTGCATATGTTTTCTTTTGGAATTTTTTCTCTTTATTTTTTGGTGCCAGCTAAATCACTGCATAATTTATGAAAATATCCTTTAAACGAATGAAGAAAAAAAATTGAACAAAAACAATTTAATTTTTTAGCAGCATTTGTTATAATGAATTTTGTAAAAATTGTTAACAAAAAAATTGTATTGATGTAATTGAAATTTTAAATGTAAAAAATAAAATACTTGGAATTACTTTGAGTTATTGTTAAAGAGAGAAAGTAGGCGTATGAGTAATATTTAAATAGACATTTTTTAATTACGAAATAATCATACGCCTGGTTTGGTCAAAAAAAAAAGATTAATTTTAAAGATTAATTTTAACATAACAATTTATTTAATTTTGCATTTATTTAACTTACATTAATTATTATTATTATTATTGTTATTATTATTGTTATTATTATTATTATAATTATAATTATTATTATTATTATTATTATTATTATTATTATTATTATTATTATTAAATCAAACAATAATTTGTTTACTTCAATCTTTAACTTTTTGCTACCTAAGGTTGTCGCCTGAAAAACTTTCATGATAAAATTGTGCCCGTAATATTAGTAAAGTTTACTTTAACTTTGTACCAAGTCATATATAATTATTTTTAATATATTTATTTTATTATTATAAATAAATATCTATCTAGAACTAACGACAATTTGCATGTTGTTATTAAACGTATAAATACATAGTTCTTTTATATAAAAAGCTTGGTAACATACCATACATTTATCACTGCTTATTAACTTTAAACCCTCAAGATGCAACCTACAGTAAATTATTGGCCAGTTATAATCAATATCTTATGTAAGTTTAGAATAAAAAATTTAATTCATTTTATTATAATAAATCTTTAAATTGTTTTCTTATTTAGTACAAAAATATTTTGCTCACTTGACCACTACTTGTATTTTGTGGCATACCAAATTTGATTCAATCTTAGAGTCTGGCATCAACTCTAATGTTTTGTTAATTATAAATCCTTTGAACTTAAAGGACTCCTTTTCAAAGGATATTTATAATTTCACTCAGCAAGATGAATATTTTAATGGCAATCAAGTTTTTTATAATGATTTGATAAAGAAATTTATAGCGGCCATAGAGAATACTAAATGTGAGGTAAGTGTAGGTATACGCAGAGAAAGAATATAGTTGTAGTTACCATAATCTAAGAGCACTATATTATGATTGGAACATATGATGACAGCTAAAACAATACTAATTGTTATGGTTCCATTTAATCATATTGTGACCGGTTGATATTGTGCTTTTTTATATTGTGGTTAGAGTTTTTCATATAATTATACCATCTTTCGACACTATTATTCCATGCTGTCATATTATGATTTTATTATAATCTACACCACCATAGGTTGTTGGCATACTGTGCGTTTTTACTGATGTTTGTAGCATATAGAAGAGGTTAGCCAACACTAAACTTAAAGAAATTGACTCAGAATTGCTTTTTAAATCGATCTAACGATGTCCGTCCGTCCGTCCATCTGACTGGCTGGCTGGCAATAAAAACTTGTGCACAAGGTACGGGTCGCCATTTGAAAGATAATTCAATGAAACTTTGGCAAGTGGGAAGGAAGCCTATTGAAATTGGTTGTGATTGGACTATTATTTCCCCCCCGAATAGAGTTTAAACACTAAAAAATTTCTAAAAATAACAATATATTTTAATGAAATTCGGTGCAAAGTAGTCCTGTACAAGTATCAATCTTTATGCCAAAGTTTGTGCAAATCGGTCCACAATTGACCATAGCTCCAATATAAACCCCTCTTCCGAAAATCACTTTAAAGTCCATAAATACTATATGAATATCAGTATTAAGTTAATATGCCGCATAAATAAGTTTTATGTAAGAAAAAACAACACTGTCAAATTTTATGAGAATCGGTCCATAATTTACCATAGCTCCCCTATAAACCCACTACCAGCAATCGCCATAAATTGCATAAAATCATATAGATGTTAGCATCAACACATTATACTGTATTTGTATATTTTATTTTACATTTATTAAAATTGGCAACAGGTGTAATATAAGTCCCCCTCGCGAATTTTTATGCTCGTACAAAATGGTGTAGGGTATCATATAGTTGGTCTTGACCGACTATATCTTTCCTTCTCGTTTTGTTATTATATTATTATTATTATTATTATTATTATCATTATTATTATTATTATTATTATTATTATTATTATTATTATTACATCTTATCATATTATTATTCCACTTTATCATACTATTATCCCGTCTTATCATATTATGTATTTATTAGTCACAAAAAGTTATTTACATATTATTTTTTCAATAGCTTATTTTATTTATTTGTATCATCATATGTTGTATCTTGTACAACATATGATGATACAAACTAATCACCGTCCTATATTGCCTGAATCGTACCAAATATAATAAAAAATTGTCTGTTTATATTAATTTATATTTAAATTAAATGAGTATAATAATAAAGGTAGAAAACAAACATTAAGAACAAAATATATTCAAAAGTAAACAAATTATGAAGTTTTCAACCATATTTTTAAAAAACACATTTATTTGTTACATTTTATTGTTATGGTAATAATAATACTAATATAGTTTGAAAACAAAATGTGGTTTCAGGACAGGGAAAAATACTAATAATATTTAAAGGTCGTACTAATAAAAATATTTTTATACCCTTCACTACTACCTTAAAGGGTATATATATGTTTGTCATTCCATTTGTTGTTTCTGCAATACTCTTCTAAGAACCCAAAAAGTATATATTGTCTGGATATCTATTAACAGGGAAGTCGATATAACAGTATCAGTCTGTCTTTTTGTCCAAAAAAAGCACTTTTTAGAAAGCCCAAATTATCGGATATAAATGTTTTGTACATCAAATTATATCGAATATTCCTTAGAATGACACTAGTAAAAATCAACAAATTAACAACTTCGTTCCTGCACAGAATCTTTCTGGGGAAGAAATAAACAAAATTGGATCATTAGAAACTGAGATATTGGTCAAAATATGTCAAAGATCAAAATTTTCAATATTTCAAATCTTTAAGAAAAATATTACTAACAAATATTTTTTTCTATCTAAATTTGGATGCAATAATTTCTTTGTGTAATTTTGATGGTTTAGCATGACTTTGCTTGTCAGAACGAGGTAACTATGCTTTTATTTATGCATGATATTAACTGAAAAATTTATTTTGCAAATATTTAAGAAAAGGTATGTTTAAAAAAGGCTGACCTCAAGTTTACTTAAGGGTTAAATTTGCCTTTTTTTACTATTCATATCAACGAAGACCTTTCAATTATATTTCCATAAAGTTTTAACGAAATCAAAATAAAAATGATTAAAATTTCATTATGTATTTCCTATATTCAATATTAGACCTTTGACCTTTGATTTTTAAATACTTTCTAATTATTCTAAAAACTTCAGAATATATTTTCTGGGATATGGTTTTTCTTATTTTGTAATAATTTTATTTATTTTAAATATCAGTTCTAAAATAATTGGCTTTATAGCTAAAAAATCGCACAAAATATGTTTCTGCCGAAATCTGCAAAATTCAAATCACAGCTACTTCTTAGTCATACAAGGTATTGACCTATTTTTATTATTATTTTTTTTCCTGAGGAGTTGTCTATAAATCTGTGTAGTTTTATTCCAACTTCTTCGAAATTTGTTTAACAAAATTTTTAAAAGTTTGAAACAGTCTTAAAAAAAATTCTAAATTTTTAAAATAATTATGGAAAGGGATTTAATTTATGCTGGAAAAACAGAAGCATATTTTTCAGTAACTATATTTCAACTTTAATTAAAAAATAGCCTTTCATTTAAAAATTTCTTAAATAAATAAAACTTTGTTCGTACAGTCCTTACACAATTGGTCTAGAACACATTAATGGTCTGGTGAATTTGTAATAACTTAAACATTTTTTAACCCGTTTTTTCTTCTTATGTCTTGTTTAATAGATAATTATGTACAGATTAGAATTTTTTAACATCTTGTTATAAAATATAGTATTTAATAGCAACATTTTTCTCAAAACTGTAAAATCGCCATATTTTTCCCATACAAAGGCACTATACAAATTTTAGGTTCGGTGTAACACCAAAATTTGATATAAGAAAACGAAACTTTACATACCATAATTTTGTCTTGGTATTTTATGTCCTATTGAAAGTCACAGATAATTTCATGTGAGCTAAATGAGAGTTTCGAGGTCAAAGGTTACAAAAATCGGATTTATACGTGATTATTGGTGATTTAAACAAGGTGTATATGACGATAAGGTGACACTATACACTAACTTTCATTTATCCCAAACAAATTTGTAGTTTTCGCCTAGTTTTAAGTGTATTTTATTACATAAATACTTTTAATTATTAAATAAATAACTGATTTAAAATCCGTAGATTTTTATTGAAGAAAGGATTTAAATAATTGCAGAATTGAATTAAAATTCAAACCTTAGTTTACTATAGGCAAATATTCAATCATAATTCTAATTAATTTGATAAAAAAATTGACATTAAATCCAAAATTAATTATTCAAGTTAATTTATATTATCATTTTGGTAATTGGTGCAAAATCAAACAAAAATTTTATTGTTATAAGCAATTTCGTAATTGAAGTTCATTTTTATTTTTTTTCTGCGTATTTTTAATGAAAAAAATCTGATTTTTAGTGAAAAATCTTCTTTTAAATAAAAAATCTAATTTTTAGTGAAAAATATGTTTTTTATTAAAAAATCAGATTTTTAGTGAAAAATCTAAATCTGATTTTTAGTGAAGGTTTTAATTTTTAGAGAAAGATCTAATTTTTAGTGAAAAATATAATTTTTAGTGAAAAATCAGATTTTTAGTAAAAAATCTAATTTTTAGTGAAAAATCTGATTTTTAGTGAAAATTCTAATATCTATTGAAAAATATGATTTATAGTGAAAATTCTAAATCTGATTTTTAGTGAGAATTTTAATTTTCAGTGAAAAATCTGATTTTTAGTGAAAAATCTGACTTTAGTGAAAATTTTAATTTTTAGTGAAAAATCTGAATTTTAATGAAAAATCTAATTTTAGTGAAAAATCTAATTTTTTGTGAAAATTATGATTCTTAGTGAAATATCAAATTTTTAGTACAAAATCCTATTTTAAGTTAAAAAATCTGATTATTAGTTAAAATTTTGACTTTTAGTTAAAAATCTTATTTAAAAAAAATCGCATTTTTAGTGAAATATATTTAAAAATTTTGTTCTTTCCTATTTTCAGGGATTTCTGGCATTTCAGGATCACATTCCATTATTTGCGGAAATATTTCGAAAAGCCAGTGTTTATTCTATATGGCGTTCAATATATTCAAGATTTTTGTTTGCGTACGTGAAGGATCAACAGCAGGACAATTATTTTCAGGATATTTTATTTAAAAGTAGGTATATGAAAATTTAAGGATAGAACTGTTATTTTAGTCGTGATCGCCGAATTTTTAAAAATTTTCAAATAGTTTTTATTATTTTACTAGCTTTTTCCGGTGCGCTTCGCTACCACTTTTGATGCGATAAATAATATTTATTTATTTATTATGGACATATCCGTCATATTCGAAACTTTTTATGAAAATTATTTCTACAACTTTTTAAGCCATTCACTGTAATACTTCTTCAGATATTTGAAAATTAATATTTGCTTTGTATGAGGGCTACCTCTCCCCCTAGAACTATCTATTCTGCTGTTATTTCATCAATGCAATATGATAGGAAAGTAGTTGCCACATAATTTGAGGGCTCTATAATAGCTCTTTAGATATGCCATTTGTTTTGTATGGCGACGTACCATTTCCCCTGGTCCTATCCGTCTCATTTACATCTTAAATATGGAGATTGATGAAAAAGTTATTGCTACAAAATATGTAATCTTTTACTACAATTTTTCTTAATGGAGAATAGTTTAAAAATTTGGATTTTTTATGTGTATTAGCAGCAATTGTTACCGCATATAATTTCTAAAATACTAAACGGATTTTAATAAAATTTATACTCTGAATATCTATTAAAACTTATGTTTCCAATGTTAGATTTTTTATTGAAATTAAGAACATTAAAAATATAATTTACACTAATTATATTTTTAATCTCAAAATTGATTTTATAAATTTTTGCTCCGACAGTTAGAGGGTTAAGATATATATTATATTAATATTAATATTAATATTAATATTAATATTAATATTAATATTTTAGTTATATGGGGGATACCGTTTCCCCTTGTCTTATCCATCCCTTTTTAGTCTAAATTTTGTAGGCTGATGAGTAAACTATTCCAGTAAAGTTTTAAGATTTTTGTTGCGAAGGTAATTAACTTATCCTTTAATTGATATTTTCTTTATATGGGGGCTTATTTTACTTTCGGGTCCTTCAGGATAATATTATGAAAATTCGGTCTAACAATTTAGCTGTCTATAAGGTACAAACAAATCTACAAATGAACACAGGTTCATTTTTATATATAAAGTTAGATATAAGGATTTTTTCAGTGAACTTTCTTAATTATTTATGTTTTCTTTTAACAAACTGTAGACTATTTTATTGTTTATTTTAGATCAGGCCAATATCTTAGTAGTAGAAGCCGAATTCATGAATTCCTCCATGTTCTATTTAAAAACTAATAAGTTTGTGGGTCCTTTAAGTGAACATCCCGAGAAATTAATATTTTTATCCTCATTTAATGCTTTAAATCAAACATTTACCCCTAACAATAATTTATATTCCCCTGATAAGTTACGAGATCTACAAGGTCGAGAAATAATTGTGGCTGCCTTAGATTATCGTCCATTTGTGGCTGTGGACTTTGATCGTATGCCTCAATATTACGATCATGCTGAAGATAATTCTAAACATCGTGTGCATGTGGATGGTGTTGAGACACGTTTGTGTCATACATTTTGTGAAATCTACAATTGTACAGTTGAATTTGATACTTGTGAGTTGGAAAAAAAATACATTTTGAGAAATTTATTGTGATTTGTGGGAAAATTAATAATTTCAGCTGAAAAGGAAGAATGGGGTACTTCATACATGAATTACACTGGTTACGGCTTAATAGGCATGATAATGCAGGGTAAAGTGGATATGGCTACTGGATCAATGTATGCCTGGTGAGTTTTTGACTTTATCTATATTCTCGTATTAAAACTTATCTTAAATAATTTTTTATACCTACAGGAATTCCGATTACATGGCTGTGGATATTAGTAATTTTATAATACGCTCTGGTGTTACTTGTTTAGTTCCCGCCCCAAGACGTATTGTTAGTTGGGATTTACCTATGAGACCTTTCAAAACTACACTTTGGTTGGGTATATTAGCGGTTTTAATACTTGAATCTTTAGTTTTGTTTGTAGCAAAACAATTTGATCAATATTTAAAAAATTTACAATACAGAAACTCTCACTGGTATTCAAGTTATGTGTTCGGTTTTATATTAACCTTTAAATTGATTTTAAATCAAAGCTCAACTTTAATAATAAAAGGCCATACTTTAAGGACGATCATGTTTGCCTGTTATGCATTGGACTTAATAATTACCAGTGTTTATAGTGGAGGTCTATCTGCCATATTAACTATGCCCATGTAAAGTTTTTTTAATATCTTAAATTTATGTTTTATAATTGAAAATTCTGTCGTTGGAATTTTAGTATGGGAGAAGCGGCTGATTCAGTGGAGAGATTGTATAAACACAATTTAATTTGGGCTGCTACCTCCTATGAATGGGTGGAGTCTATTAAGGATGTAGATGATAATGTAAATTTTATTTTATTTTATTTGTCTAAAATCGTATTAAACACCAAAAATACCTTCGTTGCAGCTTATTTATCAACGCCTAACCAACAATTTTAAAACTTATAAATTCTTGGAAATTCGTGAAATGGCCAAAACAGAAAATATGGCTTTTGCCTTAGAACGTTTGACTTATGGTCATTTTGGTAATTTGGATTTCATTACTCCACAAGCTTTACATCATTTAAAACTTATGATTGATGATATTTACTATGGCCACACGGTGGCCATGGTTTCTCGCCTATGGGCCCATTTACCTAAATATAATAATCTAATATTGGCCTGGCGTTCTTCGGGTTTAGATAAATTTTGGGAATGGAAGATTACGGCGAAATATTTAAATGTTAATGAACAAAATCAAGTACAGGCTTCAATGCTTATGGATTTTGAAATGGGCCCTATGAAGCTGGGAATGGATAATTTTGGTGGCATAATTTTGTTATGGCTGGTGGGTATTGCTATGAGCATTTTGGTGTTTGTGGGAGAGCTGTTGGTGTTTAAGATGGACCAAAGGAAACTGAGATTATAGAAGAGGAAAGAATTTATTTTACAATTTATAAGCGCAAATAAAATTAAATATTTCAGCAACATTTTTTCTTAATTATAAACTTAATAAACTTTTTTGTGTTTTAATAAAATTAGAATTGAAAATATATTTAAAATTAATTTTCTTACTTGTGTTTCATAGTTTTTATTTAATTTAATTTAATTTATTTTTTTTTTTTTGCGAAAACTCAAAAAATAAAAAACTGCTAAAACGAGAAGAAACCACCAAGAGGAAAAATCACCAAAATTAAAAAAAAATCTCCAAAATGAATGAAAAGTCGCCAAAATTAAAACTATTGGCAAAATTAAATTAAAACTGACAAAGCAGGGAAAAGATTCTAAAATGAAGTACAAAATTGTCAAAACGAAAAAAACCAACAGCAAAATTTAAAAAAATCGCCAAAACGAAAAATAATTTCCGGAATGAATTATAAATTAAAAAATTGTTATTATGAAAAAAAGCTAAACTAAAATAAAAATAACAAAATAAAATGGCCATAAAGAAAAAAAGCGCCAAAACGAAAAAAAAGGCATTGACTATAGTCCTGGACTATAGACTGGACTATAGTCAAGACTACAGACTGGACTATAGTCAATGCTACAGACTGGACTATAGTCAAGACTATAGACTGGACTATAGTCAAGACTATAGACTGGACTATAGTCAAGACTATAGACTGGACTATAGTCAAGACTATAGACTGGACTATAGTCAAGACTATAGACTGGACTATAGTCAAGACTATAGACTGGACTATAGTCAAGACTATAGACTGGACTATAGTCAAGACTATAGACTGGACTATAGTCAAGACTATAGACTGGACTATAGTCAAGACTATAGACTGGACTATAGTCAAGACTATAGACTGGACTATAGTCAAGACTATAGACTGGACTATAGTCAAGACTATAGACTGGACTATAGTCAAGACTATAGACTGGACTATAGTCAAGACTATAGACTGGACTATAGTCAAGACTATAGACTGGACTATAGTCAAGACTATAGACTGGACTATAGTCAAGACTATAGACTGGACTATAGTCAAGACTATAGACTGGACTATAGTCAAGACTATAGACTGGACTATAGTCAAGACTATAGACTGGACTATAGTCAAGACTATAGACTGGACTATAGTCAAGACTATAGACTGGACTATAGTCAAGACTATAGACTGGACTATAGTCAAGACTATAGACTGGACTATAGTCAAGACTATAGACTGGACTATAGTCAAGACTATAGACTGGACTATAGTCAAGACTATAGACTGGACTATAGTCAAGACTATAGATTGGACTATAGTCAAGACTATAGACTGGACTATAGTCAAGACTATAGACTGGACTATAGTCAAGACTATAGACTGGACTATAGTCAAGACTATAGACTGGACTATAGTCAAGACTATAGACTGGACTATAGTCAAGACTATAGACTGGACTATAGTCAAGACTATAGACTGGACTATAGTCAAGACTATAGACTGGACTATAGTCAAGACTATAGACTGGACTATAGTCAAGACTATAGACTGGACTATAGTCAAGACTATAGACTGGACTATAGTCAAGACTATAGACTGGACTATAGTCAAGACTATAGACTGGACTATAGTCAAGACTATAGACTGGACTATAGTCAAGACTATAGACTGGACTATAGTCAAGACTATAGACTGGACTATAGTCAAGACTATAGACTGGACTATAGTCAAGACTATAGACTGGACTATAGTCAAGACTATAGACTGGACTATAGTCAAGACTATAGACTGGACTATAGTCAAGACTATAGACTGGACTATAGTCAAGACTATAGACTGGACTATAGTCAAGACTATAGACTGGACTATAGTCAAGACTATAGACTGGACTATAGTCAAGACTATAGACTGGACTATAGTCAAGACTATAGACTGGACTATAGTCAAGACTATAGACTGGACTATAGTCAAGACTATAGACTGGACTATAGTCAAGACTATAGACTGGACTATAGTCAAGACTATAGACTGGACTATAGTCAAGACTATAGACTGGACTATAGTCAAGACTATAGACTGGACTATAGTCAAGACTATAGACTGGACTATAGTCAAGACTATAGACTGGACTATAGTCAAGACTATAGACAGGACTATAGTCGCGACTATAGACTGGACTATAGTCGCGACTATAGACTGGACTATAGTCGAGACTATAGACTGGACTATAATTTTGTACAGATTTAAAAATTTTTTATTGGATTTAGTAAGACGACGAGTCCAGCTTTCCGAAAGTATAAACTAGTTTTGACTAGTTTAGTATCTTGGAGATACTCTTGTATAAACTAGGCTACACTTGAGGTACTCGGCTACCCCGTTATAGAAAAATTGACAACTTAAACATACCATTTACACCTTTGGTGAAGGGTGCAAAAATAATATTTTTATATGTTAATTTAACGCAAGTTTTGGGTCCCAAAGTAACATTTTTCATTTCATTAGTATTTCAATTTACGAGATATATAAAAATATATAACATATAAAAATGCTGGTCCCAAAATAAAATTTTCTACTTATTCTGAACATTGTTTAATGCGTTTTCAATTTGCGTGTAATATCAACGGTCTCCATGAGTCATGTTAATCGAGGACTACCTATAATTTTCTTTTTATTAAAGTAATTTACTATTTAAATTATTAAATAAATTTATAATAACTAAATAAATAAAGCATTTTACATTAAACTAAACACAAAAGGTATTATGATATTATGAAAATATATTTATTCATGCAAACACTTACTTGTTAACATCTTTTTAAACAACAACAAAATGCGGTTGGTGGAAGAAAATTGTTGGTCTATAATCATCAATATTTTGGGTAAGAGACAAAGAATATAAAAAGTCCTAATTATTAAAATTTGTTTTCATAATTTTAGTACAAAAGTACTTTGTTGACCTCAGCACAACTTGCATTTTATGGTCCCCAAATTTTGATTTTGATTTAACCACATCTACCAACAGTCGTATAGTATTTCTGCAAATAAATCCTTTAAATGTGGCCGAGACCTTTGACAAAGATATTTATGATTTTTCGGTAAGAGAAACAAGAGATAATATGAATGGTGTATACTATAGTGATTTGGTTAAAAAACTTATAGCGGCTATAGAAGATACGCATTGTGAGGTATTATTGAGATTAATTTTAAATTTAATATTATATTTTCTAAAATATACTTTTAGGGTTTCATAGCTTTTCAGGAGGATATACCAAAATTTGCTCAAGCTTTTGAAAAAGCTAGTGTCTATGCCATATGGCGTTCGATGAACTGCAGGTTTTTGTTTGGTTATATCAGGGAGCAACAAAAAGAGGAGTATTTCAAGGATTTATTGTTTAAAAGTAAGAATCTTTAGTAGAAAATTAAAAGGGAAAGGGGCAAAAAATTTAAAACAGAAATAATAAATATTTTTAATTTAGATCAACCTAATATTTTGGTTATTGAAGCTGAATATTTAAATTCCTCAAAATTTCATTTAAAAACTAATAAATTTGTGGGTCCTAGCTCTCATGGAGCAGAAGAACTGATCCATTTAACCACTTTTTATACAGGGAATAAAAGCTTTGTTCCTGACCTTGACTTATATTCTTTGAACAAATTAAAAAATCTCCAAGGCCGTGAGATTGTTATAGGCGCTTTTGATTACCGTCCCTTCGTGGCAGTGGATTTTAAACGTTTGCCTCAATATCGTGATCAGGCAGTAGATAATCTCAAACATTTGGTTCATGTGGATGGTTCTGAAGTACGCATTTGCCATACTTTTTGTGAACTTTATAATTGTACGGTGGAATTTGATACCTGTAAGTTTGAAAGATAAATATATATGTACATATATTTTTTTTTTAAATCAATCATTTGGTTTTCAAGCTGAAAAAGATGAATGGGGTTTGGCATTTGAAAACTATAGTGGTTATGGCTTAATAAAACTGATTATAGAAAACAAAATCCACATGGCCATGGGAGCTATGTATGCAGTGTGAGTTTCTCTAAAAAAAATCTTTTCAAAACTAATATTTAAATATTACAGACACTCTGATTATGCTGTCATTGATATGACTACTTTCATAGGCCGCTCTGGTGTTACCTGTTTAGTACCAAAAGCCTCATCTCTTGTTAGTTGGAATCTACCTTTAAGGCCTTTTCAATTAACTCTTTGGTTGGCTATACTCGCCAGTATACTTTTGGAAACGATTTTTTTATTTTTTGCTCGAAAATTTGAACAAAGTACAATCTCTACCGATCAGGATACTTGGTTGCCTAGTCTAGAATTTGGTTATGTAACCTCACTGAAGCTGTTTGTTAATCAAAATTCTCACTACATAGTACATTCGCATACAGTGCGAATTTTTTTATTTTCCTGCTATATGTTGGATACAATACTAACCAGTGTCTATGGGGGAGGTTTATCTGCCATACTAACATTACCTACGTAAATGGAACAAGATTTAATTTAAAAAAAACTGTCAAGCAGTAGGTACTTTCCAACTGTAATTTTGTATTTTTTTATTCCAGTTTTGGTGAGTCGGCTGATTCTGTTGAAAGATTGTATAAATTTAATTTAACCTGGACGGGCTCTTCTTTCGCCTGGTTGGAGTCCATTAACAGTACAGATGAGCATAATGATGTAAGCTTCATACCAATATATAATTCTAAATATATCTCTATTTACTAATTCTCTTTTAGCCCATTTACACACACCTAGTCGATAATTTCGAATTCAATAGCTTCGATGAAATGCGCTCTAAAGCTAAAACTTACAACATGGGCTTCGTTTTAGAACGGCTAGCCTTTGGTCATTTTGGTGGTGGTGAATTTATAACACCCGAGGCTCTGCAACGCCTAAAACTAATGACAGATGAAATCTATAGTCAATTCACCGTAGCTATGGTTCCCCGTCTTTGGCCTCACTTACCCATGTATAATGATCTTATAATGCTAATGCACTCCTCGGGTTTGAACAAATATTGGGAATGGAAGAGCACTGCAGAGTATTTAAATGTTAATGAACAGAATCAGGTGGAGGCTTCTAAGTACACTAGCTTAGACATAGGTCCAGTTAAATTGAATTTACAAAATTTTGCTGGCTTAGCGGTTTTATGGATAGTGGGTATGGCTTTAAGTGTAGTGGTTTTTGTGAGCGAATTGTTATGGTTTCGGTTGAAGAAGAAGAAGGTAGAGGGAAGCTTGAAAATCGAGAAATAACTTGGTTATAAAGGTTAAAAATTTTGGAAAAGGAAAAATAAACAGCATTATAAAAAATATATTTACTAGACAAAAACATTATTTTAACATACAAAGATTTTTCATATTCAATTTTATTGCTCTCAATATTTACAAAAATTTCTAATTACTAAATTTTAAAAATTTAGGCGAAATAAAAATCGCTTTATTTTGTTTCAAAGATATTACCATCCTTAGTAGTAGAAGATCCAAACGTTATTTTTAAATACTCAGTGAAAATTTTTCTTTTCTTTAACCCTACAATTTTCTTTGCTTAATAACCCGCTAACCCTTTTAGGGATTTTTTATTTAACAGAGAATAAATCAGCAATAAATCATTTTAGAGTTATTAGATTTTTAATAATTTTTTTAAAAAAATTTTCAAGACTATTCAGGAAAATATTCTGCTCAAGTTAGGAATATTTCTCATTTAATTTTATTTTTAATAGTCTAGTCTACAGCCTAGTCTATAGTATAGTCTACAGTCTAGTCTATAGTCTAGTCTATATTCTAGTCTATAGCCTAGTCTATAGTCTAGTCTATAGTCTAGTCTATATTCTAGTCTATAGCCTAGTCTATAGTCTAGTCTATAGCCTGGTCTATAATGTAGTCTATAGCCTAGTCTATAGTCTAGTCTATAGTCTAGTCTATATTCTAGTCTATAGCCTAGTCTATAGTATAGCCTATGGCCTGGTCTATAGTCTAGTCTATAGTCTAGTCTATATTCTAGTCTATAGTCTAGTCTATAGTCTAGTCTATAGTCTAGTCTATAGTCTAGTCTATAGTCTACTCTATAGTCTATTCTATAGCCTAGTCTATAGTCTAGTCTATAGCCTGGTCTATAGTCTAGTCTATAGCCTGGTCTATAGTCTAGTCTATAGTCTAGTCTATATTCTAGTCTATAGCCTAGTCTATAGTCTAGTCTATAGTCTAGTCTATATTCTAGTCTATAGCCTAGTCTATAGTGTAGCCTATGGCCTAGCCTATAGTCTAGTCTATAGTCTAGTCTATAGCCTAGCCTATAGTCTAGTCTATAGTCTAGTCTATAGTCTAGTCTATAGTCTAGTCTATAGACTAGTCTATAGTCTAGTCTATAGTCTAGTCTATAGTCTAGTCTATAGTCTAGTCTATAGTCTAGTCTATAGTCTAGTCTATAGTCTAGTCTATAGTCTAGTCTATAGTCTACTCTATAGTCTATTCTATAGTCTAGTCTATATTCTAGTCTATGGTCTAAACTATGATCTAGTCTATAATCTAGTCTATTATATATTCTATAGTCTAATGTTTGGTCTAGTCTACATTCTAGTCGATAGCTTTTTCTATTTTCTGGTCTATATTCTAATAATAAAGAAGTGTTTGTTATTTATTATTTTTATTTTGTTTTCAACATTATAAATATGTGACCCCTAAATTTTATTTATTTCAAATGAAATTTCTCCAACCAACTGACAGCTTTTCTTCTTTGTTTCAATTTTACTTAATTGTCATATAAATTTATATTTCTCTTGATATGTTTTTTTTTTATATAACTATAAGTAATTTATAAGTTTTCATATGACTTGTTTTGATAAGGTTTAATTTGCTTGTTTTTTTATTTTTCCTTTATTCATTCATTTTTAAAAAGAAACTTTTTTTGGTAAAATATATAAAATTTTTGTTGATAAACATGAGTATGTTTGATGCTGATGAAGTACAAGAAGTTTATTTTTTTATTTTATTTATTTTGCAATTTTATTCATATTTAAGGTTTCACAGCGTGAAATTTGTTTCATCATTTGTAAGATTTTGTTATTTGTTTTTTAAGTTATTTTGCGAAAAACATAAAAAATATGATGGAAAATGAAAATACTATGAAAAGTATGAAATTATGTATAAAGTTGTTATGGTTACAGGAAATGAAAAAAAATAATAATAATAATGAAAAATGAGAAAAATATTTTGTTGGGCACGAGTGTCTCAATGAAAAAAAGAAGAAAATGAAAACCGTCCTGATGAAGGTTTTCAGAGGCTAAAATAGTGGTGAAAAATAAAATGAAAAAGTATTTTGGTTTGAAAAGTAGTTTTTTTTTTCTTATATTTTAAAAGTTTTATTTAAATTAATAGGATTCAATCTAGCGATGACCAAATGTAAGAATGTTTAACCGCATTCAAATTTCCTACATAAATAAATGCTACCTAAGGAACTTAAAATCTTTTAGTTCCAAAAAAAGTTGTACAAGATTTTAAACATAATGAGGTGAAATTAAATTAAATTTAAATAATAATTTAAAATGTACATAAAACAATAGCAGTTGATTTTAGAGAATATAATTAAATTTCATTTAATGTACTATTAAGTAAAAAAGTTATTACATTATAAAAATTTTACACTTTTTCTATTTATTATCTTAAATGTATATTAAGGAGTATAACAGTTTCTTTCAAAGAATACAGCGATTTTAAATTAAGTAATATATTATTTACGCACAAAAACTAAATAAATAAATAAGTAATAGGAATTATTTTAAAACTTATAAATTTTAGAAAGTATGATTGTTCTAACATGAAATTAAAAATAAAAAAAAAATCCTGCTGCTAAATACATATGCATAATTTAAATATATTATAAATATAAATATAACAGTTTATATGTCAAATATTTAATATTTCAAAATTAAAAAAAGAAAAAAAAACATTATAAAACAAAAAAAAATAAATAAGCAGCTTTCAGCAGTATAACATCCTAAAAACATATAATAGTTAATAATATTTTTAACATTTTAACTGAAAAGTTTTAATATCATCAACTTATAGAAATATTAAATTAAAAAAATACATTATAAAAGTTTAAAAATTTCAAAAAATTTAAAATTAAAAGTTTAAATATCAACAAATGAGCTTTAAACTAAGTATATAAGAGTTTTAAGGTTACAAAAATAGCGTAGTATAACAGTTTTAAATTGGGTAACTTTAAAAATTAATATATAAAACAGTATAACAGGTTTCAATAAAATTTAAGTTTAAGTATAGCAGTTTTAATTTCAATATTATTTTTTAAAAAGGTATAAAAAGGTATAACAGCTGTGGATTTCTTAAAATAATGCAGTATAATATATATATAATATATAAATTTTGGTCTCAGGATATTAGGATGTATAACATTTATATTAAAAATAAATTTTAAAATTAGTAAAGTAGTTTTTAGTTCCAAAATATAGCTCAATTTTAAATTCCTTTTCCGTTAAATTTTCAAACATAATGAAGTATAATAGTTTTAATTATAAATATAATATTGGAATTATATGTGCTCTATGCAAAAGTAAATCTTAATAGTTTTGAATTGTCATTTAAAGTATAAACTTTCTCTTGTAATAGTAGTATGTATAACAGTTTATAATTTTTAAAATTTTTGCTTTTAGAGTATAAAATATATAGTATATTACTTTTACAACAGTTATAAATTTTCAAAAACATTGAAGTTTAAAAGATTTCCAAAATTCATCGCTTTTCAGGTGTAGATGACTTGTGTCTAGAATATTTTAAATTTAAAATTTTTAATTTTAAAGTTTTTCAAAAATATTGAAGTAAAGTTATTTAAATTATAAAAAGAATTAAAGGTTTTATATTTTTTTCACAATCATAAATATATTTTAATTAATAATATAACAATTTTTAACTCCAAAATTTAGGTCTCTTTGAAGTATAAAAATTAAAAATGAATAGTATAACACTTTAAATTGTTAATATTTGTTATTAAAGCATTATTACGGTTCAAAATTTTTAAAAATACTGCAGCATAATACTATCAAATTAGACAAATAATGGAGTCTTAAATAAAAGTATAAATGTTTTGGAATTACAGTTTTAATTCAAAACTATTTTATTAATTATAGTATAATAGTTTTAAATTCTAAAATGTGATATTGTATTAAAACACGAAAAAATATGAGTAATCTTTTTTTAGTATAACAGATTTTAAAATAAAAAATAAAGAAAATATACTGTGCCCACAAATCCAAAACTATATAATTTTTATTATATCAGTTTTAAATTTTAAATTATATCAGTTTTGATATTAAGAATCTCATTTTGAGTATGTACCATGTTTTCAAATTCAATAAATGTTACAATATAAAAGCTACCATTTCCAAAATTTTATTTTAAGAGGGTATAGATTTTTAATACAATAAATAGTTTTGGAATTCTTTAGATATAAAATTGTAATAATTTTGATATGAAAAATCTCATTTCAAACAAGTATATACCCAACAAACCAAACAATATCGTAATGATATCATAACGATATAATTTTGGTGATAAAAAAAAAGCCCTAGAATAGTATCATTTATAATTCTAAAATGATATGGGTTGCTTTCTAAAGGGTACACTTGAAAACGATATCAAAATTTATGATGAAAATAACTATATTAGAAATGGCATCATTGAATTTAAACAGCGTGATGATTTAGCTATATATATGTTCTATAAAAATTATTTTCAATTTATTTATTTTCCTGAAAATATTTGAGGAAAAACGTTTTCTATATTTTATCAATTAATTAAAAGAGCACGTTTAAAGATTAAATCAGTACACAAGTTTCAAATTAGTTTGTGGAAGTATAACAGTTTCTAATTATTTTTATTTTTTTTTTTTTTAATTGTCGCGTAACAGCTTATATGTGTACAATTTTAAATTTTTGGGATATGAAAGCTTAGCAATTTATTGTTTTTTAAAGTATAACGGTTGTTAATTCAATTTTACTTTTTTTATTTATTAAAAAAATATTGAAAATATTGATAGCATATAACAGTTTTCAAGAAGATTATAATAGTTTTTAATTATTTTTATTTTTTAGTAGTCATTTTTCTACTTTTTTTTTTGATGTCCTGTAACATTTTTTTTAAACAGTAAACTGTTATTTTAAAGTACAACTCTTAATATACTGTTATTTTAAGATATACATATTAATGTCACGTAACAGTTTCAAAGAAAAGTATAATAGTTTTGATAGCTTTAGGGTAAAGTCACATAAGACTTTCAAAAAGTATATAATAGTATTGATATTTCAGATGTAACTCGTTAAAAATATTTAGAAATTTTAATGTATAACAGTTTTTATATTAACTGAAGGTCATATAGCAGTTTCAAAAAAATTATAATAGTTTTGATACAAAGTATAACAATTTAAAAATTTCCAGTAATTTTAAGTATACCAATTTTTATATTAATAAAAAAAAGTAAATAAATTTTATTTAGTAATTTAAAGTCATATAATTTTTTACATAGAAATTAATAGAATATATAGTTCAATATTAACATTAGCTCTGAACTGTTATATATATATATATATATATATATATATATATATAAAGCGTGTTCCATTTCGAAGTTCCCTGAATTTAAAAAAAAAATACAGAAAGATTATGTCTATCAAATGTTGGCCGTTACTACGTCGCAGATGGTTCATCCGTTGAGTCCAATATTCGATGACTCGTTCGAGCACTTCGACTGGTAACTGGCGAATGACACGCGTGATGTTTTCCTCCAAGGCCAGAATCGAAGCGCGTTTGTCCGCATAAACTTTAGACTTTACATATCCCCGCAGGAAAAAGTCTAACGGTGTGATATCACGCGATCTCGGTGGCCACTCGACTGGCCCAAAACGTGAAATTATGTGCTCA
Source organism: Protocalliphora azurea (assembly GCA_932274085.1). Lineage (NCBI taxonomy): Eukaryota > Metazoa > Arthropoda > Insecta > Diptera > Calliphoridae > Protocalliphora > Protocalliphora azurea. Next base: position 7,422,058 of record OW026522.1, read on the forward strand.
CCGAAGTATTCTCGCAATAAATCCACTGATTAAGGCGATATGTGGGAAGTGGCGCCGTCTTGCTGAAACCAAGTGTCGCCGAGATCACGAGCTTCAATTTTAGGTATCAAATAGTCGGTTATCATGGCACGATAACGGTCGCCATTGACGGTTAATTTCGCACCGGCATCATTTTTAAAGAAATATGGACCGCTGATTCCACATCGGTGTGGCCCACAAACCACACCAAACCGTTATTTTTTCTGGATGAAGTGGCAGTTCTTAAATCTCTTCAGGTTGCTCTTCGTCTCAAATGCGGCAATTTTTTTTGTTTACATACCCATTGAGCCAAAAATGGACCTCATCGCTGAACAAAATTTGCCTCGAAAACGTCGGATCTTCTTGGAACTATTCAAGAGCCCATAGAGCGAAACGATATCGCTTGGGAAGGTCGAGCGGCTTCAGTTGATGCACAAGCTGTATTTGGTATGCTTTCAATTTCAGATCCGAGTCGTTCCATACGTCAGTCCAAGTTGCTGCGAACGGCGCCGAATCGACTCTCCACGGTCTTCGTGTACACTCTCAGCTACGGCCGCTATATTTTCATCACAGCGTACCGAACGTGGTCTATTCGGTCGAATATTATCCAATAATGAATGCTGGGTCTCAAAATGGGTGATGGTGTTGCGAATAGTACGCTCAGTAGGCCGATTATATTTACCATAAGTTGAGCGGAGTGCACGAAACACATTCCTCACAGAACGTGAATTTTCGTAATAAAGTCGAACGATTTGTAAACGTTGTTCATTCATAAGTCTTTCCATTATGAAATGCCAAACAATACTAAACAAAAATAACATGACGGCATGACACACACGTGATCTGTCAAGAAATGGATATTGAAAAAAAAGTATCTCTACTTGAAGCACCCATTATATATATATATATATATATATATATATATATATATATATATATATATATATATATATATACTATACCCTGGAAAAAAATAGCAAAAGTAACTTTTCACTGTAGCAATTCATATGAAGAGTAAAATAACGAATATATGATTTTTCACATATTTCAGAAAATTCCTCTTAAATATTTTATTAAAAAATTATTCACATATCTTTCAGTTTAGCACAATAACAAATAAAAATTATAACTCTAGAAAAAAAGTTACTCTGAAATAATAAACAATATATAAAAAGCATCAAGAAGTCCTATTTTTTATAGTGACAATATAAAAAAATATTTTCCTTGTTTGTTAAAGGAAAAAATAGCAGGAGGTAATAAAGAAAAACTAATGTTCAAAAACATCCATAGAAAATTAAAAACAACAACAGTTATTCCACTTATAAGGGTTAATTTTCTGCACTTGTTGTTTATTATTCCTGGCTCATCATACTGTTGATAATTTATTTTCATTATTTTTTTTATCTTAAATTTTTTTTCTTGCTCTAAATTTTTTTCCTATTAAAAGAGATTTTTTTTAAGTTGTAGTGTTGTTTTCATTGAAATGTTGAGAATTATATGAATTTTTTTCTGTGCTGTTGTTTTTGTTTTTTGTTATTATTATTCGCAACTTTCTACTTTTATCAACATAAAACTCAATCACAAATTATAATGTATTATTGCCATGGCAAACTGTTGCGTTGCCAAGCAATCAGGCAAGAATAAAAACAAAAAGACATACATAATAGTCATACAAAAATACATACACATAAAAACACACAATACACATACTCCTATTTTTATAATATACACACAGAAAATGGCTGAATATTCCCTTCAAACATTTAGAAGATAAATTTGCTGACAATCTCCCAGAAGTAACTTCTTAGATTTTACTAGATAATCGTCAGAAGATTTTTCGAAAAATACCAAAAACAATATACATTGTCATCGTCACTTCTTAGTGACTTCTAAATGTTTATCGGAAGCGTGTAAGAAGTTCACAAAAACAAAATATATTACTATCGTCCTTTTATATTCCAAAAGTATACTTTATAGTCACTTCTGTATAATATAGATAATAAATCGAATTTAACAAAAACGAAATAAATTACTATCTTCTTGGCGTGTGTTAGGAAGATTGTCAGTTTTTTATGAAAAAAAAAAACAACAACACAATAGAGAAGCTGGTAAAATCATGTATGTGTTTTAGTAATAATTAAACTTAGGTACAGTTTAGCTGTAATATTAAATACAGAAATATATTCAAAGTAAATTTTAAAAAATTAAGTAAATCTTCCTAAACTTTAATTTAGTAATATAATATAATTTCTCATAAAATGAATTTATTTTAGGAAACACTCCATCAAACAGATAAGTATTTGCATATTTAGAAAATCTAAAATTTTGCTTGTAATAGTGCAATTTAATTAAAAAATTTATTATCAATCTTCTTTTCTTCTTTTAAAGATATTTAATTGTGAAATGAAAATAATTATGAAATGTTAAAAAACCTTTAAAATTAATTATAAATACAAAAAAAGTAAAAGTACAAAATCATCTAAGACTAAGACGACACTTCTGTGAGAATCATCTTGGTCTCGTCAAGAAAACTTTTTTTCGATGCTCCCAGAAGAAACATTTATGTCTTCTTAGAGTCTCCTAGAAGACACTTCCACGAAGAAAAATTCTTACTGATAGAAGACGATAATAATGAAACTTTCGCAATAGTTTTGGCGATGAATTTCAACTTCTGGAAAACTCTTCTTAGTGACATCTGCAATAGAAAATGTTTGCAGGGATAGAGCAGAATGAGAAGAAAATCAGGCAAAACAGCATCATCCATCCAGCCAACAACAATTATTACACAGATTTATCATTGCTTGTGTTACAATAACAAAAGGGTTGGTGAGGTACTGTTAGCAAAAAAAGTAGGAGAATAAAAAAATAAATAAAAAAAACAATATAACCTTCATACAATTTACCACTAGTTTTAAACGCATTCTCTCTCTCTCTCCTTTTTCTCTTTTATTTTTATGGTAATTCTCCTAGTTAAACGAATAGGTTTTTTCTTTACTTTCGGGTTTTTGTAATTACGCGAATATAGTAGGGGTTTTTAATAAAGGAAATGTATATAAATATTGGTGTGAGTGTAATGTTTTTATCAGTTTTGTTGTTTCTTTGTAAATATTTTGAGACAGCCTATAAAAATTGTGTTTTTGTTTTTTAAGCCTCTCTCATACTCTTTTAGTTTTCGTATGATTAATTGTAATTGAGCATGAGTCAGAGGTGGATGGGAATAATATTTAAAATGGTACTAAAAAGCTTAACATATATGATTAAAATCTTTGATTGTGATATTAAAGCGTTTCGTTGAAAAATAAATAGGAACAGTATCAAATAATTCGACTGATGAAAAGACTAATCCGTTTCCTCAATGTTATTAAAAATCACAGATCCAATACATTATCTCCAATGCAAAATTTCGCGGAATTTTTTGCGCGATTTTTCATTTATGTGGGGGTATATATGCACTTTACTAACAGCTGTTCTATGTATTGTTTTAATTATTACAATATCTTTAAAAAGTATATAAAAAAAAGCTAATAAGAATTAAAAAAAAACAAGTTTTTAAATTAATGAAAAAATATTAGCTTTTTTCTAGTTTTGGACATTTGCTTTTTTGACCTTTTTTAAAGTCGAATTTAGCATCTTTTTTCTCAGCTCTTGGCAACACTGATTCCGTGGATTAAACATTTTTTTATTTAATTTTTTTTTTTAGTTTGAGCCTGCGGAGGGGTGTCAAATCGATTTTTTGGAAATAATTCTGTAACTTGTGAACCGTTGGATAGATCTAAATAAAATTCTATATTATCAGAGCTAAGATATTTTCGAGTTTATTTGGATGAGTAGAGGTCACGTAGGTAGAAGGTAAGCCTCCAAAATTGCTCACCTTAAGTATGTAATTTCTTTAAAAATTCGCCAAAAATTAATTTATAACTGGAATGTAAAACACTGCTACATATATATAGTCCTTATAAATCTCTACATAAAACATGCTTACATGTGTAGGTTATTTCTTCTTGTTTAAGACATATTTGGGTCGAAGCAAATTTTACCCTCATTGCTGGCCTCGTTTTTTAAGTTTTTTTTTTAACTTGGGGCCCTTATTTGGGCCGTAAATTTTTTTGCAAATAATAACTATATCTCTTGCAAAATTCTAAATAATGCTGTAAGAATCGTATGAAAATACATATTCGATAAAAATTTATATTAATCTGAAGTTGAAACTTTAAAAAAAATTTACATATTTGGGGTTATTTTCCAAAACGGCGTTAATATTCTTTCACTTCTAAAATATATATATATATTTTTTTTATTTGTAAAACCTTTAAAAGAAGTCTTGAAGTCAATGCGTGTAAAGTAAAATCGAAGGCTTTTTGGATAATTGTTGCCCCCGCAAGCCCTATATAAACTTTGTCTTTAAATTCTAAAATGTCGATACCGTGATCAAAAAAACTATATTAGCTAAATATTTTTTGAGCGATGCCCTTTATAACGGCTAGGTGATAATTTTAATGAAAAAAGTAAATTTTTGAAGCATGTTTCCCGCGGACTGGAATTTTACGTATGTACTTCGTTACGAGAAAGTGGAAAGTTTTTTATTTCCCTGTTTTTAGAACTAGTTTATCTATATTGTGCCAAAATTTCGTTGGAATACACCTACCTGTTTAAATTTTATTTAGATCAAAATATTAACAGTATTTCTCAAAAATATGCTTAAAATTTAAACTTTAAGTTTCTCAGGTCAATAAAATTTCGGCACAACACAGAAATAGCCGTTTTAAAATCAGGACATTAAAAAACTTCCACTTTTTGATATCCAAATACTCAAAATCCCAGTCCGGGGAAAACTTATTTAAAAATTTTAATTTTTTCATTAAAAGATCATCTTGCCGTTGTAAAAGGCGTGGCTCAGAAAATAGTTTTTGTGTATTTAACCAACATATGGGGGTATATATGCAATATGTTTTTTGTTGATTTCGGCTTTGGAATTTTAGAACTGAAAAGAAAAAAAAAATAAAAAACTATTTGAAAATTTACAAAGTTTATTATGGCTTGGGTGGAAACCGTTGTCCAAAGCGCCTCTTATTTTACTTTGTACGCATTTGCGTTAAGATTTCTTTTGAAACTATTGCAAAAATTCTATAGTACAGAACAAAAAAATATATTATAGAAGTTGATGAATATTACCACCTTTTCGGAAAATATCCCCAAAAAATATGAAATTTGTTAAAAGTTTAAAATTCAGATTAATATATCTTTTTATCAGATTGATATATTCATATGATTTTAGAATTTTTTAAAAACTTCAATTGACATTTTTCAAAAATTTTAAGTCCCAAATTAAGGTCTCAAGTAAAAAAATACCTTTAAAAAAGTAGTACAAAAATGAGGGTAAAATTTGCTTCAACCTTAATATCTCTGAATCTAAATGTGCTAACCTATACATGCAAGCATGGTTTTTGTTGAGATTTAGAAGGACTATCGGTATATATATTTTTTTACATCCCAGTTGTAAACGAATTATTGACGAATTTTAAAGAGATCTACCCTCTATCCCATATTAAATCTTGTTTTGCTAAATCGAAGAGTTCACAAGTTATAGAATTATTAAAAAAAAGTGTTTTGGGTCCACTGTACGGTGTAAAGGAACATTCAACAATTAATATTATTTTTTTATTACGTTGGGTATTGCAACCACATTTGAAAAGAAAATGTTCTATAAATTATCGTCGTAAATAAAATAACTATTAATTTAAAATTTTTCATTAAATAAAACAAGTCCCTAAGGAGGGCTGATCGCTCTTATTTTTGGTTTTCATTTTTACAAATACTCTCAAAAAATTTTTACTCCAATAATTTTAAAAGCTACACTGTAGCACAACGATATTTCTAAATTTTATTGGAAATGTCCTTAGGAATTTTTGGTAGATATTTAGCTATGAATATCCGTTTATCCCTTGTGTTCAAATTACTAACCCGAATTAAATAATAAATTAAGATAAATTGTTGTTGTTGGTGTTTCATATTGTTATTTAAAATCAGTTCAGTAAAAAAAAGTTATAGCACAAATTTTATAATTAATTATAACACAATCAAATATACAATTTCTAACTTGTATTTTTGATTTTAATTCACAAACGGTCAAGTTTTTTAACATTACCTTCATAATTCCTGTAGTGTTCTATGCTCGACCAGCAACATTTTTTATTTCGCATTCTTTTTCCAATAATAATTATAAAAATATATAAAAAAGGGTAATTTTTATAAAAAAAATCTATGTTTTTAATACTCACAACACACACACACACATATACGTATATACATATTCACCTTACCAGTCTCTATTTTAGTTTGGATTTCAATAAAAAGCCATATAGCAAGTATTAATGTCTATATAAATACTACATGTTTTCGTTAATATAATGTTGCATGCAACTGAAAACCACATACAAAAATAGTTGATGATTAACCATTTGTTGTAAGTAATAAACAACAACGGCAATGAAGGCAACAGCAGAGCAAAAAATGAAAAAATAAAAAATGTTATATTATGAAAACTGAAATGAATGATGATGTGCACATGAGTTGTTAAATAGTGGTTTTATAATTAACTCTAGAAAATAAATAGACCTCTTTGTAATAGAGCGAAAATAATAAAAAACAAATGGAAAAAAAATTCAGAAAAAAATTACTGATAAAAAAAAATTATATAATGAAATAGTTGAAAAAAAAGGTTTAAAAAGAATTTAAGGTACAACAACAGGCAAATAATTAATAGAGAATAAATAAGAATTTATGCTTAAATTAGTTTCAAATCTAACTTTCATGGAATATTGATATAAATTCCTTCTTAGCTTATAATGAAACTTAAACCCAGCATTCATATAAAAATATGTAAGTAAAAGTATTATTTCAAATATTTTCCTTGTCTTCTTCTAAATAAAAAATAATTTTCTTTTTTTCCGTTCAAACTCATACTCGTCCATCAAATATCCATTTAAGCATAAAATCCCTAAAAATATACTACAAAATAATAATATAAAAAAAAGATTCTCCAGTTACAATTCATTCGTATAAATACTTGCAACAATCATGTATTATTATTGTTTCAACAAGTCTTCAACGAAGAAGTCAAAAAACTATTTATTTCTTTGATTTTATTTTCAGTTTTTTTTTCCTTTACTTCAAACATAGAAATTATTTAGTTTTATTATATACGTTTCATTTCTCAATTCAAACGATATTGATGTATGAACTTTGGTATGTCCATTTATATAAAAATATGTGTATGTATGAGTATATGTTTCTTGGTATTACAATACTAATCATTTGATTGTAGATGCTGTTGCTCAATTTGCCATGTAATTTTGTATGCTAAAACGATTTTCAATTTGTATAAAAATTTATTTTCTTCATATAACATTGTTAATGGTTCAGTTCATCCTTTTTTTTTTCTTAAAGAAAAGAATTTTTTAAATATTTTGAGAAAAAAGTGAAAAAGGAAATAGCAATTTTATTATAACAGAAATATTGTTAATGATGATGGAAGGAAATAGTTTATTTAATAACATAAATAAAAAAGAAGAAATTCTATTACAGAAATGTTTCCAAACTTATTGTAATTTATTTTAAAAATAAAAACACTTGTTGCTCCTAGAAGTTTTTTTTGACGTTTTTTATTTATTTTTTTTTTTAACCAAAATGAAGTTTTTTTCTTTTAATTCAAAGTCTTTTTATAATTATGCCCCTTGTTGGCAATTTTTGTAACTAAAAGATTGTGTCTTCTTAAAATTTACCACCAAATGGTTGTTGCTCTTGCTAAAATTTTCATGATGTTCAGTGTTGCCAGTTTAATCTTTTTGAAGCGAGCCTTTTTATTTTTCAAATTTAAGCATTTTTGTGTATTTATGGCACCAAAAATGTTGGTCATTTTCCAAATTAAAAAAAAAACGCAAATGCATAATCAAAGAGGAATTATAGTTGAAAAATTACAGAAAATCACTTCAAAATATTGGGTAATTTTCCATGCTTCCGTTATTACATCCTTTAAGGATTCTATCGCTTCAAATTGTTTTCCTCCTTCATAAACTTTTCTTGCAAGCCAACCCCAGACATTTTCCATTGGATTCAGGTCTGGTGAATATGGGGACCAATCCAAAAGTTGAACACTTTATTGATTAATCCATTGTTTTACTGCTCTGAAGGTATGAATCGGAACGTTGTCGTGTTGGTACGTCCAAGGAATGGGTCCAAAGAAATCATTAAATTTTGGAAATTCTTCCTCCAGAATGTTTTTGTAAGTCGGTGCAGTCATTTTGTTGGATACAAAAACCAATTCTATGGTACCATAATACGAAATGGCACCCCATACCATTATTCTGCCCTCTCGGCTGTGTCTGCTGCTCAAAAATAATTCCTCCTTATTTTTATTTATTTATTTATTTACTTGATTAAATCTATGGATATGAATCCTTACAGACTACTATATACTACAAGATTTTAAATAAAAGGTACGTCCAAGGTATGGGTACAAAGAAATCATTAAATTTTGGAAATGCTTCCTCCAGAATGTTTCTGTAAGTCGTTTCGGTCATTTTGTTAGATACAAAAACCAATTCTATGGTACCATAATATGAAATGGCACCCCATACCATTATTTCGAAAAAAGAAAAATTTGTTAAGACATATTAAGTATTTAAAAACACGATAATATTGCGTTTAATTACATTTACATTAATAGAAAAATCGATTAAGCTATACAATTCATTAAAATTTTTGCATATTCTCCTCAAAGGATCAGCATCGGCATAATTTGTTAGAACAACAGGAAGGTGCAGAGGTATTAGGTGTCGGGTAAAACGTCGTGGAATATTAAAACTTATGTTACGAAGAAGGAAGTCGTAGAGGACATCACCATTAATCAAATTAATTAAAAATGCCACATTTAGGATAGTAGGTAGTTTTTTTAAGGTAGGTAGTTTAATTAATGATAACCTCGCCGTATACGAAGGAAGATTTCCAGAATAACGACCAAATGAGCTGCTCAGGCAGAATAAGAGAAACTGCTTTTGAACAGATTCTAATCGGTCTATGTGCATATTAATTTTAGGATCCCAGAAAATAGACCCATACTCCAAAATTGGTCTTACTAGGGATGTGTATAGTTGTTTCGTAACATTGGTTTCTGTAAACTCTTTAGACCATCGTTTAATATAAGCAAGCACACCACGAGCTTTATTTATCGTCATTGTAATATGTTTACAGAAATCTAATTTAGGATCAAGTAGAATACCAAGATCCAGAAATTCTCCAACTAACTCTAGTTGATACCCGTCCAGGAAATAGTGTAGCATTAAAGTGTAATTTCTAGAAAATCGCATGTTTTTGCATTTTTTTAAGGCCATGGAAGTAATAGTTATACCCATCGGGACCATCAAAATTAAACTTTTTTCATCGGAAAATACAACTTTAAACCATTTGTCGGACCATGTCATTGTATTTTTGGCAAACTGTAGACGTTGTGTAAGTGGTGCATTTTTTGCAGTTTTCGTCGGACTATGTATGGGCACGACTTTAAAATACGGTGCACTGTTCTTAGACTGGCACTGACTCCACTTTTTTCATGAATTTTTGATACCGACGTGGCAGAATTTGATGAAATTCTAAGAATTTCTTGTCTTTCTTTTGGAGTTCTTGCCATTTTCTTCCGCCATTTTATGCCCTTTCCATATCTTTTCATGCTATTTAAATAATTGTACACAACTGTCTTTCTCTATTAATGTTATTGGCTATTTGGACCGGATTCTGACCTTGAGATTTCAAAATCAGATTTTTTTTCTATTTCAGAGTTATTAAGAGCCTTACCACGTCCCATTTTGAATAAAAATTATTTAAAAACTATCAAATTAAAAATTCTCTAACCGTTTATATTGAAAGAAATTCAAATCATAGCCTTCCTGATTAAAATAATTCCTTAATCAAGTGACACATGAAATAGCACGACAGAAATACATATCTTTAAATGAATGCATAATATTAGTATAACAAAATATGTATATTTTTTTTTCTTCAGGAAACTAAAGCCAACACTTTAAAATTCGATTGCGCAAAAAATTATTTTTTCTGAATTTTTGTTTAGGAGATATACTTAATTAAATTTAAAAAAATGTGATTCCTTACTCAAGTGGCAGGCAGTTTATTTAGTCTATGGAATACAAATCCTTACAGACTAGCAATTTAAGTCTAATTACAAAATTATAATAATTTATTTAACTGGTTTTTTAATACATTTTTTGAATCACTAATATCTAGATATTCATAAAGATTATTAAATAAACTTTTCAATTTAGTTATTGATTCATTTTTACCATAATCAGTTCTGTATGTATCAATGTGAAAGAGATTGAAATTTCTTAAATGTCTCTGAGGAACAAATATTTGAATACAATTTCTTCGAATTTCTAACGATATCATTGATATCCAGATACATCTGAACAAACTTAGGGATCTCGTTGCAGGGTTTTTTATAGATGATGGCAGATACGGGGAGATGTAATTATTAAAAGTAACAATCTATAAGAAAATATTTAATTATAATTACTCATATGGGAGTAATTACAATTGTAGAGATGAGAAAAAACAATAACAAGTTTAGGGTTATTATCCATAGGGTAGCTGGCTGTTGCTGCATAAAAACTTGGTTTAATTTTATGAAGTAAGATGTAATTATGCTGTTGATTTCAAATCAATTTTTTGGTTTATCGTACTTAACAATTTCAGGTTGCGGTTAGTATATACTTTTAGGTTTAGGTAAGTAATTATTTATAGATGAAGTGATCTTCTTGATGGACTTATAACAAGTGACCCTTTTTCTTCATGACAGCAATGATAGTAATAATAATAGCATTAAAATTTCCAACAAATTTCTGTTTTTTTCCAATAAAATTTTCTTTACAGTGTGCTAAAATTGCTGCCAATTGACACAAAGTACACTTAAAAATACTTGTCTTATATTAACTAATTAATATAACAATTATAATGATTATAATTTAAGTGTCGCACTAATTTGGACATAGCACCGGCCTTGGCATTAGGCACGAGATATTGGGATATCTTGGGCCCAAGGAGCGAATTGTCTCCACAATGATTTTTGTGTCAGAGGTTGCCGTTAGCATTGGTTGCTGTTTTGTTGCTTGCTGGTTTGCTGGTTTCTGGTTTGTTAGTTTTTGGTTTTTTGGTTGTGGTTGAGTTCGGTGGTGATTTTGCTGATGACGGATGCAGCAATGTGTGATGATATATGTCACATATTCTACAGGTATCCGTTGACAAGCATGCCCGTAGTTCGTGGCTTCTTGCCAAAAAATTGATGCAATACCGATGCCTCTCAACTACCTCCTCCCTCTTCTTTGTGCTCATTTTTAAAAACTTGAGGCAAAACCTCAATGCATGAAACGTATTGCATAGAGCACACTTATAGTTGTCTTGGTTACGCCGTCTAACGATATTGGTGGCTTGGTTCCCACGGCCTTGAACCGGTTGGGTTGTTTCGATCCTTCTGTTGTTCCTGGAGGTGATAAAATGAAAAGACTAGGTGTCAGCATTCTTCATCTACAAGTGTTCCAAAAGTTGAAAGATCTTCGTTTTCTTCCTGAATTATATTTTGTAAAATATTTAAGGGCATGATATCCTCTTTACTCCATTCACTATCGTATTCGAGCAAAGCATTGCAGGATTTTCGGATATTGGACACTGATATTTTACACCAGGACGTAGCTAAATGTTTTAATTTTTATAAATAAATTTATTTATTATTTTTAATTTTATAAACAAAAACGTGTAAATTTAGTAGCACAGTTTTTAAATAAATATAAAGCGCTGTCAAATTGGGTTAATGTCATTTTTTTCACACTCAACGAGAGTAACAAAACACAGCTGGTATTATTTCACCTTTAATATTTTGACGAATTATAAAAGTATTAAAAAATTTTTGATAAAAATTTATAATTCCTGCATATAAATGATTTTTATTTCTTCTTTAATCCTATTATAACTATCTTTTTTAATCTCTTCATAGTTTTTATTAAACAATTAATATTAATAATACAAATTATTGTTGACAATATGTCTGCGAATCTTAAAAGATCTATGAGACCCTGATATGAGAAATTTATTTTAAAATAAAAAACTGATGCTGGACATTAAGTATAATCATAGTACTTGGTCTTAACTAATTCGAGATTAATTTGCAATTAAATTTGAAATTTTGTTTCTAAGCAACTTTATAAAAAAATTGAGATTAAGAACAAATTTAAATTATACCAAATTGGTCAATAGTGTGCCATTGTACTTTTCAGTTTACAAAAAAAAGTACAATTATACCAATTTTGACATCCTTGAGGTGAATGTCTTGTAAAGCATACCAGCTTGTATTAAAAGTTTATGTATACCACTTTTTGTAAGCATTTCATTCAGGAGCTTTCATAAGAAACTTAAATTAATGTATAGTAACTTAAAAATTTTCACCATCATTGAACTTTTTTTCCCTTTTTTGTTGGCAAATCAATAAAAGCTTTTTAAATATGTTCTTATGCTTTTATTTTAAAGTTTTGCTGAAAAAGTAACAGATGGCGCAAGCATAATGAAAAGAGGTGACAAGCACTGTTCTGAAGATTATAGACTTTAGACCAGGGGTTCTCACTAACAACAGTTTAACAACTCCTTTTGGGATACTAAAAATCAAAAACGACCCCCCCATATTTTGTTATAATAGGTAAACGTCAAGTCAAAAGTTTGAAACATAATTATGTTTGATATCAAATGTGTTTTTAAAATATGCACACAATTTTAAATTATAAACACAAAAAGTTTTAAATATATTGTACTTTATTATTTTGATACAAGTATCATGTATAAATATCAAATCATTCTTTAATCTAAAAGTAAATGCAAAAGTATATTTTAAAAATATACTTTAAAATTTTTCTCTTCTTTTGGAAGAATTTATTATTATTCTCATTTGTTATTTAAGAAGAAGTTTAATTTTGTATCATCCTCAGTTTGAAATCAAGTTTATGTATCAAAAAATATATAAAGGGCAAAGATTGTGATTAAAGAATGTCGGTCAGGCTGACCTGTTTCGAATTTGAAACTATGAATAGGTTACAGTTTTAAAGGTAACTTATTGAAAACGGTATGTTTCTATCAAAGTGGGATTTTAATTCTCACAAATACTCTAATCTAAATCGACTTTAAAACTTCTTTTATCGAGCAATTAAATAACTGTCTGATTCCAGAAAAGTCTATTTAGGTCAATCCAAAGCGTTCGCCTGAGCATAAGTAAGTCTTGTGCGAATAAAAATCATAGTACTAAATATAATGGGGATCGCTCAATAACATCCGTTAAAGGCTTATCCCTTAAAATATTGTAAAGCTCGCACCAGTATAATCTTGCTTATTTTTGACACCAATATGAATTGATCAAATTATTGAAAGTTTTTGCTAAATTTCAAGATTTTTTTATAAGAACATAAATAGAAGTAAATTTGTGTAAATGCAAAATAATCTTTAAATTGGGGCTTTAAGTAAATGTTTTTCGCGACCCCCATAAAATGTTTGTGCGGACGCCTTAAGGGTCGCAGAATCTCATTTGAGAACCGTTAGTTTATACCATGGTGAAACCATTTAACTATGCGACAAATTCAAACAATAGGACTGACATGTCAAACATAAAATACACAAAAAAACATTATTTTTTAAATTGAAATAAATTAAATATATTTTTATAGCATTTTTTTTACGAGTATATATAAATTTCACCACCGAAAATATTTACTTTTGTTTGTAAACAAACCAATAACATACACAAATACGAAGCGTATAGAAATTGGTTATGATCGGTCCATTATTTCACCTAGCTCCCATACAAATGCCCTCCCAGAATAGGGGTTTAACGATCATAAATGCCTTAAATATAACAATATTGTAATGAAGTTCGGTGCAGGGAAGTTCTGTATAAGTATCAATCTTTGTGCCAAATTTCATGAAGATCGGTCCATAATTGATCATAACTCCATTAAAAAAACCCTCTTCCGAAAATCACTTTCATACACATGTTAGTATCAGGTTTATATTCAACACAAATAAGTTTTATACAAGTAGAAATCATAGTGACAAATTTTATGAGGATCGCTTCATAATTTACCATAGCTCCCATATAAGTCCACTTTCGGGAATCATCATAAAGTGCATAAATTCATCCAAATGTTAGTATTAACGTAATATCCCGTATTCGTATATTTTATTTTACACTTAGTAAAAGTATCGGTCAACAATTGACCACATGTCTAATCCACGAATTATGATGGACATGCACAATGGTGTGGGGTATTATATGGTCGGGCTTGACCAACAATATCTTTCTTTCTCGTTTTTTTTTTTTTTTTTTTTGCAGAAATTCCAAAATAATAGTTTAAGGAATTGTAAAAAGTGAATGAGTTTTTTAAATGTTAACAGACTAAGCAGTCATGTTAAATTTAATAGATCTCTGCTAAATAGAATGATTTCTATTTTTTTATTCATTTAGATAATTAACAAAGAAATTATATGAAAATTTGAGTCAATAGATAAAGATAAACTATTTTATCTATTTACACACGTAAGTATGTTTTTTTATGTTTCATTTGGATTTTTGTTGTTATCTAGATTGACAGGTTCTAGGGAATTTTTTATGGAATTTTAAAAAGAATACCAATGGTAAGAGATATAAAAATGGTATTTTTTATATTTTCACAATGAATGCTCTCGCTTTCTCTATATGAAATTTCCATTTATCGCAAAAGAGATGAAACTGCGTGGTGCTGTATATTATTGACATTTTAGTCATTTGCGATTTCAATGCAGGAAGACCTCTATATCGATATTGATTAAACTGAAAAACTTTCAACTTTAGATTCCTATCAACGATAGAAAGTCACAGCCTTTTCTGACCTTTTTGTGAAGTATAACTTATCCTCTTGTTTTCTCACATCCGTGATGCTAAGAAAAACTGTTTTAATGGAACATCTCCAAAGATACATGGAATTCAAAATTTCAACGATTTTAAAAATTTTTTTAGAACTTAAAATTTTGTATTGATACAATTTGTGTATCGAATTTCATCGAAATCGGAGATGCACAGTGGGGATGATCACAAAAACTTTGGAAATAAATCTGTATATCCTAAACTACTGGTCGGATTAAATGGAAATGTTTGGAAAGGTTGCAGTGGAGGACATAAATAAGCTTTCAGAAAAATTATCTGGAATTCAGCCTGTACTAACACGTGATAAAGGTGGCCACCTTGAGTATAAAAAAATTTAAAAAATCGCAATTTCTACAAATTAAGTTCCATTTCAAAGATTTTTTTATATTTTTTTAAACTTAATTCAGTAAAGTTATCTCTTACAGTTAAAAATATATTTTCGCTTGAATATTCAATTTTTGATTTTTTTGTCTCGTCTTTTGTGTAAAGTATATTATTTAAAATTTCTTTTTAAATATACTGTAACATTTCATTAAAATAATTATTATTATCATTTTTTTTTTTTTTAAATCCAAATTATATTTTCAGAAATGTTTAATTCTTTCTTTGTGCTAAATAAATTTGGTTTGAAGTGACATTTTTTTTCGAAAAAGGAAAATAAAATTTAGGTAAAAACCTTTTATTGATTTTTTTAATTTAAAATATAATTTTTATGCATATAAATAATTTTAAGCAAAATTATTCATATTTCGATTAAAAGAAATTTGATTTGTGAAAAACGTTTAAATTTCTAAATTCTTTTTTTCTGCTTTTCAAAAAATACAATTCAAAATAAAAAATAAAATATTTCCAGAAATATATATATAAAATAATTTTTTCTGTATATATATATATAAATGTCTTTATATATAAATGTCTTTATTTACAGAAAAAATTATTTTTACCGAAAAAAAAATTTTGCTAAAGTTTTTGTTTTTTTTTCTTTTTTCGTAAAACGTTATTTTTGAAAAATAAGTAGGTAATTTTATGTATTTTTTTTATTTCAGTTGATTTTATTTGTTTTTGCCATAAAAACGATTTTATGTTAAAAATTTTAATATTTTAAAAAATCGATTTTTTTTTTAATTAATTGTTTTTATATTTTACTCTTAAAGTTAATTTTAATCTTTAACTGTTAAATTTTAAAGTAATATTAGTTTAGATTTGAAGAAAATTATTAAAAATATTTTTAAAGTGAGCAAATTGTGTTTTTTTATGAAAATTTAAATTTAAATAATTTTTCAAAAAGTTTAGCATTTGAAATTAATTATATTTTTTTAGAAATAAAAATATTATTCTTTATTGTTGCTTTTTTTCATTTTATTGTATTTTTTTTTTTAAATTATGAATCAAGATATCTATAATTTACATAGAATTGTTTTAAGATTGCTTAACAATTACAACAATTATAAAACAAAGCAACAAAAAAAGCTTTGCCAAATTAGTATTCATATTTTTTTCTTTAATGTTTCTTTACATTTCCATGAATTAATTTTTAGCTCTGTTTCAATGGTTTCCTGTAAACTTGTATTGTCAGAAAAACAACAAAATACATATAATTTCTGACTACATGAACGCCTTCCTGTTAATTCTCACTAAAACCTGTAAATATGAGAAGCACTTGAACGGAGCTTTTATTAAAAAATATATATATTTAACTTTAAAGTACTAAAAGTTTCCTTAAAAATATAAAGAAAGCTATTTAAAGTTACATTTTTAGAACAGTTTAATAACATTTTTTATACTGGCAATTTCATATATATTTAAGGAAGTGAGCTCTTATTTACTAAAAGCTTTAACCGAAGTTGTAGAACTGTTGGCAAAACTATGTAAACATGAAGCTTTGCTAGGATTTCTTATGGGAAATTTTAAAAAGCTCTATAACTTAGTAGAAATTTTAAAGCTCAAAACGTACACCATTATACAAAAGTTATGTATAAGCCAAAATAACAGAAAATAAATAGAAGCATTAAATGAAAACTAAAAGAGAAATAAAAATTTTAAAATTTACTTCTTAAAGTAGAACTATAGTCCTTTTCAAACTTTTGTTGGTTTAGAATTTAAATATATACTTAAATGTTATTAATGAAAGAAATGTTAATATAACACAGTTTTAAAAAGATGTTAACAATATAAAACAAACTGTTAGAGGATACTAAAGATTTGCTAAAGAATGATAAAATTTGTCATCAATTGTTTAGAGATATACACTTTCATAAGCCCTTTTTGAGAAGCTAAGTTTCTTGTCGCTGTAAAGTATAATTTTTGTAAATAAGTTTGCACTAAAACTTTTCAGCTAAATACTACTAACTGCTGTTTTAAATAAATAGCATTTTTTATTTATTATCCTACTTAGTAGTATTTATACTTATTTGGTATTTATTTATATTATTATTATTATTATTATTATTATTTTAAGTCAATATTTTGTAATAATGCTTTTCTTTCTGTCATCATTTAAAAACTATTAAATATTAATAAAAAATGTCTTAAAAATTTAAATTTATTAAATTTTAAGACATGAATAAATATTCAGGCTAGAAAATTAATTTAAAACTAAATTCAAATATTTAATGCCAAAGATGTCCCTAAAAATATACTAACTCTTTAAGATTTATTAAATATAAACAAACATCCTTAGTTTCTTAATTAATTTTAATATTTCCTAAACAAAATGTGACTCCTTATCTGTATCACTTGTACAAGACTTAAAAGCAACAGTTAATCTTTTATGATTTCTCTCATATATACTTAATTGTCAACCTAATATTAATGACAATGCCTGCTTCAAATACATAAATTCACTTTTATAGTTAGAAAAAAACAAAAACATAATGACAATAATTGTCACGTATTTGTGACATAAGAAATGTATGTGATCTGTGAATAAAACAACTTAAAACCCCCCAAATAAAAAGAGCTAAGAGTTTCAAACATTTGTGTAATAACAAGCTAACTAACTGCCTTTATATCACTGCTATACAACATAAGGAGACAAAAATATATACTTACAACAGCTTTTGGTTAAATAGTTGAGCATGTTTAATAGACAACTACTGTTCCTGTATTAAAATCTTTAACATAATTATCATTATAGTTATGGTCATTACAATTTTCATTATTAAGTCTTTTTTTTCTTTTTTGAAAGAGACAACATCATCCTTAATATGCTGTAAGTTGTGTTTGTAACAACTAACACAACTTCAACTTAAGTCGTTTAGAAATGAACATAGTACATTTTATACATATGCTGGTACATGGTTAGTATTAAATGCCTGGCATAATAATAAGAGTCCTTTTAGCCACTAAATACTACTACAACAACTGAACTAACTGTTGTAACGAAGCTGACGAATATGCTAAGAGACAAGTAAGTGCAGAAACCAGAGATACTAAAACTGAATTTAGGTTGGGTATACAATAATTTTTAAAATGCCCTAAAAAATATTCTTCTTTAAAATCAAGAGCCATTTCATAAAATAGTTTAGAATATAAAGCAACCTACATGGTTTTAGTTAAGTTCTCTTTCAGTTCCAGTTTAGTTCTAGTTCAATTCTATTTCTGTTCCAGTTCAGTTTTAGCTCAGTTCTGATTCATTTCTAATTCAGATATAATTCAGTTCTAGTTAACTTCTAGTTCAATTATAGTTCAGTTCTAGTTTAGTTCTAGTTAAATTCTAATTTAGTTCTAGCTCAGTTCTATTTCAGTTCTAGCTAAATTCTGGTTTAGTTCTATTTCAATTCCAGTTTAATTCTAGTTCATTTCTATTTCAATTCTAATTCGTTTTTTGTTCAAATCCAGTTCAGTTCTAGTTGATTTCTACTTCAGTTCTAATTCAATTCAAGTTCAGGTCTAGTTCAGTTCTAGTTCAATTCTAGTTCAGTTCTACTTCAGTTCTAGTTCAGTTCTGATTCCGTTCTAGTTGGTTCTAGTTTAGTTATAGTTCAGTTCTAGTTCAGTTTTAGTCCAGTTCAATTTCAGTACTAGTTCATTTTTAGTTCAGTTCTGGTTCAGTTCTAGTTAAGTTCTATTTCAGTTCTAGTTCAGTTCTAGTACAGTTCCAGTTCAGTTCTAGTTTAGTTCTAGTTCAGTTCTGGTTCAGTTCTATTGCAGTTTTATTTCAGTTCTAGTTCACTTCTGTTTCAGTTCTAGCAAAATTCTACTTCAGTTCTAGTTCAATTATAGTTCAATTCTAGTTCAGTTCTATTTCACTTCTAATTTCAGTTCTAACTCAGTTCTAGTTTAGTTCTAATTCACCTCTAGTTCAATTCAAGTTCAGTCCCAGTTAACTTCTAGCTCAGTTGTAGTTCATTTCTAGTTCAGTTCTAGTTCTGAGTTTAATCTACTAGATTGTAGACTAGACTATAGTTTGTCTTATCTATAGACTTGGCTATAGTTTTTTCTATAATCTTATCTATAGTCATGTCTATTATCTAGTCTACAGTCAAGTCTATAGTCAAGTCTATAATCTTATCTATAATCAAGTCTATAGTCTAGTCCATAGTCAAGTCTATAGCCTAGTCTATAGCCAAGTCTATAGTCTAGTCTATAGTCTAGTCTAGTCCATAGTATAGTCTATAGTTTAGTTTATAGTCTAATCTATAATTAAATTTACAGTCTAGTCTATATTGTTTTCCATATTCGTCTCTATAGTTTTTTCTATAGCCCAATCTATAGTCTAGTCTATAGTCTAGTCTATAGTCTAGTCTATAGCCTAGTCTATAGTATAGCCTATAGTTTAGTCTATAGCCTAGTCTATAGTCTATAGTTAAATCAATTGTCTATCATATATTTTAGTCTGTAGTCAAGTCTATAACCTAGTATATAGTTTGTTCTATTGTCTAGTCTATTCTACTGTATCTTGTGGTCTACTGCACGTAAAATACCCACCAATTCTTTTATAATTCTAACACAGCCAACCGAAAAAAAATCTCATAAACACACCTTAAAATAAACCAACATCATGACACTCAAAGGATGCTGAGGAAAATATGGTGAGAATTTCCTGTGCTCCATCATGCACATATCATCATCATAATGTATAAATGCTCGTCGTACATATTAACTTTATGAGCTCTTAAATGAAAGGCCTACTAACGGTCGCTGAGTGTTTTTTCCACTTTTTAAAATTTGTTAAAATATGAAACGTGCCCAAGTCTTAAATAACGACTAACAGCTCATTCAAATTACACAAACATGCACTAATAACAGGCTCAGCTAAATCTGTTAAAAATACTACAATGGCTGCAGATTTTTTTACACAAGTTTATGCAGCCATTAAATTAGGAGAGGGCAAAATAATTTCCCTTTACTAGGCCTGAGTGAACGCATACAGTAAATTATTATTTGTTGCGAAAAAAATTGCATTAAAACATAAATTTTGTATTTTTGTGAAAGAAAAAATAACAAAAAATACTAGTGAACGAATTTTTTGAAAAGGGTCACTTATATTTCAATACAAACATTAATTACAGTAAACTTAATTTTGAAATCAAAAGCTAAAATTAACTAGAGCAGATGTTAAAGCAGGGTTAAAATTAAAAATCAAAGGAATTAATTTTTAAATGTAACTAAGCTTTAAATTAATTGAAATAAACTAAAAGTTTTAAGTAAAAGGTTACGACTTAATTAAGTCGCAGCTTATTAAAGTTTCAAAATTTATAAAAACAAAATTTCATTGAATGCCCCTGAAATTTTAGTTTCTTTTTATAATAATTTACCAGAAATTAATTTTCTACCAAAAATATTATTTTAAATCAAATTTCAAACACTTAAAAATCATTCCTAAAAGCACAAAAGTGCATAAAAAATTAATGAAAATTTTCAATTAACTTCATTTACCATTAAAAGCTCTTTTGAGTTAATGTTTTCAATATGAAAAAACAACAAACATAAATTACATACAAATTTTTTTTTTCATATCAGCTTCATATCATATAATAATTATAATTTCTTGTTTTTTAATTTCTTACTTTATTTTTCACTTACAATATTATTATGCAATAGCAACAACAACAATATGTACACACACACAGACACACACACACAATAACACTTAATCGCTTAAAAAGGTAAACAATTTTTACTCAACAAAGACACTTAAAATTCATAAAACAAACTTATAAACCAACAAACACACACACAGAGAAAAAAAAGACGGACATTAGCAAACATATACTGTAGTACTTGTGTGTAGTACTCTCACAAGAGATACCAATACACAGATAGTAAACACTATTATGTATATTTTTTTTATTTTGATATGATTGTAGAAAAAAGGTAACTGTGAATGGTAAATAAAGAGGAAAGTTTAGAATACATATTTAAGGAATAAGTCCCTTTTTTTATGAAATCTGAATTTTTATTAAAAAAAATATTAAAACATAAATTTAGTAAATTTTGAAAATATTATTAAGGACTTTTCTTGAATTTTAATAAAAAGGATATAAGACAGTCATTTAAAATAGTTGAAAATTTAAAAAATGTTTTAGTTTATGTAAAAGAGTAGTAAAAACTACAAATTGTAATAAAATAATTTTTTGAAAATTTTAATTTTTTATTAATAACGTTTTTATGTATTTTTTTTTTTTTAATTTATCAAAAATTAAATTATAACATACATGCAAATTTTACGTAATAATAGAATATATTACTCTTTTTCTTACAGTTTTCCAAAAACTTTTCTGGAAATAACTAAAACTTTCCAAAAATATTTATATTAAGTTAATTATATTAAATTAAATTAAATTAAATTAAATTAAATTAAAGAGCTAACACCACTACAAATTGTGATGAAAAACGTTTTGCATTTAAAAGATATAAATAAAAAATAAAATTTATAAAAATACTATGAAAAAATTGTTTTTATAAGACCACACAATTTTTTGTACAGTTTTATGCAACTTTTCACACGTTTTTAAAGGATTTTATCAAATTTCTTAAAAATGGATATATGGCGGGCTCATCAAATAATAATTATTTTTTAGAAAAATTTATCTTGTGTACATGAGCAATAAAAACTACAAATTGCAATAAAAGAAAATTGTAAGAATTCTTGTTTTTTTCTTTTAAAATTTGTTTAACTAATTTTTTAATATTTCATATTTTTTTTTTTTTTTTTGTTATAAAAATATAAAATTATAACAAATTTCGACGTTTTTAATTTAGCAAGTAATAGTAGAATAGATAACGATTTTTGTTCACTATTATTGAGAAAATTTCTGGAAAATAATAAAAAAAAATGATGTAAGGACAGTTTACTTTCAATAATTAAAATTTTCTAAAAATAATTACATTAAAAGAGAAAACTAAGACAACTAAAAATTAATCATTAATAATAATAATAATAATAATAATAATAAAGATACAATAAAATTAATAAAAAAAATAATAACAATTATTTTAAAATTAACCCCATAATTTTCTCTACTGTCTTGTGCAACTTATTACAGGTTCTTAAGGGCGGGCTCATCAAATACTAATTATTACTTAGAAAATTTTATTTTGTGAGCAAGAGCAATAAAACCTACAAATTGCGATAAAAGAAAATCTTAAGAATTCTTGTTAAATTAATTTTTAATATTTCGGAAAAAATTCTTTGTTATAAAAATAAAATTATAAAAAAATGCAACATGATATTTTTAGCAAATAATAATAGCACAGATAACGATTTTTGTTCACTGTTTTTGAGAATTTTTTTTTTTAATAATGAAAAAAATGGATATAAGGACAGCTTTGAAAATAATTAAAAATTTCTAAAACGAAGGAGCTAAGACAACTAGAAATTGTAGTAAAGACAAACTAAGCATTAATAAAAAAAAAATAATAATAATAATAATAATAATAATAATAATAGTAATAATAATAATAATATTAATAATAATAATAATAATAGAAATATAATAAAAAATAATAAATTTAAATTATCCCCATAATTATTCTTACTCTCTTATGCAACGTCTTACACGTTTTTAAGTGATTTAATTAAATTTCTTAAAAAAAGATATAAGGCAACCTTATCAAACAGTAATTATTTTTAAGAAAAAATTATTTTGTTTGAAAGATCAATAAAAACTTCAAATTGTAATAAAAGAAAATTTTAAAAATGTCTGTTAGTTTTAATTTTACAAACAAACAAACACACATATATATATATATATATATATATATATATATATATATATATATATATATATATATATATATGTATATATATCTATTATGTATATATATATACATATATATATATACATAATTTTCGACATTTAAGGTTAATTATTTTTTTAAGGAGTTTTAATAGCTCCAATTTATGAATGCCTTTGTATTAAAAAAAACAAAAAAAAAATTAAAACAAATATTGCTTTTATTTTCAATCAAATTATATATATTTTGCTGAAAAAATTAACCATTTCATAATTTTCAAAACTTATTTATTGAATTTTCATTGTGTATATAAAATAAAATATACGACAGGTTTCAGGAAAATGTTTATAAAATTTTTGAGAATTTGTTTTTTTTTTTTTTGCATTTAAAAAAAGGATATGGGGCAGACTCATAAGATAATAAGCATTTTCCAGAGAAAATAATTTCATGCAAAGCAGCAGTAAAAACTACAAATTGTAGTAAAATAATATATGAAAAGATTCCTTAATTTTTCAAAAAATAATAAAAAAAAATATATTTATATTAAAAGTATATTTCTAATATTTTTTTTTTTTTTTTTATTTAATAAACTAAAATAAAATTTAACCGATAGTATACTTACTTGGAGGCTATTTCTCGAAAATTTAAGTAAATTTTTTAGAAAATTAATTAATTAATTTTTTAGAACGTTAAAGTACCTCAATAATTATTCTAATTATTTCATCTAATGGAAGGAGAAGAAGCAGCTACGAGTTGTATTTAGTAAAAAACAAATTTAAAGTTTTTCTTGTGTTTAAGGAAAATTTTTTCAAAAATAGTGTTTTATATAAAAATTTTTGAAAATTTAAGTAAAATTTTTAGAAAATCAATTAATTAATTTTTTAGAACCTTGAAATAGTTCAATAATTATTATATTGATTTCATCTAATGGCAGAAGAACAAGCAGCTGTGAGTTGTATCTAATAAAGAAGAAATTTAAAGTCTGTCTTATGTTTAAGGAAAACTTTTGTTAAAAACAGTGTTTTTAATGAGTTTACTTAATTTCCAAAAAAGGATATATGGCAACCTTTCAAATAATAATAATTTTTGAGAAATTTTTATTCCACGTGAAAAAGATATATATATATATATATATATATATATATATATATTTATATATACATTAAATGTTAATATGTATGTTATCATTTACCAAAACTTCGAATCATTTTAATGTCACGTTATGTTGTTTTATACAAAGGATATATGACTGGCTTGCAAAATCTTAAGAATTTTGAGAAAAGGATTGTTTTATATAAAACGGCAAACAAAACTGCGGGTTGTAGTAAAAAAATTTTTTTAAAATTTTGGTTTTTCAAAAAATTTATAAAAAAAATTAAATTTTTTTCCAGAAGCTAAAAAAATAGTGTGAAAAATTTTATATGATTTAATTTATTAAAATACAAAACTATCGAATTATTTTTAAAATTAGAGAGCAAGAATTTTTTAACTAAAGACTTCAGAAAAGTTTTTATAAAAATTCAAAAATTTTGTTTGAAAATTAAAAAAATTAAATTTATTTAATTAAAATTTAATATAATTCTTGTAATAAAATTCAAGGACTCTTAAAATTAAGTTTCCTTTTTATTTGTGCTTTACTGTTTTACTATATTATCTCACATTCACTCAAACTCTTCGCAACAACAGAAAAAAAACTTTTAAAATGAAATACAATGTGCTGGTTATTAAAATGAAAATGTAAACATAAAAAACCTCAAATGAAAAATATTACACATATACATACTCACTAAAACATCTCACACAAAATAAAGAGAATATAAAAAAAAGAAAAATATTGTAGAAAAACTGTTGCCTACTTTGCGGTCGTTTATAAGAGCATCAACAACAATAAGTGCAAAATATTGAAGTTAACAAAGTGGAGACCGGTCCCTACCTACTACTATCACAGCTATCATAATATAACAAAGCCTGGAAAAAATTAAAACAAAAAAATATATGAAAGGATTTTTATATCCTGCTACAAAATAAAACAAAAAACTCAGGCAGCACCACCAAACAATTACACAATATTGTTGCCTTGTTTGTTTTGTTGTTATTGCTGTTGCCTTTTTTCCTTCATTTTTTTTTAATTTCGTATCAAAAAGAGAATTTTTAATTGGGCATATGTGTAATAATAATAAACGTATACACACATACATACAAACAAATAACAGCATCATTTACAGCAACAAATTATGTGGAGAAATGCAATTGTTGGTTATAAACACTCAACTCTATATAGACAAGTATGTTTGTATAAGTAGAAACAAAGCAGTATGCCCTTTCAAGGGGGTCTTTTTTAGCATTAGATATTATATATGTTTCCTGGTTGTTAATGTTTTTCTACAAAAAAAGGTCAAATTATAAAATATTTATTACACAAAACACTTTTAGTAGGCCTTAAAGGCAGTCTCATACTTATTTATTTTTTATTTTCTTTCACATAAAAAGCCTAACGTTTAGTGACTTTCAACACCTTTTTTGCCACACTCCCTGGCATCTTAACACTTAACAAATCTCCAGATACCTTTTTCAGTTCAGTGTGTAAGGTTTTTAAAGTATTTTGCTAGGGAAAGGAATGTTTTGTTGTTGCTCCTTTTTTCATATAGTCAGCATTTCAAAGGTAGAACAGAGTAGTAGTGTTGTTGTCAGCACTTAGTAACACTTATTCTATGCTTGAAATGGTTTGCTACTTGTTGTATTGCTTCTGCTACTCCTTGAGCCGTTTATTACAACCAGGTGTTTTATTTTGATATTTCTGCTTTTTTCTGTCGTCTATAAAATCTTCTCTATCATCTTCTTCATTGAAAACTTGTCAGTTGTTGTCTTCATTTTACCCTTAGTGACTTAAATGTTTTAGAAAAAATTGTTCTGAGTTTAACGTTTTTTTTTCTTTCTTTTTTTTTTGTAATTAACAACAAGTGGATAAGTTAAATTTGTGCTAAAAATTAGGTTATAAATATGAATGAGAAAAAAAATGTATTAAGAAAATTGAAAGGAAATTATTTTTAAAAAACATATAAGGAGATTTAGAGGAATATAAATCTATTTAGAATTTGATAAGAAAACATAATTTGGGGACATACAAATTTCTAAGGATTTTATTTTTAAAAAGCAAGTCAGAAATAATGAAAGAATCAACTTTAAAATAAACCAGAGATATCATAACTGAACTGTATCAATACGCAAACTGTTCATTACCCTTTAGACATAAATTCTCTCCTGCCTCTTTATGGTTTCAACTTGCTACAAAAATACTGTTTGATCTAGTGCAAAAAACTTCTCTTAAGGAATGTAGTATGGCTAATTCTAGAATATAAGCTAATCATAAATATTTGCTGCAAATTAACATTTAGCGAGCAATATTTTATACCATTTTAGAAGAAAAATTTTAAGTACAAAATATCTTTTGCTCCCTTCACGATCGCGCTTAATTTAACATAAGATGAAAATTGAATTCATTTTAAGTACGATTTTTAATGGATTGATGTAGTCAAAGAACAAAAAAGCATTGACAATTGCCTTTGTCAGCATGGTAGTCTAAAATAACGTAAAAAAATATGTGTGATTTATAGTTCTGACCATTATATACCTGGGAATAAATCGCCAAAAACGCAAAGAAAACATCATAATAAAAAAATGCCAAAATGAGAATCGGCATAATGTAAAAAAAATTCGTCAGAAATAAAAAACCGCCTTAACGGAAAAAATCGCCAAAATAAAAAATCAACATGCTGGAAAAAATCGCTAAAATAAAATGTATTTTTTAACTACTATTTGTTGGAGCAAAATTAACAGATTTTTTACAATTTTTGTATTTTCGAGCAGAAATAAAATTAATTTTGTGACTTTTTGTGATTGTATAACACAAAAAGAAAAACGGAAATAAAAACGCCACAATTGAAAACATAGCCAAAACGAAAAAAAACAATAACGAAAAAAATCACCAAAATAAAAAAATCGGCAAAAGAAAAACAAAAACGCTAAAACGAAAAAACACTAAAGTGAAAAAACGCTAAACTGAAAAAACGCTAAACTGAAAAAATCGCCAATATAAAGAAATCACAAAAACGAAAAAAATCAGCAAAATGAAAAATCGCCAAACGAAAAAACGTCATAGCAGATAAAAATCGGCAAATCACAAAAAAACATCATCAAAATAAATAAATATAAATCTAAAAAATTTTTAAAAATCGCCTGAAATGAAAAACGCCAACACGAGAAAATGTTAAAATGAAAAAATCGAATTTATGCGTAAAATATAAATAAAAACGTAAAAAATGGCAAAATCGATCTTTTGTTTTTTTATTTTTATTTTGACCACTTTTTTTCTTTTGGCGTATTTTTCCTTTTATGTTCCTATTTTTGATTTTTTTTAGACAAGGAAGAATTACAGTTACATAGAGTTTTATTCTCCATTTAAATAATTTTTGGGAAAAAGACTTTTTTTCTTTTTCATGCATTTTGACGTTTTTTTTTTTTTTTTTTTTTTTTTTTTTTTTTGTGGAAAAGTAGATAAATAGACGAGGCATCAAGTCAGTTATATTACCAAAAATTCACATATGTATTTAGATGTATATGCATGTATATATGTTTTTTTTTTTAACATTATATCAAGTCAAAAATGAGCAGTGTTGCCAGAGTCAATTACGCAACCAAGGCTCTGAAATTATCCAGCATTTAAAAAGCAAAACAAAAATAAAAATTTTTGGAAGAAAATACTTAATTGAAAACTCTAAAAAAGAAATAAAAATTATTTTATCTTACCTCTGTGATCTTTAAAATGTAATAATAATTCGAGTTAATGTATCTTTGAAATTTATAAAATTTTTATGTTTAAACGCTTAAGAATATGTATATGTATCAATATATCCATTTATATATCAATATAACTGATTTAACTTTTTACAGATTTTTAGTTTTAGAACATTCAAATCATAATTGCAAGTTTCACATTTGAATTGCAAACATCTTTTTAGATATTTGGTTAAGAATTTATGAAAAACTGAAGTATAAAACAAAAATTTGAAGAATCTGGCATGACTGTTATCATTATTGCAAAAAATCTTGAACGTCAAAAGAAAGAATGTTTCATCTGTTATGCCTTACGCAGAAAATTATTTGAAGAAAATAATTTAAAAATAACAAAAATAGTATTAATAAAAATTCATTTATTTTACTAATATGGCAACACTGCTATATGTGACTGCTGTTAATTATTTTAAAAGACTTTAGTAATTATTAACTTTATAAAAAATTTAGAAAGTATTACTTCACTTTTATGGAAATTTTGGAAATTTATATATGGAGAAATATCGTAATAAATTTTAATAATTAAAAAAATTCGATTTTAGATTTGAAATAAGTGGACAACTTTAGCTATAAGCACAAATTTTCATGACTGTAAGACATCTTGATCTACTGGGCGAAGTTTGAAAATAAATAGAAAAATATCAATAATAAAAAATATTAAGAAAATAAAATTAAGTTTTCAATCCTTTAAGACAAAAGTATTAATTATTAAATATCCATAGAACAGATCTACATCATATTTTTAAAAGTTTTCATTTTACACAGTACAGGTAAAAATGCGTCCTAAAAAAATAGTTTTTTAAACATAGAACTTTTCTACTGTTTCACACATGCACATAATTTCAAAAGAATTCAACAAAATCTTATTTTCAAATATTCTATTTTTTTTTAGAAATCGTTTACGTTTAATAAAAAATTTTATAAAAATTTTCGACGTTATTAGAAAACTGTTTATTGACAACAGGCTTTTAAATAACAAGGCCAATTTTCCCCTAAGTAACAAGAATTCTTTTAAAGAAAATTCCTTATAAAGCCTTAGTCATTATTACGATAACGCCAACAATTTACCACTAAGCAGCTTAAGTCCTGTAAATTTCATTTTAATACCGGCTACAATTACAAATCTTTAGCAATTCCCCTAAACACTTAAATACACTCTACTCTCCCCTAAGCCCTTAAAGACTATACAGGCCATAAATCATAAACATTTATAAAAAATGTTTAGATTTCTTTAGTGAATGCGTATGTGTGCTTAAAACAACGAGAGTTAAATAACATCTTAATCACCCTTGATGTGCGTCATCGTCAACATCATCATCTTTATGTCAGGAATATTTTTTCCATATTTCCTTTTTTTTTGTTTTAACTTGACTTTATGACTACTTGTTTATCTCTTCTGTTTTAGGTTAAAATTTTTTTATGACTTTTTTTGTTTGCTTTTTATGCCTTAATGTCTGTCAAAGCCTTGGTTGCTTGTTAGCCTAACTGTTTGCTCTTGTGTTTTTATAATTATTTGATTTGTTGCTGTCTTTGGCATTTGTTTTTATGTTCGGTTTTCCTTTATTTATATCTCCATTTCATCTCTCATTTTGATGTTTTCATTTGAATTCTAATGTTCAGTTTCAGTTGTTGACTTTAAAACAGAACCCAAACATGTCTAATCGCATAAAACTGGTTGCAGGAAATGATACGATAATGAATGGTTGACAGAAATGTTATGACAGACGAGTGTAGAGCAAAGCGAAATGGATAGGGTCTAAGAGCAGGAAGAGACTGTAGGTTGTTGAGATTATTTTGTAATGACTTTTGTTGCTTTTTGTATTTTTTGCATTGCTATTGCTGTTACTGTTTGTTGATTGCAAAAATGAAATTAAGCGTAAATTTTGTTTGTTTACTTCTTTTTTTTTTGTAGAGAAAGATAATTAGCATAACGGAAAATTTGCAAAATTAGGAGATAAGGAAATTAAAAAAAATGTAATGGTAACATTAATATCTTAGAAAGATGCTAGGAAGTTGCTAGACAATTTGTACCCAAACAGCAAATAAATTTATAAATTTATAATAATCTTTTCATAGAAAATTTTCGCTAGATTTTCCTTTTATCAAAATTTTTCAATATTTTTTTTAGGAAATTTTGGTAAAATTTTCTTTTGAAGATAATTATCAAAATTTTTCTTATTGAAATTTTGCGCTAAATCTTCTCAAAACCATATTTTTAGAGCAAATTTTCTCAAAATTTTGTATAGAATTTTCTGAAAATTTTCTTTTTATAGAATATTTTCTGGAAATTTGTTTTTTAGAGACATTCGTTAAATTTTCTTCTTATAGAAAATATTCGCAAACTTTTTTATATAAATTTCGTAAAATTTACTTTTTATTGAACAATTTTGATAAACTTTCTTTTTATAGAAAATTTTCTCTAAATTTTCCTTTTTAAAGAAAATTTTCTCTAAATTTTATTTTATAGAAAATTTTTCAAGATTTTTCTTTTTAAAGAAAATTTTCTCTAAATTTTCTTTTTAAAGAAAATATTCCTTAAATTTTCTTTTGAAGAAAATATTCTATAATTTTCCTTTTGTAGAAATTTTTCGCAATATTTTCTTCGGAAGGAAATTTTTCGTAGATTGATTTGATAGAAAATTTTTCATTTTTTTTTTTAATTTTTTTATAAATTTTCTTTTTATAGGAAATTTTTGAACCACTTTTTTATAGGAATTTGTTTTAAATTTTATTTTTAAAGAAAATTTTTCTTTTTTAAAAATATAAAATTTTTCTTTTTTAAAAATAGAAAATTTTCAAAAGTTTTTCTGTTAAAGAAAATTTTCGATAGATTTTCATCAAATTTAAATTTTACATATTCATTTATAGTTTTTTATTTTTTATAAATATAAATAATTTGCTTTAATTTTCTTTCTAAAAAAAAGTATAAACCATTTTCTTAATATTTTCTCTTTAGGAAAATTTTCTTTAAATTTTCATTTAAGGAAAAATTTTTGATAAATTTTCAATTTATAGAAATTTTTTGATAAATTTTTAATTTATAGAAAATTTTTGATAAAATTTCAATTTATAGAAAATTTTTGATAAATTTTCAATTTATAGAAAATTTTTGATAAATTTTCATTAAAAAATTTTGTTAAATTTTTGTTAGAGTATTTGTAATAAACTTTCTTCTTTTAGTAAATTTTCTTTTATTTTTTTTATATAGAAAATTTCGCAATTTTTTTATTGGAAACTATCGTTGTTTTCCTTTTATAGAAAATTTTATTTAAATTTTCATTTTACAGAAAATTTTCACTAAATTTTGTTCTTTTTGAAAAGTTTCGTTTAAATTTCTTTAAATTTTTTATAAAAAAATCAGGAAACCCCGAAATCCTTTTATAAAAACTTATAAAGTGTTTCCTCTGAATTTTCCTTTCTATATAAAATTTCTGTAAATTTTCCTTTTGTAAACAATTTTCTTTAATTTTTTTAACAAAAAATTTTCACTTAATTTTTCTTTAAAAAAATTTTATAAATTTTATTTTAATGAAAATTTTCAATTTTGTAGAGAAATTTAGTTTTAAATAAAATTTTCTTAAAATGTTCTTTCTACAGAAAATTTTGACAAAACTTATTTTGTAAAAAATTTTCATAACAATCTTTTTTATAGAAAATTTTTTCAAACAATTTTTATGGAAAATTTTCACAAAAATTTTGGTTTTTTTTGTAGAAAATTGTCTTATATTTATTTTATATAGAAAATTATCGCTAAATTTTTTCCTGAAAATTTTCTCTAAATTTTGCTATAATTTTTCGTTGTTTTCTTCTTGTAAAAATTTTCACTAAATTTTATTTTGCAGAAAATTTTTACTAAATTTTATTTTTTTAGAAAAGTTTTGTTTAATTTTTTTTTAATTTTTTTAGAAAAAAAAAACTTGTATATTTTTCATTTTAAAAAAAATTCTCTAAATTTTCTTATTGCAAAACATTTCCTCTGAATTTTCCTTTTTATAAAAAACTTTCTGTAAATTTTCTTTTTCAAACAATTTTCTCAAAAAAAAAATTTAACAGAAAATTTTCTCTTAATTTCTATCAAAATCATCCTTCTATTGAAAAATTTCTCAGTTTTTCTTTTTTTAAGAAAATTTTCACTAAATTTTATTTTTGTGGAAAATTTTCTTTAAATTTTCTTATTATAGAAAATTTTCTTTAAATTTTTTTATTTTAAAAATTCCCTAAAAATTTTCTTTTTTTTTTGAAGAATGTTCTTTTTAATTAAATTTTTTTTGGTAAATTTTCTATTTAAATATAATTTTCTATGAAGCAATAGGAAATTTTTGATACATTTTCCTTTTATAAAAAATTTTATTTACATTTTTTATTATAAAAGTTTTCTCTAAATTTTCTTTCTATAGAAAATTTTCTTTTACAGAAAATTTAATATTTGTTATAGTTTCTTTTTTTAGATTTCTTTTTATAGAAATTTTTCTTTAAATTTTTTCTATAGAAAATTTTGTTTTTAAAGAAAATTGCTTTAAATTTTATTTTTAAAGAAAATTTTCTTTAAGTTTTCTTTTTAAGGAATTTTTTTGATAAATTTTCTATTTAAAGAAAATTGTTTGATAAATTTTCTTTTTAAATAAAATTTTTCATAATTGTTGTAAATTTTATTTTTATAGAAAATGTTCTTTAAATTTTAAACAGATTTTCTTTTCATGAAATATTTTGTAAAAGTTTTCTCTAAATTTTCTAGTTATAGAAAATTTTCTTTTATAGAAAGGAAGAAAGTTTTAGTAGGAAATTTTTCCTAATTTTTTATAAAAAATATCGCTTAATTTTTTTTTATTGAAAATTTTTAATAAATCTTCTTTTTATAGATAATTTTCTAGAAAACTTATTTTTATAAATTATTTTCTATAAAATTTCTTTTTATAGAAATTTTTCTTTAAATTTTCTTTTAAAGAAAAGTTTTTGATAAATTTTCTTTTTAAAGAAAATTTTTCATAAATTTGCTCTAAATTTTTAATAAATTTTATTTTTATAAAAATTGTTTGCCAAATGTTCTTTTTGAATAGAAATTTCGTTAGATTTTCGTTTTATGTAAACATTTTTTTAATTTCTTTTTTGTATAGAAAATTTTCTTTAGATTTTCCTGTCATAGAAAGTTTGCTTAATGTAATAATTTCCCTTTCAATTTTCTCTTATTTAAAAAACAAATGAATTTCATTTCAAAATTTTATCTCTGTTTTCTGTTCAACGAAAAAAAATGGTTGAAAATTTGTGGACATTTGCGTTGACAAGTTTTGTTTTTAAGATACCCACGAAAAGAAAAAACAAGAAACAAGAAACAAGTCAGTGAAAAACTTTTCTAAAACAAAATTGTTATCATGCTTATTTGTTTATTTGTTGGTAATTTTTAGTGTTGTTTTGTAGCTGCTGCCATATTAGTTTCTACCCCAAAAAGAAAAACAGAAAACAATTGTCAAATATTATATCTAGAAGAAAAGTAAAGGGTCGTCCTTATATGCCAACAAATGTCTTGTAAATGTTTTAGCTTTGGTTTTTTGTTGATTTTTTTTTTGCCGCTGGTTGCCTAAAAACTTAAAAGTTTCTTGTTAACAGTGATGAGCATCATTAAGTTTAACGTATTGTTTTAGTTGTGTGTATGAGAGAGTTCTACAAATAGACATTTGTTTTGTTGCTTATAAGTTTTTTTGGTGGCAGGTTTTTATGGTGGCGGTTTCTTCTTTAGCGGTATTATGTTGCCCACAAAATGTTCTTAAGTTTTTCATTTCAATTCTATGCTGGTTATTGGTGTTTTTGTTTTATCTCTTGGTGGTTATTTTTATTTAGTTTTGTTTTCAGAAAAACTAAAATAGTATAACATAAATATGAAATAAATATTGAAACCCCAAAAGGTTTTTACGCTGATAATTTTTAACATTAAAATAATTTAAGGTTGATGATGGTAAGGATAATAGCATGAAAATACGATTAACCACAAATGCTAGAAGTTAAAGAATATAATAAACTAAATAAGCAATAAGAAGGCTTTAATTTAAAATCTACAAAATATTTAATTAAAATGTTGGTAGTTTTTCAATTAAGTTTTTAATTACATTGATGAATGTTTGGTTTGAAATGAATTTCTCTGAAAATAAAAAAAAATAATAAAGAAAAATATCAAGACAAATGTAAATGCTTTAGTATTTGATTTTACTTGTATTAAAAGCATATAATTCAAAACCAGTTGGCAGGTAATTTGCCACAACATTGCCTTTCAATTGAAGCATGTAGTATCTGAGCATTCACTTACATTTAAAATTTACTTTCCAGCAAACACTCTTAACAGCCAATTGACAGTCAACATTTTAAATTTGTCCCAAATGGAATGACACACCGGTGAAGGCAACAGCCCCTGGCCTAAATGTTACATTACTACTTACAGCAATTGAAGGCAGCAAAATGTTGAATTTGGGGAGTGTGTGTATGTGTGAAAAGTCAAGCGACAAAATGTTAAAAAGCAAATGTCAACTCTAAATATCGAAAATATCTAAGACAAATACCTAAATACCTTAAAAGACCAGCTAAGGCAATAGTAATTGTAAAAAGGAATATTTTTTAAAAAAATAAAAATTTATGGTTAAAAAAAGAAAAAAAACTATTAGATTTATTAACAACAGTTAGCATTTTGTTTATTTCTTTTCCTTTCCATTTAATTTTGCTGAAACTACTCGTTTTGATTAAAGAAAAAACAAAAAAATAAACTCATTTAATTGTATGCACTTCATTTCCTTTAAGTGTGAAAAATCAATGAACTAAACTTATCATCGAGGTGACAGCAACTTCATCAACATCAAAAGGCTTTGAGACTGTCCGACTCAGTGAGTGAGTGAATGCGACTAAGTGCGAATTGTAGTTATATTGGTATTTTTGTTAGCAAGTGTCAACGAATGTACATGTGTTATTTGAATGAATGTAGGAACAGTTAGTCAGATAGTATATTTGTGTAGCTGTTTGTAAAGAAATCCTTGCAAAAGGATCATAGCTTTATGCAGTATGGCGAAAATGGATTGAAATTGTACAAATAAAAACAAAAAGAGTGAAGAATTTTGTGATTTTTTTTCTTTCGCTGCTTTATTTTGGTTAATGGAATATGTCTGAAAAGGGTAATAAGAGAAAAGGTGTTAAATTTGTAATAATAGGTCACTATTTACCAAAAAATTTTAACCTCTATTTCAGATCTAAATAATTACTCAATGAAGACAAGTTTTAGCTTCGAATGCTGTTCAACGTAAAATTCATTTTAGGCTTTAGTTATAGGTCTTAATAAAGCATAATTCAAGCTTTAGTAGTTGCTTTCAATTATATACAATTAAAGTCTTAATTATTAGCCTTATTTAAACCCTTTATATGCTTTATATGAAGCCTAGTTAGAATTTTAATTGTTGGTTTAAAAATTCCACAATTCATACTTTAGATATTGATCCCACAGAAATTCATTTGACACTTTGGAATTTTAGTTATTATTTATAACTCTCAATACAGTCCAATTTACATTTCCAAGAGGAACTTTTAAAGTTATTGAACTCCAAATCACCCTTCTATCATTGATCTTAGTAATGTCTGATTTATATATCAGTTACATGTCGAAGTAGAATACATTTCAATCATTCATCACAGGTTATATTAAAGTAAAGAATTGTAATCAATAAGCTTAACAAATTTTAATTGGAGCTTTAGTAGCTCATTTAAGATCATTGTTCCCAATAAGATCTAATTCAACTTTTAAGCACACATCTAATTTAAGCTAGTTTAGGTTTTAATCAAAATTTTCAATAAAGTCAAATTTAAACTTCAGTTATTATTCTTAATAAATTTCAATTTCAATTTGGGCTTCAAAAGCATATACAAATCAATTTCCAATAGTAAATTTTAATAGATTTTCTATTGCTTTTGGAAATATAATCTACTTAGAGCTTATAAAGAACTTAATTAGAAACTCAATCGTAGATTCTAAAAACTATAATTCAAGCCTTTATAAGGTCATTTGTACTCTTACAATTATAAGTTTATACATTTTGGCTTCAGTCGCTAATTTTAATAAATTCAAAATCGAGATTTTATATTTGATCTTAAGTTACTAATCCCCAAAACTATTTTTTGATACAACTCTATTCGCAACTGCAGTTGCAATGGGGCGTTAATGGGTTTATAAGGTCAAATTCCGGCTTTAATCAGACTTCTTCAATAAAATCTATTTTAGGCTATAATAACAATTCTCAAAAAACTTCAGTTAGAATTTCAATAAGTAAACTTAATTGATTTAAAGTAGAGCTTTAGTAGTTAGATACATAGATAGATAAATAAATAGATACATAGATAGATAAAAAGGTTGATGTGATACTCTTATTGTATCACATGTCCATCCAGAGTAATAGTAAGAGATAGAAGAAGGAGACAAAATTAATAAAATACGGACAAAAGAAGAAACTAAAAGTTATTAGGGGTATACCTCTAACATCCACTGTGCCAAACAATTCGAGAAATTGACTGCCTAACCATTTTATCCTACGATGCTGTAATTGTGGACAGTAACACACAATATGTTCAATATATTCGGTCTGATCAACGTCCTCACACATTCTAGAAAAATCGTACTTGCTAGCGTCCCATTTAGACCTCATCTTCCCTATCATGCAGTATCTCATTATGACACCTACCATGCTCCTTAAACGTTTCCTACTCAAACTCAGAATTTTACTTGTATCTGCCCTGTTGAGCGTTAGACATATCGCCTTCGATACCTTATAGTCCACTCTACTGTCCTCAGCCTGATTGGTTCTAGCCGAAATATATTCATTGACCTTCCTAAAGAAGAAACATAGTGTGGTTTTGCTTGGTTTCAGTCTAAAAAGCATCCATCGCTTGCCTTGCCATTGCCTTGCCAATTCATCGGCCATTTCATTGCCAGATATATTGCAATGGCTTGGCTTGGTACCCAGCAGATTCTCACCACATAATATTCCAATAAATCCGTCAGTGACTTCTTGCAGGTGGTCAATATCCTGGATTTTACCAAATGCGTATCCAAGGCCTTCAAAGCCGCCTGGCTGTCCACATAGAGAGTAACCTCGGAACCCCTCGAAACGTTTAATCTGACCAATTCCGCGGCCTCTAAGATACCAAGAATCTCTGCCTAAAAAACGCTACATTTATCGGGAAGTATAAAAGATCATTTTACATTCGTACCCATAATATAGACATCTACACCAGTATCGATATCCATCTTTGATCCATCTATAAATACTGCACAACCTTCATAAAGCCTCTCAGTGTCGGACCATACCTCCCTTTTAGGAATCACCACAACATGATTTACTCCAAAGTTCAATTCAGTGGCCACGTAATTTGATGCTCCCGTGGAGCTTAGATTATGCTCACCATAACTTACTTCGTACACGACCCGGGAGTGACCTATTACTGATGAACTTAATAGTCATAATTCCTTAAGTCTCAATAGACTTTTCGCAATACCACAAACTCCTCGATGGGTAAGAGATGAAGTATGAAATCCAGAGCCAATTGAGGTATACCTCTCACTACACTTGTAATGCTGATTGAAGCACACCTCTACGCTTTCGCAAAAGGCTCCTATTACTCTTCCGTTCCAGTGCCTGCCACCAAATAGAACAACCATGTAAGAATTGGTCTCATTACCGAAGCTTAAATCCAATTCACAACATTCGGTTTGAGTTGCCAGTTCTTGCCTATGGAGTTCTTGCAGTTACAGTAGGCATTAAGGCTACGTTTGAGTCTCTTTTGAATATTCCTTTTCCAAGTCAGTTTACTATCAAGAAATACTCCAAGATATTTCACTCCAAGAGCTTCTAGTTTCAACTTGAACCTCAATCGCCATTTTTTAATTAATAACTCTTTCTTATAGTACAAAATTATACAGAGACCTTTAAAGGTCAATTAACGCTTCTACTTTTTATTTAAATTAAGCTTAATTTACGTTTTTTTTAAGTTTTAATCCCTCGTCTAAATCGCATTTAATGAGTTCAATAGCAGCTCTTTATAAAGTCGAATTTAGTCATAAGTCAATGGTCTCAGTAGAGTGTATTTAAGTCTTTAATCTCCGTTTTTAAGAAATTCCAATAGAATCTTAATTGCCTTAATAAATAGTAATTTATTCTTAAATTGTAGGTCTCAAACGTACGACTTAATAAAATCTCATTTGAACTTTAAATAATGTTATTTTATAAACCAATAAAAGCTTCTATGGTTAATTTAAATTAAGCTAAATACTTCCAATCTCTAAGAAGACCAATTTGGGTTTTTATAACTAGTTTGAAACAATTTCAAATATAGCTTTAGAGACTCAATCATGGGCTTTAGTAGAGTTTACTCAGGCATGAATAGCAGTTCTTAAAAAAGTTCAATTGCAGCTTCAACTGCTGGTCTAAGTAATATTATATGAGCTTAAAAAAATTCAATGCGGTCTTCAATTGTTGGGTTAAACTAAATCTAAGTGCCAATAGTGAGTTCGAATAAGGACCGATTTGGTTTTCGTTAGGTAGAACAATCTAATTAAGTATTTTCTTTAAAGTTTTATCAATGTCTAATTTATGCGAGCTAAACGATTGAAGTGCGTTTAGTACGGATATAAGTTTTTGTCCTTTAAACGAAGCAGTAAAAATTCTGCTATGGTTTAAAATAAACTTCAATTCGAGCTTTAGTTTCTAGGGTTAATGAAATTCTAACTCAAGTTACAATAACAAGTCCTTATAAATACCAATTCATTTAACATTTTTATACCCAAAATAAAGTCCAAAAATTTTATTCTTGGTATCAGAGAAAAAAAATTCAATTATATATTTAGCTGGATTAAGTAGGCCTAATTGATGTTGATGTTAAAAAGCTTAAAATTAAACTACAATCATTAGGTTCAATTATGTCAAATTCAGGTTCCATCAGTGGATTAAGATAAAGTTTAATTTGGCCTCCAAACGCCCCTCTAATTCAAGCTATAATTGAAAGTTTTAAGAATGAAAAATTCAAGCCCAATCGCTGGTCACAATAAATTAAATTTTAGGCTTCAATTATGTATTTGAATGAAATATAAATTGGATATTAATCACAGGTTTAAGCTAGTAGAAACTTTAGTCCTAGTGAAGCCCAATTGTTGACTCATTCACTGATCCCAGTAAAGTCAAGTTCATGATACTATCACAGGTTTAAATAAAGTGCAGTTTTCGCTTCATATGAACTTCAATCGCATACCTAAATAAAGAAAATTCGAGATTTTCTACTATTTTATAGTGTTTGGTTTCAACTAATTGCAAATTGGGTTTGAATAAAGCCCAATTC
Organism: Protocalliphora azurea; assembly: GCA_932274085.1. Classification (NCBI taxonomy): domain Eukaryota; kingdom Metazoa; phylum Arthropoda; class Insecta; order Diptera; family Calliphoridae; genus Protocalliphora; species Protocalliphora azurea. The sequence continues at coordinate 7,461,467 of OW026522.1, forward strand.
AAGATTTCATTTCATTTCATTTATTTCATATGACATTAAGCCCTTGGAGCCAAATTTGTAGCAATAATCAATGACAATACGGTTTTTATTATCAAACTTATAATTATCTAATCATATTAATAAGCATTACACTATTTTAACTTTTAATATAGATATATGTACAAAAATACTTAATATAATGCTAAGCCCCCCACCACAAATGCAAAGAATAAATATATAAAAAATTTCAAGTATTGAACATAAAATTGACAATCATGCTCATGGTTGACATCAAGACTATTATAATACGAAATCTAGTATAGTTAGTCGTTATTTGTCTTCTTTTTAGTAAATAAAATTCAGAAATTTTTCAACTTCCACTGAGTTCGAAAATCGTTTTTCTTGAAGAGGTATGACAGTATTCCAAAGTCGGGCTACTCTAACTACAAATGATCTTCCTTTTATAAGGAATGAATGCGATGGAATTAATAGCAAATACATTCTAGAAGTGCTCTCAAATGGAAAATTTTCAGCCATATAAGTTAAACAATTTGCTTTAATTACGAGCATATTGTAAAACATTATCATTAACCTCAAGGATATAAAGCCATCAAAGTCACAGCCAAGTAAAGTTCTACAGAATGACGATACACGATCATGAAGCTTAAGACCAAAAATAAATCTTAACACAGTTTCATCCTAGTTAGATTATTCTGAGATGTGCCGGAGTAAAATTCAATATCATATAAGAATATTGGAAGGCAGAGAGATAAAGCAATTCTCTTTCTAATTTCTAATGGAATGTAGTACCCAACCGTATAGAACCTACGAAATCCACAACAATAGAATATATAATATTGATGTGCATGTTAAAATCCAATGTAGAATCTAAAATAAATCCCAGAGATTTATAATGATCAACATATAAAATTTCGATGTCCTTGGACTTAAATCACGGTTTTCTGTACGAAATATTAGAAATAAATATAGCTCTGGTTTTCAAATGATTCAAGTTCAAAAAATTTTGTGCAGACCAGTAAAAAAAAAGACGAATAGATCTCTGTTAATATTTTGTTCAAAACTCTTATAATCATAAGTTTATTGTACTGTATTCCTTTTTTGAACCCAGACTAAAAATTGCGATATATAATTATCAAATTCTAAATGATGGTGAATTTACCTCAATAAAACCATCTCCAATATTTTTGACATAAAGCATACTATGCTATTGGGAGGATATTCAGACACGTTAGAAAAACTCCAGTTCTTGGGTATAGGTATCATTTCCTCAATATTCTATTGAGCTGGATATGTGGGCATAATTACAGAATTGTAAATGTGAAGAATTTGCTTTGAAACTAAGGGGAAAATAATCCCAATAAATTTTAAAGAAATTCCATTCGGCCCCATGGTATCAGATTTAATTTGAAAGACGGATTTATATAATTCATTACGGTCCACTGTTCTAAATTAAAAGCCACCAATAGGTGTTAAGAATGTAAGGTATATCAACTAATTCATAAAATTCAGGAAGAATAAAATATTAATTCATTTACTATTTATTATTTAGATTTATTTACAGTCTAAATAAAAGGTTTATTTAATAGTTTAGAATAAATTGAAATTAACAGTACAGATGTAATATAAGTGCCTTTCCAGAATTTTTATGCTCGTACACAATATTGTAGGGTATCATATATATCTTGACCGAGTATATATTTCTTTCTTGCCACTTTTATGTTGTCTGGGCTGTGATCATGGATTTTGTATTATGAATCTTTATATAGTTAGTTCTATTTATGCTCTGCTTATGGCTACTTATGTAATCCAATTTATGCTTCTGTTGTGGATTATTCTGTAGGCGTAGTTAAGCTTCAATTATAGATCTTTATATAGTTAGTTCTAAACTTGAATCTTATACTTTTAATAGTACAAATTAGGCTTATTTTATGGATTTTAATATAGTCCTATTTAGTCCTCAATCATACAGTTCTATACAAAGCAATTCCAACTTCAATTGAAGATATTTTTACACTTGAAAATATTTATTAATCTTTAGTCTTTTTTTTAGGTACAAAATAAGCTTTGCGATTAAGTATATGAAATTAACTGTTCTTTTTATCCCATATTAAGATTTTTATATAGTGCGAATTTTGAAAGAAAACACTTATTTTTACAACACTGTTTTATCCAAATGCAATCGTAAGTATTTTTTATTCACTCTGTATGTGTTAAGTATCTCTATTTCTCTTTGCAAGGGTATATCTACCATTATATATATATATGTGTGTGTTTCCATATAAAATCCCTCCCTCTATATATATGTATTCCATTTGTATATATTGTCTGTCAGTCCGTCAGTCTTTTGCCTTCGCTTTCTCGCCGTCTCTTGCTATTCCTTCTTTTGTCAGTGAATGACCATTATCAACTACGAATGGCCCTTGTGGCATATGACGAATAAATAATTGCTGTTGATTTGTTAACGCCAAAGTATTACCATTTCCTTCTATAATGGTGTGAAGTTTTGTGCACATTTTAGACAAAAGTTTTAAAGCTAAATGAGTGAGGAGGTATTGAGGCTAGCCACCCCACGTTGGTCAGTGGACATTAAAATCTAAATGAAAGATACGAAATAAAAGAAACAAACACACAGCCAAGATAAATGTTGATTTCTATAATTTAGGGAAGTGACTATTAGCTGAAGACGGGAGATTTAAAACATAATATTAAATACTGGCCAAAAGGGAATCAGAGAAAGAAATTTATAATTTTCAGTTTATAATAAAAGTTAAAATTAGTTAATCAAATGAGATTAGTTAAAAAATTTTAATATTTTTCAATTCAAATTTTTTGGCAAACATAACGAAATTTAAGAGGTCCTTAAAAACATGAATAATTGATGATAAGAAGCTGTAATACAAAGATAGGAATTTATATTTAAAATATATTACTAAGACAAATTTCATACTTTATACTAATTTATTTTCTTCAAACCATTTGTAAAATCCGTTGCCTATTTTTAGGTTTCATAAACTTAACACTCTTTTGAATTTTCAACTGTCATCATTTAAATTCTGCAAATTTAAACTTACAACTTCCTTTAACTAAAAATATAATCCTAAACAAATACATAAGTGTTTTGTCTATATAAGGACATGTAATATTTAAAAGCCTTTGAGTGTGAGTGTATGTTTTTTGGTTTAACACAACATTGATTGAAATTAATGTCTGGCAAAGGTAAAACAGACAACTCATATACAAACTACAAATCAAATACCATCGCATTGAAATAAATATTTATATATACAATACACACATTCAAAATCATGTAAAGCTAGAATAAACACACATACAAACACTGTTACACTTTGAGTGTGATTGTTACTTTTTAATTTACAATGTTTGCTAAACTTAAAGAAGTTGTTAGGCTTAACAAAAACAACAGCTGCATTAATAACGATGGGTCGAAAAAACACAACGAGAAGCGCTTAAAGCCAATGACATGAAAATAAAATACATGTAGAGAATACATGTAAGCAACAACACTTATAAACAGACTTAAAAAAAACACAACAACAAAAACATAGCAACCAAAATAAGCGGTGTAAAATTAATTAGTCAACATTTGACTTTTATTCGCAAACACACCCTCAAAAATATAAAAAACATATGTATGAATACATAGACAAATTAACACATTAAGCAAAAAACACATAGACATATACACCTTCACCTAACTAAATATAAAACAAAAACGTATACATATGTACGTGCACAAAAATTAATTCTCTTGATACTTTTGCAGGATTTTAAGCAAAAAATTAACCTTTTTTTTAGGCGTTCGAGTTTTATTAACACTTTTATATAGATACATAAGCTTGTGCACAGGTATTGCTGTCAGTCGTTTTCGTACCAACTTTTTTTTCCATATTCTTTTAATGATTGCTATTACTACTATATTTTTTATATTTTTTATTTTATAAATAATTTATGACCAACACTTAATGGCAAAAAACCCCTGACAAACACTATTTAAATTTAACAAGGCAATTAAATAGCTCTTCGAAAAAAATAAAATAAAATAAAATGAACTCGACAAAAACATGGTGTCATATTCCAAAAAGTAGTTTAAAAGTTAAATGTACCATACTGCACAGGATAGTGACATTAAATCAAAGATTATTTAATTTAAAAAAATTTTTAAAAGGCATAAATCCATAAATTAAGTCATGAAGAGCGATGTATTGTAAATATAAAGTTCTTTCTAAAAAGAGGTCAAATTAGAAAAACTGTTGAAATGAATACATAAAATAAAATAAATAAATGAAATTCTAATAAAGAAATTCTGTGGATTTCTTTTTTTAAGAACTAATATGTGTAACATAATTTAACCCCATTGTACATAACCAGGTATCCATGTACCTTTTTGAATTTAAAATGCTCGTATTTTTTTTTTTTAATAATAAATATATACCCATGAATATATAGCCATGAAACTTCAGACGCTATTGCACGCAAAGAAAAAACATGGTTACAACATTATCACTACAACAATATTATTGGAAATTTGTAAAAAATCTTTAAACCCTTATAACTACCTAAATATGGGTTTATATGAGAAACGGGCGTTTATTTGTGATCACTAGTATTTTTGACCAGAAATCGATTTTTTATATCGAAATTTCTCATTGTTAATGTTCTTGAGTTTTCATAAATCTGTGTTCATGATAACAATGTTTTGTTTAAATTTTGTCATTTAATGTTTACACTCAATAAAAATTTTAATATGGTTGAGTGCAAAAATTATATGTCTTAAAATATTTTTACCAGAAAAAAAATTTATTGATATAAAAAAATATCATTACTTTTACAACCACTAAATATTTGCAGTCTTTTTCCGTGTTCTTAACCATATTCTGTTTTAATTTGATTTATTTGTTTTTAAATATATGTTGTTTTTAATGTTTGTTTTCCAACTTCATTGTAATTCTCATTTAGTTTATATGCGAATAAATATAAATAGATAAGGTTTGGTTACATTCGGTGTGATTCAAAAAATATATGATATGATTAACTACCATTAAAGGGTTTAGTTAAAAAAAAAAAAAACATAACTGGCATTTGAACCACATATGATAGTACAAATGAATATAATTAATTAATGAGCAAATAATATGATAATATATTATTTATGTTTTGCTAATGAACACTTTTCTGTATTAGTTTCAATAAAAAATTTATAAAAATAATAATAATAAATAAAATGTATTAATAACATTTTGTCTTAATATATGATAAGATATAACAAAATGAAATAATAATATGCTAAGGCTGAATAACTATATGATAACATGGAATAACAATATGATAAAATGGAATTAATGTGTTATAAAAATATAAAAAAAAAGAATTACAATATAATAACATCAATTCATAATCTGATAGAATGGGATAACAATCTTAAATTATACGTAAAACTAGAATCGTAACATGAAAAATGATAAAATGGAATCATAATAATTATTACATATAATCATTTATATTTTTTGCTGTAATCATATATTCCAATCATGATATGTTGCTCTTAGATTATTGTCACTGTAACTATATTTTTCTCTACTTGTAAGTTGTGCATTCGTAAAATTTACATCTTCAGAAAACTGGTTTTCGAGTTATTCGAAAAATAGTTTTTTTTTTAAACCGGTTTTGAATATGGTTTTACTTAAAAAAAACTAGTTAACCAGTTTTTAATTTTTAAAAATCTGACTGGTTTCGAATAATTTATATTTTCGAATATTTCGACAAGCGGTTTTTTTGTGTCTGTTAACAGGTTTTTTATGGAATGTTCCTTCTTTTATTTTTTACTAAATTAATATATATTTTAAATTTTTTTATATTTACTAATTGAACCTTATGCATTATGGCCTGATGCATTAAAGATACTAAACCAGAAATCGGTTTTTGAATACACTATCCTAAAGTTTAGAAACTGAAGACCCCATCTTATTAACTTGGTCTATTCGAATAGAAATTATTTGATTATTCGAGGAACATATTTTTTATTCTTTTCGTAGGAATAGAATTTTTAAATTTAGAATAAAAAATTATTTGATAAATTTTTAACGATTAATCGAATAATTTATCAAAACCAGTTTTTTTAAATTATGCCTTTTTGATATTATAAGTGTTAAAAGTTTTGTTTAATTGTAAACCCCTATTGAAAATAATTGAAAATTTCATTAGGATATATAAGTGTGTAAATAAAATTAAAATAAAAATAATTATAAATGTAATTATTTGAGCTAAAAGATTTATAGTAGCTTACGTAAGAGATATACTAGCAATTTGTATTTACCATTGCGAATTAGGCGAATACTAGCTCATTCTTTATTGATGTCCTAACTTTATATGGACTTGAGGTATCTTCTGCTAACTGTTCCATGTACTTTAATAGGTTTAAACGTTCAGTTAATATAATTATACGATTTGTGTACAATATTTGTTATCGTGAGCAGATTTGTTCTTATGTTCATTTGTTGGCTGTTCCATTAAAGGATTTACTATGTATCAATGTTTAGCTTTTTTTCACAAGGTAATTAAGGCCGGTATACCACTACCGCTTTATAACTTGTTTACGTTTACGCATTCCTATAGAAACTCTCAAATTTTTATACCTAGAATTTAATGTTCTTTTTATGAAAAATCTTATTTAGTAAGAGTTGCTAGATGGTGGAATAAATTGTCATATTGTTTACATATTTTTTCTCAGTCAAATAATGTTTTTCGTTTGAATTTTATTTAGTGCTGCCAGGAATGAGAAAAAAAAGGCTAATGAAGTATATTAAAAATGGTTAATGAAGTATATTAAAAAATTAATTAAGTTGTTATTAATTTGGAGAATGAAAAGCCGCAGTAAAATTGTTTGTTAGATATAAATAGTCTCGCTTTTTGGTGCGAATAAGTACACAAAAATGCTCAAATGATGATTCTTTAAAAGTTAAATTTGTAATAGCAAATAAGAAACTATATTCTTCATTATTAAAATAGTAATATTTTAGCCTTTTTAAGGAAATTTTAATAATGTAAAAAGGCTAGAAAAAAAAGCTAAAAACAAAATAAACAAATTTAGAATAGATTTAGTCTTTAAAAGCTAAACTGGTAACACTGGTCATCAAAAACTATCAGTGTTGTTGATTTTTTTTCAAGGAAGGAAGCAACGCTTACTATAATATTTAAATTTTGTGTTTAAATTTTTGTAGCTTAAAAAAAAATTAAGATTATATTTGTAAACAGTGTTGCCGTTTTAGCTTTTTCAAAGCTAAATCCAGCCTTTTTATATTACTTTTAGTTTCAAAATTTTTATTTTAGATCCTAGCTTTTTTCTAGGCTTTTTAGATTTTTAAAATTGCCTTAAAATGACTAAAATATAAACTATACCATGTAAGGAAGTATTAATTATTTTAACTAAGAACTTCTAAATTCATTACATTTAAGTTTTGTAAAGCAAAGTGATTGAGGGAACTTTTAGTTGCCTAAAAAAAGTTATTCTATGAACTACTTGCAGAAATTACTCGTATTTATAGAAAAGAAATATTTTTTTCACTGTTTATAAAACACTTGATTTTATTGAATATTAATCATACGCATGTGATTCCTATTAAACATGAAAAAGACAGAAATATATTAATAATATTGATATTATTAACTTAAGCATACATCTATTAAATTCAATTATTTTTTTCTCACTAACATTATTTTTGTTATAATTTCACAAATCAGCAACAATTGTTGGCTCCCATATACCTTTGGCTCTAAAACAATATCCTACTTATATGTTCATATTTATTTATAAACTTCCATATTTTCATATATATTTCTCTTTACAAAGTAGTTGAATTTAATAGCTCTACACTGACTGTATTGGCTTTTGTCCAAAATAAATTAAAATAAAATGTCTTTTAGCTACTTTTCAAGTGATTTCTCTATGGTTTATGTTGTTGCAACTTGCACCAGAATTACAAAACATTTTTAACATATTTTGGGTTTGTAAACTCTTCATGCTGTAGCTGTTGTTAGAATTTTTGTTTAAATTCCTTTAAGTATGTAAGTAAGCAGCAGAAAACTATATGGAAAATTATATGAAATGTGTGGAAAAAAAAGAAATTGAAATAAAACTAAATGAAATTGTTAGTTATGCTCAATGCCAAATAAACTCCAAAAATATGTTAAGTCGTTGACAATAACTAAATATGGCTGTAAATGATTATGTTCAGCACAAAAAATGAGGGAAAATAAACGAGGGTGAAAAAGAAATTAAAAGAAATAGTAACTAATATTGTACATTTAAACATATTTTCTAAAAATTTTATTTAAAAGTTGTCTCATAAAATTATATATATATATTTTTTAATTTCCTTAACTTCATACTTCTGCCCTCGTATATTTTTTCTATGCCAAATACTTTTTTTTTAATATGAGTTACTTAAATAAGGAATTTATATCGACAACATTTTTGGGTTATTTAAATAATATTTCAAATAATTGCCAGAAGTTTATGAACTTTAAATTATGTGGCTTTAAATTATAAACTAAAAATTACGAAAGAATTTACTAAAGCTACAGCAAGTGACATAAAAAGGTTCTCTAAAATGTTTTAAACAAATTTAATTTCTAAAAGTAAGTTTTTTTTAATATTTTATTTACTTTTGCCTACAAATTCCCTACAACATTTTATTATTCCAAATAAAAAGAAATCTGTGGAAAATCGTGGTTTTCTGCCTCTTAAAAGGATCACAGATTTTCAAAAGGAATAAAAGAATCTTATGTTAAGCACAGAGTTTATAAACATTTATTGTTGCAGAAAATGCTGTATTTATCTAAATAGTTCGGAGAAAACATAATATTTCACTATGCAGAAAAAAATAAAGTAAAGGAAATGTTTGTTACTGAATAAAGGCAATAGAAAACAAGAAAAATTTGCACACCATTCGACATTCCGTTGAGAACAATAAAATGAATAATAAAAAAAGACATTACAAAAGCCTCGACTATATAGGCTTTTGTAAAGCTTCTTTTAGAACTTCATTTACTGAAATAGCAATTATGTAATGAAAACTTTGAGTTAAGTATATACAGCACTACCGTGCGTATGATTATTATATTATAAAATTATTAAATTATTTTATTTAAAGCTTAATAACTCATTAAATCAAAATGATAATTATACAGAAAAAACTGTAGGCTAAAACTAAGACTTCAGTAAGTGCTAAACGAAAATATAAGAAAGCTGTTCTTTGGAAATATCAACTACCAAAGTCAGGAAGACAACATTAATTTTGAAAATAAAATAATTAAATCAATACTAAAAATTCTGCAAAACAAAGTTCCAGCGTAGATTCTTATATTAAAACTTTTTTAAAATCCTACACATTTTCTTTTGCTTATATACATTCTCAGTCTTAAATCCAACTTTTAACAAAGATAACAAATCATTTGAAAACTATAACCTCAATAGATATAATTTACCTTTCTATTTTCTTCTCAAAATATGAACATAATTTTCCTTTATATTTATTTTCTTACTTTTCATATTTTCCTAAGTTACCACTTGCTATTTTACGTGGCTATTTTTGTTATAGTTGCCGTTGCAAGAGTTTGGCGGTAGTAAAAACACAATAAGAATTATTATGCCAACTTTAGCAGTTAAAATGAAAAGTTGTTTAAAATTACTAAAAAAACAATAAACGGCATAACAACAATAACAATTTATAGAAAACGCAAGAGCAACAATATCTCAAGTATCCTAGAAATATAAAACATTTACCAAACTTTTAGCCAACAACATTAAATACAACAACAAGGTTCTTTTAAGTTTATATTTTATACTTTTATAAAATAAGAGAATGTGGGATTTTAATGTTTCCACTTTTAAAGTTATTTTAACGGAAAAATAAGTGTAACAAGAAAAGAAGGTGTAAAAGAGCAATAATGAACAAAAAGAGAGCTACTTCAAGACTATTGTTTTATTATTGCTATGTCAGTTCTAAGGTAGTAATAATTCAGTTCTAAATTAGTTTCATTTCAAATTTAGTTCAGTTTTAATTCAGAAGTTCAGCTCTACTTCAGTTATAGTTCAGCTCTAGTTCAGTTCAAATTGAATTTAGTTCAAGTTCAACTCTAGTTCAGTTATAGATCAATTATAGCTCAGTTCAAGTTCCGTTCTAGTTCAGTTCTAGTTCAGTTCTAGTTCAGTTCTAGTTCAGTTCTAGTTCAGTTCTAGTTCAATTCTAGTTCAATTCTAGTTCAACTATAGTTCAGTTCTAGTTTAATTCTACTTCAGTTCTAATTAAGTTCTAGTTCATTTCTATTTCATTTCTAGTTCAATTTTAGTTCATATCTAGTTCAGGTTTAGTTCAGTTTTAGATCAGGTCTAGTTCAGTTTTAATTCTTTTTTAATTCAGTTCCAGTAACAGTTCTAGTTCAGCTCTTTTTTATTTCTAGTTCAGTTCTAGATCAGTTGTAGTTCAGTTTTAGTTCATTTCTGATTCAGTTCTAGTTTAGTTCTAGTTTTAGTTCAGTTTTAGTTCAGTTCAAGTTTAGTTCTATTCAGTTCAGGTCTAATTCATTTCTAGTTCAGTTCTAGTTCAGTTCTATATCGGGTATAGTTCAGTTCTAGTTTATTTTTAGTTCAGTTCTAGTTCAGTTCTAGTTTATTTTTAGTTCAGTTCTAGTTCAATTCCAGATCAGTTGTGGTTTAGTTGCAGTTCCGTTCTAGTTTAGTGCTATGTGATTCTAGTTTAGTTCTAATTCAGTTCTAGTTCAGTTTTAGTTCAGTTCTATTTCAATTCTTGTTCAGTTTAAGTTCAGTTCTATTTTAGTTCTAATTTAGTTCTAGTTTGATTCTAGTTCAATTCTAGTTCATTTAAAAATTATATTCTAGAAGACCTCCAGTAGTGCATCCACAGATTCATATAAATATTTTTCCCCCTTAAAGAAACTTTCAATATTTATGGCCAAGTACGTAAATAGTAGGAGTTGAAAAATATTTAAGAGTTAAATATAAAACAAACTCAAATAAATAATAAACTATGGAAAAAATAAAAATAAATAAAATTTTATATGCGTAGTTTAACACTTACTTAAAAACTTGCTTATATTTCCATACATATGTACAAATGTGTATGTGACTTAGCTTCCATATATATGAACGCTTTTCTATACATTGTTTAAAATAAAATTTCTGCAAATTATTTCAAATACTACTAATTTTCATTTAGTTTATTTAACTTTTAACTATTATATATATATATATATATATATATATATTGACCAACAAAATTTTTTCTTTAAATAATACTAGACTAAATAAATGTACAACTACATTTAACTTTATACATGTATGTATGTATCATTTCCTACACGTATGCTTGTGTATATTATCAATGTGTCTTTGTATTTGTTGTTTAACTAGTTCTAAGTCAAAAAGTTAAAGAAAACTATTTAAAAGTTTTTGGCAACAACTACTATTGCAATAGTATTGCTACAACTACTTAAATAACAAACAAATGAGCATTAAATAGTTTAATATAGAAAGCTACTGTGGTGATGGCAAAGGAAGTTGAGGAAATGTGTTACCAAAAATTCTTATTAAAATGGCACACACACTCATAAATTTGGTATAAAAAAAATGAACATTTATGTTGAACATTTTAGAAAATTAGTGGTAAAAGAAAGTTTTTATTTTGTTGTTGTTGGTGTTTTTGTTGTTGTCTAAATAAAAATTAGGTTAGTTTTATGATTAAGTAAAAGTGGCTTTTGGTTGTTTAGTTTAAACGGAAAACAAGGATTTTAATAAGAAAAGTTTAGAAGAGTAAATACCATGACTTTGTTGCCAAAAGAAAACTAAAAGCATATTTAGAGAAATAAAAAATAAAAGATGAGTAAATACAGGTAAACAGATAAGGATTATGAAAAGGAAGAAACTGCAAAGGAAGAGTAAGAAATAAAGTAGGATATATATTCATATTTATAATGCAAAAGTTAATTATGTAGGTGAGTTGTTTTAAAGTTCTTCAAAAATTTGTTGATATCTGCACAATATTTTTCAATATAACAATAATTATTTATGTTTGTATATAGCAAGTCTACTTTTGGATAAAAAGCAATATAGTTTATATTATGTGAAGTACACAAAAAATAAATTAACATTTTTTTATTTTTTTTTTTTATCTCTTTTTAATCCGCCGGTAATAGAATGCTGATAATATATTTAATAATTATATTTTGTTTACGTCATGGAAATTATTATTCAAATAATTTTCTTAAATATTCATTGGATTAGATAAAAAGTTATGTTAATATGAATGTGAAATTTTAAAAAACTTTCATATTTTTTGGATTTTTCTTGCTTTTTTCTTCAAAAAATATGACAATATTTTTTTACTTATAAAATTTGTTTTTTGTTCTGGCCTATATACTTTTTTATTGTATTTAAAAGGCATCTTAATGTAGATATATGTAAAGTGAAGCTGAAAGCATCGGGAAACGGTCTCCCAATATATCCTATCCAAGCTTTGTCAATTTTTCACAACTTCTATAAATTTGTTTGTAAAATTCTTAAGTCGCAAAGCTGGGATCAAACAAAGATTATTTTAATTAAGTACCTGTATATATTAGGTAAATACGCGAAAACTCTTTTCTGATGGACGCTTCTTATAATGTCAGTGTGACCATTTGAATGGAAAAAGTTAATTTCTAAAACACTTTTCTCTGGATTGGGATTTTGGGTATTTTGGTACAAAACTGTGAGTATGTTTTTAATTCCATGATTTTAAGGAAAGCTTATCTACATTTGTGTCAAAATATTATTTGAATGTCTCTACTTTTTAAATTTTGTTTTTATATTATTTCAACAAAATTAAAATTTTTGGTCTAAAGAAATTTGACCGTCTTTAATTTGTTTCTACTAAATATTATTCTCAATAATCTTACGAATTTAGAGACACTAAATACTAAATACTAAATACTAAATAATACTATGTACATAACTTACATCTGAATATAAAATAACAATAGTATTAATATTTGGAGCTAAATAAAATTTAAAGGAGTGGAGATATTTAAACGAAATTTTGACTCAATATATAGATAGACTTGCCTTAAATTCCAAGAATTAAAAACAAACCAACTGTTTAGTACTAAAATACCCAAAACCCCAACCGGTAAAAAACGTATATTAAAAATTGACCTTTTCTATTCAAATAGTCATGTAGTCGTTATAAGAGGCATTCGTCAGAAAACAATTTTCGTATGTTTATGCAACATATGGAGGTACTTAATTAAATTAATCCTTGTGTAATCCCAGCTTTGCGACTTGAGAATTTTACAAACAAATTAAAGAGAAAAAATGCTAAAATTAACAAAGTTTGGATAGGACTTGTGATAAGACTGTTGCCCTAAGCGCCTTGATGTTTACTTTAGAAGCATCTGCATTAACATTTCTTTTAGAAACATTAAAAAAATTATATAAGTCACAGCAAAAACCAAAATTTATAAATAAAAAAAATATTGTCACTTAAAAAAAAAAAACACAAAAAATATTATTTTTTTAAAGTTCCAAATTTAGATAAATATAACCTTTTATCGAATCTATACATTTATATGATTTTTGCAGCTATATTATTTAGAATTTTGTAAGAAATTAAAAAATAAATTAGGGCCAAGTTAAAAAAAAGAAAATCTAAAAATAAGAGAATAAAAATGAGTGAAAAATTTATGTCGACCTAAATATCTTAAATTAAAAGAGATAAACTACAAATGTAAGCATATGTTTATGGAGATTTTCAAGGACTATCTGTATGTAAATTTTTTTTGTCATATCTTAAATGAATTTTTGGCGAATTAAAAAAAATTTCATGCCGAAGACTACCAACTTGGGAGGTCATCCCCCCTGATCCGCTGGGAATCTGTATTCCTTCATATTAATTTGAAAACACCTCGTCTCTGTTCTAGTAAATTTAATTGAGATATTTCCAAATGTCCACAAGCCACAGAGTTGTTTAAAAAAAGCGTTTAAAACCACTGTGTATGATTTTATGTCTTAAAAAAAAAAATAGTTTTATTTAGTGATAGCGTGTGATCTATATTTAATTTTTATTATCAACATAATGTTCATACGTTTCTTGTTATCCCTCCAAATTAACTCAAATTAATCGGGATTTTTTTTTTGTTTCAGATATTGATGAAATTTTCAAAAGTAGATCTATGGGGCCTTGGAAAATTTACTTATTATATAAAATTTTGTTTCAGCCCTAGGTCGGTCGGAATGGGCCGCTAACATATGATCACGTTAGGCACTACAGCGACATTTTTTCTGTAAGAAGAAAGTGGGAAAATTTTTCAAAAATTTGTGTTTTTTTTTTCTTAAAAATTTTCTTAAGAAGATGAAATTTATTATTAGTTCTAGTATGGTCTTGCGAATCATATTTTACGTATCGAAGATCCACCATTAAGTATACCCACTTGAGTTGGAAAATTTAATAATATAACGTCATATTTTAGCTGTAGGTACCAAAGGATGACCTTCATCATTATCATGAAAATTTACTGCATTACGAATCCGCTTTGGATATTGGAAAACATTCACTCATTATAATTTATAGAGTAGTAAATGCCTCCTGGACTCCTAAACTCTAATTAAGTAAGACTTTTTTCTATCTTCATTTACATGCGTAAAATTTCTGCTTTACAAATTTTCTTTTCTATATTTAATATGATAAACAGTCACATATTAGTTAAAAGGAATATATCAGCGAGGAATACTATTATTAGAAACGTTACCGCCATCATATCAGCGAGGAATACTATTATTAGAAACGTTACCGCCATCACCTTCATCACTAATATCACTATAATCTTTAAGCCATTCGATAAAATTCCTTCAGACATATTCATCACTGTCACTCTCAAATTATTCAAAGCTTCATTGATGGAAAACACGTTTTATTAAAAAAAAATACATTTCTTGACTAACTTTTCAAAGGATGTACATGTAGGTATAGACGAAAAAATTCCCAGTTGTACCTGGTGTACCCATATGGCAACTTAGATATATAGTTCATAAAAAACAGGATAAAAATATTTTATATATTTTATTGATTTATACCAATATAATATAGTATTACTTGGTTATATAAAAATAATAAAATATTTTTCATAAAGGCTAGACAGCGTCCAAAAATATATGAACTAATTTTTCATGTCATTAATTTTTTTAAAATTTTAACAATAATTTTACAAGACTTTCAAAAAGGATCACATGCTATCATATACATAATATAAATGACCTTCAATCATATTAATATTATTAATCAGTTTCCATATGATGAAATATAATTCAAATTTTTTTCGAAATATTTAATACATTTTATGCTATAGAGCTTTTTATGTAACCGTTTGTTTGGGTTACTTTATTTAGGTTTATGGCCATGCAAATCTGAGTCTAATGTTAAGAAAAAATATAAAATTTCCTTAAGTTTGTGAAAACAAAATTTTATACTTTATTTTCCTTAATTTAAAAATCTAAAAGAAAAATTGTCCAAGTATATTGTCCATCATAAAATATTTCAATGATATTTCTGTTCTTGTTTATAAAAACTTCAAATAAATTGCTTTTAGTTATATAATTCTCAATAGCCCTCAATATATTAATATGTCTGTATTTTATTTAGGATTATTTCCTAATTTTTTTTTTTTTTTTTGTATATATTTTTCTAAATGTTTATTTTTCATTTATGTAAAACAAAAGCCAGTTTTAAAAATTCTACTTTGGAATTCTCTACACACTTTAAAAAAAAGTTTTGTTTACCATATTTTTAGTTTTTTTTACTCCATAGTGATGTATTGTTGTTTAGAATAAATTCATGTCTATCAAACGAGCAAGAATAACAACAAAAATCTAAAAAAAAACTTTGCCATCATAACCAACAACTATCAGGCAATAGCATATAGCCTGGGTTTTTGGGTATTTTTTTTATCCAACACCCTGGTGGATTAGAAGCACTAATCTCTAAGCCTAAAGCTTAAAAATACTAAAACAAACACTTGTCTATAACTACATATATATTTATATGTATAGAATTGTTAACAGCTAATAGAGCGCTATAGAGAGCTATAGAGTATTAGAGAGGCAAAGATATAAAACAAAAATTTTAAATGTGGACAGTGATGTTCGTTCAAACGTGTTTGTAAGCAATAGAATTTTGTCGCATTTACATGTTAGTTGGTGTGTTAAGGCAAACAAACAATACATATAAGGCTGGGCTAACCAGGAAGGAGGAAATTTTTAAAACAAAAAATTTATTTACAATTTTTTTTTTTTTTTTTTTTTTTTGAAAATTCTTTTTTATTTTAGTTAAAACAAACCATATTTTTGTATGCAATAGAATTTGTTATTGTTATGCATGAATAACTTGGCTATACAATGCAATCAAAATAAAATTCCGTAAACTAAATATTGATTTATTTTATTTATATTCTCTTTTTTTATTTCAGTTGGGGAACAAATATTTATATACCTGATATTTTTGTAAAGAAACAAGAAACAATATGTTTGCTTTAGATATATTGTAGATTTTTTATTGAAACTAAGAAAACTAAAATTGAAATAAATAGTAGCACTATTGCGTTTTGTTTTATTAAAGGTAACAGGGGATAAAAACATTTTAGTTTTTGGACAAATTAAATTTAAATATTATTCATAAGAAACAATTGAAGGATATGAAATTATTTAACATAAAATGTGGTTCTTTTTTAAATAATAAAAAAGTTAATTTCTGATATTTTTTATATTGAATATATTTGGCTATAAAACTCCTTAAAAAAGCCAAACTGAAAACAATAATGGGGATAGAAAACGCCAAATTTAGTAAAAAAAAATCACCTTAATGAAAAAATTAACACTAAAATGAAAAAAAAAATCGTAAACATACAAAAATTTTCAAAAACGAAAAAATGCCAAAACCAAATATAGACAAAATGAGAAAAAAGGTTAAAGCCAAAAATTTAAAAATGATATAAATTCGCCAAAACGAAAAAAACAATCAAAATAAATTATCAAAATTCCTAATCACCAAAATGAAAAATTTAAAAAAACCCAAAGCCAAAAATCGACAATATATATGGAAAAAAATTACTAAAACAAAAAATCTACAAAAAACGGGGAGAAAAAAGACCAAAGCCAAAAATCCACAAAATGAAATAAACTCGCAAAAAAGAAAAAAATACCAAATACATTATTAAAAATTCAGAATAAAATGAAAAAAAAAAACAATAACCAAAACCAAAAATCATTAATCATTAACCAAAACATTAAAAACCACCGACGTGAAAAAAACAATCTTTAAAATGAAAAATTCGCCAAAAATTAAAAGAAATTAAAACGTGAAAAAAATTTTTCTCCACAATTAAAAAAAAAAAAAATCACAAATACCAATAATATATAACATGGAAAAAAATCATGAAAACCAAAAATCTACAAAATTAAAAACATTCGGCAATATGAAAGAATTTGTTAAAATGGAAAAAATATTGACAAAACAAAATAGCGACTTTTTCTGTTATGAAATGAAAGAAAATCGCCAAAATTAAAATTAATTCCAAAACATGAAACAATCACCAAAATAATAAAATCTGCCGAAATAAAAAAAAAAACAAAAAACAAAAATCGACAAAACGAAAAAAAAATTAATAAAAATCTAAAAAATGAAAAAACATTCACCAACAAGGAAAAAAATTTCCAAATCGGGGGAAAAAGGCAAAATTAAAAAAATAATGTCGTAAACCATACGTTTTACTTAATAACTATTCCATAACCATTCGTTTTAATAATAACTACTGACGACGGTCGTGGCTGACTAGAAAATGCATTTCATTCCGCCGAGTGTCCAATTAAAAGCTTTTACAATGTATTCTTCTACAATTATTCAATGAACTTAAGCACGAATACGAAAACTTTAAAAAACCACAAAAAAAGTTCAACAAAAACTACAAACTAATAAAAAAAACCTTAATAAAAAAATCACTAAAAATAAAAATCGAGAAATTGAAATAAATTTGGGAAAACCGGAGGATTTTTTTCCATTTTTGGTTTCCGAGTTTATATCGATCCACGAACTATCTGTACAAAATTTTGTTGTCGTACATGCTTTTGTGTAAAAGACATTATCAGTTTCTAATATTTGACCGATAACTATTTTGTTTATTAACCGATTTTACCCATTTTCAATAGCATACAAACCTTATATAAGATAAATATTTGAGACAAATTTCGTCCTCTTAGTTGACCACCGACCCCATCCTGCTTTCAACAGACAGACGAACAGATGGATTGACATAGTTTGATAGACTCAGAATCTTACCAGAACCCAAAATATATATACTTAATGGGTCTCAAATGATTTTTTCGTCACGTTACATATGGAATAACAAACTTTTTTTTAAGGTGGGTTTAAAGAGTAAAAAAAGGAAAATGAAAAAAAAAACAAAAAATGAAAAAAATCGTTAAAATTAAGAAAATACCGAAAAATAGAACAAAAATTCGACAAAACGGAAAAACATGAAAAAATAAAAAAAAAAAATAAAAAATCTCCAAAGCGAAGAAATATTGCTAAAACTAAAAAAAAATCACTAAAAGTGTTAAACTAAAAAAACCGTCACTTTTTTCCGTAACACGGCAAAAATCGCCAAAAGTGAAAAAGAAAATCTTGAACGGAAAAAGTTACTAAAAATCAACAAAATGAAAAGAAAAATTTTCAAAACGGCAAAAACTTCAAAAGTGAAGAAAACCGCTAGAACTAAAAAATCGCCAAAATTAAAAAAAATCCTAAATGGAAAGAAGTCATAAAAACCAAAATCGACAAAATAAAGTAAATTTTTTGCAGAAAACAAGGATCTAATTTTAAAATTTCAAAATTGGTAAAAAAAATATTTGAAAACCAAAAAAAATTAAGTAAATAAATGAAAATAAAAAAAAAATAGAAATGGTAGAAAATGGTAATCTGGAGATTGTAAATTGGATTACAAACTGCTAACAATTTTTTATTAGGTTGCTAATAAGCGGGTTAGATTTTCTGGTGAACAAACTAATATACAAAAAACAAGTTTTATTTAAACTAAACTTTTTTTATTTCAATACGAATCACCCCAGGAAACACCAACGTAGTTTATTCAAATATAAATTATATTCGCCAGTAGATTAGGTTTGTTGCTGAACGGGACTACCATTTAAATAAATTAAATGACTAAAACTAAAAGGAAAGACTTTTTGATAATTTTGAGAAATTTTTCATGTGATTTTTTATCACTCCACATTAAGCCTAATAATACTTCAATTCACGACAAAACAATTTTCAAATTTTTTCTTAAAAATTTATTTTTTTTTTTAATCCCTTTTTGTTTATCCATCATTGTAAATTATGGTCTTGCTTTATGATATTGAAGTCTGTTACAATTTTTGGAAATATCTCTTTTTGTTCTTCTGAAAAAATTCTAAACAAATGCATTTTAAAAACCATATTATGCTATTACAACACAACATGTTGTATGCAATTTACTTAAAATAATCAGTCATTTGTACAGATTCCTATTACTGTTTGAAAGAAATACATCAAATCCTTAACATCTACGAGGTAGTATTAAAAAGGATATTTAAGAATGTAATGATCTATATAAAAAAATACGAAAATGTTTTCTTAAAATATATTCCATTTAGGAAAAATTTTCAATTCCCCCACATCTAATACTTTCCTTAAAATTACATTTTTGTTAGTTAGTTATTTTTTGTCCTTTTAACATTCTAATATTATTTGAAGACCAAAAACATGAGATTCCTTCAACAAGAATTCAAATGCACATACAAGTTCATGTCTGCTAACATCAAATGGAGTCAACATTTTATAAGGACAAACAACGTTACATAATCTTATAGTTGTTATTGTTTTTATTTCTATTGTGCATTGCTGTTGAAAGTTAATATAACACAGGCTTAATATACAAAATCAAGTAAAGAGAAATAAAGATTTTACTCTTCTCTTTACATCGCTTATACTTCCTAATGATTAGTAAAGGTAAAGTTGCATTTTATTTATAGCTTAATAAACAAACACAAATACGTACTTATGATCACACAGATTTAAAGAAACATTCGAAAACCCTACAGTTCTGATCAAATATCAACTATTTAATTATAAGAGTGCCCTCCAGTGATTTCACAGAGATACTTTAGTATATATGGAACTTTTACAAAAAGAAGCAATCTCTTTTGAAGACAATCCGGTGATATAATAAAAATACGGTGACAATTTGAAACCAAATCGTCAAGTAATATTTCAAGTTCGGAGAAAATAACGAGAACTGTTAGCCTTTAAGCATATGTCCTTCTTATTTGCTTGTATTTGTAATAATAGAAAGTAATTCATTTCATTTCATTTGTCATACATTTAAAGTACTCATGTGTGAACGTTTTTCCAAATGGTTGACTCGGTGAAGCAGAAGGCAGGAGAGTGTGCTTAAATTATGTATGTGTAACAGGGAACTGTGTCTGTGTATTTTAGTAAAATAATGATTGTATTGACATCGCACCAAAAGAGTTTTGTTATTTTTTTTTTTCCTATATTTCATCACAACTTAAATGACGAAACAAAATATCAACAAAAATTTTGCTGCAAATCTCTTTTTAGAAAAGAGTCATAAAAAAATGTCAGAGAGAAACAACTGTCTGACTATGTGAGTTAAAGCTGAATTTGAAAATTGCTGGCACTGAACTAGAACTAAACCAGAACTGAACTAGAACTGAGCTAGAACTAACTAGAACTGAACTTGAATTGAACTAGAACAGAACTAGAACTGAACTAAATCTTAATTAGAACTGAACTACAAGTGAACTAAGATTGAATTGAACTAAAATCGAACTAGAACTGAAGTAGAATCGAACCTAAACTGAATTACAATTGAACTAAAAATGAAATAGAACTGAGCTAGAACTGAACTGGAACTGAACCAGAACTGAACCATAACTGAACCAAAACTGAAATAGAATTGAACTAGAACTGAACTTGAACCGAAATAGAAATGAATTATAATTGATCTAGAACTAAAGTAAAATTGAGCTAATACTGAACTAGAACTGAACTAGAACTGGATTAGAACTAGAAATGAACAAGAATTGATCTGAAACTGAACTAGAAATAATTGATCAAGGACTCAACTAGAACAGAACTAGAACTGAAGAACTGAAATAGAACTGAACTAGAACGGAACTAAAACTTATTTAAAACTGATTTAAAACTGTACTAGAACTGAACTAGAACTGAATTAAAACTGAACTAGAACTGAACTATAAATGAACTAAAACTGAACTAGAATGGAACTACAATCTTTTTAAAACTGATTTAAAACTGTACTAGAACTGAACTAGAACTGAACTGGAACTGAACTAGAACTGAATTAGAACTGAACTATAAATGAACTAAAACTGAACTAGAACGGAACTAAAACCTATTTGAAACTGATTTAAAACTGTACTAGAACTGAACTAGAACTGAACTGGAGCTGAACTAGAATTGAATTAGAACTGAACTATAACTGAACTAAAATTGAACTAGAACTGAACTAGAACAAAACTAGAACTGAACTACAACTGAACTACAACTGAACTAGAACTGATTTAAAACAGAACTAGAACTGAACTAAAACCTATTTAAAACTTATTTAAAATTGTACTAGAACTGATCTAGAACTGAATTAGAACTGAACTAGAACTGAACTAGAACTGAACTAGAAATGAACTAGAACTGAACTAGAACTGAACTAGAACAGAACTAGAACTGAACTACAACTGAACTACAACTGAACTACAACTGAACTAGAACTGATTTAAAAATTAACTAGAAGTAAACTAGAACTGCTTTAAAACTAATTTGGAACTAAAATAAAACTAAATTATAACTGAACAAGAACTCAACTAGATCGGAACTAGAACGAAACCGCAATTGAGAAAAGAACTATACTAGAAAGGAACTAAAAATAAACTAAAGGTGATATAAAACTAAACAAAAATTTATTTAGTACTTAGTGAGAACTAAAATATATATTATACATTTTTTTCAGGTCTCCTTCCTCACTTTTACATTTTATATTATTTTATCTGTTCAGTTCATTTTCCTTTTGTCTTTATATATTTGTTGGTCTTATTTCAAAATAATTCCTTATTTTTACCAAATTAATCCTTTTTATCTGTTTTGCTTGTTGTATTAAAACTAAGTATGTTGCTTGTTTGGCAAATTTCATTTTAAATTGAAACATTTTTTTGTTTTTGTTTTCTGAATTAGAATTGCATTTTCATCCATTTAGTATCAAATCAAGATATCCGTTTGTTTTCTATTATTTTTTGAAAATTTCTATGTTTTGTTTACTACATTTTTCTAATTTTCAGAGACATTTTGCAAAATACGAAAATAAAAATCTTTATATTTACACATCAATTCCTTAAAACAATGAATGCTCTAAGGTTGTTTTCATTTTCAGGTGTGTTGTTTTCAGAGATTACTATTTTACTTATTTTTTTTTTTGTTTTTTGCAAAGTACAAAAAAAAATACTAAAAAAAACTGTTAAACTAAATAAGAAATGAGTTTTTGTCATTATGACAAATGAAAATAAAGAAGATATTTGTTTGTTGTGTTCAACAAAAATATTTTCTAATTTAACTTGATTATAAATTCATAAGGGAAATTATGTAGTTTTTTTGGCAAGGATTTGTATTAGAAATTAATAAGAAAAAGCAAGAAAATTATTACAGAATAGCATGAAATAAAATTTTGTGAACAATATTTAAGAATTTAAAAGAATACTAGAACCTAAATTATTTTTAAAATTTTTAAATAAAACTTTAAAAATATATATTTAAAAAATTATTTAAAAAAAAACACTCAATTTCCTTATACAAACGCCTATATAGTTCTTTTATTTTGCTTCACGCAGTTTGAAAATCTACAAAAGCATGTCAGAGGCTGCTATTTCCGGTTACATATTTTCTTCACAAAAAATACTGAATTATTTATGTGAAGCTTTCCGTTGTTATTCCCTTCATTTTTGCTTTCAATGTCTTAAATTTACTTTTTTTCATCTAACTAACAAATAACAATGTCATGTTACTACCAAAACTATAAGAGGAATAAAGGAAAATCTTAGAGAACGTTTTTTAAAAAAAAGAAAATAAATTTTATTGCCTTCATACAGCTGAAAATATAACAATGAAAATAACAAGGAAGTAAATGAATAAGTGTGGGACCTTGATGAGGTTGAACATGAAATTGATTGATTTATTGCACTTAAAAGAGAAGACAGAAGAGTGCGAGATTGAAAGAAAATAAAGGGAAAATTTAACATGAAAACATATATTAATAGAAAGAGGTGAAGTTATAGCACTGGATAGCAAAAAAAAACGATTTTTTGTTATCCTTAAAATAAAAAAAATATATGTGAACAAGATGGAATTTGACCTGCTAAACACGAATATGCTTTTAATTTTTTTTTTTTTTTTCAATCAGGTCATGACTTTTTTATGACCACGTCTAATATCTTCCCTTTAATAAGGCGAATATACGAGTATATTTTACCATAACTCCAGAACGGGTAGTCCGATTTAAACTATCGCAACACCTAAAACTGCAAACAGAAAATATATTTGTCATTTTAATATTATTTTTTATCTGTCCAACAGTTTGGGAGATATTTAAAATTAGTGTAAAACAAAAACAAAATATAAAAAAAAAATAAAAAAATAATTTAACGCAAAACTAAAAGAATTTTTTAATGAAAATTTCTTGTAAGAAGTGAAACCACTAAAAATGTGATGTTTTTAATCCTTTATCATAAATCTATTAATGCTATGAATAAAATGAGCCACATGTTATTAAAATCTTGATTTTATTCACAATTGAGATAAAGTACCCACATATACCTAACATTAAGTGGAATTTGATATACGAAATAAGAATCTGCTTTAACTTTTTTCTATCACGTATTGAATTTTTTTACATGCATAAATAATATGACCCTCTTTATATGTAGTCACAATTGTATAACTCGAGAACTGTTTCCCCAATTTTAATAAATAAATTACAATAGATGGCAATTAAAATTGTCTTCAAGTTATCTTAAAACTATTTTTTAGCTTCTATATATTTTCAGAATTATTTGATAATTAGTAAAGAACAAAAAGAATGTACACTTTTCATGAAAAATTGGAAGAATTTTGATCATTTACTCTGAAAATGATGTAAACATAATTTGAAGATAATTTCTGTATGCATCTTCTGATGTTTCAGTTGTATAAATCGGACAACGTGTTCTCGAGTAATAGTACTCGTAAAATATACACATGGGGCAAATATTAGACATACCCGTAAAAAAAATCAAGAGCAGATAGGAAAAATTTTAAACCAGATTCGAGTTTAGCTCATCAAATTCCATCACCTAAGACGCTTTATTTATTTATTTTTTTTTTTATTTTATTATTATTATTATTATTATTATTATTATTTTCATTAGTGTAGTTGTAGGTATGGATGAATGTTTTCACTTAACTGTGAATATAATTAAGATTTGTGCTTAAATTTTGATAATGCATGGCTTATTTTATTTCTATCACTACCAACTTTATAGTAAAGATAAAAAACAGAAACATTTTGATGCTTTCACTTTTTAAAAGAACTTTTAATAGAAATATCTTAAATTTTGAAAAAAAATAATAAATAACTCCGAAAATATTGAGCATATAACAAAATAGTATTAAAGACGCTTGAAGACATTTTTAGTCTGTATCTTTTGGTGTATCATTTGTATAAATCGTACACACTGTTCTTGAGTTGTGGTGAAATATATTCCTGTTGAAGCATTATTATAAATAAATATAACATGTTTTATTCGCAAATTAGCCATTTCTTCGGATAAGGACAAAAAAGACCATTTTTTGTGTTTTTTTTTTTCTTTTTTAATGGTTAATTAACAATTTTGTAAAAGATTTTATTTATTTATTTATTTTATTTTTTTTTAAGAATTGCCTTTATAATATCAAAACTATTGGATACAATAAAAATAATTTTAGTATCACTTCAAGGTGATTTTAATTCAAAGTTTTTAGCATTTAAATAAACTAAATGATGCAAATCGTTCTCGAGATATATTAAAATATTTCGAGTAATCTCATTCATTTTCTATATAATATTTTATGCACAAAAAAAGTCACCAATTGTCAAATAGATTACTAAATACCTCACCAAAATGTTTATTACTAAAAACTCTAAAAAATGAAAAGCAGAAAAAATATTACAATTAAAAAATTGATCAAATCAATCAAGTAGATGATTGAATAAATTAAAAATTTAAGTAAAAAATAAAATTTTACTTAAATTGTATTCTTATTTTATATTTACTTGAATATATTTATTAAATTTTCATGTAAAATGAAACAACTGCATTAATTGAAAAATATACGTTAAAAATATTTTCTATGTAGCGGAAACTAGAGCCAATTGAAGCAAATAAACCATTGGGTATATGCATCACAATTGGGGGTGGGTGTTATATGGGACCCGTGGACAAACATGAACTGATACGTATGCATTAAGTATATTATCGTGTTTATGAACTTTAAGGGAATTCCCGGAAGTGGGCCTTATGTGGGAGCTATAGTCAATTAAGGAATTTTCTTCATAAAATTTTCTTCATTACAGTTTCTCTTTATATAATACAGATTTGTGTGAAATATTAACCTGATACTATCGTTTGTGTGATATGCCCGTACAAATTATGAAAAATAGTTTAATATGGGAGCTATGCTAAATTATGGACCGATCACGAAATTCGACACAGATATATGTTTTTATAAAACTAATATATGCCGAATTTCATTAAAATATTTTTATATTTAATTGATTTATGATCGTTAAACCCCTATTCCGGAGGGACATTTGTATGGTGCCATGTAAATTAAATAATTTATTTTCAAAATTACGACCTGTAGTTTGATTAGAAAGTTCAAATTGACGGATAGATAGACGGACATGGTTAAATCGACTTATAATATGATTCTAAGCAGATTGATACAAATTAAGGTGCGACCTGTAGTTTGATTGAGATTTTAAATGGATGAACAGACGGACGGACATGGTTAAATCGACTTAGAATGTGATTCTAAGAATAGAATAGAATAGAATAGAATAGAATAGAATAGAATAGAATAGAATAGAATAGAATAGAATAGAATAGAATAAAATAGAATAGAATGTGATTCTAAGAATACAAATAGCACAAATACAGAATAACACCCCGTTGGTGTAGGGTATAGAAAGGGATTTATATTCTTAGAACTTAATGATCACATGTATTCCAATTGACTGAAAAATTCCATGCCGCAGAATCAGTGTTGCAAGTTTATATATAAGAAATATATATATAAACTGAAAATCTTATGGACGAACGATTTTGATGTTTTCTAATAAAATTTATATGCACATAAAACATTTTTGAACTTTTATTTTTTCTCAATATCCAGTCAGCGGTATATTTCAGTAGAATTTTTAAATGAGAGCTATAAAAATAAAACTGTATTAAAATGAATTTAGTGGGTTGGGAATGTAAATACAAGAACTAAATTTGTTTAAATTATCTTAAAATATTATGTACTTAAAAAAAATTTTTTTGTTAAATGATGCACAGTGGGGTCAATCGCAAAATTTTTTGTAAGAAATCTGTATCTCCTAAACTACTGGTCGGCTCGAACTAAAATGTATGGCAAAGTTGTAGAGCAGGACGTAAGTTTTTAGAAAAATTATCTTGTGGTCACTTTGTAATAATACGAGTTAAGTTACAGGGTGCCAAATTTGACCACCTTATGTATGTAAAAGTTAAAAAAAAGCGTAACTTTTACAAATCAAGTCTGATTTTAAAGATTTTTATATTTCTATAAACTGCTTGGCGAAATAAAAAAAAACGTGCTTACTCATCTAAGTTATCTCTTATAATTTAAAAGATATTTATGGTTGAATTTTTAGTTTTTGACTTTTTGCCTCGACTATATATGAGAAATTTTTTCAATTTTCTGTTAAACATGACTGAATCGGGACAGGAATATAACAGACCGACGTTACAAGCAAAAGAATTCGATTGTCTTACAGTTTGTTAAAGTGAACATTTAACTTCTAATAAATAATTTGTTATTTTGATGTTTTGCAATGTGTAAATATTGTAAATAGTTACTACGTATATAAATAATTAAATAATTATAATGAATTGAGAGTGCAGCTGTTTTTTAAATTGAAGAGGAGAGCAACAAAAATTAAAAGTAGCTAAAGTGTAAATAAAATACCTTTAAAACTACGTATAGAGTTATTTTTTTAAAAAAATGCTGCAATCTTTGAAACCAGTTTCAAAATTTTGAATTTAAAAACTTTCTTTTAATTATGGATTTGAGAAAATATAACCGTTTTTTCTTTTAGTCTAGTTAAAAACATTTCACCATATTAAAAAAAATAAAAAAAAATTGAATTTTTATTCTAAAAGTTATTGGGTAAAAAAAAGTAGTCAATGTAATAAATTACAAACTAAAATTTTGAAGTCAAATATCTTTTAAACCAGTCTTTTGTAGTCTTGCTTAGTAGAATTTAAAAATTTTGAACTATTTCAAATCGGTTCATATTTGTACAAGTTACAAATTCCAATATATTTTTCATACTCGAGGTGGTCAAATTTGGCACACTGCAGCACCGTCCGTGCTCTAGCTATACACTCCAGCTGACAATATTCTAAAAGCCTAAGTCTTCTTCTATTAATATTCCTAACCTCATCAAAATCAGTTCAGCGATTTAAAAGATCCAGACTTATTAACATTTATTTTGCAAATGGGCCCAATGTACATTGTTGATTCTCAGAAAATCCAGACTATTTTGTACTATTCATATTAAAGTATCATTATTTCAAAATAATTCTTTAGTTTTTAATTTAAATTATAAAATGTTGTTTACATCATTTTCATTACATTTAAAATCCATTTAATTTACAAATTAAAACTATTCGTTATTTTTTTTTTTTTTTTTAATTTATATAGAATTGTAACATGTTTTTTTTCGAATTTTAAACCAAGTTGGTTTATTAACAGTTATTTAAAATATTATTTAAATTCACAAACAACCACATAAGTACTAAATGAACACAATTTCTAGCAAATAAAAATACAAACGTATTTGTATAAATAAATACAACTATAAATAAGTATATAACACTTTAAAACAAATTTGTTTAATGTATTGTCATTAGAGGTTTAAAAGTTGGCTCTGGTACACAATAACACCCTTTCCTTATGTATCTCTGTATTGTAACTGTTACAATTAAATTCACTTTGTTTGGGAATTGTTTATATGAGAAGAATAGTTTTTTTTTTTTTTTTTTTTGCTTTAAAAAGCTTTTTTTTATATTTAAAATCAACTGGTTTTCTATATAAATATTATTAAATAATACAAATGTATTGGTGTTATTATTTGTATTGGTTTGTATTTATGTGTTACCAATGTTGCTTTTAATTTTCAAATGTATTTCTGTTGTTTTAATTTTAACATTGTATTTATGTAAGTATGTATGTATGTATTTATGTATGTATGTATGTATGCATGTATTCATGTATGCATGTATATATGTATATATGTGTGTATGTATGTATGTATATATACATGTAGTAAATACTAGAGAAAATTTATTTTGTTGTTAATTTTTTTCTGTATATAGAATTATATATGTGTATGTGTATCCTATATGTTTAAGTTTGTAGTTTGTATGCTTATAATTATATAGTAACGCATGCTTAATTGAATCAAATTATCCTATGATGGCATAATACAATAGCAACAACATGTATAATAAACAACAATAGCAAAAACATGAAAAGCAATAACAACACGTCAATACAATAGCAACATAAACTCACGCATATAATACACAATACAATGCCTTGCAATATTCCCTAATGCATTTCAACACAACATTCAACAAGCTTTAGGTACTAAACTATAAAAGCAAACAGACAAACGCAATGAATACACAGATACATAAATAACGATAAACAGTGGAAAAGAAAACAAGTCAGATTTAATTTGTTTAGTTACAAAAAATTCCTTGAAAATTGAACAAGTGGCATAAAATTTAAATTACAATTTAAAAATCTCATTGATCATTTTTAATACTCACTGTCCTCAAACGCACATTTGAACATGTAGTGCATAATAAATGTCTATAAACTATTGTCTCTAAATGCGTGTATATGTTGTGTATTGTCATAAACACACTCGCACATATTTATTATACTTTAGAGCATAATGAGTTTGTACAATGTACGCATTTGTATTTAACTATGTTTGAGTATTTTTTTTCCGAGTCCCTCTGCTATAAATATGACAACAACATTGACGTGGTTACGATTTAAATTTGTTGATACTAAATGTGGTCGAAATGTGCGTACAAATGTTAAATTCTCCTAGATAAGTGCATGATGATGATCATCACCATAGTTATCATTATAACGATTATTATTGGTTTTGGTTGCAAATGCTTGTCTGTCTTTAAAATTTTGTGCATTTGTTTAATCATTTGTCCGTCTGTCTAACCAGATGGCTGACTGGACATATCGATATTTGTCTCATCTATTTATGACCATGTTTGGCTGTGCAATTGTATTCGTATAATTACAATGTTGTGTGAATCATTAAATGTGGCTAATACAACTACAAACACATACAAGCAGATTCCGAATAGATGCAAAAGGGTCTAAAACAAAAAAGCCTTTCATTTAATTTTTTTTTTTTTAAATTTCGTTTAAATATTATCTATATGGAATATTTTCTGAAAAATCAAAATTCAATAAAATTTACTAAAAGAGTGACTCCAAAAAATTTCACCCCAGCTCGAATTATTTTACAAAATTTAAATTACAAAACTTAAATTACAAAATTTAAAAATAAAAATACTACAAATAGCATTTTTTTTTAATAACCTAAAATAGCAAATTTACTATAATGATAGTTTTATAGAAAATTTACCGCAAATAGCAAATTTTTAGAAAATTTATCATAAATTACAAATTTATGGAAAATTTACTATAAACAGCAAATTTGTAGAAAATTTTTTATAAATAATAAATTTGTTGAAAATTTACTACAAAATGCAAATATCTAACAAAGCTATTATAAATAGTATTTCTTTGAAAATAACCTAAAATAATAAATTTACTATTATAACAATGTTATAGAAAATTTACTACAAATAGCAGATTTGTAGAAAATTTACTACAAATAGCAAATTTGTAGAAAACTTACTACAAATAGCAAATTTGTAGAAAATGCTTAGAAAATTAACTACAAGTAGAAAAATTGTAGATTATTTACTATAAATACCAAATTTATAGAAAATTTACTACAAATAGCAAATTTATAAAAAATTTATTGTAAAGGCAAATTTATGGAAAATTTACTATAAATAGCAAATTTGTAGAAAATTTTTTTATAAATAATAAATTTACTACAATAATAAAATTTACTACAAATAGAAATTTTCTAGAAAATTTAGTACAAATAACAAATTTCTGGAAAATTTACTATAAATATCAAATTTGTAGAAAATTTACTAAAAATAACAAATTTATGGAAAATTTACTATAAATAGAAAATTTTTGGAAATTATCATATAAGAACCAAATTTTTGTCCAATTTCACATAAATTTCAAAGAATTTCATATAACTTTTTTTTTTTTTTTTTGAAAATTTACCATAAATAGCAAACTTTTGAAAAAAGGCCCCTTTTCTTTTTTTCCCTCCTTTTTACAAACAATCCTTTTCATTTCTCCTTTAATTTTTGTCTTTTACTCTTATATAGAGATTATTATTAGACCATTGAGATTTACAACGTATAAAATTTAATGGCTTTTCATATAATTATGTACAATATTAAATGAAGGGAGAGATCTCTAGTTTTATATCTCTTTCTAATACCCATAATAAAAATAATTAACATTATAATCATCTATACTAAACAACAATGTCCAGAGACATACAATGACAAAATATTTAATAGAGATAGAAGAAAAATTTTATAATAACAATTAGAAAGTTTATATGAAAATTAGTTCAAAAGATATGCTTGTAAAATTAATTGAAAATTTATATTAAAATTTAAAGTAATATTCAATTAAGTTTTATTAACCACTTAAACCTCAAATATATGTTGGTATTAAATTTTAATAATGTTTAAAAATAATATTTATGTTAAATTTCCAAAAAAATAATAATTTTTAAGTTTAGTAAAACAATAACATTATTGTAGTATCATATTCTTTAATTTGACTTTTTATAAACGTACTCATTTCTATCGTCAAATACACTAGTCATTTCAATGTAAAATATCTCAACTGCAATAACCTTATATTGTTACTGTGTTATGTGTGTGTGGATACACACACACATACATTGTCACAATAATAAGCGAATAACAATAACAAAACTGACAATAACCACAGCAACAACAATAGTAATATCAGGACAGTGAAAAAAAGTAATAAAAAATATTGTGTCAGCAAAAGATTAGTAATGCTTTTTGTAAGAGTAAATATACATAAATGTATGTGTGCTGAACACACTACATGTATATGAATATAAACTCACATATATATGTTTTTCGATTTGTTGTTGAGTTGTTTTTGCTGTTGACATTGATGCATTGCTGTAACGAGCAGATTTCATTTTTTCCCTTAACGCTTTATTACTGTTACTGTTGTTGCTGTTATTTTTCGAAATGTTTATTTAATAGAAGAAGATGCGTTTGAAACGTAAAAATGATTGAAATGATTTTGGGGATTTGAAATTGCACAATGAATGAGTGAGTGAGTGCAAGCATGCATGGCTGATGAAATCGTATAGTCATTTAATTATATTAGCTGAAAAAAAAAAATCTAAAATGATCTATTAGGATACTTAACTCAGATGTTACAAGAGATAAGCAACAAAAAAGGAGAAGCGAAGAAAATAACTATGAAGATAAAAGAAATATGAATCATATAATATAACATACATATACTGGCATAATAAGATTATAATCTTTAAAGTGAGAAAAAATAAATATTTGCTATTTAAGGGAAATTTTTAAATAATTTTTTCTTAATAAGAAATTTTGTAAAAATTTGCTAAAATTTTGTTGTTAGTAGTAAAGTTTCGATAAATTTTCTATTTATAGCAAATTATCTAAAAAAAAATTTTATAGTAAATTTTAAAATTAGCTACTTAAAGGAAATTTACTAAAAAAAAGTAATATTTGTAGTAGATTTTCTATAAAGTTGCTATTTATTGTAAATATTCTACAAATTTGCTATTTGTAGTTAATTTTCTAAGCATTTGCTATTTATAGTAAATTTTCTAAAAATTTGCTATCTATAATAAATTTTCTAAAAATTTGCTATCTATAGTAAATTTTGCTATTTATAGTAAATTTTCTAAAAATTTGCTATTTGCAGTAAATTTTCTAAAATTTGCTATTTATAGCAAACTTTATAAAAATTTGCTACTTATAGTAAATTTTCTAAAAATTTTCTATTTATAGTAAATTTTCTAAAAATTTTCTATTTATAGTAAATTTTCTAAAAATTTGCTATTTGTAGTAAATTTTCGGAAAATTTGCTATTTATAGTAAATTTTCGGAAAATTTGCTATTTATAGTAAATTTTCGGAAAATTTGCTATTTATAGTAAATTTTCGGAAAATTTGCTATTTATAGTAAATTTTCGGAAAATTTGCTATTTATAGTAAATTTTCGGAAAATTTGCTATTTATAGTAAATTTTCGGAAAATTTGCTATTTATAGTAAATTTTCGGAAAATTTGCTATTTATAATAAATTTTCGGAAAATTTGCTATTTATAGTAAATTTTCGGAAAATTTGCTATTTATAGGATATTTTCGGAAAATTTGCTATTTATAGGATATTTTCGGAAAATTTGCTATTTATAGGATATTTTCCATAGATTTGCTATTTATAGCAAATTTTCTAAACATTTGCTATTTATAGTAAATTTTCTAAACATTTGCTATTTATAATAAATTTTCGCAAAATTTTCTAAAAATTGGGTATTTATATTAAATTTTCTAAAATTTTGCTATTTAAAGTAAATTTTTTAAAAATTTTCTATTTATAGTAAATTTTCTAAAAATTTGCTATTTGTAGTAAATTTTCTAAAAATTTGCTATCTATAGTAAATTTTCTAAAAATTTGCTATTTGTAGTAAATTTTCTAAAATTTGCTATTTATAGCAAACTTTATATAAATTTGCTACTTATAGTAAATTTTATAAAAATTTGCTATTTATAGTAAATGTTCTAAAAATTTTCTATTTATAGTAAATTTTCTAAAAATTTTCTATTTATAGTAAATTTTATATAAATTTGCTATTTGTAGTAAATTTTCGGAAAATTTGCTATTTATCGTAAATTTTCTAAAAATTTGCTATTTATAGTAAATTTTCCATAAATTTGCTATTTATAGTAAATTTTCCATAAATTTGCTATTTATAGTATATTTTCCATAAATTTGCTATTTATGGTAAATTTTCTAAACATTTGCTATTTATAGTAAGTTTCTAAAGAATTTGCTGTTTATAATAAATTTACTAAAAATTTGTTATTTGTAATAAATTTTTTAAAAATTGGCTCCAAATAGCAATTTTTCTAAAAAGTTTCTGTTTGCAATATTTTTTATTTATTTTTTTTTTATTTTGCTATTTATAATAAGTTTTTAAAAGTTTTCTATATATGTTATATTTTTTTATATTCTATAAATTTTGGTATTTAAAGGAAATTTTCAAAAAAATTTCTATTGACAGTTAATTTTGCTATTTGTAGTAAGATTTGTCAAAATTAGCTATTTGTAGTAAATTTCCAAATATTTCCTATTTTTAGTAAAATTTCTATTAATTTTACACTTATAAAAAGCATTTGTAAGAAATTGTTCTTTTGGGAAATTTCTTTAAAATTAGCTAATTTTCAGAGATTTTTATAAAAATTAGCTTTTTTTTTGAAAATTTTATAGGAATTTGCTATTTACAGTAAATTTTCTAGAAGTTAGCTACTTATAGAAAATTTTATATAAATTAGCTACTTGTATATTTTTATTGTAACGACAAGTTTCCGCTGGTTACTCAGCTTGGTCCAGGGTCGATTTTAATAAATAAAATTCACATACTTTTCTTAAAACTTTATAATTGATATTTCTTTATTTACAATTTAAGGATTTCACGACAAACAATATAGACTAACAGCGTCAGCTGTTGCTTAGTGGGCGGTAGAATTTTCTTGCTTCTTTGCCTTAAGAAATCTAATTTCCCCAACGAATAGTCAAATTCTGGACTACATAAAAAACACTTATTGAAAGATGCTTACAGATTGAAGGCAATAGTATAGTGAATACCAAAAAGGCCAACTTCTTAAAGTATTGCTACCTCTCACTAATTGCTTTTAAGTGTAGCCAAGATTAGAACAATGTTTAGGAAGAGTTATCTCTCCTCACCAAAATTTGCTCTTACCGTTGTTCTAGCTGATGGCCGACTCCCCTTCTACTTAGAAGTTGCTCGCCTTTTATGCCTTCGATCATTGTTACTAACACAGTAATAATATCTCTTAATACTTTGAATTGTCAAAAAAAGCATAGAGTTGTAATTTATTGAAGCAATATCAGCTACATAAAAATGCTGACACACAAATGGTGTTGTTTAGTTTACAAACCGTTAATTTAGATACAAAATTAAATTGGATATCAAAAAGACATAAGCAAATTTAAATAAAAATTAAAGTAAAATTTAATTAGATAAAAATAAAGTTCAATTAAATAAAATATATAAAAGTGTTGACCAAAAACAAATCTCCTGACTTTTGGCATCATATTATATATTTTTTCTAAAAATTTGCTATTTATAGTAAGTTTTTTTTAAACAAACAAAAACAATGTTAAGTTTTATATAATTTTGTTATTTTAGAAATTTTCTACAAAATATTTTATAAGAAATTCTATAAAAATATTATGTAAATTAAAAAAAAAAATGCTGTTTATGGTAAAAAAAAGTCCTTATTTTTTATCCAACTTGTTTTCTTTTCTTAATTGAGCCTTCTAAAAAAACTTCTGTAAATATTATTTTTATTTGTAATTTTTGATTTGCTCCATTAAATTTTATTTAACAAACCAATCAATTTTGATTAAAAATTTATGGCTTTATATCTATATAAAATTTAGTTTTTTTTATCTTAGTATAAAAATAAACAAATTTTTGTTTAAGATAACAAGGTTTTAAATAATAAAAAAAAACGAATAAACTGAGTATTAAAAAGAAAAAAGATATAATAATAGTTTGGTCAGATTTTTGGTTTTAGAGATTGAGCTGA
Organism: Protocalliphora azurea; assembly: GCA_932274085.1. NCBI lineage: Eukaryota > Metazoa > Arthropoda > Insecta > Diptera > Calliphoridae > Protocalliphora > Protocalliphora azurea. The sequence goes on from OW026522.1 coordinate 7,496,965, forward strand.
AACAATAAAATTCATTTTTAACAATATTAAACAGAGACTTATATACATCTTTTTATTGTTCTTTTACTTTCCGGTTTTTTGCTTAGAAACACAAAATTTTACTCACTCTTAGAGATGCTTAAACACACACAATAAATGTTTTTTTTTTTTTTTTTTATTTATAAGACTTAAATTGTCTCATGTCTGTGTGTTTATGTGTGGCTTTTGCTAAGGACTTTTTGATTTGTTGTCTAAGTTTATTTATTATCACTCAAACTCAAAATACAATAAAAAAAAACCAATAACAAGAGAATTTTTTTAAGATTTTTCGAGATCTAAAGTTATTTATTTTTTGATTTTTCTTATACGAAAATCAAGTTTGTTTAGTTGTGTTTGCAACTTTCTATTTATTGTTGTGTTTAACACACAAAAAATATTTAGAGAAATGTGTAGAAGACTGACAGTAAGAGTATGAAGTTGAAAAAAAAAACGAAACAGGATATTACAGACTTAAATTACAGTTAGAAAAGGACATCAACTAGAAAAGAAAAACCATAGACAATATTTTAGGTACAGGAAATATTTGAAGAACAAAACATAAGGGCAAGAAAATATAAAATATGTATGAGTTTTAGAATTTCTTTAAAGCTCTTCTGCTTTACATACATATTTATATATTAAAAATGTCAAATATTAGTATTAGTTTGTTTTTACTTAATATATATTTGCATACTTACTAAAAATAAATTTATAAATAATTCTTTTTGTTGGCATTTTTTATGTAAACATCATCACTCACCTGCAATGAAATCAAATAAAATAAAAAAAGAAATACTTAATTAAAGTTTAAAAAGAATATTAAATAAAGTTTTTAATTGGTTGTTATTGTTGTCAAAATATTAAAAATTTAAAAATATGTTATAGCTGTTTCAAATAAACTTGATATTCTCAAAATTTGCTATTTATATGACATTTATTAAAAATTTTCTGTAGACAACAAAATTGATAAACATTTATATTTGCTGTTTAGAGGAAATTTTCTAAATATTTGCTATTCATAGAAAATATTGTAAAAATTTGCTATTTAGATAAATTTTTTTCTAAAAATTTGCTATTTATAGAAAACTTTCTAAATATTTGCTACCTAGAGGAAATTTTATAAACATTTGCTATTCATAGAAAATATTGTAAATATTTGCTATTTAGAAGAAATTTTTCTCAAAATTTGCTATTTATAGAAAATCTTCTAAATATTTGCTATTTAGAAGAAATTTTCTGAAAATTTACTATTAATAGAAAATATTGTAAATATTTGCTATTCTGATTAAATTTTTATAAAAATTTGCTATTTATAGAAGATCTTCTAAATATTTGCTGTTTAGAGAAAATTTTCTAAAAATTCGCTATTCATAGATTATTTTCTTCTAAAAATTTGCTATTTATAGAAAATCTTCTAAATATTTACTGTTTAGAGAAAATTTTCTAAACATTTGCTATTTATAGAAAATATTGTAAATATTTGCTATTTGGAAGAAATTTTCTTAAAATTTGCTACTAATAGAAAATATTGTAAATATTTGCTATTTAGATTAAATTTTCCTAAAAATTTGCTATTTATAGAAAATCTTCTAAATATTTGCTGTTTAAAGATAATTTTCTAAAAATTTACTATTTATGTATATGCAGTCTTAAAACAATTTTGCATTTGTTAGAAAATTTTCTAAAAATTTGCTATTTATATTTATTAAATTTTTTAAAATTTATAGCAACTTTTCTAAAAATTTGCTATTTATAATATATTTTCAATAAATTTGCTATTTTTATTAAATTTTCTAAAAAATTTATATCTAGTACATAAAAATTGTCTGTTTAAATGAAACTTTCTACAACTTTGATGTTTATATAAAATTCTTAATTTAAAGAATATTTTCTAAAAATTTTAAAACATTTGCAACTTGCGATAAAAACATTGTTTAAAAATTTGCTATTTAGTATAGTACTTTTAAGAAATTTCTATTAAACATATTTTTTTTCCATGACACATCAATTTATTCAACCACCATCACTACTGCTATTCAAACAATTGACAACTGAAATTGTATTTTTTCTATAAAGTAGTTACCATTGGCACAAAAAAAACAATATCCTTAGAATTATAAAGTAGTCCTAATTTTTTTTCTACTCTCCATTTTTTCCTTATAACAAAATAAAAATCATACAAAAAAGAACTACTTAGAATGAAAAAAATATCATATCACATAATAGAATTGGCTGTAGGCCAAAGGAATCTGTAACAGAGTCAAACAAAGATGAGCAGAATGAACAGAAAAAAAGTGATTGAAATAAAAATTTTAGTTGAGGTTGAGATGATAAAAAGTTGAGCTATTAGGGATAGAGAAATAAATGAAAATATTTAAAATGATAGAGAAATTTATATATTTTTGGTTTTTAAAATAAGATTTAAAAACTCAGTAAAGAAATGGTTCAAAATTACTTTTCTATTTAAGGTTAGCTTTAAAAATTGTACTTTAATTTCTTTTTAATGTTCTTTAGTATGCTTGTTATAGGGTGTCAATACAATAGTATTTAAAAAAAAAACAATAAGGACAATTCTTAATAGAAAACAGTAGCAAAACAGAACACTTTACTTTGAGGCAAGTGGCAGCAAACATTTTACACAAAAGCCCAAACAATACAACCTTCTTTTATATTCGTCTGCCTTTTTTTTATTTGTTTATGAGCTACATTATAAACTGAAAATTATATTGATATTTGGTTTATTGCTACATTAAAAACATTAAAATAATTTCCAAAATTTTTATTTATACTAAATTTTTTCAAAATTTGCTATAAAAAACAAATCTTCTAGAAAATATACTATTCTCTAATTTTGCTATTTAAAAGAAATATGCTATTTATAGTAAATTTTTGCTATTTATAGTAAATTTTCTAAATATATTTTATCTATAGGAAATTGTTTAAAGTTTTGGTAAATATAGGACATTTTTTTATAAAATTTGCTTTATAATTACTTCTTTTAAAATTTGTTATTTATAGTAAATATTCCTAGAAATTGCTATTAATAATAATTTTTCTACTTATTGTATTTTTTCGGTAAATTTAAAAAAATTGGTTATTTATAGGAAATTTGCTTAAAAATTGCTATTTAAAATAAATTTTTTAAAAATTAGCTATAAAATTGTTAGTTATAGTAAATTTTCTAAAGATTTGCTTTTTACAGTAAATTTCCAAAAAGTTTTAAATTTACAGTAAATTTGCTATTCATAGTAAATTTTCTAAAAATTTTTCATTCATAGCAAATTTTCAAAAATTTTGCTATTTATAGAAAATTTTCTGAAAATTTGATATTTATAGGAAATTTTCAAGAAAGATGCTATTTGTAGTAGATTTTCAAAAAATGTGCTTCCTATAGTAAATTTTATATAAATTTGCTATTAATAACAAATCTCCTAAAAATGTGCTCTTTATATTAAATTTTCTAAAAATTTACATTTTATAGTAAATTTTCTATAGATTTATTTTTCATAATAAATTATCTAAAGATTTGCTATTTATAGAAACGTTTTTAAAAAATTTGCTATTTATAGTAAAACCTTTTCTACAAATTTGCTACTTATAGAAAATTTTTAAAAATTTACAATTTATAGTCAATTTTCAAAGATTTGCTATTTATTGTAATTCTTTTAAAATTTGCTATTTATAGTAAATTTTCTAAAAATTTGCTATTTATAGTAAATTTTCTAAAAATTTGTTGTTTATAGTAAATTTTCTAGAAATTTGTTATTTATAGTAAATTTTCTAAAAATTTGTTACTGTTAGTAATTTTCTAAAAATTAGGATTTTATAAAAAATTTTTTTAAGAATTTGCTATTTATAAGAAATATTCTAAAAATTTTCTATTTATAAGAAGTTAGTAATTGATTATTTTTACGAAATTTTTTGAAAATTTGCTATTTATAGTAAATTTTCTAGAAATTTGTTATTTATAGTAAATTTTCTGAAAATTTTCCATTTATACGAGTAATAAATTTTCTAAAAAATTTCTTTTTATGTAGTATATTTTCTAAGAATTTGCTACTGATATAGTAAATTAACCAAAAATTTGCTGTTTATATTAAATTTTCTAAAAATTTGCTACTTATTATAAGTTTTCTACAAATTTGCCATTTAAAATAAATTTTCTAAAAATTTGCTTTTTATATGGTACCTTTTCTAAAAATTTGTTACTGTTAGTAATTTTCTAAAAATTAGGATTTTATAAAAAATTTTTTTAAGAATTTGCTATTTATAAGAAATATTATAAAAATTGTCTATTTATAACAACTTAGTAATTGATTATTTTTACGAAATTTTTTGAAAATTTGCTATTTATAAGAATTTTTTAAAAGATTAGTATTTTAGGCAAATATTTATTTTAGAGGTTATTTTATATTCGTCTAAAACATATCTCTATCCTTTTAATATTTTTTTTTTCTGCTTAACAATATAAATGAATGGCGGAATGAAATAGTGCAAAAATACAAAAAAAAAACTTTTAAAAATATAAAATGAACAAGAATCTGCAAATAATATTGAAAAGCGGACAGTTGCTAAGTTTTTTCATCTTTTATTTTTTTTTATTTTTTTTTTTTTCTACAATGTTGATGTAAAGATGTTGTTGATATTTGTTTGTAGCTGTATTTTGTTACAATTGTTTATAGGCACTGAAGCACAACGTTGCATAACAATGTTTATTTCATACACTGATGTTTTTGTTTCTTGTTTTTTTTTTTTTTTTTTTTTTTATTCGTACATTTCGGTACAAGTAGACTTTTTTTCTTAAGTTCCATGTTTTTTTATTTTTGGTTTGAGGGCAAAATATATTTTATTTATTTATATACCGAAAAATATCAACAACAAACTACTATCGATAATGTTTGTTTGTTTGCGTCATCATGTGTATAAAAATGATACTTATATTGTGGAGAAAAGGACTTTAGGGAATAAATATCTGTAAAAAAAATTGAATACAAGAGGAAATCTTAAATAAATAAAAATAAGATTTTTTATATGTAAAAAAAATTTAAGAAATTTTAAAAATTTTTAAATTAAATTTGAGCCGCGTTTTTGTACACAAGAAAATAAAAAATTAGGAAAAAACTTTTAGCAAAATATAAACAAAATCATTAATTTATTTTTTTTTTTAATCACAATTTCTTTTGCTATATTTTGCTTAAAAACCATGTTCAGTATTTTATCAATGTCAATTTCGAGCCACCAAGCGAAAAAGAAAAATTCAAACTCTTTCATACTTAAACATAAAACGCAGCAACAAAACAGTAGCTTAAAAAGTAAATGAAGTGCATAAAACTTTAGCAAAGTCATTTTTCTATTTAACATGTTTGTCTGTCTATCCTTACGTCCATCGTGTCTATCTAGCCGATACTAGTAAAGTCAGTGTTTATTTATAAACTCTTTATCTGCTAAATTTAGTAAAAAAAAAACAAAAAAAACTGTAGAAAATATAAAGCGTATTTAAAAACAAGGAGCAATCTTTTATACAGGCTATGCATATCCAGCTGGTCGGGAGTAAATTTTTTTTGCAAAAGCTACAATAACAAAAATACCACAATTTAGTTGAGGTCGCGCCGTTTCGTATTAATCTTAGCACGCCATCTAAATGGACTTAAAATTGTTGCAATTTGTTGCTTTGAAAAACGATAGTTGTAGGTTTGTGTGCATGTGTGTGTTGTGTCTAAATAAAAAAATATCATAAAAACTACAACTGAAGCACATTTGACTATTCAATAGCAGTTTAAAGTTTAAAGAGATTTTAACAGGACATAAGCGATGTTTAAATATGGAAAATGTTGTTAAAAAACTACAATCTAATTTTAATTAGAAAGATAATGAAAATGTAAATTTTAGGAGCCAGTTAGGAGTAGAATTTGTGGTAAATTGTAAAAAAAAAGAAAAAAAAAACAAAAAAAAATATTAAAAATAAAAATAAAACACTGAAAATGTTACTTAAATTAATTTTTATATTTTATATTTACTACAATATATTTTTAAAATTTAGATGCAAAATGAAACAACTGTGTTAATTGAAAAATATACGGTAATAATTTTTTTTGTTTAGTCAGAATATTTTAAAATGATTTCCCTGATATTGATTTTTTTTTTTTTTTTGATACAAAATTACACAAATAATAATTATTTTTGGTCACTGCTTTTAAAAAGTTTAAATTTGCTATACTGATTGTTTGCTATCCAAATGCTATCGGAAACTGATTTTGTAGTTCGAGCAGGGAGCTCGTTTACGCCGATTATTTTTTTGTTTTTTTTTTTTTTTTTTTTTTTGTTTTAAAAAAGTTTACTAATTTAATACTTTAAGCATTATGACCCCATCAAATTGTACCGGCTTCAAATCTTTGAGCTTCGATTAGGGAGTAAAAGAGCTTCACAATGTGTTTCATATATGTTTTTATAAAGGTTTTTGGATTTTTGCGCATATTTTTATTAGTACAATATTTTTCCTGGCATTTCAAGCTGCACTAATTTTCAAAAAAAAGTAAAAGATTTAAAAAAAATAACCAATTATATTGCATAGAGGGGCAAAACGGAATATTTTTGAAAATAATATTTAAGTTCTAATCGGCTACATGAAACTACACATATATGCATAGCATAGAAGAGTAAAATTTTAGATATGGAAAGGGGCGGAGGCCCACAAACCCCAAAGGAACGGAGCTATGTGGGCTCTAACACAGAATATTTCTAATCGCTTGCCAAATTTTTATATTTTATCCGATTTTAAAGCTACTAATATAAGTGCTGTCTATTTCCTATAGTCTTCGTATTATCTGCATTTAGAATTTCAACAATCAAAATTTGCAAGATATTCATTAAAATTTTTTTCCATATAGCCCTACCGATTTTGTTAGATTTTAATTAATTAGTTTAAAAAAAAATTTAGCGAATTGCAAAAATTGTTATTATTATTATTTTTTGGTGAAAAAATGTCTACACTCTCTCTTCTATAAAATAAAATATTGCTTAAGAATATAATATATTATAATAACAAAGGAAGACAACAATAAAAATAGTAAAAAATATCAAAAGCCTGAGAGTAATACTTCATTGGAGACTATCCTGGAAAGACCACATTAGGAGCAAAATAGATAAAACTCACAGAATATGGGCTTTTTGTAGGAGAGCAATTAGAGCAAAACAGGGCATGAGTCCAAAGATGATACACTGGCTATTCAGGAGCGTACTGCGAGCAGTTCTTACGTACGCCTCCCTAGTATGGTGGGCGTCTTTGGAAAAGAAGTACAGTATAAAAAATTTTAAAAAAATGCAGAGATAGTTCTGTATAAGCATTTGAGGTGCAACGAAAGCTATTGAAAATATTCCATAAATACTGCCAAACGAGTTACAGATGAAATATGAAATAGCTTTAGCTGTAGTTAGACTAATGGCAATGGGAGAATGGCTTGCAAATGAGCCACCAAAAATAGTAAATATCTTAACAGTGGATAATATTACCATGGATGTATGTGACAGAACCTCATTAAAATATGTAAGTACAAACTCCATTACCTGAATCCAATAAAGAGAATAATTGGATGAAGGAAATAATGCACGGAATAATGCTGGAACCCACAGATGGTTCTAAAATTGATTACCGAACAGGAAGTGAGCCGAAACAAAAGTAAATACCTTCGAAACCCGGATCAAAATACTGTCTTACATGTGGAGATCAAAGCTTTTATATGGGGTATAAGATGATTGTAGGAAGTAGAAAATAAAGCTATCTCTTGTTTATACGGATATGGATATTTAATCGGTTATTAAAACCCTATGAAATGACAGAGTTATAACTCGAAGTGTTTTGCAGTTAAAGACTCGTACTGCGTTTAATTGCATAAGGAGAGAAAATTTCGAATGGGATAAGATACCGAATTTGGAAAATCTTAGGGATATTAATTGGAAATCCCTGAGAAACTATATCGAGAAAACGAGGTCTTTAAAATAACCAAACAAACAGGCTTACGATTAAGGGAAACTTTTTTTACCTGAGAGCTCGTAACATACCTATGCAGGTATACGTATATCTTGGTAACTTAAGCCTATAAATTAATATTATTATTATTATTATTATTATTATTGTTATTATTTCAAATTATTTATAAACCCTACTTTCCTTTTTTTTAATCTGCCAGATAGATTAGGAGATATTTAGAATTATTTTTTAAAAACGGAATCTTAATTTCGTGCAAAATAAGAACGAAAAGATTTTTCCTCTAAATAAAAACAATAAAAATATGAACTTTTGTTTCTTGGATATAAAGCTAAATAGAGTAAGTATACCGGTAGTCGGCATTTTAAATTTTTTCTTACTTTAAATGAATGAGAAATAGATATTTTACCTCAGTAAAGGATGTTGTTGCAGTTTACCAAAATTGCAAAATTTTCATTATTAATATATTTTATAAAAAACATTGAATTTACCTGCAATCTTGATCCAACAGTCTGTATGGAATTTTTATTAAGGAAATATGAAAACATTACACTGAAAATCTATATTATTCTATAAAATATTGCTGGCATCTGGAGCGCACCAAAATTCATGTAAAACAATACAATTTAGAGTTTCCCGATTAAATGTTTTTTTTATTTTTTTTTTTCTTTCCTTTTTTACAAATTGTGTAGGAACACAACTCAAACATCTTTAATCAATGAGCTAACTACATAAAAATATTAAATACTTTTAAAAATTTATCTTCAGTTCCCTATCAGCAATTAAAAATCATGAGTATCTTGCCCAAATAAGGAAATATGGATTTATATCGAAATATATCACAAAGAGTTCCCAATTTGGAGATGTTGTGGAAAAACTAATTCGAAAATTTCCTCTAACCTTTTCACGTCTTCACAATATAGCTAAATATTTTTCATTTGCAATTAGTTTCGAAAATTTTAAAAATAGTTTTAGTTATATTTAAATAAAAAGCAGAAAAGCCAAAAATTTATATGCATTTAGAATTTCGAATAATATATTCGGAAAGAAAAATATATTAATAATAATATTTCATAATATTCCATTATATGCTTCACGACACGCTCCCAAAACCAATAATTAAAGTTTTTCTTAAGAACAAATCAAATCACCTAGGACTTTGATATTGTTATCCGTTTTCTACAAATTTGCTTTTATAAGCGATTTAAAAAAAAATGCTATTTAAATCAAATTTTCTAAAAAAATTTCGTATTTTTAGAAAGTTCTATAAAATTTTGCTATTTATAGAAGATTTTCTAAATAATTGATATTTATAGGATTTTATTTTTAAATTTTCCATTTATAGTAAGCTTTCTAAAAATTTGCTATTTATAATAAATTTTCTAAAAATTTTAGATCATTTTCTAAAATCTGATACCTATAGAAAATTTTCTGAATATTTGCTACCTAATAATTTGATATTTATAGAAAATTTTCGAAATATTAGCTATTTATAGTATTTTTTTTTTTTTTTAATTTTCTATTTATAGGAAATTTTCTCAAAATTTGCTATTTATATCAAACTTTTTAAAAGTTTGCTATTTATATGTAATTTTCTTAACGTTTGCTATTTACAGAAAATTTTCTTATTTATAGGAACTTTTCTACAAATTTTCTATTTACAGTAAATTGTATAAAAATTTGCTATTTATAGTAAATTGTATACAAATTTGCTATTTAAAGGAAATTTTCTAAAATTTTGTTATTTTTGGGAAATTTTCCAAGAAATTGCAATTTACAGTAAATTTTCTAAAAATTATATACAGAGGTAGTAAATTTTCAAAAATTTTCTTTTCTTAGTAAATTATTCAAAAATTAGCTTTTTAGATTAAATTTTTCTATGCTCCAAATTATCAAAAGTTTAAGAGACCATAAAATCGAAATTCGAAATAATTTTGCAAAACATTTGGAGATTTTATTAATCTAACGGTATACTTTCATTCCGAATTTGAATTATCAAAGCAATTTTCAATGACCCCAAAATTTGTCGCTTAGTGGAATTTATAAAACCTTAATACTTTACCATATTCTAAAATTATAGAATTCGTTTTATTCCACTTTTTTCGCCTATTTTTAAAATTTTTAAAATAAAGATTTTTTTCTAGGATTTTTAATAAAATTCCCTTTAAATTTCTTAAACGTTTTTTTTAAAGTTAAAAAAATTTCAACTGCGTAACTCTTGCATTTAACGTTAGCAACAAAATTAAATATTAATTACCATATGTGAGGAGTCGTGGCATGCCACAATGTCGTTGTTTATAATGTAGTTTTAAAAAATATAACGTCATTTGTTGTTTGAGCTGCAGGCTATTTTGTCTAAATGGTTTAAAAATTAGTGTGGTAAGTGTATTTTTTTTTCTGTATTATTTTTTTATTATTATTTTTTTTTTTTTTTGTTAATAATTTTTGCGTTTAACAAAAATGTACAAAATGTTGCTTTGTGTTAAATTTCATTAAGTTATGGAGTACCTAATATATATATATATATATATATATATATATATATATATATATATATATATATATACATATATATATAAATGTAGGCAATTTACAATTTATAAACCTACATTTAGGCGTTTTCAGCTATTTTTTTTTTCTTTTTTAAGGTTTAATTTTTTTTTATTGTTTTACTACTTTGTGGCAACATGCAATTTTTGCATTTTTTACAAAACTTTTATAGGCAATTAAATTATATTTAGTATTTCTTTTTTATATTCATTTTTGTGTTAGGTATTTTTCTATGAATACTTTTTTTTTAAAGTTGTAAAAGAATAGCATTTTTATTAACAATTTAACAAGAGAAAAAAAATTATAACATTTATACACGTACGAGTACTAGCAGTGACTCATTTGAATTGCAACATTCATTGTTTAAATGTTGTTAAACTCTTTTCTAACACCCCTTTAATCGATATTAAGCTTTATACTCCTTTACTTTGCTTTGATAGAAAGGTCCTTTTATTTATATCCCTGTTAGTTGTTGTGTTATTTATTTCCATAAGGATTAACACGCACTTTTATTAAAAAATCATGTTAAAACACCTTTTGGATTTTTTTCTTCCATTTCTTTGATTTGAATAAATTTATGCGTGAGTAAAAATTCCGGTTTTTTTTTAAGTTTATCCTGTAGGGAAAATTATAAAATTTTTCAAATGAGCGAAACCTATTCATAGTGTTTTAAATAAATTTCCTATTTTAATCTGTAACTAGATTAAATAACTCATGTTTGTGGTGTTTAAATTGAAGGTGTCTTAGTGCTGTCGCCAGGTTTATTGACCTTTAGGCAGAAGTTCGATTACCTTTTTTTCTTTCGGATTATAAAAGGCTAACTTTCTAGTTTATGTTGCTTATTTTTGAATTAATAAGAAAACATGTTGGCATATTCTTTGTTTAATATAATCAATATGTCAGTTATGTTCTGTGGCCGAGTTGCGAATATTTATAACAAGTTCACTTCAATATTAAAATGATTTTAAGAAAAACAACATTTTAAAGAAAAGGCTAAAGGCCACAGAATATAAGTTTCTTTTAATAAGTCCTTTTTAAATACTATTCTAAAATGCTTAAAAGAAATAAATAATTTCTAATATCAAACAACAGCATTCTAAATTATGACTCCATAAATCACTTAAAAACCGCAATTGTTGCCTGCTTTTAGGAGCTAACACTTCTTCTATGTATAGCTAATTTGAAGGCGTTAACATTTCCTATATTTGTTTCCTATTTTTGGGGATTCCTAAAAACTTTTAACATTTAATTTTTATAACAAAATTTGTTTTTTTTTTTTTTTTTCTTTAAGCTCCCTCTCAACCAAAAGAAAATTCAATTTCCCTTAAACACGTTTCCTTAAAATTTCCACTATTTTCTTTACACATTTTTTCGCCTTAACTAACATGTCATTTGACAAACCGGGACACACGTACCCATTTGTACATTTTTGTTATAAGAAATTTCAACAACAACAGCAAGACCATAAACTACAATAATTTTAAACAAAAAAAAAAAAAAAAAAAAAACTTTATACTCCCTCCAGCAAAAGTCTAACTAAAAAATTTACTTAGTGTGTAAAAGAAGAAAACTCAACAACAAAGCACGCTCTTGACAGTTTGGCAGGCTGACGCGTTAACGTGCAAATGCTAGAGAATTTAATAATAAAAAAAAATCAACTACGACGACAACAACAAAACAAAAAAAACATATAAACAAAATATATGAAAATCACATATAAAAAATATATGGAAATATAAAATAAGAACTAAAAAACCTTTAACTAAATAAAATGCAATAGAATAATAATATAAATAAAAAACTAAACTAACACTGAAAATAGTTTAAAAAAACACACACACAAATATACACACATTGTTGAAAATATAAGAAGCCGCCATGCAACACATGTGAACTCACACCAACGTAAGGCACAGATTCTAAATAAGAAAACGCAATGAATTGCGCAACGAAAAACTAAAGAAAAAAACAAAAACAAAACAGGTAATATATGAAGTAACCCGTCGAAAAAAGTACCGTGGGTGACAAAATTTTGATATTGTCTATAAAAAATTCTTCTAAATATTTGCTATTTAAAAACTATTTTGAAACTTATTCTAAAAATTTCCTATTTATAGAATGTTTTCTCAAAATTCGCTATTTATAGGAAATTTTCCCATATTTGCTATTGATAAGAAATTTTCTATAAATTTTTTATGTTCAAAAATTTTACATTTATAGAAATTTTTCTCAAAATTGGTTATTTATAGAAAATTTTCATTATTTTCATATATTTGCTATTTATACAAAATGTTCTACAAATTTGCTTTTATAAGAAATTTTCTAAAAAATTGCTATTTAAAGAAAATTTTCTAAAAAATTTCTTATATATAGCAAGTTTTTCAAAAATTCTCTACAGGAAATTTTATAAAATTTTCTATTTACAGGAAATTTTCTAAGAATTTGCTATTTATAGGATTATTTTTAATTTCCCATTAATAGGAATTTTTCTAAAAATTTGCTATTAATATATTTTCTAAAAATTACTATTTTTTAATTTCCTATTATTAGGAAATTTTCTAAAAAATTGCTATTTACAGGAATTTTTCTAAAAATTTGCTATTTTTAGGAAATTTTCTCCATAATTGCTATTGATAAGAAATTTTCTATAAAAAAAATTAATTTTTACATTTATAGAAAATTTTCTTATATTTGCTATTATAAGAAATTTACTATAAAATTGCTATTTATAACAAAATTTAAAAAAAAAATTATTTGTAGAAAGTTTTCTAAAAATTTGCTATTTATAGAAGATTTTCTAAATATTTGATATTTACAGAATTTTCTTTATTTTCCATTTATAGCAAGCTTTCTAAAAATTTGCTGTTTATAGGAAATTTTCCCAAAATTTGCTATTTATATCAAATTTTCTAAAAGTTTGCTATTTATAGGTAATTTTTTAACGATTGCTATTTATAGAAAATTTTCTAAAAAAAAATTCTTATTTATAGGAAGTTTTCTAAAAATTTTCCCATTTATAGTAAATTATATAAAAATTTGCTATTTATAGGAAATTTTCTAAAAGTTTGCTATTGTTGGGAAAATTTCCAAGAAATTGCAATTTATAGTAGGTTTTCAAAAAATTGGATATAGAAGTAGAAAATTTTTTAAATTTTGCTATTTACAGTAAATTTTAAAAAAATTTCTTTTTTTTTTAGTAAATTTTCAAAAATTTGCTATTTATAGTAAATTTTAAAAAATTTTTTGTATTTATAGTAAATTTTACATAAATTATTTATTAATAGTAAATTTTCCATGGTTTTGCTATTAATAGTAAACTGTCCAAAAATTTTCTTTTTAGGTATAGTAAGTTTCCCAAAAGTTTGCTATTAATATTAATTTTTTCAAAAATTATTATTAATATTATTTTTTTCCAAAAATATACTTTTTATAGTAAATTTTCCAAAAATTTGCTATTAATAGTAAATTTTACTAAAATTTGCTATCAATAGTAAATTTTAATAAAATTTGCTATTAGTAGTAAACTTTACTAAAATTTGCTATTAACAGTAAACTTTCCAAAAATTTGCTATTATTATTCGTAGCAAATTTTATTAAGATATCTCTAAAATAGCGACCTGTACTTTTTTCACAAAGGGTGCGTTTGGAAAGATTCAGTGAATATAAAAAGTGCATTAACTAAGAAATGAACAATAACTGCAGATCAGTTTGAACATTTCACAACAACAATAATCCAAGTTAATAAACGAAACAAGAATTGGACCGAATCCGATCGAATCCTAAAATTTGCAGTCAATAAGAGAATAACACTCAAAATAATTTATTAAAAATGAATAAATAAAAATAATTTATTAAAAAAAATAAACTTGATAAGCATGGGTCTCAAACATTCACTCCTTAATTAATAAATACTTTATATTTTGGAAATAAAACTATAGTTTTTAAAATTAAATCACCTTCGATAAAAAGACCAAAAACACACACTGATTAAATAGGTGCAACATATCGTACTTTTGACCGCTTTCAGCTGTGAGGATATTGAGAACAAAACAATGTCTCCTTTGTCAATTTACTCAGTGAAGTATTGGTAATTTGTACACCATAAAATATTCAAAGCTTTAAAACTTTCAATTAAATGCCGCTGGATCAGTAATTTGGACCACTGTGCACAACTGTTTAAAAATGCGTTTGTGTGCTATTTAGTATGTAATGGTTGCAACTGTTAGTACCACTAACAAATCACGTTTTTAGTTTTTGTTTCATACACTGCCAAACACAATCACACACATACTTATATTTCAAGAAAAAGAAATGTCTAAAAAACCCAGTGTCGCCTATTCTAGATTAACACCAACACTCTCTTGCAAACTCAAACTCTTTTTTTCGTACAAGGGTATATATGCACCGCTAGTAGTTTAATAACAAATGTAGTGCTGTTGTTTTTGTTGGCATTTACGTGATTTTCAAGTAACTCTGAAATAAATGTTCATTTGTAATGTTGTATAAAATTTTATACAAATAAATTTATAATTTTTTTTCCACTACAAAACAACAAATAAATAAAATAAAATGTGTGTGCATAAAATATGTGAGTGAAATCAGGTGTTAAGGCGTTGAGTCTAGTGTATATTTTTGGTGTAACTATATATTTGCTGTTTATTTATGGTTTTAGTTTTTTCAGTACAATTTTTGTTTTTCAAAGCCATTTTAATGTATGAAAATTTGTTCCTTTTTTTATATTTAATTTTAAGTTTTGTGTTTGTTAAATAAACTTTAGGTTTTGGTTATAATTTGCTTTGAATTTTTTTTATTTCACTTGTCTATAATTTTTTTTTTTTTTTATAAAATTGATTGATGTTAGAAATATTATAAAATTCGTTTATTTTTTGTATTATATAGAAATTGCACATTTTTTTTATAAATAGACATAACGAAGTTACCTTTAATGTAACATGTAATGTGTGCACTTGTATGTGTTTTTAGTTACCTTGATAAACACATACTTTTGCGGGAAAACGTCAATTCAAATTTTGTTAACTTATGAAGCGGAAATTATACAAATACTACTTTGAATTTTTGGGGAGGCAGAAGGTGGATTGGAGAAATGTAGAATCAAATTTCTAAAAAAAAATTGACAGTGGGACTGATGAAACTACAGATTAGACTATAGCTTAGGCTATAGAACAGACTATAGACTAAGCTATAGTACAGACTATAGACTACAATATAGTACAGACTATAGATTAGGCTATAGTACAGACTACAGGCTAAGCAATAGTACAGACTATAGACTAAGCTATAGTACAGACTATAGACTAAGCTATAGTACAGTCTATAGACTAGACTATAGTATAGACTATAGACTAGGCTATCGTACAGACTATGGACTAGACTATAGTACAGTATATAGACTAGACTATAGTACAGACTATAGACTAGGCTATTCTACAGGCTATAGACTAGGCTATCGTACAGACTATAGACTAGGCTATATTACAGACTATAGACTAGGCTATCGTACAGACTATAGACTAGGCTATAGTACAGACTATAGACTAGGCTATATTACAGACTATAGACTATAGATAGTCAAACTCTGTTCTCGGAACATAGAAGCAATATTCGGTGACAAGAATGGGTCCAATAGAATCCATACCATTGGTGGCGGAAGAGGAGCTGCTTCAGATAACAGAGAAAATCGGAGACAACAAAGCCAAAGGATCTGATGGAATCTCAAACAATGCGCTTAAGTTGGCAGTTAGAACAGCAACCGTTGCTGTGAATGCCTAAAGGAAGGAGTATTTCCACACTTTTGGGAAAAGCAGAATTTAGTGCTAATTCCGAAACCCAATAAACCTCTGCGTATAGACCAATATGTCTACTCGACACAAAAGGGGAAATTCTGGAGAAAATCATATACAATCGATTGCTACCCATTGTTGATGAAATAAACGGACTGTCGAATCGGCAATTTGGATTTCGAAAAGCTAGATCGACTATCGATGCGATACATATGGTAGTAGACACAACACGAATGGCGATAGAAGGCAGAGGAGAAAGTGGGAAGTACTGTGCTATCATAACTCTTGATGTAAAGAACGCGTTTAACTATGCAAACTGAGAAATAATAATTCAAAAGCTAAACAGAATCATCATGTATTTAGCAAGATTAATAGTACGCTATTTCACAAACAGAAAACTTTGTTACCACGCAAAGGAAGGTGTCGTAGCATACAATGTCACTGCAGAAGTAGCACAAGGCTCTGTGCTTGGTGCATTGTTGTGGAATATAATGTACAACGATGTTTTAGGTTTTTGCAGATGACATAGCAATTACGGTTTCAGCAGACTAAGATGTAGTATAGACTATAGACTATAGACTATAGACTATAGACTATAGACTATAGACTAGGATGTAGTACAGACCATAGACTAGGCTACAATATAGTCTATAGACTAGGCTATAGTACAAACTATAGACTAGGATATAAAACAAAATGTAGACTAGGATATAGTACAGACTATAGACTAAACTATAGGAAAATCGAATTCTTCTTTAACTCTGTTACTTTTTTCTTACCTACCATTTCCATGTTATAATTTCTTCCTGTCTTTTACTGGAACAAGTATTTTTGTATTCACATATTCATAAAAAATGTATTACATTCGCTAGTATTACTATTAAAAATATTTAAGTATAGATGTGTATTTCAAAGAAAAAATATTTTACAAAAACCATTTCAAATGAAATTGCATAGTACGTGCGTATAAACTAAATAGGCTTTATAAACGAATAACTATATATAAATATAATTCCCAACTCCTCCCTTACCACTTAGCATCCGACCTACCCTCTCGCCATATTCATAAGGGTATTTGCAGATGAGTTTGTTAAAATTATGGCCTAACTAGTAAAATCATTATTTTGTAAATGTACTTTTGTATATATTTACACATAATTTTATATGCACGTTACTTTCTAACTGTATAATGATTATGACGAGAAAAAAATGCACTCTCTACAAATAAATATACTAAATAGAATATGCAATTTGCATAATAAATATTGATGAAATATTCATACACGTAGTGAAGGAGGAAAAAAATTGCAAACAAAATATTGTAGCAAGTAATCATAATTATGTGGCATATGGAAATTTTGCTGTAATGCATGGAAAAAGTTCTGCAAAGGTTTTAGTTAAAATTTGATGGAAAATGTAATGATAATAATAGAGTTTTTGTAACAAACAAATTAAATAATGCAATTAGGTTTTAAAGCGAAAATTTGTATTTCGAAAAACGTAAAAATTATTTTGTTTAGTTATAAAAGGAACTACAAATATTTTTGAAAAATTCCAGAATGAAAAATACGATATTCTTTTAGCCGCAAATCTTGTTTAGCTCTGGTTTGGTTTTAATGAAGTTCCAGTACAGTTCTAACTCAGTTTTAATTCAGTTCTAGTTCAGTCTTAGTTCAGTTTTAATTCAGTTTTAGTTTAGTTCTAGTTCAGTTCTAATTCAGTTCTAGTTCATTTCGAGTTCAATTCGAGTTCAGTTCAAGTTCAACTCTATTTCAATTCTAGTTCAGTTCAATTTCAGTTTCTGATATATTTTATTAAGTTTTACCCTCTTTTCTAGAAACTGCAAATAAATATAATCTTGCAATTTAATTTTAAATACCTTGCGTAAATAAATACGTTTTCCTTTAAATAATTATTTGCTCACGATTTTACCATTTAACACTAATTAAGCTCATTAACGAAGTAGCAGCATTAAAACTAAAAAATAAAATCAAAAGGAAACAATAAAATAAAATGTCTGTATGTTAGAGTATCAGCTGAATTGTTGCAACAATTGCTTAAATCTTGTCTTCAATTATTTTTTTTTTAATTTTAGTGTACTCAGCTCATTGTCTTTAACCATTAAAAAAAAAACACCAAAGTTATTTGAAAATCGGAAAAGTAAATTTACTTTTTTGTTTGAGTTGAACTTGTATTGTAGCTAACAAATGTTGCCAAAATACTGTAACCTTTTTTCTGTTACACTAACTAAAACAACTACTCATTACTAATGAAAAATTTTAACCTGAGCCAATTTTTAAGTAGAAAGTTCTATTTTTTTTCTAACTTTCATTTGCACAAGCATCTTTAGCTGTAACATAAACTAAGAAAAATACTTTGCTATTAAAATGTTTAACAAAGAGAGTATGAGGGTAAGTGCTTTCATTTGTTGAAACACATTTGGAATACTCAATTAATTTTAATTTCAAAGTCAACACCTTTTGGCAACGACTGCTGATTTTAGCTGAGGGGGAAAAAATGCTGGCAATAATTATAGCAAAACCAAGAGTTGCTTAAAAAATGCCAACAAGCATATATATATGATTCTTAGTTTTTTTTTCAGTTTTTTACTATTTGACCACAATTAAAAGTTAATAGCCACTGAAAGTTTTGCTAAACGCTTTTAAGAATACATGCTCTTATACTTGTACTTTGCTAAACCCAAACACATACTTCTCTATATTTAAGATATGAAAGCAATAGGAGACACGTATTTCAAATGTTTAAACGTGACATTATAGTGAGAAATTAAGACAAATTCTATTTTCTGATATGCAGCATCCAGGGGATTAAAAAAAATAAAATGATTTTGAATAGAGAGATACAAGTAAAATGAAATAGAGGATTTGAAATTGGAACCAATTAAGGATCAACATTTTTAATTTAAACTTTAAACTATAATAAATTAAGAAAACTTTTAATAATTTAATTTTCCAAGACAATTTAGTTCGATTTTCTATACATTTATAGCAGACTTTTAAGCAAGTTAAACAATGGGCTAGGTATCTCTAAAAATGTTTCCAAACCATCTGGTAAATTAGCTATAGAAAACTTTCCTTATTAGGTTTTGAAAGATTGTGTTATATTCTCCGAATTAAGAGAAGCTATCAAGAAACTGTATTCAAATTTATTTGAATACTAATTTATTTGAATACAGTTTCTAGGTCTGGGAACATTTTTAGAGAGACTTAAGCCAATCTTTAACTAGCTTAAAAGTCTGCTAAAACTGTACAGAAAATTAAACTAAATTGTCTCTGAAAATTTCTATAGAAAAATTTTGTATAGAAAAATTGTATGATTGAACTGCGACTGAACTAAAACTGCACCAAAACTGAAGCAGAACTGAAGTATAAGTAAACTATAACTAGAACTTAGCTAGACTTAAAAAGAGCTGAACTAGAACTGAAATAAAACAGAACTATAACTTAACTAGGACTGCACCAAAATTGAAGCAGAACTAAGGTATAACTGAATTAGAACTGAAATAGAACTGAACTAGAACTGAAATAGAACGGAACTAGAACTGAATTAGAACTAGACTAGAACTGAATTAGAACTGAGCTAGAACTGAACTAAAGTTGAACTAGAATTGAACTAAAACTGAACTTTAACTTAACTAGAACAGAACTGGAACTGTAGTAAACAGAACTAGAACTGTACTAGAACTCAAGTAGAACTGAAGTATAACTGAAATATAACTGAACTTGAACTGAGCTAGAACTTAACTAGAACTGAAATAAAACAGAACTATAATTTGACAAGAACTGCACCAAAATTGAAGCAGAAATAAAGTATAATTGAATTAGAACTGAACTAGGGGACTAGAACTGAATTAGCACTGAACTAGAACTGGACTAGATCTGAATTAGAACTAAACTATATCTGAGCTAGAACTGAACTAAAGCTGAACTAGAACTGAACTAGATGTGAACTAGAACTGAAGTAGAACTGAACAAGAACAGAACTGGAACCGATCTAGAATTGAACAAGAATTGAAATATAACTGAGCTACAACTGAAATGGAACTGGGCTAGAACTGAACTAAAGCTGAACTAGAACTGAACTAGAACTAAATTAGAACTGAAATAAAATAAAACAAGAACTAAACTAGATCTGAACTAGAAGTAAATTAGAACTAGCTAGAACTGAACTAGTATTGAACCAAAACTCAGCTAAAACTGAAGTAGCAAATCATTTTAGAATATGCGTATTTTCGTTTAAAATTTCTCAACAAAAATTTCATTAAAATTAATATTTTCTACCGGAAGGCAAAAAAAGTTGCTCCCATTTATTTAAACAAATTGGCTGGGTTTACTTTTAATTTATTTGTTTATTAAACCACAATTATAATTGGTAAATATTGTTGTTCTAGCTGTGAGAGACCTTAAATATTTTTAATGGTTAATTGTCATTTTCAGTTAAAAAAATATAAAAAGCTCTGGCAATAATATTAAATATAGTGATATAAATTTCATTATATTACCTTAAAAGTAAAGCAACGTTATTATAACAATTAAAATAAAATGCTAACATTAACGTTGTTGAAAAATGTTTGCAAGCGCAAAGAGAACGCACACTATTGTGTGCGTTTGTTTAACTGTTTCAGTGTGAGTTTATATCCTGTATATATTTTGTATTGCCATTGGCAACTTTATTGTTATTTTTTTTTTTGGCTTGAAAAAAATGGTAGTAAAGAGCAACATCACAAACGACAACAAAAATTAAACACAACATGATAAATATTGGTTTGATATCATACCATTAAATTAATATAACTCAGCGGTATATCAATAATTATCAATTAATATGCAATTGTCTGTTTGTAATTTCGTTTCTTACCTTTGTGTATAATATATTTAATTGTTATTATTTCATTTTTAATTTTTAATAAAAATACAACAAATAAATGAAGGGTGAAATTAAAAAGGAAAATATATAAAAAGACCCAACAGTAATAGGCTTGAAAATAAATTAAAATTAACAACAATATAATATATTAATTAAGCAAAAATACTTAGTATAAATCATGTGTCTATTTAAATTAAAAAAAATTGGCTTTAGTTTTGTTTCTATAATTACCAGCTTTATTAACTAAATTTTTTAAACCCTGCATTTTCCATTTAGCTTCAAATTAATTAATATTTTAATTAAATTATAAAATTATTGAACCCCTTAAAGTATGCAGACAATTTCATTTTCTATTTATAATATATTTAATTAAATTAATTTTAAATTTAATAAAATTTATTGTGTAAATTCCATTAGTAAACTCCTCTGTATTTATTTATATTTGCAAATTTTTGTTTGCAACATAAATAATTTAAATTTGAAATATAATTTAATAATAATAAAATTGAGATAGAAAAAAATCAACAACGAGAATTTCTAGTTGTAAATTATATTTACATTCAATTTGCACACTCACTAACTCATAGACACATACACGCAAAAACACACAGGCATACTCATTCATACATGTTTACACATAATTAAATTGAATTTTAGTTATTTTTAGTGTAAACACATACATCTATGTATGTATTAGTTTAACTATCATACACTCCTTTATATCAAACATATAGCCTGACATTTTCCTCCTCTATTCTCTACAAGCACTTGACAACGTAAAGGAGTCACCGAATTTAAAAAAAGCGAAGAGTACCAAGAAATAAAAAGTTTTATTTTCTTTTTAAAATGCTTCGCAGATACTGTCAGTTTATAAGAGTAAACATGTCCACCCGCTTTAACTGTTTGTTAAAACTTATTCTGTCTATGTGTGGGTATTTGTAGAGAAGTTATTGCTGTTGTTTTGCTGTAATAACAAGATGAGCGAAATAACTGCTTCAACGGTTGCAACACAAGTAATATTACGCTTAATCTTGTTGCTTGTGAATGTAGAAAATTGTTAGTGTTCTTTGAACAAATATTATGTGTTCTGTATATTAAAACAAACTTGTATTTATCCGAGAGTGCAGTCATGTATATGTGAATCCTATCAAAATTTGAATTAATCTCAAACGTGGAGGGAAGACAAAGAAAAAAAAAAGCAAATGAATTTAAAGATTTCGGATATGAAAAATAAACTTAATAAGAATTGAATTAGAACTGAATTTTAACTGAACTGGAATTGAACTAGAACTTAATTAGAACTGAAAAAGAACTGAACTAGAAGTGAACTACGACTGAACTAGAACTGGAGTAGAATTGAACTAGAAATCAACTGAAACTGAACTAGATTTGGACTAAAAGTGAACTAAATCAGAACCAGAACTGAACTAAAACTGAACTGGAACTGAAGTAGAACTGAAATGGAATTGAAATAAAATTGAACTAGAACTTAAATAGATCTGACTTGAAACTAAGCTAGAACTGAAATAAGATTGTACTAAAACTAAACTAAAACTGAAATAGAGTTGAACTCGAACTGAACTAGAATTGAACTATAACTTAACTAGAACTGTACTTTAAATGAACTGAAACTAAACTGGATCTGAACCTACACTGAACTAGAACTGAATTAGAAGTGAACTAGAAATGTACTAGAACTAAACTAGAAATTAACTAGACCTAAATTGAAACTAAACTAGAACTAAACTAGAGCTGAACCTAAGCACAACTAGAACAGAAGTAGAACTGAAATAGAATTGAACTAGAACTGAACTACAACTGAAATAGAACTGAACTAGAGCTGAACTATAAATGAACTAGAACTGAACTACAATTGAAATTGAATTGAACTTGAACTGAACTAGAATTAAACTAAAACTAAACTAGAATTGATATATAACTGAACTAGAACTGAAATAGGACTGAAATAGAATAGAACTAGAACTGAACTAAAACTGAAATAAAATTGAACTGGAACTGAACTGCAATTGATCTGTGTTTGAACTAGAACTGAACTAAAATTAAACTACGACTGAACTAAAACTGAACTTAAACTTAAATAGAAGTGAACTAGAAATGAACTGAAATTGAACCAGAAATTAACTAGATCTGACCTGAAACTAAACTAGAGTTGAACTAAAACAGAACTAGAACTGAACTAGATGTAAATTAAACCGACTGAACCGACTTCAATCGAATTACTCTAAATTACCCTTAAAATAGAGGAGAACAAAGATCGCCGGATATTTTCTCATTTGGTCATAGACGTTTCGGAATTTAAAAATTGTTTTATATTTAAGTTTTCTAAATTTTTTTCTCATCAAACTTAATATAATACCTACCATTTCTTGTGTATCCTTGCCAGCTTTTGCGCCAACATGACATAAATTTATATTCCGATTTGCCACATATTGTTGCAAATGCTATAATTTAGAAACACTGGTTTTATTAACATTATCACTACTACATTGATGTTGTTTATTGATATTATTTTTGTTTAATGTTGTATTATATGTTGTGTTATTTAAACTAAAATCACAGAGATGAGCAGCAGCCTCACAATGCTGATAATGATGCCGTCGTATCGCATTTGAATAAGTTTTACTTATATCTATTAATACAGGTGTTAGGGAGTCCTTAGAACTAGGTTTACTTCCTTGAAGCCAACATGGTATAGAGTTAAATAAAGCCATCGAAGAGACCGGTAGTCTGCTCATATAAGGCCGTTTTCTTTGTGTTAAATTGGTCATATTTTTTGCTTTTAATAAAATCTGTAAAGATATTGAAAAAAAAAGAAGGAAAGGAAATTGTACCCTGTATAAACTGCCTTCATTTCATAATGAAAATAAAACAAAAATTACACTTATTTAAGAAAAAAATTAACTTTATTTTTTGCTTTCTTTTTTTTCTTTTTTTCATTAGAAAAAACAATTTACAACATCAAATCTTGAAGATACAACATTTAAGAAAGAAATATATTAAATACATATACATATACATTTATATATATATATATATATATATATATATATATATATTTGTTTTTTTATAAATTATAACACACACATACATACAATTACATTACACATCAGCTTGAGTTTAAATAAAATTTACGTACATCAATAATCAAAAATATTTATATATAAAATGTATTATTTTTCCTTTTATTTTTAAAGACACACACATATAAAAGAGATTAGAGAGTAATCTTTTTTTTATAAAATATATATATGTACTTTTTATAAATATAGTTTAATCATAGATTATTTAAGAGTAATTTTATAAATATGTATATAGAGAAAAAATACACACAACAACAAAATAACAACATCAATATAAAACAACATCAATATAGTTTTTGTATCAAAATTCCTTTTTTTCAACTTTTTTTAATTTTAAATAATCCCACTGTTATTTGCATAAGCAACATGTTGCTAGCCATATGTTTATAAACATTTAGTTACATATGAAAGAAAAGTTAAACAACATCAATTATTATTATTATTATTTTTTTTTTCAGTTTTTATATGGATATAAATACAACAATAACAACATCAATTTTATAATCAATACTTAATAAGAAAATTACATTTATAATGTTTATAAAAAATAAAATTAAAAAACAACATTTAAAATATTTTCATATTTTTAGTTTGTTTAAGGTAAATAATAATACACATAGAAAAATAATACCTACTTACCTTTTATTGCATTTTTCTTTTGTTTTTTATTTTTTTATATTTTTTTATTTTTTAATTAAAAGAAATAATAATTTTGGAAATAAAAACCTTAACAGGCAAAAGTTATTTTTTATCGTTTTATTTATGTTTGCATGCTTAAAAGGGGTGTAGTGCTAATAATTTATGAAATTTTGTTTCTAAAGGTGGAGTAACACAATAAAAATTTATAAAAAATACAAAATACTTATTAATGAAAAAAAAAATTACTTGCAATAAAAAGGTTAAGCAACTAATAATACAGACTTCTAAGTTATCAATAAAAATGACTGGATATTTATGTATGTGTATCGAATACTTTTTTTCTTAATAAAATGGAATTACGTTAAAAAATCTAATTTACATTAAAATGTATGAATTATCACAATTTTTTTATTAACCCGGCGTCGGCCAGGTTGGGCCAAATTGACCCAGACAATTTTAGTTTGCGTGTAACTTTGCATTAAGTTACACGACATTGCTAACTTGTATAATAGCTAGTGCTAACTATAGTATTTGCACTACAATTTAGTTGTAGTGCAAATACTCGTGGAGATATTTGAGCGTCAACATTGAAAAGAGTCAAATTGACTATTACTATTTTTCGTTTAAAAAAATATGATGTTAAAATGTTCTAGCAAATTGATGTTTAATAATTATTAAAATTCTATTCCATAAATTAATATTTTTAGTTGTAGTCTTATATAAGTACCCATATAAGTTCAAATATTATTAACAAATTTTCTGAATAATAGATAATTATTTTCCTTTTGCAACTGCACTTGTCTTTCACATTGCAATATATTTTTTATAGTTGTACATATATGAAGCACATGTAAATCAAACTCAAAGCTTTTGTCTAAAATATTTTTTGTCTACTTTTAGCAGACGGTCAAATAATCTGCCATATGCAAAAACGAAAAAAAACTTAACACAGCTTTACAAATCGTTTTTAAATATAACAAAGGTATTTCAAATATTTTAAAGAAGGAAAGAACATATTTTGAACCTAATTAAAGCGACATTATAAAAAACAGACCACTGTTAAATGTAATAAAGGTATTTCAAATAATTTAAAGCAGGGATGAACATATTTTGAACCTAATTAAAGCTACATTATGATTTGTTTCCACTTTTTTGTTTATGCTTTGCAAAGAACAGTCGCTTGAACCATCCAGTATTCTATTCATTCTCCTTTAGATTATCATATTTAATCATTATAGATGAACTTTTTATCCTAGATAAACATTTACAGGAAAATTAAAGAACAGTATTCATTAATGTATATAAAAAGCAACAAAATATAGCAAATGTTTTAGTGATGTAAATTTAACCAAAACAAATAAAATAAACTTGTTATTCAAATATTTATGTTATTTATTACAGAAAATTTACAGTGTTTATTAAATTAAATTTCCAGTATTTCTCAAAAATCATTGATTAAAGAACTAGTTCTAGAACCGTTCCATAGAATGGATACTGGCTAGGTAACTCTTCCACAGAACTAGTTCTGCAGATGATTATTTTCAAACAGAATCATTGATCGTAACGCCAAATTAGAACCAGTACAGGCAGGCTATTTTCATTCGTTCTGGAACTAGTTGTAGAACTAATACAATTTTTTCTAGAAGAGTTCTTTTTTTATTTCTGCTTTCTTAAAATTTAAAAACTACATTCAGCTAAAATTTTTGTTATACAATTTTTTGGCTTTTTGCTTATACCAAATTGAATACGTATTATTTCTTAAAAAAATCTTTAATTTCATTATTATATATATTTCATCATAAATTAAATGACAAATAATTTTAAATAATTTAGGCTTAGATTAACAAAGTTATGAAATTCTGTCGAAAAGCTAAGTCAGTTGTAAAAAAAAAACTTAAGAGAAGAATGTGTTATAAAAAATTTCATTTAGTATTCTTTTTTCAATTGAGTTCTTTCTTAGCTTTATATCTATTTTAACATATAAATTAGGTCCCAAATTATTTGAAACTATTCCTTAGTATAACAATCGATTTTTAAAATAAAATTTACCTGAAAACTGCTCAAAAAACACTTGAAAAACTTTGAGATTTTCATACAAACTTATTTTCAAACAATTTAGGTTACCTGAGCAAATAAAAAGTAAAAAAAACTGAAGAAAGGAAATTTCATAAAAAACTGATTAACCAACAGAAAAAACCGGCCTGCCGAATAGTTAGATAATAAGAACTATTTGAAATCGGTGGGTTTTTTAAAAAGCAAAGACCTGTTAACCGTTTACCGGATTCGGTTTTATGATATACTAGTGCAGATTGAACAACTTTCAAAATGTTTGGCCTACGTTTATAGGACATATAGCAATTCTTAATTTCCAAAATTTTGGCTAGTTTCTGTATTTTTCTAATATACAACTGAGTAATAAATTTGATAAGTCTAAAATAAAACCTCATATTTTTGTCGATTTTTATATGGAAACTATTCACTGCTTTTTTATTTATTTTTGTTTTTATTAAATTAAAGGAACCTGTTCATATTAAAAGTAGAGATAAAAGACACTGAAAACATTATCTTTTATCAAGAACTCATTTAATTTTTAATTTATTGCGAATTAATTAACAATGTATATAAAATGTTCATTATTTAATTAATTTTTTTTCACAGCGCACTTTTTGCTAACGCCTATACAACATTACTCTCCTAGTGTTTTAATCGGTGTTGCCAGGAGATAAGAAAAATTAACTGAACTTTAAAAAAGGTCAAAAAAGGCTAAGCGCTCCAAAAAGTAAGACTAGAAAAAAGTTATTATAATTTTTTTAATTTAGAAACTTATTATTTCTCATGCTCATTAGTTTTTGAAATATTTCTAAAAAAATTGTAATAAATTTATAAAGAACTCACAGCAAGAATACTGAATGAAAAATTGCCCAAAAAATTCGCATACAAATTAGAATTATATTTCATATGAAAAACTATTCAATCTTTTGTAGTGAGTTTTCTTTATTTTTGAATTATAATTCAAAAATAAAGATTAAGCTTTCCAAATTTTTGGGTGATTTTTCTTATTAATAAGATTTTTTCTAAATTATTTTCATAAACAGTTTCTATTGTTGGTTAAGTATATTAAAAAATAATTTTAGTTATCGATTCAAGAACTCCACAAAATTATTTAAGCCGCATTTATTTGGAGAATGAAATATCTTATTAATTATTATTATTTTTTTTTTTTTCTTTTGCGGATAATTAAAAAAAAAATGCTTAACTGGATGATTTTGTAAAAATGAAATTAGAAATTATTTTCTCCATTGTTGAAATACTAACTTTTAGCCTTTTTAAGTTAATTTTAAAAATCAAAAAAGTCTAGACTAAAAGCAAAATAAAAAGGCTAGATTTAGTCTTAAAAAGGCTAAACTGGCAACACTGGTTTTGATGTTTAAACACACCTATTGCCTTCAAAAATTTAATTTCAGCATTTTTAAGAGTCATTTAAATTTAACGCTTTAAATACTTAAACATTATTTTAATGAGTTTTGTGCAACATTGTTGCAATTTAGCGAGCATGTTGCTAAGTCATAAGCAACTATATATGTAAGTGTGAATATGTATGAGTAATAAAGTTTATTTAGAAAAGGTGGAAGTAGTAGTAGTAAAATTATTATTATTATTAGAATGTTAATTAGCGAAAGTAAATATTACATTGTTGACAATTGTTTAATAACATGAATGGGGAATTTAAAGAGGAAAATTTTATCGCTTACATAATTTAAAGGGGAAAAGAACATATTAAATTATGAGGAAAGCACAATATGGGAATAAGGGGGAGAAAATTATATGAAAAGGAAATCTAAAGGGAAATAATTAAGAGGGTTTTAAATGCAATTTTTTTGTTTATATTTTAATATGAAATATTTGGGCAATTATTTATTATTAAATAAATATGTTCTTTTTTCACTTATTTCTTATTTAAGCGGCTTAATTTGTTTTTTTTTTTTTTTTTTTTTGGAAGAATATTTTTGTTGCTTTCATTTTAACCAGGTGGTTTTTAAAATAACATATATAAAACATTTTTATATGCCTACAAAAAATTATTGAGGAATTACAAAACAAATATATCTTGTTGCACATAAATACTCTTGCCACAATTTGCTTTTGTTTTTTGGGGTTTTTGTTAAATCAACCAGCCAAGCAAACATGAAACCAACCGACCAATATTATTCATTGAATTTTAAAAATTATTTGCCATTTTTTATTTATTTTTTTTTTTTCAAATGAAATATTTTTTTTTTTTTTTTGCATGTGAAGTATAAAACAAACGGGCAATTTGTTGTTTATAAAAAATATATATTTTTTTATTTGAAAAAAAAAACTAAGAATAAAACACATACACAAAATATTTATTGATAAATATTTTATAAAACAATATTGGTTGCATTTTTTAGTTTTGTTTCTTTAAATGGCCAAAAATATTCTAGGGATAAAGCTACAGTGGGCTGTTATTTTTGTACATATGTATACAACACAAAAACCTTAGTTGAATATTTAAAAAATAGAAAAATAAAACAAAAGAAAAGCTTAAAACAAATACACATGCAGATTTATAACATGCAACAAAATCTATACATATAACTATAATAATAACAACATCAGAAAAAAATTTAAAACAAAAATGATCATAAGACCTTTCATCTAAAGTGAAAAAGTCTAGTGGTTAGGGGGCTATAGAGGAGAGAAAAACTATAAGGCAGCTGTTGTTGCAAATGAAAATAAATTAATAAAAAAAAACAACAAAAAACACTAACTGAAATGAATATAAAAATATAATAAATTTGTTGTATATTTTTTATTCTATTTGTGCATGTTGCACAAACAACTGAAAAAATAATAATAAATAATAAACATTTGGTGAAATTGACCGCATATGTTGCTTGTATGTTGTTGTTTAGTGTTAACAAATACAGACATATTCACACACAAACACACATACACCCTTACATACAAAGTATTCATACATACATACCCGCCTGACCTGAATTTAGATATTAGTGAATGGTTCCCTAAAAGCGAAGAATTTTTGAAACTAAATGTTCGAGTAGATATCGAAAATTATATTAAAATATGAATTTTCGTAGCAATTCTTGGTAGTAAACATTCGCATAATATTGGAGAATTTTGAAGATAACAATATTGAATATTCAACTTTTCTGAATAAAATCTCGAAACTAAATTAAAAAGAATATAAAATTTCTCGAAGATCTGTAAGCTAAATAAAAATATCATATTTTCTTGTTTGTACAAGCAAAATACTTAATTAAAGAGAATCAAGTCATAGCCTGAAGTCGTACTTTATTGCGTTTTAAAATATTTCGCATTAAACTCTCTGAAATTTTGAATAAAAACAAAAAAAAAATTGTTTAAGTTTCAACGAAACCAAAACGTATAAGACACCACAAATACTGATGAAGTGTGTAGCAGCACAAAAAATAAGCATTCCATTCTGCTGGTGTTTAATTATAGCTCAAAAACTCTGCTTTCGTACTGTCAAATAGAAGCAACAAGGCAATTTACGATTGCAAACTTATTTTATAATATAATAGAGTTTTAGAAGAGGTGTTAAGTAATGTTGATACTTGTCTAAAGATATTTCCAAAAGAGCACATTTATTTATTTAATTCAGAAAATTTCTTCCTCAAATAAGTGGATTTGAGTAACAGAAAAAATAATATTATTGAAAGAAAAAACATTAATGACTTCTCTAGGCGAATTCAAAATTTATAAAAAATTTTTCAATTATATTAAAAATATAATATATAAAATATATATAATAACATATTTTGTATTTATATATATATATATTATGTTATGTTGGGTTAGGTTAGATGGGCAGCTGCAAATGTAACTATACAGCTCACTTGGCTCCAATTGTTCCCGTTGTATTACCCTAATAGATCATGTAAATCTGTTTTCACATGTCCGTAAATTGGTTCGAAGCAAAACAACCTGACGCACGAACAAAAGATCTGATTCATCTAACATCAATTGCGGAGAGACAGTCCATGCATATACGGACTGCCAAATACAGCAATCCTTATATTCGCAAGAGCAAGGCAGTGACAGAGAAAATATTCTACTGTCTCTTCCTCCTCCTCGTTAAAGCAACTTCTACAATAGTCATTAAAAGGGAGTCCTAGTCTCCTAGCGTATGCAGAAGCAAACCAGTGCCCTGTAATGGTGGCTACAAGTATTCGTAGCTGACACCTTGGCAATCTTAGAATGAAACTCGACCATTCCTGATCGTACTGGGGCCATATCTGTCTCACGATAGAGTATGTGGGCTCGTTTGTCCATCTTTGTTGAGCTGTTCTCGACAAGTACTGCAGTATCAGAGATCTGCAAAATGACAGCGGTATGCCCACTAATTGGTCCATCTCTTCACTTTGAAGAAGGAAACCAGTTCTGGCTAATTCATCCGCAATAATATTTCCGGGGTACTTGAATGATCCCTTACTCAGACCAATTCTAGGTTTAAATGTCTCGCCATCCCACTTAAAGATGTGCGACATTCATATACCAGCCTGGATGTCGAATAGACATTCGAAAGAGACTTAATCGCGGGTTAACTATCCGTACAAATTTAAATATCCATCCGAATACTCTGTAGTACATTAGCCAATTTACCGCCCTCCTAGTGGCTGAGATCTCCGCTTGAAGAGCAATACTGTTATCCAACAATTTAAAGGAAATCTTCCTACTATATGCGTGAAGAAAGACCCCTACCCCAACCCCTTCAGAAGATTTGGATCCACCAGTGGAAACCTCAATTGATTCGCCTCTTATAGTGGAATCGGCTGAGATTGAAACTGAGAAGCCTCTATCCAGAAAGGTTTTGGGAATACAATAATCAATATTGTAAGGGATGCCATCCGAGATTAGCAAAATGCTCGCATGGCCATAGCTTCTACCGTTCCATGCAAGTATAGTACTGAGCCTAGTCGCCGACATGATGGCGATTTGTTTAGTCCTTAGATCCACTGCCATCCATTTCATCAGAACAAATAATGGCTTGAATGATAGCGTACGTAGCGCATCTGTAATTAGTAGCGCTGAACTAGCAGAACCTTTTCGAAGATTCCGCAAAAGGTGCATTTTTCCATCGCTTTCCACCATACTATATATAGTGTGAAGTTTGAAATAAAATACAGCTATAAAAATTAAATTTGCTTTTAATTTTAAATTTGGTACAAAATGGCAATAAAACAAAACGAAAAACTATCGTTTTCGAACTATTGCCAATGATAATAATAACAGGTCGTTAGCAGTATCGTCATCGAATAATTTTAGAAATTTTTTAATATCGAAAACGAATCACAAACGAATATTTTTACGTTTCGCTATTGATATCGCTAAAGATTCACTATTATTAAGGTAACCGAACCTTCGAGAATGAAAGATTTGCTGCCACAAATTGAGCAACAGTTTAGCTTAAGGAACTCATTTTCCGATTGCCAACGATAGCAGCTCTCGAATGTTTTTTCAGAGAAATATTTACAAAATGTTCGAAGGCGTTATCATTATCGAAGTTTGTGGTCAGCTAGGTATCTGCATTCTTTTATACAAATGTGTGGTTATTTAAACTTTTATATGCACACAGCTTATTGTATTTACTTTCACACAAACAAGTTTAATATTTGTAGTGATGTATATATATATATATATATTTTTTTTTTGTGTTGTTATCCTTTTTTTATTAGTATTTATATATTTGTTTGTATAGGTATGTGTTATTATTTTCATGCTTGTTTATATGTATGATCTTAAATTTTTGTTTTATATTTATTACATTTCATTTTAATTTAATATTGAATATTTAAATGCCTTTTTTTTAACAGCAATGCAGTTAAAAATCATGTTCTACATGAATTTGTAGGCAAATGTTTGCCAACAAAAATTAAAAAAGAAAAAAGTTTACAATATTTTTTTTTATAGAAAAACTAACAAATTTGTTTAAATATATTGTAATTTCAATTTTTTAGGCTGTTAAATTGTGATGCACTGTGGTTTTAAGGTACATTTAAAAAATAAAGAAAATTTTTCTTAAAGAGAACTTAAGGTGTTAAGAATTTTTTTTTTTTTTTTTTTTTTTGCAATAATTTTTTTTAATTTAAAAAATGAGTTGCAAAAATTAAATAAAAATAGAAGAATACAATAAAAAATATAAGACATTTTACAAATTATGTTTAGAATTTTGTACAAATATTCAAACATATCACTGGAAAAATATTAGTTACATGATATCAAGTCTCATGTTTAATCCGTAAAAAAAACGGAAAAAGAAGTTTCATAATTTCCTTATAAAAATGAGGTTCTTAGTGAAAATATTTATTTTTTATTTTTTTAACTTTATTTTTTAAACTCAGTTTATGTTAGAAAACTTGTTTTCTGATGAAATTAGGTATTTCCTTTAAAATTGTATGCATAAGCTAAACACTAAGAGCCGATTTCGTACCATAAATCTTTTAAAATTGATGTAGCAATGTCTGTCCATCCGTCTGCCTATCACTAAATATTCAGTTTTTTTTTTTTCTTTTTGAAAAATTTGATATTGTTGCAAAATTTGATTTTCTCAGAAAGTTTTTTTTTCTAACACAAAGTTTTTATAAAAAATGTCAAATCGGCAAAACTTCAGTTTATTGAACGAGACTTAAATTATTCTTAAAAATTTTTTTTTATTAAACTTTGTTTTTGGAGAACTTGTGAAAAATCTGTTTATGTAATGTTTTCTAATATAATTATCTCCTTTATTTGAAATGGTATACGTAGACAACAGTGTTGCCAGAAGGTGAGAAAAAAGACACTAAATTGGAAAAAAAAGGTCGGATAAAAACTAATATTTTTTTATTTAAAAAATTATTTTTATTATTATTATTATTTTTGTTCTCATTAGTTTTTAATATTTTTTTAAAGATACTGTAAAATTAAAAATAAAACACAGCAAAATTATCCACGAAAAATAGCCCACCTAATTCCTATACAAATTGGGGTTATATTTCAAATAAAAAAATTACCTACCCAATGTTTTAAATGGATTTTTCGTCATTTTTTAAATTACTCTTAATACTTTTTTGATTAGTCATTTTGAAATTTTTGTTAGATATAAATGATCTCGATTTTTTGTGCGAATTGATACATAAAAATGCTTAAATGGATGATTCTGTAAAAACAAAATTTGTAAAAGCTTATAAGAAGTGATTTTATTTTTTGTTGAAATTCTAAAATTTTAGCCATTTTAATGCAATTTAAATAATCAAAAAAGACTAAAAAAAAGCTAGAATCTAAAGCGAAAATAAAAAGGCAAGATTTAGCTAAACTAGCAACACTGGTAGGTAAATATCTCTGAGGCGACTTAACAATGTGGACGTCTTCGACTCGATACAGCAAAGTATGTCCTTCCATTCAGCCTATAACTTATTATTATTATTATTTTTTTTTTTGATAAATTATATATTTTTTTTTTTTTTTTGAAAGTTTTGTTTCTTATAAACCCAGATTTATTAAATTTAAGCTCAAAATGAAAGATAGTTAAAAATTGTATTTATAAAATTCTAAGAAATATGATTTTAGACATTTGAATTTTTTACTCTTATTTATTTTACTTTATACAAAATTGGAAATTTGTTTTTCTAATAAAAATAGCTCTTAAAAAAAGCTTTTGATCTTGTCTATTTGATTTGATAATATCTGTCCAATCGTTCAGACTATTAAAAAATATTTTGTTTTTTTTTTAATTGAGTTTTTTGAAAACTTCAGTTTTTGGGCTTAAAATGTTATATCCAAAAAAATTCGGTTTATTGATAGAGATTTTGATTTTTCTTAAAAATAATTTTTAGAAGAAATATGATTTCACGAAATTATTTTTTTTTCAGTTTTTTCTTTGAATAACTTCTAAAATCTCAGTTTATGTTAGAAAACTTGAAGTAGTAGCACCCTTGTTTAGAATTATATGCATAGATAAATCCCCTGAGATGAATTAGCAATGCGGTAGCACCTGTCCATCCGTCCAACCTAATTTTTTTTTTTTTTAAATTTCTCAGAATATCAGCAAAAATTCGTTGTACTGATCGACTTTATAATTTTTTTAAATTATTTTTAGAAGAAATACGACTTCAAGAAATCAATTTGTTTGTTAAAAAAAATAATAAAAAATAAATTATTAAATAATTTAATAACTTGTGAAAACTTAGTTTATGTTGTCTTTAATAGTCTTTTTTAATAGAAGAAGTTTGTAATTTTGTTCAAGTTTTCGATTTTTTTTTTCAGAAAAGTTTTTTTAACTCGAAGTTTTGGTGAAAATCGATATACCTTAAATAAGACTTCAAATGGAAAAATTACAATAATCTGTGATCACTTTTGTTTTCAATTAAAAATGCATATTTCTAAAAAAAATTCAATATAATCTAAAATCCATTTAAGTTCCTTAAATTATGCTACAAATGAAAAAAAGGAGAATAATCTATGATCACTTTAATTTTCAATCAAATATTTCAAGAAATATCGCATTATTTTTGTTAAATTTCATTAAATATTATTAATTTTATAGCAAAAGTAATCCTTCAAATCACAGTCCTCAATTAAGTGTGAATTTTATTTAAAATATTTTGTAACAATAAATATTTGGCGCCTTTTTATTGTTTGTTGGTAAAATATACCAAACAGGAAACGTAAGTTTGCCAAAACGGAACAGCAATGTAATTCTAGTGTAAACTTAACAAACAATCATGTGTGTTTTATAATAAATATTAAAAAAGTATAGTTTCAGGATTAAAAAAAAACAATAAAAATAAAATTTTACAAATTGTTATATAAGTTTGGTTCATGATTAAATTAAATAAAGAAAATAAGAAATGTTAAACTAAAGATAAAAGACTTTATTCGTAATAAAATTACAAATGTATTTAAATTTCTTAAAATCTGTTTTATTTTTGTATGAAACAAATTATAAAATGAAAATTTTATTATGTTTTACTAATCAATTAAGTAAAAAATTAAAACTAACAATTTAAGGTCACTTTTATGAATTTAGGCCCGGTCTTATATTGTTCCCTTAGGATATACTTAAGTGCAAACTGTTTAAGAAACATTTGTGTAAAATCTTACTTTTAAGTAATATTTCGTTTTAAAATTTAAAACTTAAGTTGACAAAAAAATAAGCAAAAAGCCATGGAATACAAATAGAACCCAGCACAGAAAAAAATTACTATATGAAATTGTTTAATAAATTTTTTATTTAGTCTCAAATTTGAGTTTAATGAAACTGTTAGTTAATATAATTATTTTTTGAGAACTTATCAATTAAAAATGGAAAAATAAAAATTTGACAAGCTTCTGAAAAATTCAAATAAAAAATAAAAATAAAAGCGTTTTGAGAAGAAAATTAAACGTAAAGAATTTTAACCAAATCCTACTTCCTACTACTTTATCCGGACATTTTAACCCAATTGGACATTATATAAATGAAACAACTAGTATTTTTTATATGTTAGGTATTATTTTTGAACGTTTTTTAATATATTTTTGCTAATTTTTTCGATATTATTGTAGATGTTACTATCATATCTTGAAGTTAACGTCAATATCAAGGCCCAGTTTTGCTTTTCATTTTTATTGGTCTGCCTTAAGTGACCTACTTTAGCAGATTTTTAAAAAAATAATAACATGTAAGTAAGCATTGTTAGTATTTTGATAATTTTCCATAAGAATATTTAATATCCCTCACGCTACACAATCTCATAGAATGTAAAGTAATCTTGTATAATTTGAAGTTTCTTTGAAACGTCCTGCAAAATATGTGACATAAGATGACTGGATTTGAACAATGAACCCAAAAGTTCGAAACATATGTATTTGTTATAAATTTTATAATTATAAATAAAAATTAATTATTAATACAATTGTAAATTGTGTTTCTATATTCGAAAAAATAATTTACAATTTTTGGATTCAGCTAATACTAGAATTAGGCCAATAAGTATTTTAAAGTATTTTAAAATTTCCATCATAATAGTAATTAATTTAATTAATATATTATTTAAAATTATAGAAAAAAATTCAATTTTTATCATTTAAGTAATCATTTTGTTGATTGCATAAAAATCAGTTAATATTTTAATTGTCGTCAGTCGTCAATTTTTTTTTTCTTTTTTTTTGTAATTTCTTGGCTTTCACAAAAAAGTGGGATAAAATATTACGTTATAACCTATTGGGTAGTTTTACTAATTAATAGATATCTAAAAACTTGCAAAATGATTAAAATAAACCGGTAGTAAATAAGAAAATATTATAAATATCTATCATACAGATTTAAACAAAAATAATTAAAATTGGTTTTAGTAAATGTTATTGTTAATTTTAGATAAAATAACTTCGATAGAATCTCAAAAACTCACTAATAATGCTTTTTAAATTTATACCAAAAAAAGTATATTTTTGACCAGTTGGGGTGGAAAAAGTATACTTAAGTTTTCAATCATAAAACAATTTTTAGAACTTAAATTCAATTTCGCTACTAAGTGATTAACATAATAAAGAGCCTTAATTTTACTTTCAAAAAATACTAATTTTTATTTTATTAAAAAAAATTCGAAGTGTCCTTGCCAATCAAATTATGTTCATTAAAATTATTATATTATATTCTCTGTTTTACAATTATCGTAGATTTCTTTTTAATAATTAATAATAATTGCTTAATAACTTTCTTATTATAAAAAACTTATGTGCCATTTAATATTTGTGATTTACATAATAATTTTTGTTATTTCCAATCAAACTAATGCATCCCTTTAGACTGACATTTTTGTACAATTCCTTTTTAGTAATTTCCGGTAATCACTTAAATCAAAATCAAATAAACAAATATAACAATATTTTCTCAACACACTTGTTATTATTTATATCCATAAAAACACTTATGACATCACGTTAACATACTCTCTCGCTCCCAGTCTCTCATCTATGCTACATACAATTCCCTTAAGTTATTATTATGAAAAACACTTTAATAGTCGTATGTGATTTCATTTCATATAATTTTTTTCTTCTACTCTTAGCTTTTTTATTATATTAATTCATCTACATTTGTTTATGAATCATTTCCTCTAAAGAATTTTGAAATAAAAAACACATACCTCTACACATAAAAAGGATATAGGGAGTTGTAACAAAAAAATGCCAGCGCTTTGGATGAAAAATAAAAAAAATATACTAAAATAAAATGAAATGTGATTCAAGGAAATCAATCAATAATTGCTTGCTGCTATTACGTGTAATACAAGCACAAAATTTTCATTTCCGTTGACACATGCTACTCCACAAATACCTTAGCACAGAAGTATGCATTTGCTCACACAAAATATATAACATTATTTATATTCTCTCCATCTCTCTCGCCACTTCTACTTATATTCATCTACTATACTTTATTTAAGGTTTGTGTGTGTGCATATTTTTTTGTACATATAAAAATATGACAAATCTCATATGAGTTTTAAAGGTATGTATGTGTTTTATTTTATTTCTCTTTTCCTTTTACACCGTGTCTGCCTAAGTGTTTATGTGTGTGTGTTTGTTCTGTAATTCATAACAGTTTTTTGTACCATTATTTGTACGTAAGTGTATGTTTGAGTATTTTAAAACGATTTTATATGTAAAGCGTCAATTTTAATTTATTACCCCGTTTGTCGTTGCCAATCGGGTTGTGAAAAAGGGAGTAGGGGAAAAGGTAGTTGCAATATGCTACTGCTTTTTAATATTTATGACAATATATTTATTTTTGTTGGCATTGTTGTAAAAGTAATATTAATTAATATTATTTTTTTGCCCACTTTATATTTATATCAAAATATTACAAAAAGGAATTTTCATTAAAATTATGAAAATTAATTAATAAATATTAAGGATTATATATTAAATTGAGTGCTAGAAATTAGGTATCAAATGTTAATTCATTTAATGGTTTTAATATATTAAAATAATAATCCCTAATTGAATGATATTATAAAATAATAAAAATTATTAAATTGTAAAAAACGTAATTGCAAATACTGCAAACATGGTGAAAATAAGGATAAGAATGATAAAATTTTAAATGAAAGTAAAATATTTTCAAAGAGCAACAGCAAGAAATTTTTAAATTCGAACTTTCAAAACTGGAGAAATTTAGATATTAGCAAAGAGTTTTTGA
This sequence comes from Protocalliphora azurea, assembly GCA_932274085.1. Classification (NCBI taxonomy): domain Eukaryota; kingdom Metazoa; phylum Arthropoda; class Insecta; order Diptera; family Calliphoridae; genus Protocalliphora; species Protocalliphora azurea. The sequence continues at coordinate 7,536,172 of OW026522.1, forward strand.
TCGTAATATATTAAAAACCTTTTAAAAATAATTTTGCTACAAAATTTGGAAATTCGAAATTTAAATTGGAAATTTCGAAGATAACTAAATATACAAATTTTTCACATTATAATAAAATTAAAAAATTTTCCATCAAATTTTAAATTTCGAACTTTAAAATCTCGAAATTTTTAATTTCGAATTTTCAAAACTGGAGAGATTTAAGTACTATCAATATATATATTAAAAACCCCCTAGAAATAATTTTTTACATTTTAAAGTACTAACCAAGAATTTTTGTTCGCAAAGTATTAAAGATCTTTAAATATTTTTTTTAAGATACTTCGGAATTTCGATATTAAGTTCTTTTTCGAAAATGATTAATAATACAAATTATTTTAATTAAATTAAAAGTTATGATAACAATATACAAATTTAAAAGATTTTTCCATCAAAATTTTGAATTTCGAAACTAAAAGTTTCAAGATTTTTAATTTCGAACTTCCAAAATAGGGGATATTTAAATGCTAACCAATAATTTTTATTATAATATTTGGCAAACACCTTAAATATAAGTTTACTACAAAACTTGAAATTTCAAAATTAAGTTTCAATTCTCGAAAATTACTAAAAATACAAAACTACTAGTATTCGGTTCAAATTAAAATACACAAAAACAAATATATAAAAGTTTTTTCATAGAATTTTCTAACTTCGAAACTAGAAACATCGAACTTTTAATTTCAAACATTCAAACTTGGAGAGATTTAAGTTACTACCAAGAAATTTTTGATCATAATATATTAAAAATCTTTTATAAATTTTTCTAAAAAAATTAGATTTTCGAATTAAGTTCGAATTTTCAAAAATGGTAAAAAATTCAAATTTGTTAATACTAAATAAAAATTATGATACAAAAATACAAATTTAAAAGTTTTTTTATGAGAATTTTATATTTCGAACTTTAGAACTTAGCGAAAAATTTTTTATTGTGGATACATGCTAAAATCCTCTTCAAACTAATTTTTTACAAAATTTTGAATTTCAAAATTAAGTTCGAATTTTCAAAACCGGCAATACAAAATATGCAAATTTCTTTTATGTAATTAAAATTATGATCCAAGAATACAAATTGAAAAAATTTTCCCTTAAAATTGTGAATTTTGAACCTTTGAACGTCTTGGAAATAATTATTTAAGAAATTTACAAATTTCGACACTAAGTTACAATTATGACACAAAACTATATTTGCCCAAAATATTAAATTTCGTATTTAATAATATTGATTTTCTTTATTTTGGAATTCCAAAATTAGAGAGATCTATGTATTAACCTAGAATTTTTGATCTTAGTAAATTAAAAAATCTTTTAGAAATAACTTTTCAGTAAAAATTGGAATTTCGAAATTAAATTCGAATACGAATACAAATTTGTTCATATTAAAAAAATGCATGATGCAAAAATACATATTCAAAAGCTTTTCCATCAAAACTTGAGTTTCGATCTTAAAAACCTCTAATACTTTTATTTGGAACTTATAGAACTACATAATTTTAAGTAAAACCGAGGAATTTTTATTGTAATATATTAAAAAATCCTCTTTAAAAAATTCAAATTTCTCATAGTAGATTCAAATATTGATCCAAAAATAAAAATTTATAATTTTTTCCATTAAAATTTAGAATTTCGAACCTAAAATCCTAGATATTTTTAATTTCAAATTTCTAAAATTGAAGACATTTAAGTACTAATCAAGAATTTTTGATCTATATATTAGAAAGCTCTTTAAAATAATTTTGCTACAAAATCTTGAATATCGAATTAAGTTCGAATTTTCGAAAAGAGCAAAAAAAAAATTCTTTTATTAGATTAAAATTTTTAATTTCGATATCAAAAGTCTTGAAATTATCAATTGCAAACTACCAGAACTGGAAAATTTTTATTAAAAGAAGAGATAATAATATTTATAAAAAATTGAGAATTTCAAAATTAAGTTCGTATTTTCGAAACGGCTAAAAATAAAAATTCCGCTTATTAACATTAAATTATTGTAATATTTAAAAAGCTAAAATTGGCTTTTCAAAATTAAGTTTGCTTTAGTTTAAAAAATTTAGAATTTCGAAATAATATTCGAATTTTCAAAATAAAATTCGAATTTTCGAAAACGACTCAAATTAAAAATTTTTTATATTATATAAAAATTATGATACAAATATACAAAGTTAAAACTTTTTCCATCAAAATTTTGAATTTCGAAGCCAAAACTCTTGATATTTTTAATTTCGAACTACCATAACCGAGGATTTTTCGGATTTTCCAAGAATGAAAGTAATTGTTAAAAACTTCTTAAAATTAATTTTTCTATAAAAAAAATTAACTTATAATTTTCTAAAATGGCTAAAAACACAAAGTTCTTTTATTAAATTATGATTAAAAAATTCAAATTAAAAAAAATTAATTTCGAACCTAAAATTCTCGAAAATTGTAATTTCGAGCTTCCAAAATTTAAACAATTTTTAAATTTAAATTTTTTAGAAATAAATTTTATTTATTTTTTTTAATTTTTGAAAGTTATTTCCGAAATATTATAGAAGGCATGATAGCGTATGATAAATATTTAATTAATAAAATATTACACATTCGTAAAAAAACACTTAAAAATGCTTGCAATTCCTTTTATATTATTATTTTTTTATTATGCTTTATTATTTTTTATTTTTATTACTTTTTCAATCTAAAACCAGCAAACACAAATAAAATTTACCTTTTCCTATTTTTCAATTGCCATCTCTTCAGTTAGCTACCATAAAAAAAGTTAATAATATTTATGGCCATTTTTATTCACCATGTTAATAATGATCATATCATTTCATGGTTCAAAAACAACTAAAGCATGTTGTAGAAATACCTCTTTTTAAAATTTATAACCCTTTAAAATAAAACCAAAAGTAGGAAATAAAAAACATTCCAGACTTTTACCATGACACTGACAGTATCAAACAATTTTATTATCTTAACTTAAGCTATAAAAAAGCAAAAAAAGCAGCTTCTTTCTTTTAGATGACAACACTTTATGGGCAAAAAGTAGCAGCATTTTAAAATTTCATTTTTATTATTTTTTTTTTTTTTTTTTTGCAAATTATTTAAAATAAAAGAAAATATATAAAGACTGGAGTGTAAAAGTGGTTTTATAGCCAACTGCGGTTAAACGTATAAAAATTTTAAAACTTCTATAAAACGTTATTTTTATTATTTCCTTTTTTTACATATATAACTTTACGACTTGTTAATAATCAACTGGTTGGTGGCAAATAGTTCTGCTTTTTAAAAGTCAGTGGAAATAGTTAAAAAAAAACTGAAATTATCATTATTATAAACCTGAGAGCTCATTGTAAATTTAAAAGGATTTATAAGAGTTAAGACTACATGAAAATTGTAAAAGTAGAAAATTTTTTAAATAAAAAAAATTCTGGAATAATAACTGCAGGTACCAACGCTACCTTAACTAGTCATTTATATGAATAAATACAGAGGAACTAATGATAAAAAGGCAAACAAAAAAAGTAAAATTTGACTTTTTTTGTAAGTAAAATCATTGTGTGTGTTAATTTTGTGCAACTTGACTTGTTATCTTTTGTTCCTTTTTCTCTACCTAACACAATGGGGCCAAAAGCAAAATTTTTGAAAATAAATCTGTATCTCCTAAAATATTGGTCGGTTGGAATTAAAATGTATGGAAGAATTGTAGAGGAGAATCTAATCTTTCAGAAAAATATCCCTGCATTCACCCTATAATAATACGAGATAAACTACAGGGTGTCAAATTCGATACCTAATTACAATTATTTACACGCTAGCATATATATTATTCTTAAAGCTATTTACAATAAAATGTTTTTTATCATCATTCAATAATAGTCTTATTATTTAACTAAATTAAAAATACTTCTCTTAAGCGAATTGAATTTACCGAGAAATCAATATATGAAAAAGAACCGTTGAATTAATTGCATATACGTCTCATGGGATCAAAGTTAGCATAATTGTTTCAAAAATATTTGATTTTTAAGGGAGTATAATTTCTATTTGGATGACTGGAGATTACGAATTCGATTTTACGACGTAAGAACTCGAAATTAGTTGAACCATTTAATAAATTAATAAGAAATTAAATGTTCATAAATTTTCTCCCACTTTCAAGAGTAGGCAGATCAATAAGTTGCAATCGATTTCATATAATGATAAATTAATATTTTGGTTTCATTGAAGATTACTTAGATAAAATAAGAGAAATTTTTTCTTGACGTATTCAATTTTCATTATATGAACTTCGTATAGGGAGGACCCTAGACCACGGAAGCATATTCCAGGATTGGTCTTACGAGAGATGTGAATAATTAAATTCTCTTCCCAGTGCTTGAGGAAACCTAGAACTCCTTTTGCCTTATTAACCATTTGTGAAACGTGGGAATTAAAGGATAGTTTATAATCCAGCAATACGCCCAGACCAAGAAACTCTTCTACTACATCAGGTTGATATTCATTTATTCTGTATCTACAGAGTACTGGACTTCTTCTGTGGAACATTATGTGTTTACACTTTCTTAAATTCACATCCATTAGATTCATCATACACCAATCATAAAAATTGCCAAGATCTGATTGGAGTAAGGAACAATGATAGGAATAGTTATAGCTATGGAACAGCTTTATATCATCAGCATCCATTAATATTCTAGAATTCTTAATACAAGGTGGTAAATTATTTACAAATATTAGGAATAATAAGGGGATGTGATAACTACTTTACAGAACACTAGATAAAACAGGATTGGTCCTCGATGTACATTCTACAAATAATACACATTGGTATCTATTTTTAAGGTATGAAGAAATTCGTTTAAGGAAAAGCTCCAGTTTATCTAATTTAAACAATAGGAGATTGTGATTTACTTAACCTCGAGATTCAAAAAATCGTAACTTCTACAAATCAAGTTCGATTTCAAAGATTTTAATATTTCTTTTTTCTTTTTTTAATTGTACGAAAGAGCACATGCTAACCTTACCAAGCACATTGAAAGCGGTCTTGATCGATAGTTTAGGAGATACAGATCTATTTAAAAAAATTCTGCATTTGGCCCCACTATGCCTTCTTCTGTGAAGGAACTTTTTTCACTATTACCCATACATATGTATATAAGGATTTATAAGGATACAAATATGTTTCCATTTGTTCATTTATATCTGTGCATAGCTTAATTGTAGACACCACTTTGTAGATTTTCATTAAAATGTTAAAACAATACAATGCAAAATACTAGCAAAAAGAAATAACCCTTCATTTACACACTTAGCAAAGCCTGATAAAGGGTGGTCAGAAGTGTTTTTTATCATTTTAGAAATGACTAGTTTTTGCACGATAGAAAAAATAATGATACCAAATTAAAGGTGATTATCTGTACTTTTGACCCAAAGTAAGATTGGATATCAAGTTTTTATCCACTTTGAAATAATTTTCGTTTTTGTTTCAAAACCTCACTTTTTAATTTGAAGAAATATTAATCTGTGCGCTACACAGAGGATTTCAGTTAAATTGAAAAAATTTGTAGAATATTTTTAAATTACCCAGATTTATTTGGAGTATAGAATTTCTTTAAATGGTTAAGTTACAGCGAAGATATATCTCAACATTTAGCATAAAACTACGCTAATTAAAATTTGGGATGTTATAACCGATTTAATAAAATAACTGATCGCCACACATAATCAAATAAATTAAGTACTTGATAGTCTTTACCATGTTATAATTTATGTTAGTTTTTGCTATATTAATTATTAATTAGTACAAATTGAGGATGATATCTCTAAATAGCATTATTGAGAAATTATCCGTAATATATTGACAAATAATCAACCGAAAGTATACTCGTTTTTTTAGGTTAGGCTAGGTTCAGTGGGCATCTGCCTATTCAGTAGAAGACAGCTTACTTGGGTCCAATTTAATCCTGTTGTGTAGCCCTAAGGGGCTTCACGTATGTGCTAATAATTCACGCACTCATAACAGCGTTCGAATTTATCCATCTAATATCAATATCAGAGAGATCTGATAATACTTCCACATGCTTTTTAAGTAAAAAAAATATATACGTAAATATATCTTGAGACTTGAGTTGCTCTAAATAAAAAAAAAACTTGGGTTATCATGCTCAGAATAATTTCTATGCACCAGGTTTTGCAATACTTTATAATTTATTGATTAATTATTGGCCCTATTCTGTATCTCGATTTTATGTTCCGTCTATAGACGAAAATCATTAACAAATGGTAATTTATAAGTAGATATAAGTTTCTCGTTAGAGTTGCGTGTTTTAGGTCTATGATATACAAGTGACATGTTGCCAATATCAAAAATATAAATATGATTAGTATGATTAGAATTTTTTCTACAATTTTAAATCTCTTTGAATATGGTAATATTAAGGATAAGATAATAATAATAAAAAAATAATAGAATAAAAAATAATAAAAATGAAAGAAAAATATAATTATATTAAAGATAAAAAATAACGAATTTCCAATAATTTAAAATGTCTATTTTATTATGAACATTTTTAAGGTTGAAGTGTGCTTATGGACTTTAAGAAAACAACGTTGTTCTTTAAAAATTCAGATTATAAAAAAAAATATTTTAAGAAACATCATTTGCTGCATGAAACTTAAATCTACTTTTTGTATTTACTAGACATGTCGCAAACAGATTTCACTTCTACTGCATCTTTTTTTGAACATACGCTCCGCTTAGTAAATGCTATATAAGGCATTTAGATAGGAAGAAAGCTTTTCTGTTTTTACCTTACTTTCGATATAACTGAAATAATATATAACTGATCACAGCTCCCATATAAATGTCATAAAATTTTAGTAGGATAAGTCGAAAACACTTTAATATACATACTGATAAAAAATTACTTCTGCTCTTGTGAAACAAGATATTGCTACATAATTTTTTAAGAAAATGTATATCATATTTATACTAAAGTTATTAAAAAAATACTTCATTTATTTATTTATTTCCTTTTTTTTGCTTTTCCACCACCGAAAAGGTGGGAAAATAATAAGTGACTGTTTTGGCATTTAGATCGACTAATATCAACTAATTTTGAGTCAAATAATGTAATAAATTGTGATTATTACAGCCAAAAATCCAAACAATCGCAAGCGATGTAGAGAGTAATAATCAAAATAAGAATTCAATAGCATTTCAGTCGGAAAGTGACAAAAATCGATATATATAATCGGGGCATATGTTCAATATTTAGAAAACATTCCTATGATTATTTATTATCATACAAACGTATACAGCTTTTAAGATAACTTACTTTTATTAGTATTATCTCGTGATCTCATGATTACAATTCAGACCAATTTTGTAACACTATCAGTGAAAAAAAAAATAAAAGAATTCTACATAAATTCTATAAATTTGTATAATCAACTAGTCAAATATAGCATTAGTTAAAACTAACTACTTTTCTCCATTTAATAGAAAAATATATAGCAAATTTAAGAACCCAGCTAAAAGAATATATGTGGATCATTCATACAATATATATTACATTTCATATATATTCCGATCCGAAATTCGAGGGTATATGGAAATATATAATCATATAAGTATATCCATATATTTACTGATATATATTAAAAGGCCCTATTGTGAATGTTTATTAAAATATATTTTTTATTATAAATTATTAAAGGAAAAAATATACAATAAATATTTTTCACTTATACAAAAAAATGACATACAAAAAAACGTGACTTAATTGCTCTTCGTAACTTGATTTCCTATAGACCTACATTCAGTATAGAAAAAACGAGACTATATTCATTAAATTGATTTAAGTACTTACCTTCTCTGGAATCTAATGAGTAACTGATTGACGTCTTAAAAAACTCAGGCTGTTGCTCACTAGCTTTTATTTTGAAATGCGACATCCTTATCAAATACAATAATATCAGGAGTGAGAGGTATGGTGAATACCTTCTTTTGAATGTAATTATTGGCTCCAGGGACTTTGGTATTATAATAGAGGAACCAGGTATTTACAAGAAAGAATTTTGTTACAGTTTCGTTTGATTTTTTTATATTTCTAATTTTCGGAAAATTTTATTTCTTATTTTATTTTTCAATGTCAAATTATTGTTCTTATTAAATTCACAAACACTCGTTATCTGAGGCGCCACCTAATTTATTTGTTATTCAAACTTATGTGTTGTATGAATTAAATATTGTTTAAATTGTTAAATTAGTTAACGATTTATAGTTATACAAAATCACTTAGAAACAGGTTTAAAAAGACTACTTATTATTTCGTACATTTTTAGCAGCAGCGGTATTTAAAGTAATAAATATATGTTAAATAAGAAAAAAAAAATAAATGAGGTTTCCTTTTTAAGACCGTCATCGAGTGAGTATTTTTGATCTAGATCATATACATATGTATTTATATGTGGAAAACTTTTTCATATATGACATCATATGTCAACATAAAATACCCATATATAGTTCCATATATGGTTATGTTTTTCGTATATGGTTTAATATATGATTCTATATATTTCAAATATTATCATATATTTCTCCATAGTTTTTCGTATATGAAATCATATATATTCATATATTTTCCTATATGGACCATATATAAAGAAGTAAGAAAGATATAGTCGGTCAAGCCCGACCATATGGTACCCCACATCAGAATTCATGCAGGGATCTTATATTAGACACGTGAACAATTATGGACCGATACTTATACTGAGTGTAAAATAAAATATACGAATACATAATATTACGTTAATACTAACATTTATATGAATCTATGTTCTTTAGGATGATTCCCGAAAGTGGGCTTATATAGGAGCTATGGTAAATTATGGTGCGATCCTCATAAAATTTGTTACTATGACTTCTACATATAAAACATTTATTTGTGTCGAATATAAACCTGATACTAACACGTGTGTGTGATTTATACACGTTAAAGTGATTTTCGGAAGAGGGTTTTATATGGAAGCTATGGTCAATTATAGACCGATCTCCATGAACTTTGGCACAAAGATTGACACTAATACAAAACTTCCTTATACCAAATTTCATTAAAAGATTACTATATTTAATGCATTTATGATCGTTAAACCCCTATTTCTGTAGGACATTTGTATGGGGGCTAGGTGAAATAATGGACCAATCATAACCAATTTCAATAGGCTTTGTTCCTGTGTAATGAAACTCCTACTTGCCAAATTTCATTGAATTGTCTTCATAATTGAGACCTGCACTTTGTGCAAAATGTTTACATGGACAGCCAGCCAGCCGTCCAACCAGCCAGGCGGACGGACGGACGGACATCGTTAGATCGATTCAAAGAGCGATTCTGGGTCGATAGGTATACTTTAATACGTTGGATAGTTTTTTTTGCGATACAAACATCAGCACAAACGCATAATACCCCAACCACCTATGGTGGTGTGGGGTATAAATATATGAACCTGGGTATATAATTTTTTCTCCCAAATATATACGTAAGAATTCAAATTAGCCAAAATTTAAATTAAACCATAATTTTTAACCAAAATATCCTAAATTTTTACCATTTTTTCCTCCAATTTTTGTAAGAACTTAGTAAATACATTTCCGACTAGCATAATATTTTACATACATTTTATCTGGACTTATATCAGTTGGGTTGTGAAAGAACTATGAGAATATATTTATTACCTTCTGATTTATTACTTTTTCAAAATAACAAAAACTGCTTCGTAACACCCTTTAGTTCCTTAATTTTTTGTCCTCTTCTCTGCCAAAATTTATATACTTTCCTTTCTTTTTCTACTTTAACTTTATTGTTCATTTATAGCCACCAAACAAAACTTGTGCTCATTTACTCTATTCCCTTTTTTCTTTACTCCGCATATTTAGGCTTTTATGTATGTATATGTGTATGTGTATTTTTACATGCATACATTTTTAAATATTTCTTATTCACTATTTACTCTTACACTTACATTCAAAGCATATTTATTCGCATACAGTCTTACAAATCCATAACCATAAATTTACAAAAGGATTTTAATTACACACGTATTTTGTTCGAAATTTTCGGCATTTTTATATAGATTCTCATTTTTTTCTTCCTTTCTTTAGTTCTCTTTTTATACTTCTGTATCTGTTGCCTTTTTTTTTTTTTGTAGTTAATGCTGTAATAGTCCTTGATCTTAGTGAACAGTTTTAAAAACTAAAAAATGACTTCATTGGAATTTTTTTTCTGCATGTATGTGTGTTGTAAATAGTTTGTGGCTTTCCTATTAAAATAGTCAAGAAATATGCACACTTAAGTAGGTTTAAAAAAAAGGATTTGTATGTGCGGTACACGATTTTTGAACTGTATGAATTTATTTTTATTTGTATGTATTATAAAGAGGTTTCATTGCAAACTATTCTCAGTAAAAACGTGTTGGCTTTTAATAATGAATACCACTTACGATATTCATATCTGGCAATGAGTTGTTATTATTTTTCTAATTTTTTTGAGTACTGGAATAATTTTTGATCAGAAAATAACTAGTTTATTTAGTTCTGCAATTGTTCAGTACGCTTCAGTGACTGCGTAGCACTCAGAAGGGTTCAAACCTAAGCTAAACATTGGTAGCCTTTAAAACCTAAAGGGAAGTTGTTGCCTAGCTTCAAATCTTAGTTGGACCAACTTTTTGTTCTTAATTTGTTTCATTAATTTAATAAGTACTTCATTAATGGGAACCCATGTATGCGAAGACATCGCCAAATAAAGGCAATGTGCTTTCCACCCGAATTATAAATAGTTGACGCCTTTTAGTAATGTAATATGTTGGCTTACCAGGTAAGTAAAGTTCCTGCTGGATTATTTCACTTAACGATATTAAGTAGAAGTTAGATGCTAAATTTTACTAACCCAAAAGTTGTCTCACATTCAGTATTAATTATAGGCAGCTTTTAGTTTTGGAAGTCAGTATTGGCTGTTAAAAGCAACCAATTTTGTATTTCAATAGAATTTGGAGTTTTAGACATAATCTGAAGTTTAATGTTAATGATATATTGGAGCTTTTTAACAGTAATAGTTCTTGGTGGTTTTCATAAGCTGGAATTAAATGGATCTGCTGACATTAATAGTCTGTGAAATAAGTCTGTGTTGGAGTTCTCTCCAGATGTTTTTCTAGTAAAATGTTTTCTAGTAAAATGTTTTTTTTCTTATCTCCTGTGCTTCTTTGTATAATTGGCCAATAGAAACAATAACTTTTTTACCTATATCTTTCGCACGAAATAAGATTTTATATAGTTCAGCAGGCATATCCAGCCTTAAGACATTTGACAAAATTTTGACCCTTGTCCTTTACCCAATCAAAGTTAAAAGACTTGAAGCCATAAGAATTTGATGGCATAATAATTCTTAAAGTAATTAATTTGTTCCTGCTTTTTAAATTTTTTTATGATATAAAAGAATGCTGGAAGTTTATGTAATAAACAAATAGTTTCAAAACTTAATATTATTGTTTTAATATGGACATAAATAACCGTAAAGATATGCATTTAAAGTTTTCCGATTTTTTGACGATTTCAAAAACAAATTTTTCGATTTATACGATTTTTTTTTTGTCCAAATTTGATGACTTTGTACTATAATTATCTGGCAACGGTGGCAACGGTGGCAACGCTGCGTTTAATAACAAATTATTATTTTTATAAATTATGTTTTTTTATTGAAAACAATTGAGAGTTCATATGCATGGTGGCTGATGAAAGCCGCTACCAAAGAAAAATGTAATAACTTTTTTTCTATTTAATGAATCTGATTAATTTTTTTTATTTTGCAGATTGATTCTTAGATTTAACAAAAATGAACAGTTGGGACACAGAAACAAGAATTTGGATTGTCCGCCGCTATCATGCACTGGAGTCCGTAGTTTCGCTTCAAAGAGAGTATAGGCGCATGTTTTGCTGCAATGCTTCGAGCAGATGGACCATAATGAGACTTGTTAAAAATGTTGCTTAGCATGGGACAGTCAAAAGAAGACCTTACCATCGAAAACCTTCAGTTCGGATGGAGAAAACAATCGCTGCTGTAGCTGCTGCAATACAAAACAATCCGAGAGTTTCGACAAGAAGCAGACAGTCATTGCAGTCAATTATGTACAATGATTTAGATTTATTCCCATATAAAATTTTAATGGCCACCAAACTGAATGTAGCAGATTTGCCGATTCGCTTGGAATTTTGCCAGAAAATGCTTCAAATGGTGGAAGAGGACGGAAACATGTTGAACTGTCTTTTTATGTCTGACGTGACCCTTTTTGATTTAAACGGCAATAGAAACAAACAAAATTATCGAATATGGAGTGCCTCTAACCAACAGATAATCCATGAGACGGAATTGCATCCACTTCGTGTTACAGTGTGGTGTGCAGTTTCATTACGCTGCATTGTTGGGTCCTACTTCTTCGAAGAAAACATTCACACAGTTTCAGTTACTGGAGACCTTTACTTGAGCATATTGAGAGAGTTTTTCTATCCAGAATTACGCCAAATGAGAATTTCTTTCAACTCTTTGTGGTTTCAGCAAGATGATGTAACTCTTCACATAACCCAGTCTTTTATGACAAAATTGCGACTAAAATTTCCCAATAAGCTGATATCCAGAAATTCCACATTCCGTTGGCCCCCCAGGTCGCCTGACCTTACTGCACCTGACCTTTTCTTATGGGGTTATTGCAAACAAGAAGTATACAAAGAAAAATCAATAAATTTTAATGAACTAAAGCAATCCATTCGAAAAACAATTGCGGCTATTTCTGTCTCAACTCTTCAAGCAGTAATGAAAAGCTTTTTTTTTTTGGGGGGGGGGGTCATTTAAATTGCATTATATTTAAAACTAATTAAGCTGTATTTAATTAAATTGAATGAGCTTTAATATGAATAAAAGAAAAATGTATTCCCATCAAGTACCACCTGTTAATTTTGGGCAAGTGTCGTCATTTACTTTACGTTTAACAGCTGTTCAAAACATACAACCTCGTGTATTTTTCTAAAAATGGAAAAAAGTGAATTTCGAGTGCTCATTAAACATTATTTTTTGCAAAAAAAAAACCGTCAATCAAAACAAGGAAAAGCTCGATAAATACTATGGGGACTCCGCACCATCGATTTTAATGGTAAAAAAGTGGTTTACTGACTTTCGTTGTGGTCGCACAAGTACAAATGACCCTGAACGTTCTGGACGGCCAACTGAGGTCAGTACATTCGAAAATGTCGAAAAAATCCACGATTTGGTGTTAGCCGACCGAAGAGTAAAAGTGAAGAATCCTATTTTCTGGAAGGGATATAAAATCTGGAGAAACCTAGGACTTAGTGTATTGATTTTTAAGGAGAAAAATAAATTTTTGTTTTGTAAAAAATTACTGACTTATTGATTCACCCTCGTAAAATTTTGTTTCTGGAAAACTATTTATAAACCTATAACTTTTGCAGTTAACCATATTAAAATATTTATTGACTGTAAACATTATGTGACAAAATTTAAACAAAAATATTTTTATAATGAACTTACGAGTTATTAAAGTTCAATAAAATGAGAATATAAAATATAATGCTGTAGCCATGGTTTTTCTCTGCATTTATAAGAAATTACCTTTCTAATTGAATATTCCTTATTAGAATCGTCTGTATAATGTGAGCATAAAAGGAATTACAAAATATGTATTTGCCTATTAATTATATAGATAATTTTATCCAAATACTCTAAGGAATATTCTTTTTAAAGTAAAAAGTCCTGTTTAATATTATTCAAACAATATCTGGTAACAGCTCTATTATCTAAAGAATTTTTGTCTATTATCTTATTGTCTTTGACTAGTCTTAAAAATATTCAATTACATATTCAATTATTATTTTAGCTTAAAATTTCTTATATATCACTACACTGACCAAGGATATTAAATGAATTTTAATTAAAAAAAAAGAAAACTCTCAAAAAAGAAAAAAAATCTTTTGATAAATTACAAAAAATACTTAAAATATTCCCACTTTAATTAAATTTCTTTGTTAGGCCAAACAAGCTATTATGACCATCTCTCTTAAAATGCTGCTTTTTTCTTGTCCTTTTCCATCAAAGAAGACAGAAGCCACTCATAAATGTCCCTAAACAATTAATGTGTTGTATGTTTTAGACATGTTTTATAGATATTTTACTTTAATTTTTTTTCTTTTTTTCATTTTCTCATACTAATAAACTCATTTAACACTCAATTCTTATATTCATTTAAACAAGGACTAAATAAAAGCAACCATAACATCATGTTTATTAAATGAAATAAACAACAACAAAGAGCAGCAGACGTCTATATAAGGAAAATAATATGGTCAGCATCTTTATAATTTAAACAGGCTTGTTGTGAAAGCCAGTCAGTCAACAAACTATGATGACATGATTTAGATTTTTTTAGGATAGAGAGAGAGAGAAGAGTCTTTCTACAAAAATTGAAAAATATCAAGTGAAATTTTTCATCCAAAAACAACATAGCAGACATGTAGACGTCTGAAAATCAAATATAATTGTTAAAATCCTTAGAATTTTTTTCATTTTATGTTTGTTTTTCTAAGGGCAAAAAAAAATAAAAGGTTTATAGTTAGCAAAATTTGTGGTTTTTTGTTTAGTGTCTAAATGCTAAACTGAGCAATAAGATAAATATCGGCAAATCCGCTGATGGTAACAATTCATTTAGGTTTTTGTTTGGCCTAAAGGAAAAAAGAGAAAGGGTGAGTGAGATATAGTGAGGGAGGTGGTATGATGGTTACAGGACACTCTGTTAAAAGCTCAAAAACAAATATGGTGTTTAAAAACGGTGAAATATTGTTCTTGTTTTTCCTGTTACTTTTTTTTAGTTTTACATTGCGGTCACCTACACCAACATCAACAAAACCAAATCAAAATCAGTTTGATATCTACGTTAGTGTTTAAAAGTTTCGCAAATGTTGTCTTTAGTTTGTTTTAACTTTTTTTCTCCCCTTTATGTGGGGTTTATAATATAAATTGTTTGGTTTCTTCCTCGTATTTTTTTTTTTTTTTTTTTTTTTTTTTTTTTTTTGGCGCTTGGCATTTTATTTTTGCATGAGGCTTAGCCTCATTCCTTTTTTTCTGGCCATTACACAATGTGTATTGGTATTGTTTGTTATGTTGCCGATTTCTTTATCCAATTTTTCTTTTTTTTTTTTTATTTGCCCGGCTTGTGGCTTGGGCTTGATTAATTGCATGCTGTGGTTAAATTTTGCTGATTTAAAAACATTTCGCCAAAAAAAAAGAAAATAAAACTGCACAAGAATTTTTTCTTTTAACATTTTTATTCAGTTTTATTTTTATTTTAGTTTGACTTTTTTTAATATTTTTGTTTTTATTTGAGTTTGAGGTTTTGGCGAGTGTGTGAGTGTGTATGGGTTTTTGTGGTGCAAGTTTTGGTGTATTTTTGTTGTTTTTTTATCGTTGGCTTAGCCGACAACAACGTAAGCAAAAATATTTTTATTTTTTGAGCAAAAGAAATTGAATGCTTACACAGCTCAGTTAAGCGTCCAGACTTGGTAATTTGTTAGTTGTTTTTTTTTTTTAACTATAGTAGGAGTTTTATTGTGTATGTGTAGGTACGTAGACCTAGAAGGTAGCTGTAGTTTAGTGCAATGAAATATATATGTGCTTTTCTGTGGCACAGGATTATTCAGTCAATTTTGATACATGTTCTAAGCCTATAAATTACTTTTTTTATTTGAATCTAGTGTTCGACAGAAACCGCTATATAAGGAATTTCAAAAATTTTCGAAACTTTTTTAAACTGAATTTATGTATCCTGTATTTCTAAAGTTTGTTTTTAAAACAGGAAAACTATTAATGTATTTTTGTTGACCTTACAAAATAACTTAGAAATCCAAAATATTAAAGCATTCACCTAAAATCTCAAGGAAATGTAGCCATTTAAACCTAATATGCCGTTTATACCAAAACAAAAACTATTTGGTTTTTGAAAAATAAAATTTCAAAAAATAAACCGCTTACATACTTTATTTCTTCCCAACGTAGTTTTTCTTGGATATTTCTCATTTCCGATCTATTTGAAATTTTTCGATTAGAGAATACATAGTTTTAATATTAAAACATATTTTGACAATTTTAGTAAATTATTTATTGTAATAATTTAATAAACAAAACAAATAATTTCTATAAATTTGAAATTTTATTTTTCTCTTTATATATAAAAGCTACGGTTCTAAAATCTCCTAAACAGGATGTATCATAAATAGTTATTTTAGCGGTTTTTATTTGGTTTTCAATAAAAACTATTTCAAAAGGGTTTTTGATTTGTATAGAAAAACCAAATAAATTTACGCAGGTCTATATTCAAAAACCAAATAAAGCCAAAAGCTACTAGTTTTTGTTTGATGTAAATGGCTTATAAAAAAAATATAAAAAACTGAGTTGAAACCTTTAAGAATTTTTCGAATTATTTCAGTTTTGCACTGACAATTTACATCCTTTAGAACAATAAAACACAATAAACCACATCGCGGAAAGTTTTGAGAATTTTTCGTTTTCCCGCAAACCCCTAGACATATTTAACATATTTGAACTCATTAATAATATGCAAAAAAATGTCTGGGGTCACCAAGAAAATATTTTGGTGTACGTAATAATTCCCATACTTTTTAGTAAAAAATTAAAAAATTCGCATTCTGAAGCGAAGAAAGCAGACAGTAGTGAGAAAGTACAATATCTGGGCAATATCCCATTCTAAAGCGAATGAAACAAATAGTAATCAGAAAGTACAATATCTGGGCAATATCTGGTTGCGCAACTTGAGTCCAAGCATTGTCATGATGGAAAATTATGGACTCGTGTCTGGTTGTAGATTTTGACCCTTTTTAATACAATGGTCTTTTCAATACCATAAAAGCAATTTAGTATAAAACGTTGGAATTAATGTAATAAGAAACGTTCTACATAACTCTTAAAACATAATCGGAAAGATATTGTATATTGATATCAATGTTAACAATAAATAATAGTATGCCGTAGTAATTTGAATACCATGAAGCAAAGAACATTCGTTTTGGATACAAATGTCCAGCCTTGAATGCAATTAGAATTATATTTCTCTAGGAAGACTTACGAGTATTAGGCAACAGACATTCAACTCTATAATCTTATTTGATATTTTAATACCACAACTGCATCTTCGATCTCTTATTCCCAAAAAAAAAAACAAATTAATTTATACGTTAAATTAGGCCTCCTCGACAACCCCCCAAGAATCTACTTCGGACCCCATCTGATAACCCCTGATTTAGATACAAACTCTTAACCAGCCGAGAAACAATACTTAGAAAATTCATATGTTGTATTTAAAGTAACCGTTTTACTATCTGGTGAAAAGTTATGTGGTGATAAAATGTTAAGCCAAAAATTAAAAATTTATTTTTTTTTTATAGAAAATTTTCGCACATTAGTAAAATAAAATAAAAGCCGTTTTTATAGAAATGGCCCGAAATATCACGAAAATTTAATTTTTTAATAATTATCACTTATAAAATACAAAAATTTTATGCCCTTTTTTGAAATTTTCACCAAATTTTCAAATTTTTTTGCGCATCTTTTTTAAAACCAAATGTGACCTTAGATCATCGATAAGTATCTGTAAAGGCTCATCTTAATGTTTAAAATTGATAATGTGGTAAAAAAATTTAAGAAGCATTGTCTATATAGGATATAGGGACATTCTTCTCCAAACACATTTTGCTTGCTGACAACTACCACGAAAAATAAATCACGTTAATATTGATGTCAGATGAAAGCATTTTATTTTATCAAATTATCTTGAGGATTTATATATATATATATATATATATATATATTATTTAGTTTTTTTTTTTTTTTTTTTAAGTAGAAACTATGTCTACATATTTTATATGTGTTGCCCCCTTATACATATATTATTGCATTTTGCATTTTAGGTTCTTTCATTTAAGTTAGTTTTCTTCATTTATTTAGCTGCTTTATGTTTGTTTGTTTGTTTTGGCCTTGGCCTTTATATATTATATATTATATAAACCTTTATATAATATATTTGTTTATTATTTTACGGATAAGGAACACAATAATGATCCTTCCGCAGGTTCACCTACAGAAACCTTGTTACGACTTTTACTTCCTCTAAATAATCAAGTTCGGTCAACTTTTGCGAAACATCCGTAACACACAAGGCTTTACAGTGATCACGTCCGGAGACCTCACTAAATAATTTAATCGATAGTAGCGATATATATATATATATATATATATATATATATATATATATATATATAATTCCATTCCATAATACCACTTCTAAAGACATAATTCTATAGCTTCATTCAAAGGCTTTTGTTTGAATTGAATTATTCCATTAATAATTCATTCAATTTTTCTTAACCCAAATCTTCTCCAAATTGAATGAAAATAATTTTATTTCATTAAACGTAGAATATTTTGTTTTTAGTCTTATACAAAATGAATTAAAAAATATTATCTAAAGATAATTTGTAATATTCCAGCAAAAACTTTACGGTTTTCGGTAATGGCAACTACTTATTAAAGTAGTCTTTCGGTAATGAGGCATCATTATTATTTGCCTACTCTGTATTACATAAATAAGTACTCAATAGTATAATAGCACAGTAATATTGCAATAACGTGGATGAAGGTTTTTGGTTCAACCCCATTCTGGTGCTGTTAGATTTTTATAACAAAATGTCTAAAGATATTTTATACTAAAAACAGTTTTTGTCACTTAGAAATTTAAATGCGAGATGGTGTACTGAGTAAGACGTTAGTCATTAAAAACGAACGGTTAATTTGTGTCCAAGTTCAAATCTCACTATCGGCAAAATTTTTTTGGTTTTTTTATTTTTATTTTCATTTAGGTACATATTTTTGAGTATCGCTAATGTCAAAAAATAACTACATGACTATGTGGACAACTCGAACAAAATAACTAGTTATTCAGACCAAAATAAATAGTTTATTTTTGTTTCCAATTATACCTGCTAGCTTACCAGGAAATCAAAGTTTCTGCTGGGATATTTTAAATGAAAAAAATTGAACGATACTATATATTTTTTAAACTTGAATTGTATAATTCATTGTGAATTCTTTATTGAAATAATTCTTTATAGATTTAGTTCGATTCATGTGAAGACAAAGAATTTGATACTATGAATTAAACTATTATGAATGCTTTAAAATAATGACTAGGAAAATAAATTTAATTCGATTTTAAAAAAATTATGTTTAAGAAATAAGTTTTTCGAAACTTTGAATCCAAAACTGAATGGGAATTTTTTGGGTGAATTTTCTATGTTTTATTTATAATTACTGTAAACTCTAGCATATACAAAAATATTGTATCTATAAAACACCAAAAAATTGTCTTTTGTATTCAAGAGTGTGAATTTTTAAATTCATTTTTTTAGATCTTCCTACAATCAGAGTAAAATCAACTTTCCAAATGTTCAAGTATTAGCTTGCTTAATGTGATTTCTTGTGCCCTTTTATAGATAATTATCCGTTTTTTTTTTTCTTTGTTTTTTGCTAACCTCCCAAAAAAAGAAAATTTTGTGGTAAGTCTTAAATTTATTTCCCAACTACTACCAGAAAAAAAAATACTACTAAAGCAGACTAGAAAAATTAAACCTGGACATTAATCAGTGTTGCATTTTTATTACCTGAGCATTACATGTGGTTTCTTTTTAACTTGGCCAACTGATTGTATGCCTCTTTTTCTAAGTTTATTTTACTACATGGCTAATATTTTTTTTTTTCAGTTTCATTTACTTTTTTCAGCTTTTTTTTATTTGTTTTAGCCATGATTGTTACTTTCAGTAACCGTTTTTGCTGTGGTTTTATTTGTTGCTGTTTTACTGTTGCTTAAATAGAGAGTGTATGGGATATAAAAATTCGAAAAAGAGAAATGTTTCATTTACCTTTAAATTTAAACTTTTAGTTGGTTTCAGGATTTTATTTTATTTTTTATTTATTTATTTTTTTTTTCTATGTTAACAAGAAAAATTGCCGGTTTTTATTTCATTTTTTTCGCCTTTGTCTTAGATTTTTTTATTTGAATAAAATGGTAGCATACTAGAGGTTAACAATGCCGTCAGACAATTTATTTGGTCAGTCTGCAAATATTTAAGCCATAATTCAATTTATATCGATGAAGGAGGATTTAAATTTAAAAAGTTTTTTTAAATATGAATTTTACATTCAAATATAATTTTTGCTAGAAAATATTTTTGTACTTTAAAGCTTCAGCTTCTTAAATAAGTAAGTAAGATTTTAATTTAATTTTATATTTTATTCCCAAGTAAGAATTCAACCTTAATACCTAAATTCCCAAATCCATTTATTTAATTTCGTGCTGTAGCTTCATTCTCAGTTCTTATTTCCCTTTAAAATATTAAGCATGTTTAGATCATTTAGTAAAATTCCCTTGGCATGCAATTTTCATGTTATCATGTTTTTCATTTAAACTAAACACCTAAAATTATGCTCTTGATTTCAACACTTAACTTTTATAATAATATATTTAACAAACTTCATACAAACTCTAAATGAAATACAGACAAGCATTCCTTCTTTATTACATTATTCCTTATAAAAGCCACAAAAATAATTTAAAGTATGCAATCATCAACAAATATTATAACTATTATTATGATTGCATACTTACAGGCGCTTCCTATGTGGTTAAAAGTTTTCGCTAAAGCATTTAAAAAAAATTCTCAGCTACAAAATACAAAAACCCACAAACATGCATAAAAAGTAATGTGAAGTAAATATTATAAAATGTGTTAGTTTTTTTTTCTTTTCTAACAATTATCATTGTCTAAAACCTGCAAAAATATCACAGCCTACTTTAAGGAGCTAAGGACTAAAGCAAAAGGAAAGAGTGGGAAGGCGTTTTAAATGAAATAGTATTACAATTCATAGAAAACTTTTTGGCATATAAATTTCTCATTTCCTCTATTTTAAACTAAAGAAAACAAGATAGAAAAAAATAAATAAACTAACAAAATAAAAACCCAAAATTCTAATCTTTAAATAAATCTTTGCAATATAAGGAATACGAAAAAAAACAAACATAGCCAACCCACATTTTTTTCTATTTCTTTTGCAGTTATTGCTATTAAAACATGCAAATACTAAGACTTCCGTTTCTATAGAGTTTGTAAGGGAAATAATATAAAGTTCTTATTTTCTTTAAGAAGTAACCATAGTTCTATTTTTCTTACAGTATATAATATTTTTTTATAAATTTGAAAAATTTCCGCTGTGAATATTTAGGATGATTTTTTATTTTTTTGTTTATAACTATTTCTTAAGGATTTTTTTTTTTTTTTTTGCTATTGTATCTACATTTGAAAACCACTTGATTTTTATCGTTTGTCAAAAAGACAGCGAAAAAAATAGAAACAGAGAGAAAAAAAATAAATGAAAATTCAAATGAAATATTTGGTATCATTAAAGTCGCCTTAGGTAAGTCTTTACCGTAAATATTTAGATAAGGATTTTATTAAAAAGGCAAGAATAATGAAACTAAAAAAATACTAATATAGGAGGCATATATTCATATTTTCAGAGAAAAAGTTACCAGTCACCAAATATATTTGCAAATAATTGATTAAGTTACAACAAAATGATTATTTTAATTACAAAAAAGTAGAAAAAAAAATAAAGCAGAAAGATTTTTCCAATTAAAAAATTTATCAAATGAATCTATTAAATGATTGAATGTATTAAAAATTTAAGTAAAAAATAAAATTTTACTTACATTTTATTTTTCATTTTATATCTACTTATATATATTTATTAAATTTAGATGCAAAGTGAAACAAAAGTTTTAATTGAAAAATATAGGTTAATAATTCTTTCTGTGTTTAGGAGTTTTCTAAAATCTTAATAACATTTGAAATATTATAATAATCTTTATATTTGCATTAACTTAATACAAACTAAATATATATTTAGCACCTTAATATAATATATTTAATATACTTAATATATATTTAATAGGGTTTTCATTTCTGCCTAAATTGTTGACGGTTTCTGCTCTTTGCCCTTATTCTACCTCTAGACTCTGGGCACTATTTTATGCAGAAAAGATCACGCCTTAAATTACTTTCACAATAGTCCTAAAAATTTACTTCTAAATTACCTTAATAATTTTTTAATAATCATATTTCTTATTAATATATAAAAATTTAAATAATTTTTAAAATTTGATTTCATTAATTGATATGTAAAAGAGTTCCCCTCTTAAATGCCTTCCGAATATTAGAATTTAAAATCTTTCTGGAAAATATTCTTAAAGCATACATTCTTCTGTATTAAAATCAGAAATTTTAATTAAAATATTTATTACTTTAAATGTTATTATCAATTCAAAATTTGTATTCGAAAAGTCACGGACTTATTGATCCGCCCTAGTATAAAAGGTTTTGTCCCGAGAAGTTAAGTCAAATCTAAATGTGTTATTTGTTAGCTTAACTAAATTGACTGAAAAATCACATCGACCTAAAGTTTTTTTTTTCAATAATATTTCGTACAAGGTTTTAACAAAGTTATGATTTTAATTTAAATTGGTCCTTTTTTAAGGTCTGGCAGTGAACAGTGATTCCAAAACTTTTTTTTAATAAATTATTCTGGAATTTTTGATCCTTTAAAGATGTTTCAATAAAATTTGACCTGGATAAAGCTAAACTGTTCTCAAGTTGATTTGAAGTAGCTAGGATACCCAGACGTTCAGATGCTAAAGGGTTAGAATCTTAAAACTAGTCACCTTGAATATGTATCTTTTTTTTTTTTTTTTTTTGTAATTTACCAAAAATTCTTCTGTGATTTGAACGAAAAATAATTTTATATATGGATTAGTCTCCTACAAAAAAATATCTTTATATTCGTGAGTTATTCCTTTTAGTTTAGAAGATAGCTAAGCTAATTTTTGGCCTCGTTTTTTTTTAAGTTTTAGACTTTAAGAAAATATCAACTAGCATTACTGTAAAATTTCAAACTAACTTTGCAAGAGTCATATAAATATATTATATTAACCTGAAAATTCAATTATATTCCATTATATTTCAATAATTCAATCTGAGGATTATAATAATCTATAGTCAATAAATAATTTCAAAAGTTAGTTTGTAGCACCTTATTTATTTTTTAGCCCCATTTGCGGTAAGTTGATTAAAAAAAATTGACATTATTTGAATTCGTATTATTTTACTAGATTTATTACACAAGTCAACAAATTAAAAATTTAAATGGTGCCGAGAAACCGCTAATCATTCTGCAACACGCCGACACTGGTAATACTAAAAGTGTGAAAAAAAATATTTTTCCTATGTGTAGTTTTGGATATATTGTCAATTTTTCATAGTAGCTGTCCAACGTACTTTTTTGGCCCGGTTTAAAACCCTATCGGTAATTTTGTTTAATAAATTCATTTTAATAACATGTCGTCGTCGCGAAGAAGTTGTCTCAATAATCCAAATGAATGGCGCCTCTTTATAGAAAGCTACAAACGAAGCCTGAAGTGTGTACTTTTACATAATGGCAATACATATGGTTCAGTTCCAATTGCCCATTCTATAAGAATAAAAAAAGAATACCTAAATATTGCACTTGTGCTAGACAATATCAAATATAGCAAGCACCAATGGAGTATTTGCGTTGATCTTAAGATGACTGGTTTCTTATTAGGACAGCAAAGTGGATTCACCAAATATCCATGTATTTATTGTCTGTGGGACAGCCGGAACAAGCATCTATACTGGAAAAAATGAAATTGGAGAGTACGTGAGGCATTGAAGGTGGGAAATCATAACATCATAAATCCATCTTTAGTTCCAAAAGAAAAAATTATATTGCCTCCCTTGCACATTAAACTAGGTCTTATAATTCATTTTGTCAAAGCCCTGGATAAAAATGGCCAGTTTTTCTCTTATATAACGACAAAATTTCCAAGGCTCAGCTTAAAGAAGATAAAAGCAGGTGTTTTTGATGGTCGAGAAGTAAAAATATTAATTAAAGATTCCAGTTTCCTAAATTCAATGAATGTTTTGGAACGGTATGCTTGAACTTCTTTTGCTGAAGTTATTAAAAACTTTCTTGGAAATTATAAGTCAAGCAACTACCGCGAAAATGTTAAGGACATACTAGATAACTTTATAAACTTGAGATGCAACATGTCTATCAAATTTCACTACCTTCATAGTCATCCCGACCGATTTCCAGATATTGTAGCGATGAGCAATGGGAGCGATTTTATCAGGGTCTGAAAACTATGGAAAAGTGGTACCAAGGCCGATGGAATCAGCATATGATGGCTGACTATTGTTGGGGAATGCAACGAGACCTTCCCACTGCACATCATTCACGAAAGTCAGAAAAAAGGAAGTTTTTATGTTAATAATAATGCAAAAAATCGGTATATGCACAAAAGCGAAATACTAGAAAACTACACGTAAGAATTTCAACTTTTTATTATTTTTGTAATCAATATGAAGTCCTTGTTTAAAAAATATATACAGTTCTTTGGCACCAGCTTTGATATATATTGGGAAAATTCATTCTTATAGGCGGAAAGACGGGCATGATTTTTTTCTATAGGGCATAGTGTCTCTGCGAAATTTATGTTTTATAATATTAAAAGTTTGTAAAGGACTTCAAAAGAATCCTAGTCCAAAAAATCCTAATTAGCTTCATAATAGTTCATATTTCATGGTTCAAAAAATATATTAAACTATTTTTTAATTAAATTTTCCATATTATTCCTAAATGATCTTGTATAAAGCTGTATAATTTTCAGCTATGTAACTTTAATGTGCTTGAGTCATCATAATCCAATAAAGTTATGTTATTTCTTAAAAAATATAGTTATATATAAAATGGACCATGTGAGTTCACTTAACATTTGCATTATAATAATGTTCTATTCATTAAATTTCATTAGACAATACCTAAAATAGGGTGCCCAAAATAAAAAAAACTACCACAAAAAAACTGCCTTTTATTTGAAATATCATTTGAATATGCCATCAAAGATCATGCAATCCTAGTATCCAAATCAAGCAACAAAAGTAAGAAGCAAAAAAAAACATAGAAGACTTTTATAAACTTAGCAAAACTGTCCTTCTTAAAACAGCATAGTTTAATTTTTTTAACAATGATTTCCTTTATTTTTTTTCTCTATATATTTGTCTAATATGAATAGGAAAAAATCTTTGAAAAATTCATAAGCAAAAACATAACTAGATCAAGATAAACAGAATTTGTTCCTTTAGCTGATATGGATAAGGAAAATAAAGTTTGAAAGACGTTTTGGTTTTGTTTTCTTATTTTTGACAAAGAAAGAAAAAGGAAAAGTTTTTTTTTGACAAAAATAAAAAGGAAGTTTTATGCTAATATCAATGCTGTTAAAAATGCCGGTCGGCTTTTGTATAAAATTAAAGTTTTTCTTCATGGGTTTTTTTTTTTTTT
This sequence comes from Protocalliphora azurea, assembly GCA_932274085.1. Taxonomy (NCBI): domain Eukaryota; kingdom Metazoa; phylum Arthropoda; class Insecta; order Diptera; family Calliphoridae; genus Protocalliphora; species Protocalliphora azurea. The sequence continues at coordinate 7,561,797 of OW026522.1, forward strand.
TTTTTTGTTTAGCATAAAACTTTTTGACAAGAAATTATGGTGGTCAATTGAATATTAAAAAGAAAAATATATATGTCGATAATTCCATGAAAAAAATGCCCAAAAATTTACTTTAATTCATGGATATCTATATAGATTGAGGTTTTCAGTTTCACGAAATCTCAAAAGTTCCCGATTTTATTACGTTCTTTAACTTCCTAAAAAACTTGAAAAATCTCAAAACTATATAACTTTAAATGCTTTAGGGAACATTTCGTGGCATTCGATGATATAAACGGCATCTGAATTGTGACTACATAAGTTTCAATGCGAATATTTCACAAATGCAAAAGATTTTTGAAAAATGCATTTTAATGCAATTGCATATTTTAAATGCATTTTACGTTGAATGTGCTATTTCATATTTTGTTTATCATATTAAGAAAGTAATAAATCTTTACATTAAAATAAAACTCCAAATTATTTAGGGCGCACACTTCTATTATGCATAATTTCGCTTTTTCTAAAACCTATTCATATTTTTTCATATAAAATTTTTTTCTGGTACAATTTCTAAAATGTGAAGGCATATTTACATATTTTATTTAACAGTGGAAATGTGCAGAATCATAATGCTTAAAAAATGTAATAAGGCTGAAAATGAAATCATATCTCATAGGCCAATCAGTCTACATTTTGAAAAAAAAATTAAATCGGTTATACACAATTATAGATAGTTTAAAAATTATACCAGATTATAAGTTTGGTTTTAGAAAGAAACATGCAACCATAGAACAAATTCATCGAGTTGTAGACACCATAAGGAAATCGTTTGAAAAAAAGAAATATTGCTACGGCGTCTTTTTAGACATAGAAAAAGAATTTGATAAAGTGTGGCATACTGGCTTATTATATTAAACAAAAACACTTCTCTCGGCAAGATATTACTATGTAACTAAATCATATTTGCCAAATCGAACATTTTATATAAAAATTAATGACGAAAGATCAACAATTTTTTATATCGTGACAGGTGTTCTACAAGGTAGTGTACTAAATCCTGTTCTCCATTCAATATACACTTCAGATATGCCAGTTCTTAATCACATAAAGATATCAAATTAAGCTTATGACACAACAATATTGGAAAAAATGAATCTCTAACTATAGCTTCAAACTTAATGCAAAAATAAACTAAATATTTTAAACATATGGAAAATTAACGTGTAGACATAAAAATCAACTCATATATTATTTACATTAAGCAGAGGAGATTGTCCAAGGGTGATGATAAAAGATACACAAATCCCCAACAAAGACTATATTAAATATCTCGGTATATATTTATACCGTCGCCTAAACTGTAAAGAACACATAAAGTTACAAAAACAACATTTAAACATGCAAAGAAGAACTCTTTATTAGTAAATAGGATCAAAATCAAAAGTTAACATCAAAAATAATTTTAAACTTTATAAAATCATCTTAAAAACTGTCTGCACATATAGCATAGAACTTTGGGGAACTGTTTGATGTAATTCAATCTTGAAGTAATTTAAAAATACCAATCAAAAAAACTCCATATGGTACATTACCAACCAAGCCATACATAATGATTTCCTAATACCTACAGTCAAGGAAGTCATAAGAATATACAGCGAAAGATACTTATCCAGATTAAACAACCACGTCAAAACTTTAGCTATTTGTTTGTAAGACGAGACAGATGAAATAAATGGACTTAAAAGATATCATGTTTGAGACCTACCATTCCTAAGCTAACGACTATGCTTTAACATTCTGAATTAGTTCAAAATAATTATCCTTTAATACATTTTTTTGTTTATTTTGTAAATCTGTTATAATATTCATATTATTAATTACACCTATGTTTAAATGTATTTGAACGTGAATAAACGAACTGAATAAAATTACTATTAAAAAGAAGATCAATTAAACTTATATTTGTACTTAAAAGTGTACATCTAATAATGTTATTTTTAATTTTAATTAGTATATAGTTTTTTGTTGAACTTTTTCATATAGTTTTCATATGGAATTTTTCATTGAATTACTTTTAATGCTCATCATGCTTATTATCTCTATAAGATAGATTATAATAATAATAAAACAAGTATTGAGTTACTTTTTAAAAAGTTATTAAAAATAGTAAATCTATATATACTAGATAAATTAATACTGCAATTTATAGTAAACAAAAGAATTTTAAATGCACTTAAAGAAAAAATAAAATTTAATGAATTCGTACTTGCCAAAATTGTATCTATAAGTTGCATTTTTATTTTGCAAAAAATTTTTTGCAAAAATTATATTTTGGAAATGCTGACTGAATTACCCAATAATAAAACCTTTATACATCTTTAAAATTATACAAATTCATCATGAATGAGCTTTTGTGGCGTTTTGTAACTAAGGATGAAACATGGATTCATTACTGTACTCCGGAGGCCAAGCAGCAGACTAAACAATGGGCTTCTCTGAGTAAACCTGCTCCGAAGAAGGCCAAGGTAAGTTTGTCGGCCAATAAGATGATGGCAACAGTTTTTTGGGACGCAAGCGGAATAATCCATATCGATTACCTTCAAAAGGGAAAAGCAATAAACGACGAATATTATGCCAACTTATTAGACCGATTTAATGGGGATTTAAAAACAAAACGACCATTAGCAAACTCTATGAATTGGGCTACAAATTGGTACTTCATCCGCCATATTCTCCGCATTTAGCCCCTAGTGACTACTTCCTATTTCCAAACCTAAAGAAATGGCTCGGTGGAAAGAGACTCAGCTCCAACGATGAAATTATTGAACAAACAAATGCCTATTTTAAGGACCTCGAAAAACGAATACAAAAACTGGAGAAACGTTGGACTAAGTGTATAGAGTTAAAAGGAGATTGTGTTGAAAAATAAATTTTTGTTTTGCAAAAAAAAAACTGTGTTTCATTCGAAATTCCCTCGTATGTTAAAAAATCAGCAATTTTAAATATTATATTTAACTAAAAATTAATTTCAAAAATGCAGTTACATTAAAATGCATTTTTATAAAACCTTATTTAATTTTGAAATGTTCATGTTAAAGCCCACATAAGCTAAATTCAAACACCGTTTAACTCATTAAAATTTACAAAGCCTTTCCAGAGATATTGCTATTTAAAGTTATAAACTTTTGAAATATTTTGGGTTTTTGAGAAAGTAAAATAGCGAAATAAAATCGCGAATTTTTGCCATTCCATGAAACTGAAATTGATAAATGGCTTGAATTAATTGGAAAGCATGTGAAAAAATGCCCTTTTTCGGGCGTTCTTTCATGGAATTGTCAGTATATATACATATACTGCTTAACATAAGAAATATACAGGAAGTTATATGAAGCGTATGAGTAATATTTTACCATGGCATATAAATCATACGTCACAAATGCATAACTAATGAGTTACAAAAAGAGGTCTCCTGCTTTAAGAAAACAAATTGGAAACAAGTAATAAATTAATTGCGGTAGGATTTTTTATTATAAAAATAAAAATATATTACTAGGAATATTTTGCTAAAAATCTCACTTTAATATATATTTTTCTGTTTTTTTTTTTTCTATAAAAATATTATTTTATTTATATTAAAAAACACATTGAATTTATACCAATATATTTACCATTTCAAATTCAATTCCTGTACATATGCAAATTCTAAACAAATCAAATACTCAACAAACAAAAGGTTGCCTGTCAATTCTAATAAAAAACTATTTCCGTTGCTTGTTTTACATACTCTAACAAAATAAATGCACAATGTTTTTGCTGACAGTTTAGCATTTGTTTGTTCTAACCACAATATATTTAAAATTTTACAATAATATTTCTTTTTTTTTTTCTTAACAATCCTCTGCAACATATGTAAGTGCATCATCAGGACCATGAATATTTTACTGCATCAGAGTTTTGTTTTTTTTATTTTTATTTTTGATTTGACTTGCAAAAATAAATACTGAAAAACTACAAGATGTCTACAATTTTAGTTACAAAATTTATTGATAAAATGCAATAACAAAATTAAATTTATGTAGGTTTTTTTCTTCTTTTATTTATATATATACTTCTTTTTTTTAAGGATAGGGAATTTTATAAACAATATGAATAATATTAAAGTGGAAGGTACTCAAAAAAAGCAAAAGACAAAAAAGTGGAAATATTATTGTTATAAAGAAAATGTAAGTAAATGAGGATAGACTGAGAGATAATGAAATGAAAATACCCTAAATTCTACAAAAAATTGCTATGATCATAGAAGGAAATTTAAGATCAGGTTTTATTTAGTTTAGAAAATTTTAAATTGCTCGAATTATATTCTTACAGGTGGAATTCTAAAAACAATTTGGACCTGATTTTCTCTATACTTAAGTCTGCAAATGTTTGTATTTTTATCATGGCACAAGAATAGTGGTAGTTTAAACGGATTATTGGCTCATTGCTTAACACTGATCGGCAAAAAAATTGTCGTGCTTTTTATGGGCATGTCTAATATCTCTTCCTTAATAAGGTGAATACAAATGTACATTTCACCATAACTCGAGATATTCCGATTTAGACAATTTTAACTCTAAAAGATGCAGGCAAAAATTATATTTAAGGAGTTATTGAGAAACAATTTTTCATGTAAGATTGAAGATTTTTTTTCTGGAAAATTTGTTTTAAGAAATGAAACCGACAAAGATATACAGTTTTTAACGTATGTGTAATAAAATTTCAACAAAGGTTTCTGCACTAGTTAAAAATACTGTACCAATAACAAAGACTCTTTTTCATCAATTTTGGATGGCTACATGTCTTGTCAAAAATTGTAAAAATTTTATGAAAATAGAGCTTCCAGTTTCTTCAGAATGTTAATAAAAGCTGAGCTACTTTGAAAAAATATTTGTAATTTTTTTGATTTATTCCTATATATACACCCTCACCACAAAATGATTTATATTTTAACTCAGATGGCAACGAGAATCAAGGAAAATTTTTTTTCGGTAGATAGAAAATGTATGTGAATCAGTGTCAATTAGAGGTGAACTTTTTTTTGGAGCAATTCTAAAATCTAATTTGACTTTCATTTTTTGAATAACAGTATACTTATGATAATGATATTTTATCATTCAATTTGGATAAGCTACATACTTTGCCATTATAATAAGCTAATTTGCATAAAAATTGGTGTTCCACTTTCTTTAGAATAGTAACAAGAAAGAAACTGCTAATGAAAAAAGATGTGTCACTTTTTAGATTATTTTTATACTTAACTCACAGAATATGATTTATATTCTAACGTAGATGACAAAGAGCATCAGTGAAAAGTAGAAAAATTAAGAACAACCATTTTTCCAAAATACAAAAAAAAATCTATGGATCAAAGTCAATTTTTGGCAAGTTTTTATCTTTTCAAAATTTTTATTTAACTGCATTTTTTTACCAATATATTAAACTGTGTAATGCAGAGATGATAAATTTCATAAAAAATAATATCGAGGTACATTATTCAATAAAGTTATATCATCTAAACTACTTTAGTATATGAATATAACGATAGAATGATTTTGAGGTGTAAAAACTAATAATAAAGTGCTAAAATTAAAAATCTCCAAATAATTTTAAATTCGAATCGATTAATAAATTTAAACACAGGAGAGTCTAAGGTAAACTAAGATATAGTAACCAATTGTTAAGATTTTCTTTGAACGGAATATTTTTTCATTTAATATTTTTTTTTATTATTTGCATTCTTCCTTAAAATGCGGTTTTATTAACTGTCTTCCCTTAACATATGAATAGATCTCTGTCATTAGTTCTCATTGAACACCATTTGAATTTTAACACGCAGTTACTTAGACATTAGTAATTACTTAAATTATTTCTAACCATGCTGCATACATTCTTAGTATGAGAGTGAAACGATTAAATCCAACATACGGAAAAAGTCTTATTTAATAAACCTGTGGTAGTGATTAGTTATATAAGAAAGTTTTAATTAAGGTTAATAGATTAGCCAATAATAAAATATATATATTTTTTTAATTATTAAAAAGAAGTTTTTTTACATAATTTAATAATTTTCTTTTTTTTAACTTTTATTCCCCCAAGTGGTAAACTATGAAAATGTTATTATAATCCATTATAACATATAATATAAAGTATTTCCTTATCCTTAGGGAATTTTTAACGGTCAAAACTTGTGGCTTAACCACACAATTATTACCAAATCCCCTAGAGAATAGTTGTAGGAAAGGATATTAAAAAAAGGTCAGGAGTAATAGATTAGTTTCCCACCACCAAGTCCAGGTTTCAAAAAGAAAAAAAACACATGGCAAATTCAATTTCAATACATGTGGACCATCTCGTCTAATCTCTGATTAACCCTAAGTGTTAAGATATTCAAAACGTACTTCTAGTAATTCTAGTATCATTGATTAATAATAATTTCCTTTTGTCTTATCTTTATACTCTTGAAAGTATTTATTATCTTATGTTTAGTTTTGATTTCTTAATTTATTTATTATTTTTTTTCCCCCATTAATAAATTTTTTCATAGATTAAACTAAACCAAAAATTCTTTTATAAAAAATATATTAATATGGGAAGGATGGCCAATAAAAAATGTGAAATATTTTAAAACCGTGTCATATTTAGGGATAGATAAATAAATAAATTTGGGTAGATAATCTGTCAGGATTTAATGATCATTCATCATGGATGGGAGTAATGATACCCTAGGCTACCTAACACCGTTTCATCATAACGTTCGTATAAAAATTCATAATTGTGATTTTCACAATCTAGGGTATTTGTATCCATGAAGATTAATTTATATATTTATGCGTTGTAATATTACGGGTTAGGAACCAACCATACCAAATATAGAGCTAGCTGGGAAATCTTTTCATGCCACTAAATCAAAATTTATTTTATACGGTTTAATTGAAGAGTTTATAAATTTATAAATTTGATTACCCCTAAATCTAGCCAGCGGATAACACGATTAATAAGTTTGGAAATTTTTAACAGCGAGTTTTCAAACTCATGATAAATAAGTCCTTCAGATGTGCTCGAAAATTGCGCAAAATGGATCCAGGTATTAGACATATATAAACAACATAATAAATTATCTTTCCAAAGAATAAATAATATAAGATTTATGTTAATTTTTGGAAAAATCACAACATATTTAAATTTGTTGCAATTTTTTTCCACATACATTACTCTGAATAAAATAAGCCATATATCCTCAAAATTGGTACACAAATCTTGATTTTATTTACAATTAGGTGAAAATACTCATCTCATGCACACTTATAACTAAGTGGACTAACATCTAAGCGGTGGATAAAAAAAATCTTTTTTAAATAAAAAAGAACAAAGATAGGAATTTGACTTTGCAGAACACTAATCTGCCTACAGTTCTTTTCTACGAAGTCTTCGTTTTTTTTATGGGCATGTCTAATAATTTCCCCTTAATAAAGCAATTACAGTAGTATATTTTACTATAACTCGATTACAAGTTATCCGATTTAAACAAATGAAACACCAAAGAATGCAAACGAAAGTATTAATTGGATAAAAATAATATTAAGATAACCTGCAGATAACTTTAAGCGACATCTATAGAGAATTTATCTATCTAAATTTAACAAACCGTACTCGAGTTATACACGTGTGACCGCTAAGTAAATTGAACATATTAGTCATAGAGAGAAAACAAAATAAGGGCAGATTCTTGATTAGCTCGTCAAATTCCATCTAGTCTATCCATTTTTTTAACAAAGCAAACAATACTTTTGCTTTTGCCCCCTAGTCTATATCCACTTGATTATAGGTATACATAAATATTTTCATTTAACTGTGAATAAAATCAAGGTTTGTGCATACTTTTTTATGATATGTGGCTTATCTTTTCCTAGTTCTACCAGCTTTTTGGTAAAGATAAAAATAGAAACACTTATGGCGTTTTCATTTCTTAAGAGAATTTTTAAGAAAAAAGAAATAATTGCGAGATTTTATTTCGGACACAAGTGTATAAATAACTCCAAAAATATTGAGCATATAAAAAATTTTGTTAGGATCTCTATTTATATTATTTCTTTTTTCGATTTATCTGAGAAAAAAATTTTCAAATAATTTTCAATAAAATGATTAATTAATTTTATATTGAAATTTAATTATACTATTAATTAATGTAATTAAGTTTCTAATTGGTTAACGATTTTTTTTTTTTTTTTTTTTTTTTTTTTTGATGAGAAAAATTGCCAGCTCTTTTCAATAAAAAAATATATAAATAAAATAAACTTAAGTCAATTTTTACCCATTTTCAAATATTCGGGCTTATTATATCTACATATTAAAAAAAACTTTAATACGAAATATGTACTTTTTTCTCAGTTTCTAGAGACATTTTTATTGACAATTATTTTGTAAGTCCGAATTTTAAATATTTGATGAGATAATCACTTCAATACTTTTGTAGATGTTCTCGTTATTGGTGCAGGGGTTAGATTCAATTATAAAATCTATTCTTGTTTCAAAGCATAGGCACTCAAATAGGAAAAAAGAAAATCTTTATTGAAGACTTTCGCAGAAGTGATAGCTTTTGATGATTACTCTTCGGGGATAAAATATAAGTATACTGTATATTGAAATTTATGTAGAAAGGAATCTTACCGAAATATTACACACATTATTATTATTTTAAATTCTAGTTAAATAAAAGTCTTACATTAAAATTTTGTTGGAGGGAAATAAAACTTGATATATAGTTTTGTCTTGGCACCTTTTATATCCTACTAAAAGTCACAAGTAATCACATGTGAGCTCCATGATACATTTAAAAAAAATATAAAAATCATACATATTTTTGATTACCTGTGATTCTAACCGAGGATTTATAATTTATATATAATGTCAGGAATCAAATTGGGAATTTCTTTATTATAGTTCTTCAATTTTGAATTATTTGAATATTTATAATAATGAAATAAAAAATTATATCGAAATTTGCGCTTTTTTATTAAAGGTATGATTTAATTAATTGTAGAATTAAATTAATACAACTTTAATTGATTTTAGGCAAATATTCAATTATAATTATAATTAATTCGGTCAAAACATTTAATGGAAATTTAAGCCAGAGTCAATTATTATAGTTAATTTGTATTAATATTTTGTTGATTGGAGCAAAAGTAAACAAAAATTTAATTAATATAAGAAATTTCGTAATTGAAGTCCTTTTATATTTTTTCTGTGGGAGAGGAAAAGTTTAAAAGGTCATAAAACAAAAATTTGGCCTATCAGCTAAAATATCCTTTGAAAGGTTTACTATACTCATCAAGTGCTATTAAATACAGTTAGAATTATTGCACCCCCATGAGATGATCCCTAATTTGTCGCATATTGTAATTGAATATTTTTTATATATTTCCTTCATCTAGTCTAGTAAAGTATAACACTTGACTGATGTAGCAAACAAATCGTAATAAAACAGATGAATTTTTCTAGAAATAAATTTCTCCTTATTAGAAATCCATACAAATTAGATATTGTTAGATGTTATTAGAAACACAACAAAAATAAAAAAATAAAAAAAATAATAATAAAACACCCACAAACATTGGAACTAACACAAATCGCTAAAGATGAGCAAAATAAGTTTTATCCATTTGTATAACAACTATACTCTTGAATATTTTAATAATAATTTAAAATGTTTTTCTTAAGGATTTTTTTCCTTTATTTTATTTAGATTACAGAATTCATAAATATTCAAAAGCTAGAGAGGAGAAAATGTTTTTTTTATTTTCTTATTTTCAAGAAAATATAAAGAAATTGATTTCAAGCTAAATTTCTGCTCTATTTAATATGATTTGAGGAATATAATGTAAGGATATTTTTTGGACATAAGCAAACAGCGGTTTTGTAAGAACGATTTTGTGGAATTTTTATAAAGTAATTTTATAGAACAAAATTTACAGATCAAAGATTTTGCAAAGAAGCTGGATTTTATTTAATATGAAATTTTGTTTATTAAAATAAATTATTATTTTATTTTCATATATATTTCAATTGGTAATGGGGTTTAATTTTTTTATCAAATTTATTTAAGAAATAGAAACTATTAAGATTTTGTTATTTATTAAAGAAATAAAATTCAAATGCCGCTTTAAAACTGCTGGAAAGATTTTAAGCTACAGTTAATTTTCCTTGAATTTTAACTTTATTTCTATGCAATTTTTATTGGCTATCCTTATTGGAATTCCTTTTTTATACAATTTATCTTTGAGAGTCCTTTAAAATTCCTCCTCTTTTATTTGGCATTTTATGCTAGCATTTTTTTCTATTTTTGTGGCACAAAATCTGCCCCTAAATCCTCTACCAATTAGTTATTTAATCCTTTTAAATAACATTAATATTTTTAGCCACTAAATATTAAAAATCCTAAATTGTTATTTATGTTTTATAAAGCATATGTCTGCTGTAGAAAAAATAGAAATACAGTTGCCAGCATTAGCTGCAATAATAAATTTTAAATAATAAAAAAAATAAAATACAAAAATTATTTAAAAAACTCATAAATAAACACAAGTATATGCAGGATTGTAAAAAGAGAAGTAAAAGCGAATAAAAAAAGTGCTCTACAATGAATTTATGTATGACACGGTTTACAAAATTTTGAACCAAAAAGGGGTTTGTGAAAATTTTCCTTTAAATTTCGCCAGACTAGCTCATAAAAAAAACCTCACATATTCAAAAAAAATCATAAAACTTTTCACCCTCGACATCTCAAAATTATTGCGATGATTAATTCACAGTTTTTGAGTTACTCCTTCATTTTGTTATCTTTCAAATTTCACTTATAATTACTCTTAACTAAGTGTAGCTCATTATATAAACAGTTAAAAATATTATATTACCTTTAGCTTATTTTTATTTTAATTTTCCATTTTAAATAAAATCTAAATATAAATATTTATGTAGTTGTATGTACATCTGCTATGTCTGCAAAGTGTTAAAATATTTAAAGGTTTCTAATTTATGACTCAATAAATAAATATAATAAATTATGAATTAGAGATATATTTTTAATAAATAAAATACATAGGTTATTTGTATATCCTATGCATAAAAATATTTTTAAAACGCACAAATATGTTATCGACTAATAATAAATTAGAAAATTAAAATATAAGCAAAAATTATAAATAAAAATTTCAAAGTGCCAGAAAAGAGGAGAATGCCAAATAACAAATGGATTAAAAATAACAATTTTCAGAGAAATTTTTATATTTAATTTAAAAAAAGTAGTTCAGAGCGTATTATCAATATTTGAAGTTCCCACATTAATCATACGCTTAGTAGAGCTGATTTTGGCTTACATTTATGTTATATTATTAATTATTTTTTCATCCACATTTTTAAGGACATTTTAAGTTCCAAAAATATGTGGCTATGGAAAAAACCGATATAAGATTGCTCAAGGGAGATAATCTGCCCGGTATCATTCTTCTCTCATTAGATCTGGCAACCTTAGTCTCAGATACTTTACCGAGGTCAAGAATCTGGGAATAATAATGGGGGAGAAGATGAACTTTTTAGTTCATGTTGTTCACGTTAGGGACAAGTTTACTGCTATTGCATGCAAGGTTAGACGCATCCTTAGAAGTGACCAGGACATCATTAGGCATACTGTCCGTACTATAAATTAGGGGTTTTTAGTTACTTGTGCAGTGTTTGGAGCTTCTGTATAGTATGAGATAATCATTTCTGGTCTTGTCGTTTCAATGGAATTCTATATTGGAATGTATGCCAATATGCCGGACAGTTTCTATTGACGCAGTTCAGATATTGCTAGGTGTAGTACCCTTGATTCGTGCTTTCATTTTCAAAGTCATGAAGGGACTACCACTTCTCGCGCCTGACTGGGTTTCTGCTTTTAATCTGGTAAATGGGGATATTGGGCAAAACAAGGCACTCTTAGGCGAGTATCTAGTTTCTAGGTGGAGGACGCAATGGACGGACAGTGACAAAGGGACTCAGACTTTGTCTTCGGCTTGAGTTTTGGTTTCTTACTAACGGGACATAGTACACTTAATGCATTTTTTCCTAAGAGAGGTCTGTGGATGTAGAAATGGATAATAATATTCGTAGCACATAATTCTTATGTGTCCGTACTATTATGGCATTAGGGACGGAATAATATTATAGTAGATAAGATTATAGTAGTAGAACGGTAGGTTGGGTGCGTTTGCGCGCGAAGCTTTTGCTAGAAGTAGGAGATGGAGGTGGCTCAATGTAGAGCCATTCGTAGTTTTTGGACTTATATGACACTGATACTGCCTCTTCTGCGTGTGATGTCTGTTTTATCTGATGTGCGATTACTGTAACTCTCGTAGGCTTTGTCTAGTTATATCTTTGACTGGTTGTTCTACCTTGGCATTTAAATTTGTTCCGCTTTCCCTTCTGGAGTTCTTTAGTGACACGTAATGGTAGCTTAGTCAAGCGCAGCGAGTGTTGTCTTTATTCGTGTTGACCCCAGCTGGTGTCACTCGATATTGCCAATTAGTCGCCCGTGAGGGTGATTGTTAACAGCAGCTATGTGCTATATGTGTATGCCTTCATGTTGATGTATGTTTTGTATTCTGATATTGAGCTGACGGCCATCAGTCCCACACTATTTAGAGTTCAAGTGGTAGTAGAAGTCTGAACAGAGACTTAATTCTTGTACCAAGGGAGTCAAAAGCCCCTGGAACCTCGGTTCCAGTCTGACTATTGGTGAGCGTTGTGGTAGCTGTAGTTTATATCCATATCACAGAGAAGACTTGAGCTTAAGTAAGATGTGGAGTTGTATTTTCCGACCGGGTGCTATGACCAAGAGAACGACAAGAGATTTAGATAGGCTCTGCTACTAACAAAGGGGAAAGGTATATGTCTTCAATATATGTCTTCAAATTGGTACTCAGGTGTGGCAGTTTGTTGCTCCTTTTCGCGTTGGTAGGAGAATTTTACTCACCCAGAGATGAGACCATCATGGGATTGGGCCGCCATAGCAGGTACCAACGTAATATTGAAACATAGTTTTTCCGTCAATTCGCCTTGTCTCCTTAGAGCTAATTTCCCTTCCTGATGTATACTTAATACGTTGTATATTAATTCTTGCCTCTCTATACGCTAAGATTGTCCTTTGGTTTTAAAAACAGTGATAAGTTAGGCAAGAAACAGATAGGGTGTACCAGTATCTTGGAATTTTCTGGCTTCTGAAGTTGGAAGAACATAAGCTCGAGGTCTTATCTAAGACTTAAAAATAGGTGCCATGGGAAGCAGCAACCGTAAGGACAGTGGCGCCAAACCAAACGTCACTGGTTCTTGATTGGTTATTGGTGAGGCCCTTGATAGGGGGTTACGTTGTGATACTTCTATGCAGTAACATTGTAACAAGTGTGATCAGGAGAGGGTAGCTCCAACCCCTAAACAATGGGAATGATCTTGGCCAGGAATTGAATTTATTAGAATCGTTGGCGCATCATTCTTCACCCGGTGCAAAGACCACCGTAATGTAGGTCCGTCAAGGTAAGTACTCACGTTAATCATGAGCACATCTGTCTGTCCGGCAGTCTATCACTCAGTCTGTAAGTTTAAATAATTAAATATCTAAAAACTTTAATAGTGAAAATTTTAAGATTCTGTGGAAACTATCAAAAACTTATCAGCAACTAAAAATCTGCAAAAACTTTAAAAAATTCATATCAGAGGTATCCTTTTTTAAACCTTATAACTCCTTTTTGGAGAGGTCTATGCAATCCATTCTCTAAACATAAAATTTGGCATTCTCTTGCTGTTCTTTCACGTACAACCGTTATGTAAATCGGAGTAGCCGATTATAGATTACAAATTTATGTATAAAATATTTATACTTTGAAATATTGTATTTCGCAGTAATGACGAAACAGGTAACTTGTTTTAGTAAGTTATAAATAATACAAATCTTTGCAAAAAGTTTACAAAAAGATGTTTACAGTAAACGAAATCCCATTAAAGAGTATCTAGTTGCCTAATTTATTGAACAAGATCCGTTCTACTAAAGTTATTTTAAAAGTCGTCATCATTTAATACTTTCTATACCCTTCACCACAGATGCAAAGGGTATATATAAGTTTGTCTTTCCACTTGCAATTTCTACAATATTCATACAAAACCCAATCCAAAAAAAAATTATAATTTCTGGATCCTTAGTGATAGGGAAGCCGATAAAACGATTTCCGTCTGTCCGTTTATTCATTTGTCTTTTGAAATCATTTTTTAGAAAGCCCCAGTTATCAAATATATATGTTTTATATATCAAATTATAGGAAATATTCTTTAAAACGATAAAATCAATAAAAAAAGGTATATTAATATTTGAGATATTACGAAAAATCAAAAAGGCCTTTAAAACATAATTGTTTTCGACTATACTAAGCCCCTATATAACCTATCGACTTCGTTTTTGCATAGAAAATTCGAAATCCTTTTTTTGGTATGTTTTTGGGGAAGAAATTAACAAAATCGGTTCATTAGTAACTGAGGTATCGGTTAAAATGCATTTCTTGACTTTGTGAAAGTTCTATGTTAGCTTCAGAATTCATCTTTGTACAAATGTTATAAATGTTTTTATAAAATTTCGGTTGTTTAATTTAACTATATCGGTCAACAAACAACTGAGTTATAGGCAAAAAAACTGAAAAAAATATTGAAAATATACACACACAAACATATATAAGGAGCACTATAATGACTTTTCTGTGTTATTGTTTTTTTTTAGCAAGCAGAAGTTGCTTATTGTATATACATATATGCAATAATTTTTTATGTATGTTTGGACGTTTTTTTGTTGGAAATAGAGACATTGCAATGACTCAGAGTTATTGTTTTTTAAATACAAATATATATAAATGCAAATATATTTGTAAATAAATTTAATAGTCATCAGAAGCTATTAGAGTTGTTGTTTCTCAAGGAAGCAACGCCTGCTATAATAGTTTATTTTATATTTACATTTTTGTGGTTTGGAAAAAAATATTGCTTATATTTGTAAGTAAAAAAGAGAAAATATGAAAGCATATTTTAAGGCGTAAATTGTAATATTTGTCGTTAAGGTGGTGAAGGGCATAAAGTATTCGGCACAGCCGCATGTAGTGCTCTAACTTGTTTCTTTTTAAACTAAAATCACTATCTAAGACCTCTTAGACAAAGAAGATGTTTCTTCCCAGTTACATGGTTTTTTTTAAGTTTTGGATTTATTCCTTTATTAAAATTTGTCATCTTTTATTTTCTCACTAGAGAAATCACGTAAATAATTCACAATCAAATTAGTTACAACAATAAATGAAAATTAAGTGCATAAACTTAAATTGTTTTTTCTTTACCAACAAGACAACTCAGCAACAACTTTTAATGGAAGAGAAAAGAAACTTAAGGAAAAAAACGAACTAATTTATAATAATTAGAAAAATATGAAACACCAGCTAAATAAGAGCGTTTAATTATTTATGTGTAATTTACAAGGAACAAAAGAAAACGTACAACAACAAAAATTCTAAACAAACACTTAAAAAAGGACATTAAGGAGAATAAATTGCAGCCAAGTTAAAAATAAATAATAAAATACAGTGAATAAATAAAAAGTAAACAACATTTATGATTGTTATAATTAGTTTTAAAACTACAAACATAAGATTTGGGGGAAATAATGCTAAAAATAAAAAATAGAAACGTTATATTTGTATGGAACTTACCCCTGTTAAAGCTTGTTTGTCATTTAAAATGGATGCAGCTGCTGCTGTTGTTGTTAAGGCAGTTGGTGAGGTAGAAGCCGTGGTACTATCTGGTGTAAAATATGTTAAGAAAGCACAACCTGTAAAAAAAATATATTATGAAAATTAATAAGTAAATATTTAAAGGAAAAAGAATTAAAAAATGATTGTTAAAAAATGGAAAGTATTAGAAAATTAGAGCAGTACTACAGAGCGTATGATTTATATAAGGAAATAATTATATAGCAAATATACGTCCTATGGTACAAACACTCACATTTCAGGACGTATAATTAATATATAATTATCACCTTATAATGCTAATACGCTTTGTGTGAGAGTATGTAAAATTTGAACAGCTTTTCTCTCATTTCTTGCATTTGTACTCTTTATTCTCCTTATATAATCATTTCTGCCACTTCTCCAATAATCACTTTTAAAATACACATTAATTTTTACCATCTAAATTATAACACAAACGTCCTTTACCTCAATCATCTAAAAAAAATAAACGGCATTCATTAGTCAGTCAAGTCATTAGGGTTTTTAATTAGTAACTTTTATTTCGAAGCAGAAAAAGACCTCAAATTACCTAAAACTATATAAACAGAAAAACTTAAAACATTAACATAAAATAAAATTAGTTGTCTTTGTGACACTCTAGTGAAAATAAAGACCAAAAAAAAAAGAACTATAAAAATAGAAGTCTATACAACACAGTCATTAACATCAAACACCTCAGTGAAAACTTGAAACTCTCATACACCTAAATAAACACTAATACACAAACACGTATGAATAATAGTATAAAATATAGAAAACAGTTATAAACAGCAGACATAAGCTCATGTGAATTATTATGAAGGACACTGCGTAACAAGAGAATAAGGTAAAAGAAAGGAAATTTATTCCGAATTTACGATAGAAAGTAAATTTAAATAAAAATTATCTACAAAAGTAAATTTACAGAAAAATTACGATAAAAGATACTTTTACAGCAAATTTACTCTAAGAAGTATATTTACAAGTATACTATAAATATCTAAAATTCACTATAAAATATGAATCCAGACTTTATGATAAAATGTAAATTTATCTAAAATTTTCAACAAAAAAATAAAAATAAAATTTATCGAAAATTTATAATAAAAAGGATATTATCGAAAAATTATCATAAAAGGAAATTTCTCGACATCATACAATAAAATTTATATTTGTTGAAAACCTACCATAAAAAGGAAATTTAACAAAAATTTACCACAAAAAGAAATTTTATCGAAAATTTATTATAAACTGAAAATATATTAAAGATTTTCTATATATATTTTTTTAATTTAATACAAATTTTCATTAAAAAGAAAATTTATTCACAATTTGCTATAAGAAGAAAGTTTATCGAAACTTTTCTAAAAAAGAAAATTTATCGAAAATTTTTTACAAAAAGAAGTTATATAGAAAACTTTCTTTGAAAAGAAAAAGAGTGAAAACCTACGATAAGAGGTAAATTTATTGAAAATTCCCATCAAAAAGTAAATGTATCGAAAATTTTCTATAAAAAGAATATTTATCGAAAATTTTCTTTAAGATGAATATTTATCGAAAATTTTGCGATATAAAGAAAATTTATTAAAAATTTACGATATAAGGAAAATTTAAATTATAAGGAAAATTCATCGAAAAATCACGATAAAAAAAATTATCGAAAATTTCTTAAAAAAAGAAATTTTACACAAAATTTTCTATAAAAAAAATTATTGAAAATTTTCTATAAAAATGATATCGAAAAATTTCTATAAAAATATATTTTATAGAAAATTTAAAAGAGAAAATTTACCGAAAATTAGAGATAAAATGGAAAATTTATTGACAAAAAAAAATTATCAAAAACTTTCTGCAAGAAAATTTTCTATAAAGAATATTTATCAAAAAGTTTCTATGAAGAAAATTTACCAAAAATTTTCTGTAGAAAAGTTTTTATAAAAAGACAATTTATCGAGCATTTTCTGCAAAAAAAAATATATATCGAAAATCTTTTATAAAAGAAAATTTATCGACAATTTTCTACAAAACTAAAATTTATCGAAAAGTTTCTATAAAGAAAATTTATCGTAAATATTCTATAAAAGGAAAATTTGTCGAAAATTTTCAACGAAAGTAAATTTTATCGAAAATATATAAAGAGAAAATTGATGGAATATTTTCTATAAAAAGAAAATTTATCGAAGATTTACGATATAAATAAAATTTATTAAAAATTTACGATATAAAGAAAATTTAAAATGTAAAAAAAAAATATCAAAAATTTACGATAAAAGAGAAATTTATAGAAAAATATTATCAAAAGTTTCTATAAGGAAAATTTATCGGAAATCTTCCATAAATGGAAAATTTGTTGAAAATTTTCTATGAAAAGAAAATTTATCAAAAATGGTTTACAAAAAAAATTGTGTAAAATCCTTTATAAACGGAAAATTTATCGAAAATTTTCTACAAAAAAATTGATGAAAATTTTTTTAGTAAAAAATAAATTTAACAATAATATTATATTTAATAGAAAAAATTATTGAAAATTTTCTACAAAAGAAAAATTTATCGAAGATTTTCTATAAAAAAAAATTATAGAAAATTTTCTATAAAAAGAAAGTTATCGTAAATTTTCCAAAAAAGGAAATTTTATCGAAAATTTTCTACAAAAGGAAGAAATCGAAAATTTTCTGAGAAAATAAAATTTTTCGAAAATTTTCTACAATAGAAAAATTTATGGAAAATTTTCTACAATAGAAAAATTTATGGAAAATTTTCTACAATAAAAAAATTTATCGAAAATTTTCTATAAAAAAAATTATCGAAAATTTTCTATAAAAAAAAACATCGAAAAGAAAATTTATCGAAAATTTTCTAAAAAAGGAAGAGATCGAAAATTTTCTATGAAATTCTTTTCACAGAAAAATTTCGAAAATATTTATAAAAGCCTCTACTTATTCTCTCTTGACTGTAAATTTAGCACCCCCCTCCCCCTAAAAACCGCCAAATTTTAGTTTTTTCTATCTACCATCCTCTCTGTGACAGCTGTCATTATAGAACTTTCAACATACGTTTTTATATAAAAAACGTGTTATAAAAACATCATTTAACTGTAAAAACTCACTAACGTGTCCCATAATTAGGGTTTAAAAGAAAAATTAAAAAAAACATCGTTTTGTTTTTGTTCCAGCAAGTAAAAAGATGAAAATTATGGTAATGGTGCTGATGAAGACTACAGCTACACAATGATGTTTTTGACTTTACTGTTGGTTTGTGCTGAAAATTTTAAGCTTGACCTTTAACTGGCAAAACTTGTTCACACTGTATCCTGAGTTTAATGGGTGTATTTAAACCCTAAAAGGACGTAAATGGGAAAAAATAACATTTGTTGTCAATAGGATATGAGAGGTACTTGTTTCTTTTTTTATTGCAAAATTTTTGGTGTTATTTTTTCTGTTGCTGTTTTAGGAGAACAAAAGACTTATTTTTTTTTTTTGCTAACAGCTACTCGTTGTTTTTGTTAGAAAATTTCTATTTTTTGTGTTAAATTGTTGGTGAAGAGTGAAAAGTATAAATATATACACAAACACTTTTGTCACGCTTAGATGTTGAAGATGTTGTTTATTTTTTACATTTGTAAACACGCTATTTAAATGTTGAACAAAATAGTTAAACAATGTTTAAGTTTTTATTAAAAGGGAAGTACACTTAAAATATAAGTATATAAAAAAAATAAAAAAAATCTTTTTAACTAGAATATTATTGTCAGCTCCTCCCCATATAAGACGCTTGTTGTAAAGTACCTAGAGGCACATCATCCCCTGGATGATTTAAGCTTTGCTTATCTCTTAATCACGTTCAAAAAAACTGAGGGAACATTTTCGATCCCAAAATTCCTTTTGCCAATTTTTATAATACGAAAGTCTTTCATCCAATTAGTATTTCAAAACAATGAATAAGCTCATCGTCTCCGATACAAGATAATGACAGAAAGCATGCTGTTGTCACTCTGGTTGGTATCCATGTTAAAGTCAAGAACAATTACGTATAATATTGGTGACAGCACTATTTTAAATCTAGTTATCTGAGGTACACCCCAGGGCATGTAACTTCCCTAATTCTTTGGTTATTTTTGTTAATTTAATGTTTAGGCAACTGAAAAATAAAAGGAAAATGATCGTAGCTTATTAGGATTATGTTATTGACAGTGGTATCTAATATGTTTTAGGATGGAATTACTGACATCATGGGGTTCTTTCCAAACATTACCAAGACACTTCAGACTACAGTTGTGAAGAAACTGTGATATCCTTCTCTCGGATAATGTAAAACCTTTAGTTATCCTTCAACGGTAGCCTACTACAGTTCTCGTAAGATGTTAAAGGTACGTGCATTTATTACATACAAATCTCTGGTATTATGGATTGATATGAAGAAAATGTACATATGTTGTGGATCATTTAAACAGAATCCAAAGATAGGTAGGCATTAGAATTAGAAGCACAAAACAAACTAGTTCTTCAGATTAGTGCAGATTATGCTATACCTCGTTACCCCTGTCGCCAGGAGGTCAGAAAAAAAGAGTCTAAATTTATATCTTAAATGCCCAGAAAGAGCTGATATTTTTTCTATCTAACAAATAATTTTTTCTCTTAAACAAAACAAATTATATGTAAGCTTTGATCATGATTAACAAAAAAGAAAAAAAAAACATTGTAAAAGAAAATTTTTTTAATACTTAAAAGCTAAGCGAAATAAACTGCTTTTTCCTCTCTTGAAAAATTGTGATACACAAGATAGACGATAAGGAATATAGACTCTCGATATGTTTTGCAAGATAATGCAATATATTTTTTATTAACTAAAGCCTTTAGCCGATATTATATTACTTGAATTATACCAGATATAACAAGACTTCTCTACTTATATTATTTCATGTACAAACTAAATGAGAATTATAATGAAGGTGAAAAACAAAGAAAAGTATAAAAGGTGATGGTGGTCTAAGCAATAACAATCAAATTTTAAAATCTTTATAAAACATGGAGAGGTTCAGCTATAAAGAATTATACGAAGAGTATTTTAAAAACAAAGAAGATGTTCTAAGTTATGTTCGAAGAAAAGTAAGCACTAAAATACAGTTGAACTTGGAAAATACAATAACTAATTGCGTCAAAAACTTAACAAAGCACTACAAAAGAAAAAAACAATTTCGGAAGACCACCAAAAGCACTCGCCAACTGTAGTAATAGATCTAAAAGATGGAAAGTTAAGGACATCAAGGAAAAAATCAGACAATTATCAAATGAAAAGGCATTAGAATCATTTTTGGATTTGAATTTAAGAAAATAGCAATATACTCAGCTCAGATAGCGAACGATAGCAATAGGCTCAAATCTCTATTCGTTATATCATCACATAACTGTTGCTAAGAAGGACTGTTTGCCACCAAAGGACACAATTACACGGATTTCGGCAGAGGTACAACTTCCACATCTATTTAATCATACAGCTCAACGCTTGCCACTATCATTTAAAGGAAATGATTTAAAAAAATATGAAAACTACAAGTTAACTTTCTTTTGTAAAAGGAGATGTGATGGTTCTTCTGGACAAGCAAAAAAAATACAAGAAATATGTATGTGAAAATACTTCAGACGCAGGTATGTTGATGGCGTCATTTGTACCATTGCGATTGATAAAGTATTTGAAAGAATCGGAGTCTTCGACCAGTAGGATGCAAACAAAAACACATTCTTCTACTAAATAGTGCAGACCAATTAATTTTGAATTTAAAAAGGAAACTTATGATGCCATTAAAATTGTAAAAATTGTAATACTACAGCCATTCTTATTAGAGATTGACGGCCAAGCAATTGAAGTAAGCAATTAATGCTAACGATGATAGATGGGAAAGTAAGCCAGGCTTTAACTGACTCAAAGGCTTCGTCCAGCTGAATTATATGTCCATCAACCACATCAAGCTACTTAAACCAAATCCCAGAAAAATAATTAGATTAAACTGAAAAATATGAATGTGGATTAACGCCGCTACATACAAGAATACGATTCCTGGAACACATACTAAAAATCAGTCATGATTTGGATTTTAAACCTACAGGATCAATAAGAAACAACCAAACCAATAAGTCGTTAAGAAGTTTAAAAAAGAAACATTTTCAGATTGAATTTCTCAAATATGCACAGAAAAAAATAAAAATGGACTTCAATTACCAAATTGTTTATACTAATTAAATTTTTGATTGATTTTACTCCAATCACCAAAATGATACTATTAATTAACTGTAATAATTTCTTTTCGTTAAAATTTCAATTAATTGTTTTAATTGATCCAATATGAACTATAATTGAATTTTGATTAAAAATTAACTAGAACATTTATTGATCTGATTCTAATATTTATTAAAACTGTACGATTACACAGAAATACTATTCTTGATAATAACATGAATTTTATACAAATTGTTTATCGCTTTATTACAAATATTAAAATAAAAACTGTTTTACAATTTTAATGTACGTAAGCGAAATATGTGAAGATTTACATAATGTAATGTATTTTAATGAAAGTAGTATAATGAATATGTAGTCACTGCACTGACAAAAACAGTTATGTATAATATATCAAAAATTACTACTGGACCATCGAAAAGCCTTTTCGGTCGCCCACTAGCCTACCAAATCATTTTGAAAAATCTCTGCTAGTCATTGAACAAATTTATGTATAAATTGGTATGGCTTTCATATAAAAAATAAATTCTATTTTTGCTCTCTAGGATGCCTTTTTTAATAGGCTGTTTTTTATCGTAGCAGGGACGGAAGTATATCCTAAATATATTTACTTCATACTTGTACTTTATTTCCAAAAAAAATTTATAATTATAACGGTCATCATATCAGCGGTATGCTCGAAAAAGTCATTATAATAGTTATTGGGGTAGAATTTACAAGCTAGGGGATGACATACAAATAAAAACATTAAAGAACATGTAACAGGCTGTCTGAAAAAATGGCAAAAGTATTTCATATAAACTTACTCTTTATATATAAAACTTAATACTTAAACCTTCATATATAAAAATTTATATATAAATCTTCTTCCAAAAAACAACATGTTGATGTAAACCTGGTCCTTGATCGGAACATCCTAGAAATATAACACGAACGATTAGTAATCTTATCAGGTCTTAATATCTTGCACATATCTAATAATTCTTAATTCACGTCATCTTTAGCATGTAGGGGAGATCAATACTCCGTACTTGTTTTTTTTATAGGTCACAAAAAGCCCAATTGTTTTGAAATCGACGATAATTTATATAAAATTATATTTATTTTGTTTCAAAATATTTTTCATTTTTTTATATTTTTCTATCAGTTTGATTCACTGTGAGACAAGGCATTTGAATAGCGATGTAGTCTTTTCAAATTTCACTGGACAGTTTGAACATAGCGAACTACCATGAAACTCAATCAGAGGATGAAAAACTTTGAAGATTTTCTGCTACTTTACTTTGCGAAAATTTAATTCATTTAAAATGTACCCCAGAAAAATTTTGCACTAATAATTTTTTGTTGATAATTTTTTATTTGTTTATTTATTTTTTTTTTTTTTCTTTAATATTACAATATCTTTGTTTTTTTTTTTTTTGCATATTTTTGCTCTCGTGTAATAATTCTTTTTGTATCTTTACATTTTTATCTTTATTTTTTGCCAAACAGGAGAGGAAATTTATCAAATTGTCCCCTGTGGGTGTTAAATGAAAATTATTTATTAAGAAATATAATTTATTATCATCTGTATAATTAATTTAATGATTGTATAAGTTTTTTTTTACTTAAATACACAAACACACACTTGCTTATACTTATACTATAAATAAATAATTTCTAGTTTGAGCCACGATAACGGAAAGCAAGGGTCATCTATTATGCAGCATTTAATTGGTTAAAGTAGATTTTTAATAAATCATTCATAAACAACAATAAGGCCACACATAAGCATTCTTATGAGAAATATACACTGACACCAATACCACAATCTTAGCTATTTACCTCTATACCTTAAAAAAAAGAAACTCTTACAATAAAATTACTCTTATAACAAATACCTTTATCAACTTTTTCTCAAGCCACCATTTTAACTAACAATAGCTTAGTTTTCATTCTCTTTAACTAACAGTAACCTGTATTTATGTGATAATTCTCTTGTTATTTTTGTTTTCTTTTTTAGCAGCCAGGGCTTGAACCTTTAGGCATTTAGATTTTTTTTAATAAATAAATACCTCTAGAAATTCTTTTGTTATAGTTTTACAAAATAATATAAGTTTTTGCTCAAGCTTTTGTTGTAATCTTTACAATGGCGTTTGTAAGTTTGTAGCAAGAGCTAAAAGTTTCCTATACACATACATATTTTCATGTTATTTATATAAAGAAACTTTGATATCTATACATTTACAAACATGTACATAATTTATTCATTAAAAGCTATTAGCTAAAGAAAAAGGTTATCACAAGACCAACATATTTCTTTGGCTTATTGTTCTCAAGTGTAGCTAAGATTAAGAGGTTAAAATGAAAAAGAGTTTTTGAAGAGGAGGTGTGACATTTAAGAAAATCTGAAAAAAACTAACAATTAAATTATTCAAAGCAAAAAGAAAAAAACAAGTTAGAAAAATATAGACTCTAGCCTGAATATATGGTACCCTACATTATTCTATATGTATATCAAAGTTCGAAGAGCAGTTTTATATGGGTCCGATACTTGTATTAAAATTAATGTATAGTTCTATGAAACTTATATATATGTGATTTCCAACTTATGTAAAATTTATTTGTGTCAAATACCAACTTGAAACTAATATCTGTACGGAATTCATCCACGTTAAAGTGACTTTCAATTTCTTCTTATATAACATTTATGTATGTAGTTATAGTCGTTAAACCCATATTCAGGGAGACACTTGTTTGTGGGCTTGGAGAAATAACAGACCGATCAAAACCAATTTCATAACATTCGTCGTTGGACGGTAAACCGATCGGCTTAGAATCACTTTCGGAGTCGATTTAACGATGTCTATCCGTCCGTCTGTCCGACCATGTAAAACTTGTAATCAAACTACATGTCGCAATTTTGATAATAGTTTAATAAAACTTGGCGCACATATCTGCTAAGTAATCCATTGTAATACCGCTTTGGTGCTAAGGCACAAAGCTGCTGAGATTATACAACAAGAACTAAACAAACAACCCATCGTTTTGCTCTATTGTCTACTGGGAGATGCTACCGATAATCTTCATTGCTGCGAAATAGCCTGGGAATTCTCCAAATATACCAGTGGCAAAGCTAAAGATTATTGGGGCAATTACCTACTCGCTAATAAACGTTATGAAGAGGTCATACCACATCATGAAAAATCTATAGAAATTAATTCTTTACAAGAAAAAATATGGCAACGTTTGGATTATTCAGCCATAATGAAGGAGAAATGGGAATTGGCTGTACATGCTTATGTTACTTACACCCATTTAGAGCCTTTGGTCTTTGAATCCTGGAATAATTTGGCCAAGGCTCTTACAAAATTAGGAGACAAGCAAAGATCCCATAAAGTTTTAGATGAATCTCAGAAATGCAATTATTCTAATTGGAAAGTTTGGGAAAACTTTATGGTGGTCTCCGTGGATACTGGTCACTTTGAACACGCCATTCATTTACGCCTACAACAGATTGTCAGAATTGAAAACCCATTACCTGGACTTGGAAGTATTATACATAACCATTACTGCTATAACTGAGGGCAAACCTCAGTGCCTATGGGACATCAGTGTGTAAAACATGATTCACAACCTAAAGTATGGGAACTGGCAGCCTTAATAACTCTTACTCCCTTAAGGAAAGCAAAGAAATTGGTTAAGGCTTTTAGATGTTATAGAGCTAAGGAATTGGTATGGGCTACTAAGCAACCCTTTGCCCAAAAAGCTTTAGAATTGTGTAAGGAATTAAGTCAAAAATCTTTGGAAGCCATTACACAGCATAATAAAGGTGAAAGTAAGATATGATTACTTCCCAGTTAAATTCAGCTACACAGCTACACAATTTCTAGAAAACGAAGAACTTTTGAAAAAGGTTAAGCAGCTTTTAAAGGAAATGACAATACAGGTTAAATGAAGAATGGGAGTATAATGAAAAATGAAGTAATAAACGATTTTTAATTAAAGAAAAAAAACTAAATATTTGTGAGTGGCTGTAAGAACTTAAAGAAGTTTTATGAAAACAATATGTTAGTTAGAAGTTTTAATAGTTATTTGCTAATGTTTTAATTAACTTTTTTAAATATCTTAAAAATTTCAATTTTCCAATCAGCCATCCATTTTTATTCTCAATATACACTAGGATCAAAGTAATTTAAATAAATTACAAATTAATACAAATTAAACTTCGTTGTCACCAATACCCTTACACTCTGGTCAAAAGCTTCACATACTGCCAAGTCCATTTTATCTGAATGCCAATCAAAACAATGCACCGGTTGGGTAGACATAGTAGTAGCATTAAGCATATGTAGTGAACCCGTTATTCCTTCACTATAACCATCCGTGGATTTTATAACAATATTTTTAGGAGTTACAAACATCATCACTTGCGCATAAAACCCTCTCCAAATATTGTGATTTAGGATATAATTACTATATTATATAGCTAAATAGGGTTTTATAGTTGCAACAAAAAGTCGACTTTTCAGCTTTTCGACTTTTTTAATTCTAGAATAGTCGACTTTTCCACTCTTTCCGACTATTTTTGACTTTTCGACTATTTTCGACTGTTTTTGATCTTAAACGATATTTTTAGTAATTTGCACCTTCTCCCCTCGTCTTTGACTATTGTTTTTTTAATTTTTTTAAAAAAAAAGTATAAAACATACACAACGCAATCAAATATATTCATTAATTAGCAGAAAATCTATTTATTGAAAGTACTGGTTATATACAAAAATTTGTTTCTGCAATATTATTTCCAACAGTTAAAAGATACAATTTAAACAAAAAAAAAATGCTAAGAAATTATTCATTTTAAATATAAGTAAATTTTTTTCAACTATTTCCGACTTTTAGATTATTTTCAACTTTTTCTGACTTTTCGACTTTTTGCAACTATTTTCCACTTTTTCCCACCATTTCCAATTTTTTTGACTTTTACGCTATTTTTGACTTTTAGATTATTTTCACCTTTTTCCGACTTTTCAACTTTTTCCGAATTTCGACTTTTTTCAACTTTTTGAATTTCTCCGAATATTTTCAACTTTTTCTGACTTTTCAACTTTTTTCCGACTACTTTCGTCTTTTTCCCACTATTTCCACTTTTTTTTGACTCTTAGACTATTTTTGACTTTTAGATTATTTTCACCTTTTTACGACTTTTCGGCTTTTTCCGAATTTTTCCGACCTTTTGACTTTTTCCGACTTTTTGACTTTTTCCGACTTTTTTACTTTTTCCGACCTTTTGACTTTTTCCGACTTTTTGACTTTTTCCCACTATTTTCAACTTTTTCTAACTTCAACTTTTTTTCCGACTATTTTCGACTTTTCCCGACTATGTTTGACTTTTCGACTATCTGGCAACAAGAAAGTCAATTTTTCGATAATTTTCTAAACAAAAATTATTCGTAAATCGATTTCATGAATCCTACAGTTTAGAAAATCAATAAAAATAATTTAAAAAGATTTTATTTCCCTCAGTGTCTGTTTCTGGTTAGTTTTCTGTTAAATAATTTTATTTCTTTATCAGACTTATTTTTTAGTTATTTCTTCCTTTTAATTATTTACAAAGATTTTAATAAGTTTTAACTTTAATAGCATTTCAATCAAAAAGTAACTTTTTCAAGTGTCTTTATCTTTTCAAAATAATTTATAAAATTTTCTTAATAATTATATGTAATTAAAAATATTTATGCCATTAAGTAATTACTTTTAAGCTTTACAATCACTGGAAAAATAACATAACATATAAATAACTTTTTGTGGTATAAATTCATTAATTAAAAAGAAAATTTCTTGGCTATAAAAACAGGATTTTTTGCTTATAAGTTTTGCCAACAAAACAGAAAAAAAAAACAAGAACATATTTATAAAAACATAAATATATGCAATATAAAGTAATTAAATAAAAATAATATAAAAAACGTAAAGGGAAAAAATACAATAAGTTTGTAAAATATAACAAGATTTTAGTTATAAGGAATTTCTTTAAAAGGTTTACTTTTATAATGGAAAGAGCCTTGGAGCTTCTATTTTAATTAGAAATCTAAGAAAGTTAAAAAGATTAATTTATAAAAAAGTTATAAACATTTAAAGTAGTTAATTTAGTGATTAATATTAATCATACGCTCTGTGTTACATAAAATATAAATTAAATTAAGTATGCTAAAATTGTAGAAATTTTTTAAAGTTCGTTCATAATGTTAAAAAGTTGTATATAAAATTTCTTTGGAACTAATTTTAGTGCCATTAAATATAAATATAAAAATTTAACAGGTTTGAAAATGTATTTTGCCTACCAAATATCCGCAACAAGAAATGTATAAAATATAAAAAAAAAAAAACAAAACATATTTTTACACTTTTTTCTTTAAATTTTGTCATCATGTGTAAAGCTTCTAATGACTTTTAAAGTAGATATACTCGTTGTAATATTTTAGAGTGTTCAGCGAATGCTACTTGCA
The DNA here is from genome assembly GCA_932274085.1 of Protocalliphora azurea. Lineage (NCBI taxonomy): Eukaryota > Metazoa > Arthropoda > Insecta > Diptera > Calliphoridae > Protocalliphora > Protocalliphora azurea. The sequence continues at coordinate 7,590,370 of OW026522.1, forward strand.
AACCATGAAGCTGGTTTTAATGTAACCAAAACAAAAAAGAAAAAAAAACAGAAAATTGGCTGAGAAAACACAAAAAGCATAAAACTCTGCAGTTATAAAACAGCTAACGCCACATGTTTGAAAAATATAACTCATACAATAGAACACAAAATAATCAGCAGTTTTCAAAAACAAACTAAATAAAATCTACCATAAAAAATTAATGTATACAAAAATTACGCTAAAAGATAAATTTGCCGAAAATTTACAATAAAAAGAAAATTAATCAAAAATTTACGACTAAAAGTAAATTTACTATAAAAAGTAAATTTATAGAAAATTTACCATAAAAAGTAAATTTATAGAAAATTTACTATAAAAAGTTTATTTATCGAAAATTTACTATAAAAAGTAAATTTATCGAAAATTTACTATACAAAATAAATTTATTGAAAATTTACTATAAAAAGTAAATTTATCGAAAATTTACTAAAAAAAAGTAAATTTATCGAAAATTTACTAAAAAAAATTAAATTTATCGAAAATTTACTATAAAAAGTAAATTCATCGAAAATTTACTATAAAAAGTAAATTTATCGAAAATTGACTATAAAAAGTAAATTAATAGAAAATTTACTATAAAAAGTTAATGTATAAAATCTTTACGACAAAAAGAAAATTTAACGAATGTTTATGGGAAATTTCCAATAAACTAAAAATTTATCGAGTTTATTGAATATTTCCGATAAAAAAAAATATATTGAAAAATTACTTTGGAAAGAAAATTTATCGATAATTTTTTATAAACATAATATTTTTCGATAATATCCACTGAAAGTAAATTTATCGAAAATTTACTATAAAACAGAAATTTTTCAAATTTATCGAAAGTAATTTTATCTAAAATTCCTTTATAAAGTAGTTTTAAAGAAATTTTACTACAAAAAGTAAATTTGTCGAAAATAGAATTTTGTCTTACTGTAGGGTATTTTTGAAATTTAAATTATTTGTTTATATGACTGAAAGACGCACATATCAAATGTATACAATTTAACACACACTCTCTCATAAAGTCTTGCAGCGTAATAAAGCATCAACAACAAATATAACAAGCGGCAGCAAGTAATAACCTACAATTGCGGAAATCATTTAATGACAATTTTAAAAATATAGAAATTTTCTTTTTTTATTTATATTTTCCTCTTTTTCTCTGTTTTACTCACTCCTATATTTTTTTAACTTGAAAATATGCTTCTTAGTTTGCTTTTTACTTTGTTAAACAGGAAATAATTTAAACATAAATAAGCCTGCTGTTTCAATACTTCTTTATTTTTCTTTACACCAACCTATAGTTAAAGGACTAGAGATTTACACATACATACTTTTATCAACTTAGAGGAGTAAAAAAAAAGTTATAAAGTAACATAAACATAAAAAGCATCTTCTAACTTGTTTATGGTTTAATAACATTTTTATAACCCTTTTTGGAAAATAAAAAAGAGAAAATAATACATTTATTTTCTTTATTTCTGTAAATGTAAGTGCATATGCATATTTATAATATATGTAAGCATGTATGTATGTAAGTATTTATATGTACACGCGCCCAATGTTTATAACACACATATGTTGTTGACATTATTTTGAATTATAATTTTATTTTTGCTTTCCTCTTTTAAAATATTTCTTTTTTATTAAGAAGCTCGCAACCATTGAGGGAATGGCAAAGACTTTAAATTACTCTAAAATTATCTTAAGAATATTTATTGAAAATTTCTCAAAATAACAAAATTGATCGAAGTTAATCGAAAATTTTGTTTTATAAAAAATTTTATATAAATTAGTTTCTTATTGCAAATTTTCGACAAATTATAAATTCTCGATAAATTTATGCTTTAATTTAATTTTTCACTTATCACAGTTAATTTATAGTAAATTTTCGACAAAATTCCCGTCTTATAGTCAATTCTCGATAAATTTCCTTTTCAAGCATATTTTTGATAAATTTCTGTTTTATATTAAATTTTTGACGAATTTATTTTTTATAGAAATTTTTTACTGGAAATTTTTTTAACGGAATTTTTTCACAAAATTTTCTTCACATTAAATTTTCTCTTTATTAATTTTCAATAAATTTATATTTTGTAGAAAATTTCCGATAAATTTACTTTTTGTACAAAATTTACGCTAAATTTATCTTAATCGAAAATTTTCGAAAATTTTACATTTTAACTTTATCGAACAAATTTCTTCAATCATAAAATTATGATAAATTAGTTTTTAAAGTAATCTTTTTAACAAATTTTCGATTAGTTTTTTTTTATTTTAATATTTCATTTATATTGTTTTTTAACATTTTCGATATACTTTACATAAATTTACTTTCTATTGAAAATTTTCCATAAATTTACTTTTGTTGCGTATTCTTTGATATACTTACTTTTTATCGGGAATTTTCGTCAATTTGCAAATAATAAATTTTCGACAAATTTCCGTTTTATAGTAAATTTTCAGTAACATAAGCCTTTCATAATAGATTCTGAAATTAATCTCGTAGAAAATTTTCAATAAATATGTTTTTAAATTTTCACTTTATTGCAAATTTTTGATAATTTAACTTCAATAGCAAATTTTCGATAAATTTACTTTTTTCGTAAATTTTCGATAAATTTACTTTATTTTCGTAAATTTTCGATAAGTTTACTTTTTATAACAATTTTCGATAGATTTAATTTTTATGCTATATAATTTCCCGTTTTGAAGTAAATTTTCGATAAATTTATTTTGTATAGTAAATTTTCGATAAATTTTCTTTTTATCGTAAATTTTCGATAAATTTACTTTTTATAGTAAATTTTTGGATAAATTTACTTTTTATAGTAAATTTTTGGATAAATTTACTTTTTATATTAAATTTTTGGACAAATTTACTTTTTATAGTAAATATTCGATAAATTTTCTATTTATAGTAAATTTTTGATAAACTTACTTTTTATCGTAAATTTTAAATAAATTTACTTTTCGTAAATTTTGGATAAATTTACTCTTTATCGTAAATTTTCAATTAATTTACTTTTTGTCGTAAATTTTCGATACATTTTTTTATCGTAAATTTTCAGTAGATTTAATTTTTATAGTAAATTTGCAATAATCTCCCGTTTTGAAGTAAATTTTCGATAACTTCCCCATTTGAAATAAATTTTTGCAAAATTAGCTTTTTATCGTAAATTTTTAATAAATTTAATTTTTATAGTAAATTTTTAATAGATTTAATTTTTTAGCAATTTGCGATAAATTTACTTTTAATAGTAAATTTTCTTTAATCTCCCGTCTTGAAGGAAATTTTCGATAATTTCCCGTTTTGAGGGAAATTTTCGATAATTACCAGTTTTCGATAATTTCCGTTTTCTAGTAAATTTTCGATAACTTTACGCTTTATAGTAAATTTCGCTTATTTTCCGCAAATAAATTTGAGTAAATTTGCTTTTAAAATTTCCATTTTATCGTTAATTTTCAATAAATTTCCATTTTATCGTAAATTTTCGATAATTTACTTTTTGTGGTATATTTTTGACAAATTAACTTTATCGTAAATTTTGGATAAATTTGCTCTTTGACTAAATTACCTATTATCGTTAATTTTCTAGTATAGGACCTTTTCAAACTGCAGTCCTTCCTAAATTACTGTTTCCTTTCGCCACATTTATTTTATAATTTCTGTTACTTTTTATTTTTTATTTTTTTGTTTCTTTTTTTTCTTATATAAAAGTAATTATGGTCTAGTTAATGCCAACGTCTAATTACTTGTTAAAAGCTACTGAAACGTATGTGTAGCATTAAGTCTGAGTGTGTATTTATTTTAAAGAAATTTAATTATATTTTGCACCATAAACAGAAAATGTCCATTAAAAATTTCTGAGAGTTATTTGTAATACGTACGGATGTAAGGGTATAATTGATATTAGCTTTATTTGTAGGATTAAGACAGCAAGAAACATGTAAATGTAATTATAGCATTAATATAATGATGAAGCCAAGTTGAGGGCTATGCTAGATTATTTGAAAATTATTGTAGTTTAAACTTAATTTGACTTTAAATTTAATATTTAGCTTCTTAGAAATATATTTTTTTGCTTTAAAATAAATTGCACTATTAAAGTCATTAACATATTAAGTAGAGGATTAGCACCATATTTGCACTTAAGTTGTAAAATATTGCTTAACTTGTTTGCCAAATGTATATAAAAAGTGCAGGTAGGTAAATTATTTAACTTGCAAAAAAACTATTAAGCTAAAACCTCAAGAAAATTTCAACAAAGAAAATTTATCCTCACAGAAACACATGAGTCCTTGCAAACTCTCACAAACACCAACATATATTTGCTAATGCATATATTGCTGGCATTCCTTGAAGCAACTTTCTCAATTAAAATACAACATAATTTTTTTATTTTTTTTTCATGTGCGTGAACTCTTGCACATGTTTTCTAGCAAATTTGCAATGAAAAGTTAATGTCTGCTGTTTACAATTTATATGAGACTCGCCTTCTTCTTATAACAACTGAACTGATCTAACTACACTAAATAATATAAACTTCTAAACAAAATGCTTGTTGTCCAATGTCCTTTCAAATGAGTAATAAAATTATTCTACTTAAAAACAATTTATGCAAATTACAAAATCCATACATTCATTCAGTTTAACCCAATCAGAAACACTCACAATCATACAAAGATAAAAGGACAGACATTTTTGTACAAAATGACAACTAAAACTACAGTCCCCTTAGAACTAAGAATGTTAGAGTTCGATATTACAAAACAGACAAAGACATCGTCTTCATTTGTTTAAAGGTCATTTTACAATTATTTGTATTTTGAATATTGTACACAAATTAATGAATGTTTTAAATTATTGTGTTGTGTCTTTGTTGCGATTATGTAGTAGCCTATTTTGTTGTTATAGTAAGAGGCAACTAATAAGGATCAATTAATTGAAATAAATTTATGTTAAGTACTGGCAGTATAGAGTTTAGAGCATATTATAACGTTAACAAGTCAATAAGAGGATTAAAGGTGGAAGTTAGATAGAATTGAATTTAGACGAAAGATTTGAAATGAAAAAATTTCCTATAAAAAAAAAATACAAAAATATATAAATTTAACAAAAATTTGCTATAGAAAAAGTAAATTTATGCTCTTTATTGTTAAAATGTAACTATAGAAAATTTATTACAAAATGAAACGAAAAATTTCTTATAAAAAGTGAATTTAGCGAAAAATTTACTATAAAATAGTATCGAAAATTTATTTGAAATTTACTATAAAAAATAAATTTATCTGAAATTTACCATCAACTTTTTACCGAAATTTTACGATTAAAATTGATTTAATGAAAATTTATGATTAAAAGTAATTTTAACAAAAATTTGCGATAAAATATGTATTTATCTAATTTTCTATAAATTTTCTATAAAAGAAAATTTATCGAAAAAATTAAAAAAAATTAAATTTAACAAAAATTCACTATAAAGAGTCAATTAAACGAAAATTTCTTATAAAAAAGTAAATTTAACGACAATTTCCGATAAAAAGAAAATTTAACGCAAATAACTTACGAAAAGTAAATTCAACGAAAGTTTCCGATAGAAAGAAAATTTAGCGAAAATTTCCTACAAAACCAAATATAAACGAAAATTTTATGAAAAAAAATTATTTTTAATTTAATGAAAATTTCTTATAAAATGCAAGTTTATCGAATATGTACTAAAATAAGTAATTTTAGTGAAAATTTCCTACATGAAGAAAATTTCTTATAAAAAGAAATTTAATAAAAATTTTCTTTAAAAACTAAATTTAAAGAAAATTTTTTACAAAAATTTAAATTTATTGAAAATTTAAAATAAAATAGGAATTTATCGAAAATTTCATAGAAAAAGTAAATTTATAAAAAATTTTCTATAATAAGCAAAATTACTGAAAATTTCCGATAAAAAGTTAGTTCTTTAAAATTGGAAATTTATCGAAGATTTCTTACAAAGGAGAAATTTATCGAGAATTTACTATACAACGTAAATTTATCGAAAATTTTCTACAAAAAATAAATTTATCCACAACTTTCATTAAAAAGTAAATTTTACAAAAAAAGTAAATTTCATCGAAAGTTTCCCGAAAAAAATATTAATTTATCGAAAAATTTCTACATAAGTAATTTTATCGAAAATTCCCTATAAAAAGTAAATTTATTGAAATTTCTTATGAAACCTAAATTTATAGAAAATTTCCAGGAAAAAGTAAATTTATCGAAAATTTATTATAAAAAATAAATTTATTGAAAATTTCCTATAAAACGGACATTTATCGAAAATTTACTATAAATCGGAAATTTAGCAAAAATTTACTGTAAAACGAAAATTTATTGAAATTTTACGATAAAACGAAAATTTATCTAAATTTTTAGCATAAAACGGAAATTTATCAAAAATTCCTTGTAAAACGAAGAGTTGTCGAGAGTTTCCCTTAATTAAAAAATTTATCAAAAGTTTCCAAAAACGGTACATTTATTAAAATTTCTTAAAAAAGCAAAATTTAAGGAAAATTTCCATTAAAAGTAAATTTATCGAAAATTCACTATATATCAGAAATTTTGCGAAAATTTCCTTTAAATAATAAATTTATCGAAATTTTCCTATAAAAAGTAATTTGTTGAAAATTTTCAATGAAAAGTAAATTAATCAATAATTTTCTACTAAAAACTAATTTATAAAAATTTTACTACAAAACGAAAATTTTATCGAAAATTTACTATAAACGGACATCTATAGAAAATTTACTATAAAACGAAAATTTATCGAAATTTTAATACAAAATGATAATTTATTGAAAATTTCCTATAATTGAATATTTATCGAAATTTTACTATAAAAAAATTATCGAATTTTTGATAGAACCAATATTTATCAAAATTTTAATATAAAGGGAAATTTAATAAAATTTTGCTAGAGAATGAAAAATTTTCCAAATTTTACTGTGAAATGAAAAATTATCGAATTTTACTATAAAACAAAAATTTATTGAAATTTTACTATAAAACGGAAATTTATCGAAAGCTTACTATGAAATAGAAATTTGTCGAAAATTTCCTATAAATATATACTTATTAATCGAAATTTTACTATAAAATAAAAAATTATCAAAATTTTGCTATAGAATCAAAATTTATCGAAATTTTAACACAAAATGGAAATTTATAAAAATTTCCTATAAATGAATATTTACCGAAAATTTACTATAAAACAAAAAATTATCGAAATTTTGCTATAGAACAAAAATTTATTGAAATTTTACTAAAAAAAAAAAGGATTTTTTCGAAATTTTAATACAAAATGAAAATTTATGGAAAATTTCCTATAAACGAATATTTATTTATCGAAATTTTACTATAAAACAAAAAATTATCGAAATTTTGTTATAGAACAAAAATTTATTGAAATTTTACTAAAAAAAAGACATTTTCGAAATTTCAATACAAAATGGAAATTTATCGAAAATTTCCTATAAATGAATATTTATTGAAATTTTGCAATAGAACGAAAATTTATCGAAATTTTAATATAAAAGAAAATTTATTGAAATTTCGCTAGAGAATGAAAAATTTTCCAAATTTTACTATGAAATGAAAATTTATCGAAATTTTAATATAAAACAAAAATTTATTGAAATTTTACTAAAAAAAAGAAAATTTTAGAAATTTTGCTCTAAAAAGTGAATTTATAGATGATAATTTGCGATAAAAAATAATTTTATCGAAAATACACTATAATATTTCATTTCCCAGTTTTTATTGAATAAATTATTTTTTATTTTTATTTTTTTCCTCTTTTATTTAGTTAAATCATTGTAAATAATTTTACTAAAACGTGTCCAAAAAATATATATATTTTTTCTCTCCACATTTATTGATATGCTTATTGGCAATAATAAAAATCAACCTCCTAAGCAAATTTCAAAAGAATTTCAATTACCGGAAGTTTTGCACCAAATAGCCTCCTTTTATTTTTGCAGCTCATACTTTTGTTTTTTTTTTTTTTTTTGGAAACATTTATGCTTGAAGAACCTTTTCAAAACAAATTTTCGACAAATTGATATTTCTCGTTTGTTATCTAAATGGATTTTTTTTTTGCTCTACATTTCCCCAAAAAGGAATTTGTTAACAAAAAAGGAGTAGCAAGAAAGAAAAAAATTGTTGAAACCTCATATTATTAAAGATACAAAAATTTATAAAAGTTGGTGTGTTTAAGTTTAACCCGAAACTGCCAAATGCAATTGTTTTTAATGCCTTTTTGCCCAACACATAACTTATTGCTTTTGGCTAAATACCAAAATATAGACACAAGCAGCTAACAAATACAATCACATACAGATATAGATTTACATATATATAAGCAAGAAGGCAAACCTTTCTTTTTTTTCATAAATATTTTATATGAGGGAAATTTTAGAAAAAAAAAATCTAAAAAGAAAAAACTTTTGCATATTGATATAAGCCAACTAAATTTATATATATATATATGAATCTCTCTAGTGTATTTAAAAACAACTACACTAAACTCCGAAAAAAAAGAAGAAAACTTTTTCCAAATATAGTCGAAACAAAACCACCTGCTTTTGCAACAAGAAAAACAGAATTTTTAAATACAATCGAAAATAGAAAAAAAAATAGTTTAACACAACGTTAAAGAAAAACTAAACTAAATTCCCTTTTAAAATATTCAACAAAGGAAGCCACGGCTAAAAACAACTAAAACTGTTAAAACATTTGGAGGAAAAAAGGGTAAATTCATCGTCATAGTAGTCGTCGCTGGCAATTGCATGCTTGTCAAGTACATTTAGGAAATTCTTTTTTTGAAGGCGTGTTTTTCTTTTTTTCACTGCTTATTTTTCTATTCTCTTAAATATTCTGTGGTTTGTATATATTTTACTTTTGAGGTATAAAGACTGAAAAAATGCTGTCAAAATTTTACATTTCTTTTTTAATTTATGGCCACAATAATGTGAAAGGGTTGTGATTTGTTTTATTTTAACATTTTGATCATTTAAATCTGAAAAAGATTTTGGGAAGAGATTTCTTGAATATAATTTAAATAATAGAAATTTCTAAGTCCCCAAACTATTAGGCTCAAGTTTTCGCTAATTAGCGAGAATAAAATAATGTATATAATATCGTTTCTAAATTCAATTCTTAAAAATATTTTTTACTCATATTTTTTTCACTCTTTGTAAAATATAAAACTAAAAACAGATCTTTTTACAGTATCGAGCATAAAAAATGCAACGCTAGCATAACCCAATGTAACAAAACAGCGGTGATATTAATATTTGTGGCCATGGACTCTTATTGTATACAAATTTTTTTTTATTAATTACTCAGAAAAAAATAAAAAGAAAGTCATAATTTTTTCTGTGCAATAAAATAGAATATTAAAACCAAATATTATTTCTTATTAAATTTAATTTAAATCCAAATAATGATTTATTTTTTATAAAATTTTAGCCATAATTTTTCTGTGTTTTGATAAAAATCGTTATTGGAAAAGTTTGAAAACTATAGTATTGTTAAGTACCATGTTTTGTTATTCTTTCATATAGACTAAAATATATGAGATCTAGAGATAATATAAATATTAGCAATTAATCCCACTTTTTATTAAATTTATTAAAAATATTTTTCTTAACTATTTTTTTTTATTACCTTGAAATCTTACAAAAATTCTCTATGAAACAGCGATCAAATTCATGAAAGTTTGGTTTAATTTGATAATTCGTAATTGTATAAGAGCTTAGGACCTTAAGAACGCGATCAATTTCGATCGTTATTATTATGGAATCAACAACTAAATATAATTTTTTTCACAGTGATACTATACTGTTTAATCCTCGAAGGTCGCCAATAGTGCAGTAGAAGGTTAGATAGTTCCAACTTCTAGACAAGGGGGAGTGGACTTATCCAAACAATGAGTTTCTGTAATTGCCGCCCGTGTATCCTTAGCAGGCACATTGGGTCGTTGGTAGGCGCATTGAACCTCAACCGGTGCTAAGACCACAGTGGGGTTAGGCTAAAATCTACAGATAATATAAATATAAGCCAATAATCCCATTTTTTATTAGCTTGAAATCTTACAAAAATTTTCTGTGAAAAAGCGATCAAATACATGATAATTTGGTCGAAAGAACGCGATAAATTTCGATCGCTATTGTACGGTTTTGGAGTAAACTCTAACACAGAGAAAAACAATTAGGAATTATGTCAATTTTGATTCTCTTACTATGACAAATAATTAAAATTTTGTCCTTCGTAATTATTTGACTGTTGCACTTTTCTATTACTGGAAATTAATATTTAAGAAAATATGTCTATCCAGTGAGTCTAAATACGAAATATATATACTTAGAGTCAAATTAATTCTAGTTGTCTTAATAGGATCTCATTTCTAGTACACAGTACGCGTTAAAATAATAAATGACCTGACTCCAAAAGTAAAGTTGCCAGTTTGATTTTATTAAATAATATGTGGCAAGTTAGAACGTTTTTTCATTACCCTCTAAATATCATTAAATCAATGATTGAAATGGCCACATGTATTTATTCGAGTGATATCATATATTTACTGTTCCATAAATTTTATAAATTTTTTTCATGCATGATCATTTCAATAGTGTGTATCTAAGATAATTTTTAAGAATCCTAATATTAGAACTGCACATCAATATTATTTCGGTGCCTAATTCCTAAATTCTTAAAAAGAATAGAGAAATAGTGTTTTTTTATTATCCCGAATATCCTTTGTAGAATGAACTTAAATTTAGCTATATTAGTAGTAATTGAAGGTAGTCCAATCAACTTATAGTTTTCAACATTTTTCAATCATTATTTTTAACAAAATTTAAAAAATTTGGTTAACTTTTTGCAATTTCCACATCACCATAGATGGTTGGGGTTATAGGGGCTAAATTAGGGGTTAAATTAAATATAGCAATTTTTCAATGAAATTCGGTATAAGGAAGTTTTGTACAAATTTCAATCTTTGTGCTGAATTTCATGAAGATTAGTCCATAATTGATCATAGCTCCCATATAAAACCCTCTTTCGAAAGTCACTTTTACATGCATAAATCACATACAAATGTTAGTATCATATTTATATTCGACACAAATAAGTTTTATATAAGTGAAAATTATAGTGGTAGATTTTATGATGATCGCTTCATAATTCACCATAGCTCCCATATAAGACCACTTTCGGGAATCATCCTAAAGTGCATAAATTCATCCAAATGTTAGTATTAACGTAATATCCCGTATTCGTATATTTTATTTTACACTTAGTTCATGAATTAGCCATGTGGTCAATTGTGAACCGAACAATTGACCACATGGCTAATCCACGAATTAACGATCATAAATGCCTTAAATATAACAATATTGTAATGAAGTTCGGTGCAAGGAAATTCTGTATAAGTATCAATCTTTGTGGCAAATTTCATGAAGATCGGTCCATAATTGACCATAGCTCTCATATACAACCCTCTTCCGAAAATCACTTTAACGTGCATAAATCACATACATGTATCAAGTTTATATTCGACACAAATAAGTTTTATATAAGTAGAAATCATAGTGACAATTTTATGAGAATCGCTCCATAATTTACTATAGCTCCCATATAAACCCACTTTCAGGAATCACACTAAAATGCATAATATTCTGTATTCGTATATTTTATTTTACACTTAGTAAAACTATCGATCCCCAATTGTCCACATGTCTAATATAAGCCCCTCCACGATCCCTGCACAATAGTGTGGGGTATCATATGGTCGGGCTTGATTGACTATATCTCTTTTACTTGTTTTAATTTACAATCGTTAAAAAAAAAAATATAATAACTATTCCCATGTATAACAATTTGAAACAAAATAACTTACAATATTTGGTTAAGACCACAAGGAATAAACTCGCAACAAAATTGACAAATTTAATAAAGTTATAGCCCTAATCAATACGATCGAAAATCATATAGCCAGGCGTTGCATTTTTTATGCTCTATACTGTATATATATATATTTTTGTTTCCAAGATTAATATATTCAAATTTTTTTTTCGTTCATTCCTATAAAGCAAATTCGTTCTATATCTTCAAAAATATTGAGGCCTTTATGAGCAATTTTAGATGATCTAAATTATATTTCTTCAATATGCCCTATAATTTAACTTTTATTGTTATAAAGAGTTTATTTTATTTACTCCTTTCTTTATTTTTCATCAAATTAACTTTTAATAGTTTTATTGCTCTCTTGTAATTTAAGACTTTCTATCCGTTTATTTTAAAGCAGCATAAGTTCATTTCATTTAATGGATTACAAGTGTTGTACGCCTTACATTTTTTATAATAATAAACCAAATGGAATTTTCTAAATAGTTTTAAAACGCAACACCATTTCCTAGAATATGTCGAACTAAAACATAGTGATCATTTTAAACTAATAAAGCATAAAGAATAGAACATTATATGTGATGCAAAATGTAAAAAAATTTATATGATTGTTTTTGATTTAATTAAAAAATACTATTTGCTGTTTGATCCCATTGTGCAAAATGATTCAAAACTTTCACGAAATAGAATTATTTCTCTTAAAATGTATAGCACTCTACCTTGTTGAAAACGGTGTTGAATTAAAGGTGTCGGATAGTGCGAAGTAAATAAGGATTATACTGGACTCCAAACTATCCTGGCCCCAAAATACACAGCCAAGAGCCTCAAAGGCCGGTATAGCCCTTTATATGTGTAGGAAGGCCATCCGTAAGTCCTGGGGAATAAATCCCAGGAATACGAAATGGCTCTTCGACATGGTGATTAAGCCCATACTTATATATGGGGTGATAGTATAGTGGAAGGCTATGGAGGAATCCACCTACATCGGAATCTTTGATAGGATTCTGCGTAGTTCAGCGCTACTCATAACAGGAGCGCACAACTCCATCGAAAGCCTTACTTGTTCTAATGAACTGGCTACCGGTGGATCTTATGGCCAAACAGATCGCCATTATGACGGCGATAAGGCTCGAGTCTATAGGTACATGGAACGATAGCAGTTTCGGCCATGCGACCTTTCTGGTATTTCTTAATAGCATTCCTAGCAATATCGATTATTGTATTGTATATTGACTTCTCAGTATCAATATCAACTACCCCAGAATTAAGGGCTGGTTCAGTTGAGGTTTATACTGGTGTTGCGGGGTGTCTATATTCCCGCTTATAGGAAAAACATTTCCTTTAAATTGCCAGATTACTGCAAGATTCTTCAAGCAGAGATCTCGGTCATAATGAGGGCGGCGAACTGGCTAATGTACTATAGGGTACCCGGGGTAGATATCCAAACCTGCACAGATAGTCACGCCGCGATCAAAACGCTCTCGGCTGTCTTTTCGACATCCAGATTGGTGCATGAATGCCGGACAACAACTCTGAACAAGATGGCGAGACATTCTAACCTAGAGCTGGTCTGGATTAGGGGTCATTCAAGAACCCCGGGCAATTTTGTTGCGGATACACTAGCCAAAGATGGATTCCTTCTTCGAGGTGAAGATACGGACCAACTAGATGGAGTACCGCTTTCGGCCTGCAAGTCAATAATTCTGCGGGACTTATCAAGGATTGCACAGGATAGGTGGACAAATGAATCCACATGTTCAACCTCGAGGCAGTTATGGCCCCATTATGATGAATGTCGATCTAACTTCATCATGGGTGTGCATGCTAGGAGACTAGGGCTCCCTTTTACCGAATTTTGCAGAAGTTGTCGAGATGAGGAAGAGAAGGAGACGGTGTCACTGTCCCACTCTTGCCGGGATTAGGACTTCCAATTTTGGTAGTCCGTTTATGCATGTGTTTTCAGATCTATCTGATATTGATATCAGATGGATCAGCTCTTATAGACATGCGTCGGGTTGGTTCGCTTTGAACCTTCGAATGGACATGTGAGGTAGAAATATATGATCCGTCAGAGTTTCACAACGGGACCAAATTGGACCCAAGTGCGCTGTCTCTAATAACCCAAACTAACCTAACCTACCCTGTTTTTTTAAGCCTACTATTAAAGAAATCAATACTTATAATAACATATATAGCTTTTGTTTTAAAATAATAAAATAAACGAAACTTACATAGATGTCGTTTAAAAACTGTTTATTGAAAATTTATCATCTACAGGCTTAAAAGCTTAAAACGGTTAATTCTTTCCTATAGAATCCTTTTCTATTTCTTCCAGTAAATGGTGTTCTTTATATTTTTATACGCAACAAAAAAATTTTTTTATTACTCCTGAAAACAATTCTTGCTTTTTTATGTTTATAAATAATTTAATTCTTATGAAAAAACAACTATCAAGCCACTAAAACTGCTAAATTGAGGCACATATGAAGGAAAAATAAAATAGAGAAGCAAACAAAACAGTAAAAAAGAACCCTGCTGGTTAATGGCTACAAACTGAAAACAACAAAAGCTAAGGGAGTAAAAAAAAGGATACATTAGGTTGTAAAGCTACAAAGAGGAGTGGAGGCCCAGTAGATGGTGTAGTTTAGCTGTTGTTGTTTTTGGCTAGTTAAAGGCTTTTACGAGTAATTGCCAGACCCCAAGTGTATATAACGAGCTTTATTTTTATGCATATTTCGAAATGCTTTTAACAATATTACTTGGGTTTTAAACAAAAAAATAAATTGCTTTCCTTTTTTCTAAGAATCATAAAAATTGTAGTTTTTAATAAAATTAAAAAGGAAAACTACAATTAAATAATTTTGTTTTTATGGATTAAGAGAAAAACTATATATAAATACTTACTGGCTATATGTTCGTTATGAAAGGCCAACATTGTTTTCGGGTTTTAATATTTATTGAATATTTTCCTCTTTTTTAAATAACAAAATTTAAATAATGTTTAGCACAGTATAACAAATGTCACAAGATTTATGCTTAACACCTGCAAAGAAACAAGAGAAAAAAACGGGAAATAAAAAAAAATTAGTATAAATGATGTTTCTCGAAATGTAAACAAAATAATATAAATTTAAAAAGTTTTATTTTTTTATAAAAAGTTTTTAAACAACAATTTATTTTTATGTCTTAAAACTGTTCGCTTCTTCTCCGTTATGTTCTTGTTGCATTATCTGTTGGTCTTCCTGCTGTTTGAATAATGCGTCTGGTTTTGTTTTATGTCAACACTGTCAACCCTTTCTAATATTCTCTAAAAATGTTTGTTTTCTTTAAGTAAGAATAAAAATGTACAATAATGCAACTTGTGTTTGCCACGCTTTCTTTGAAAAATTATCTTTAGTTCAACAAACTGTCTTCAAGATTTTATGGCAACAAATAACAGTTAACGAAACTGATATAGACAAACGAAAAAAAAGAGGTTAACAAAACATAAAACAAATTAGTTAAGCCATAAGTAGAGTATGAGTAATATTATTTAAAATAAATAAATATTACTCATACGCAACCAATTTTACAAAAAGCTCATGTTGGCCCTTTGAACTCGAGCTGAACTGAAATGAACTAAAACTGATCACTGGAGTTAGAATAGCAGCATTATTAGGCCTAGTACCATTTATTCCTGCGCCTTTTCCTGCATTAATGGTTTCTAAGATATAAAAATATTCTTCTCATTTTTAGGAGAGTGATATATAGAGTTTCATATCCATTGTTTGGTGTATCCTTGGATATTTATATTACACTTGTGCATAATTTCATTCATATTAGTTTTCTCTGAGAATCTGTTCGCTATTACTGACACGTTTTCGTTTTTCAAGTTATTAATTAAAATTGAATCGTTGTTGCCAGCAAAAAGTTGTAAGTTAAATAGATGATGTTTAAAGAGAACACCACGACGGGATGCTGAAGAGTGCTGATGAAGGTCGTGGCAGACCAGAAAATGCATTCCATTCTGCCGAGTGTCCAATAAGACTTTTACACTGTATTCTTCTACAATTATTCAATGAACTTAAGCCAAACATGCAAAAATTCTATAAATTGTCATCATGTCGTGTAGTGGTTTTATACCCGATTTTATGGCAATTTACTTTACCCATGAGTTATTTTTTCTCATTTAAAGAGTTGAATTCAACAATAATCTTATCGGATTTTTTTAATAGGTGTGAAGTCTCTATTTCCTCGTCATTTATTTCTACGTTTAACGATATAGCGATCATCTTTTCAACACTGTAAAGAGCTCACTTGCTTAGATGATGATTTTCTTTTCATTTTCAATAGCGTGCGTATTATTGCAAATATTTCTGTGTAAGCAATGTGTGTTGTGGAATTTAATTTCTGTATTTGAATCTGCGATGGTGGTGGTTTAGCATGCATAATTTTGGTTTTATTTGCATTTATGATAAGGCTCTATCTTCTATTTTATCTAGAACAGATTCTAGTGAAAAACAAATTGAACTAAACACGAACTGAACTAGAACTGAACACGAATTGAACTATAACTGAAGTAGAACTGAACTAGAACTAAACTAAAATTGAATTAAAATTAAACAATATTTGAACTAGAACTGAGCTGGAACTTAACTATAACTGAACTAGAACACAAACTAGAACTGAAGCAGACTTGAACTAGAACTGAACTAGAATTGAACTAGAACTGAACTAGAACTAAACTGTAACTGAAGTGTAACTGAACTTAATCTGAACTGTAACTGAACTGCAACTGAAGTAGAACAGAATTAGAACTGAACTGGAGCTAGAAAGGAACTAGAACTGGAAGTGAACTAGAACTGAACTGGAGCAGAACTAGGAATGAAGCAAAACTAGATTTTGACTAGAAATGAACTAGAACAGAACCAGATAGAAACTGAACTAGAACTGAACACAAACTAGAACTGAAGCAGACTTAAACTAGAACTGAACTAGAACTGAACTGTAACTGTATAGTTCAGTACTGTAACTGAACTGTAACTGAATTGGAACTGAACTTGAACAGAATTAGAACTAAATTGGAATTAGAAATTAATTAGAACTGAACTGGAGCTGAACTTAAAATGTAACAGAACTATATTTTAACTAGAAATGAACTAGAACAGAACTAGATAGAAACTGAACTAGAACTGAACTGAAATAAATTTGAACTGAAATTTTTGAACCACCAAAAAATACTAATAATATCTTAAGCATAATTTTCGTTACTTTTTATTTAAAAGAACAATATTTAATTTTGAGTCCATTTATTATGCAACATTTTAGTTTATGATGTACCATTATATAATTAACCTTACCGAAATAAATCAAATTGTTCATTAAATAATCATAAAATTGTTCATTAAATAATCATAAAACCAGGTACATTTTTTGACAAGTCATTGATTAATTGATATCGATACTAAACTATGAAGATAAATAACAACTGGACCAATAAAAAAAGAAGAAACATTCTTAATAAACAAGAAAATTCCATTAATTATACTCATTGCCATAT
This sequence comes from Protocalliphora azurea, assembly GCA_932274085.1. NCBI lineage: Eukaryota > Metazoa > Arthropoda > Insecta > Diptera > Calliphoridae > Protocalliphora > Protocalliphora azurea. The sequence goes on from OW026522.1 coordinate 7,607,880, forward strand.
TTTTTTTCTATTCAGCAAAAACATTATTTCTTTTACCTGTAAAATATTTATTTAAAATGTTCATTTTCCTTCTCTTCCTCTCAAAATAACCAAAAAAAGTCTGGCCTTCACTTATAATTAAAGCATTTACAATGTCATCATTAAGAGCCGTAAAAAAAGTATAAAAAACAACATAAAACCATCTTGCAACCAGGAGCATACCAATACTTTTTGCTTTTAACTTATCTTTTTTTTATCAAAAATGTAAAGTTATATTTGTTTTTTTTTAAACAAAAATGTAAAAAAGCCTCTTACCTATTCTATGTACTCATGCTGTTGTTAACTTGTTTTGTTTAAGCTTAAAGTATTTGTTTGCTTCTTTTTTTTTTTTTTTTTTTTATATCTTATTTGGCTTGCTGGTCTTATGTGAAGGAGTTTTTAAAGTAGGAGAATACGTGCCGGCAAAGGAAAAGGTGGTACCATATTTGAACAATTTTATTTTCCTTTTTTGAGGTTTACTTAAGGTAAACTTTTATAAACTTTTGTCTATAGCCAGAGAGCAAAATATGGTGTATGCATTGTATACTGGCAAAATGTATTGAATGAAAGTAAAAAATGGAAAAAAGTTTTCTTTTTTTGGGGTTTTTCCATTGTTATTCTGGCCAACAAACAAATATTGGTAAACAAGAAAACTTGCCTAAAATAAACAAGAGCACAAAAATTTGCAATTAGGCATTGATAGAAAAATCGATGAGTTTAAATACGAATTGTTTTGTATTTGAAAATGAAACAAATTGAAAAACCAAGTATATATTTGCACTTTTTGTTAAGGTGAAAAAGTATTTGTATAAAGAAAACTTTAAGGGAACTATTTTACTACCAACCAAAAATTCTGATACCTTAAGGTAACTATTTTGTTAAATAAAATTAGTTTTATTTTTGTTCTAGTTCAGTTCTGGTTTAATTTTTTTCTAGATCAGTTCCAGTTCTATTCTAGTTTAATTCTAGTTCAGTTCTATCTTAGTTCTAGTTTAGTTTTAGTTCAATTCTAGTTTTGTTCTAGTTAAGTTCTAGTAGAGTTTTAGATGAAATCTAGTTCAGTTCTAGTTTAGTTTTAGTTCAATACTAGTTCAGTTCTAATTCAGTTCTAGTAAAGTTTTAGCTCAATTCTAGTTAAGTTTTAGTTTAGCTCTAATTCAGTTCTGGTTCAGTTCTAGTTCTGTTTTAGTTCAGTAGTAGTTTAATTCTAGTTCAGTTCCAGTTCTGTGCTAGTTTAATTCTAGTTCAATTTTAGTTCAGTTCTAGTTAAGTTTTAGTTCAATTCTAGTTCTGTTCTAGCTCAGTTCTAGTACGGTTTTAGCTTAATTCTAGTTAAATTTTAGTTCAGTTCTAGTACAGTTCTAGTTCAGTTTTAGTACAATTCTAGTTCAGTTCTTGTTCAGTTCTAGTTCAGTTTTATTTCAATTCTAATTCAGTTCTTGTGTAGTTTTAGTTTAGTTCTAGATCAGATCTAATTTAGTTCTAGTTCAGTTTTAGTTCAATCATAGTTCTGTTCTATTTCAGCAGTAGTTTAATTCTAGTTCGTTTCTAGTTCAATTTTAGTTTAGTTTTAGTTCAATACTAGTTCAGTTCTAATTCAGTTCTAGTAAAGTTTTAGCTCAATTCTAGTTAAGTTTTAGTTTAGCTCTAATTCAGTTCTGGTTCAGTTCTAGTTCTGTTTTAGTTCAGTAGTAGTTTAATTCTAGTTCAGTTCCAGTTCTGTTCTAGTTTAATTCTAGTTCAGTTTTAGTTCAGTTCTAGTTAAGTTTTAGTTCAATTCTAGTTCTGTTCTAGCTCAGTTCTAGTACGGTTTTAGCTTAATTCTAGTTAAATTTTAGTTCAGTTCTAGTACAGTTCTAGTTCAGTTTTAGTACAATTCTAGTTCAGTTCTTGTTCAGTTCTAGTTCAGTTTTAGTTCAATTCTAATTCAGTTCTTGTGTAGTTTTAGTTTAGTTCTAGATCAGATCTAATTTAGTTCTAGTTCAGTTTTAGTTCAATCATAGTTCTGTTCTAGTTCAGCAGTAGTTTAATTCTAGTTCGTTTCTAGTTCAATTTTAGTTTAGTTTTAGCTCAGATCCAGTTTAGTTCTAATTCAGTACTACTTCAGTTTTATCTCAATTCTGGTTCAGTCATAGTTCAGTTTTAGTTCAATTCTTGTTCAGTTCTAGTTCAGTTTTAGTCTAGTTCTAGTTCAGTTTTAGTTCAATTTTACTTCTGTTCTAGTTCAGTTCTGGTTCAGTTTTACTTCAATTCTAGTTCTGTTCAAACTTAGTTCTAGTTCAGTTCTAGTTTAATTATAGTTCAGATCTAGTTCAGTTCTAGTTCAGCTCTAGTTCAGTTCATTCCTACTTTAGGTTTAGTTCAATTCTAGTTCCATTCTGGTTCAATTCTAGTTCAGTTCTGGTTAATTTTTGTTCACTTCTAGTTTAGTTCCAGTCCTGTTCTAGTCCTATTCTAGTTTAGATCTAGTTTAGCTCTAGTTCAATTCTACATCAGTTCATACCCAGTTCGAGTTCTTTTCTGGTTCAATTCCTATTTTGGTCTTTTTCAGTTTAGTTGTAGTTTGATTTTGAACAAAAATTTGTTTACTAAAACAAGGAAAAACTCATTTTTGTTTTGCTAATTTCATTAGTACAAATGCCCAAAAATTCTATCATGCAACATGCTGCCTACAAACGTAAGCATTCAAACATTTTTATAAAATATTTATAAAGTTTCCAGTTGTTATTCTTTTGCTATTTCGTATCAAGGATTTTTCGCTAATGAATTTTGTGGCTTTCATTTCAAAACTAAAATTGAAATAAAATCAAATTTTATAGTTAACCTACAAACTGAAAAAAGTTGTTTAGCAACCAACATGTTTACAAACTGATATATTTATAAATGTTAATGTTTTCATATGAAGCATTCTGGTTTAGTTTTCATTTCTTCATTCTCTTTCGGTTGTTCTCTTAAATTTCCTTCACATAGATGTGTGTGAAAAAGTTTATGTGTATTTGATATACATCGTTTTGTCTAAATGAGTTTTTGATTAAAATTTGTTATAATACCCCAAGGTATATATAACACTTGCAAAATAAAAATGTATATAAATGTATAACCAGGATGGTGAAAATATTAAATTAAATCATAAGAATATTATAAGGGGAAGATGTTGTAAATATAAATACATTTTATTTTTAACAATTTTAAGTACAAATTCACTTAGTCAGTGGTTTTAATGATTTGACATAAGCAATATTAGAAAAAAAGTTCACCAATGACTGAAATAATTTATTCCATTAAAAACGATTACACTGTAAAAAATGAAATACAGAAAAATTTTCCTAATTAATAATGTATTAACTAAATCATGACAATGATTGAATGAATTAAAAATTTTAATGAGTAAAAAAAGCTCACTCTTTTATTATTATTTTTTTTTTTTTGTAATATATTAATTCTGAAGTAAAATGTAACAACGTTAATTGAAAAATATAAGGTAAAATTTTTTTCTGTGCATAAGTGAAAGAAAATGGATTGAATTAACAGTTGCATTCTAGAGGCGTATGATTATTGTTATATTAGAAACCAATCTACGTATGTAGAATATTACTTGCATTTTGTATTAATATAACTCATACGCCTGCATTTGTATAAATTAATTTTAAACTCTTGCTTCCAAAATTAAATTCTTCTATAAAAGTATTTCAAATATATATTTCCATTTTTCTTAAATTACTATTAAAAAAAAATTGTTTACTTTCAAGTTATTTTGAAACCCTCTCTTACAAATATCGTTAATAAATAATTTATTATTTGTTCGCCAACTTTCACAAACTTGTTCATTTACTTCCGCTTCAAGTTGCTGTTACATTTTTCTTTACTTAAGCGGAAATGTCTCGTCAAAACTACAAATATAAAAGCAAATTTCACGCCAGCCATGAAGTAAAAATAATAATTTCATTAAAGTCTCTTTTCTGTTTTTCGCTTTAGGGTATTATTTTCTATAGAAATTAACATTTTCGTACAATAAGTATTTGGGGCTATTTTTAGTATATAGCATTTTGAAAGCTTGTCAATTTATAATGATTGAATTTTTTTTAGAATTTGAGATTTTTTTAGCTTATATCGAATTTTAAAGAGAATTTGGTTTTAACATTTATTTCCGGCAATTGAAGTTTAAGTTTTTTTTTTCAAGAAATGTGTAAAGTTTTTCAATTAACTACAGAAATAAAAAGGGAAAGAAAATTATTGATTTGAATTGAACTTTTTTAATGTGATTTTAAATAGTATAAAATAGTTTAATGTTGAAATTATTCTAGGGTTTAATTTTTTAGTTTTCATTCTTCTCTCAAATCAGTTTCAGTTTTTTTTTATTTCAGTTCTTGTTCAGTTTTGTTTAAGTGCTATTTCAGTTTAAGTTTAGTTCTAGTTCAGTTCTAGTACAGTTCAAGTTAAGATTTAATTCAGTTCTAATTTAGTTGTAGTTCAGTTGCAGTTCCATTCCAATTTAGTTCTGTTTCAATTCTATTTTCAAACTTGTTCAGTTTTAGTTCAGATCTAGCTCAGTTCTATTTCATTTCTAGTTCAGTTTCAATTCAGTTCTAGTTCAAGTAAAGTTCAGTTCTAGCTAAGTTCTAGTTCAGTTCCACATACACTCCAATTCAGTTCTGGTTCAGTTCTATTTTAATTCTGGTTCAGTTTTATTTCGGTTCTAGTTCTGTTATAGTTCAATACTATTTTATATCTTGTTCAGGTATAGTTCAGTTTTAATTCAGTTCTAATTTAGGTAAGGTTCGGTTCTATTTCTGTTCTAATCTTGTTCTGGTTTTGTTCTATTTTTGCTCTAGTTCTGTACTAGTTCAGTTTTGGTTCAATTCCAGTTTAGTTCTAGTTCAGTTCAGGTCTGTTTCTCTTCTAAATCTGTACTGGTTTAGTTCTAGCTCAGTTTTTGTTCAGTTCTATTTCTATTTTTGTACAGTTATGGCTCAGCTCTAGTTTAGTTCTATTTAATATCTTGTTCAATTCTCGTTCTGTTCTGGTTCTGTTCCAATTTTGTTCCAGTTCTGTTCTAATTCTGTTCCAGTTCTGTTCTAGTTGTGTTCTAGTTCCGTTTAGTTCTGTTCTAGTTCTTTTCTAGTTTTCTTCTAACTCTGTTCTAGTTCAGTTTTAGTTCTGCTTTATTTCTCTTTTTATTCTGTTCTACTTGTATTCCAATTTTTTTTTTTTCATTTCTGTTCTGGTTCTATTCTAATTCTGTTCCAGTTCAGTTTTAGTTCTGCCTTATTTCTAGTTAAGCTCTAGTTCAGTTCTAGTTTAGTTATAATTCAGTTTATATCAGTTTATATTGTTAAAATTTAAACTATTATTAATTATTATTATTAATTTAAATAAAGCGAGCAAAAAATAAAAGTTCTAGATCATGTAATGTTCTTTTCTATTTCTGTCCTAGTTCTGTTCTATTTTTTTTTTCTAGTTCTGTATTAGTTCCATTCTAGTTCTGTTTTATTCTAGTTCAGTTTTAGTTCTTATTTAGTTCTGTTTTACTTCAGATCTAGTTCACTTCTAGTTCATTTCTTGTTCTCCTTTAGTTCAATTGTTCTATTCTCGTCCACTTCTAATTCTACTGTAGTTCAATTCTACTTATTTTCTTTTTCTAAAAATTTGTTCAAAATGTGCTTATCTTGTTTATTCTATAAAATTCGATTTTCTATTAAACATAATTTGCTAAAAAGCATCCTTTTTTCCTACATGTGTTGCAAATCACATTCTCTTGCTTTCTTGCTCAATGTTTAAAAACATTTATTTACCCAAGAATTTGCCTTATAAAGTCATGATTGATAGTTACTTTTCAACAGTAATTCTTTAGGTTCTAGCAAACATTTAGCATCCTCTAGTACTGGCTAAATAACCGTCATGTAGTTTCTGTTAAACAAGTCCTATTAGAAGCAAAAAATAACAGCATGAATGAATAAAAGGTAATGATGATTATATATGAAAAAGACAATAAAAAATTTTTTGGCTGCTGGTGCTGCTGGAGGTGCTAAAAAGTAGGCGAAATAAAATAAAAGAAATCAGTGATTCTATTGTAAACTTGTATATACAAATGTCATAATTTCCTTTTTATACATATGATGAAGGCATACGGGCAGGCAGTAAAGCAATTTTGGAACAGCCAACAGCCTTTAACACATTACGTTCAGTTTTAGTTAGTTTTTTTTCTTTTTGTAATATAACTACAACTAAATGGCTGTTGTTGCCTATAAAAATGTCTTCATCACTATCAGTTTTATGTTGTGCGAGGGAGAAGGGAAGTAGTTCTAGTACTATAGAGCATTTGAAATCCCTTTTTTGAAAGTTACTCATGTGTGATAATGTTAGGTGTATATAAGACAAACTATAGCAGTTTGCTGGTGTAACAAGGACTAAGGCTGTTTACCGACAAAAAATAAATAACAAACTGATTTTTAGGATTTTATTTCAAAATATTCATACCCTTTTTACATTCTATATAGATGAATATGTAAATATGTTGTCCTGATAAGTAAATGATTTGCTAGGACATTTGCATTGTTGTTTTTCTTGTGATTTGGGAAGAAATTTATTTTATTTATTTTTTTTTTTTCTTTTATTGCAGCCTAAAAAAAGGTTTCATTTTTATTGTTAGATTATAAAATTTTTCATTATCAACATTTTTTGTTGTATTTGGAAATATAATAATGCCGATAATTTTGTGTTTACAATTTGTTTATAATTTTTTGCTCATTTTCTTTTTTTTACTAAAATGGAAACAGGAAATTTTATTTTCTTTTTATGGGGAAAAAATGTTAAAGGAATACAATTGGAGAAAAGGAAACTAAAATTTAATAAATGAAATATAATTTAATAAAAAAGATTTTAGAAGAAATAAAGTAAAAAAATTACACAATTACCAAAATATTTAAAATTAGTGATAAGAAAAATTGTAGAAAAATAATTTAAAGAAAATTAAATTTTAAATTTCTAAAACCTAAAAGACCAACAAAACCATTTCTAATTAGAAGAATTTTATATTTTCCTGTAAAATTTTTTTCCAATTCCTTATTTTGGGGTTAAAAACATAACAAAATTTTCATATATATTTTTTTAATTTTGTACAAGATATTAAAAATTATTTTTACTTTTTCCTTAACAAACACATGCACAAGTTTCCAACATTTTTTTTAACACATGTTGACCAGTCACATAAAGTTTTTTGGTGTCTTGTATATAAAAATAAATTTTAGAAACAAAAAGCTTTAGCATCATCATCATCATTTCAACTCCCAATAGCATTTGCATTTTAATGCATTTTTCATTTTTATGTTTTAAAAATACGCTTGGTTTTATATATAATTTTTTTTTCTAGATTTACCTCGCCTGAAAGTGCTGAAAAAAATATCACACTTTTTTAATAACTTTTTTTTAGAAAAAAAAAATATAAACTTTATTTTTATAGCCAGTGTTCACACACAGCAATTTTTCTTGCTGCAATTTTGAGTTCGAAATCGAGAGATTTAAAGAGAATATAAATGTTTAGTATTCCCTTTTCCTCTCTCTCCTTCGAAATCACTATTGCAGCAACAAAAATTGCTGTGTGTGATCCCCATTTTATTCTAGTTTAATGTCTATATGTATGTATGTGTGTGTAAATACGTGTGTGAAAGTTTCGCAGATGTTAGAAATTCTCTGGGTAATATATACAACAATGGCCCAAAGAGGCTAAAAGTGTCATTTTAATATTTTTATAATGTTTTTTTTTCTGTATTTAGTGTTTTATTTTTGAGTTTAACTTTTGTATAAAAAGGTTAAATATGAAAAAGTTAAAATATGTTAAATTCTTTTTCTGTCCAAGCTGCTATAATAGAAAGTAAATTTCAAATAAAGAATTATAGAAGGTGGCAAAAAAAAGATAGAAATATTTGGGAATTTAAAGAAATAACATAAACTTAAATTATACACTGTTATAGTGAAAAATCACTCCAGAAACGACATAATATAGGTTGTAGGCCTTCCGGAAAATATTGTAAATTAGTTTTAAAAATTCCCAATATACCCTTAGACTTATTCCAAAAAAAATTTTTCTGAGTAGGTTCTTATATATCTGTTATCTGTTATTCTTTCGACAGACAGGCTCTTCAACCGTATGCATTTAGTTTATTTTGATCAAATAAAGAGTAACTCAAGTAGAGATACTTTTTTCAATAGCCTTTTTTTGACAGATCACGTGTGAGTCGTGTCATGCTGTCATGTTATTTTTGTTTATTTTTGTTTGGCATTTCATAATGGAAAGACTAACGCCTGAACAACGTTTACAAAGCGTTCAATTTTATTACGAAAATTAACGTTTTATGAGGAATGTGTTTCGTGTACTTCGCTCAACTTATGGTCAACATAATCGGCCTACTGAGCGTACTATTCGCAACACAATCACCCACTTTGAGACCCAGCATTCATTATAATATTAGACCGAATACACCATGTCCAGCACGCTGTGAAGAAAATATCGCGGCCGTAGCTGAGAGTGTACACGAAGACCGTGGAAAGTCGATTCGGCGCCGTTCGTAGCAACTCGCACTGACGTATGGAATTTTCTTCAGCGATGAAGCCCATTTCTGGCTCAAATTGCCGCATTTGGGACGAAGGGCAACCTGAAGAAATTGAAGAACTGCCACTTCATCCAGAAAAAATAACGGTTTGGTGTGGCTTGTTGGTCGGTAGAATCATCGGTCCATATTTCTTTAAAAATTATGACATGATAACCGACTATTTGATGCCTAAAATTGAAGCTCGTGATCTCGGCGACAGATGGTTTCAGCAAGACGACGCCACTTCCTACACATCGCATCAATCAATGGATTAATTGAGAGAACACATAATTTCACATTTTGGGCCAGTCGATTGGCCACCAAGATCGTGTGATATCACACCGTTAGACTTTTTTCTGTGAAGATATGTAAAGTGTAAAGTTTATGCGGTCAAACCCGCTTCGATTCAGGCCTTGGAGGAAAACATCACGAAATCCTCGAAAATTGGACTTAACGGATGGACCATCTGCGACGTAGCAACGGCCAACATTTGATAGACATAATCTTCAAAAAAATAAATGTAAAAGAATGTTCTTTCAAATGATAATAAACATTCGCCGTTAAATCTGTATCTTATGTATTTTTTTTTTTTTTTTTTTTTCTTTAAAAAAGTAGGGAATCTCGAAATGTATCACGCTTTTTTAAAAGTGAATTTTCAAATAATTTCTAGAAAAAATAAAATATGTCCACTATTTTACGAGTTTAACTATGATTTATTACAATATTTTTCTATAAAAGAAATTTTAATGATGCAATATATTTTAAGGCTATTTTTGCTGAGAACATAATCAAATTTAATATTTTCAAATTGCACAAAAACTGTGGAACTTCTTCGATTTTATCTTTAATAACTTACTAAAACTTTCCACACATTTGGATGATGACAAAATTTGGCTAAAATAGCAAAGAACCATTGTGCTGTTCAATAAAAATTTTGGACCTCTATATAGACTTTTCCATATAAATTTTGGCATTTATTACTCCTACTAATGGACAGCTAAACTTCCCAAAAAAGTTGATAATTTTTGAGTAATTTAATGATGTTTTTTTGTACATAAATTTTACACAGACCCCTTCTCCATATGGACACTAGGGCTATAACCTTTTCACACTTTTTGAGAATATTAAAAACGGCATAGTATAGTCGTGTAGAACATTAAAATTTGTTAATACAAAATATGATAATTTTTTCGGATCGTTAAAAAAGTTCACGCAGGAATCGGGTTGAAGTTTGAAAACAACCATTTTTATCTCACGGAAATTTTAAAAAATATAAACCTGATATTTGTATATATTCCTATATTATCCACAGCTTTAGATTTAAAAAGTTTCCTACTGTTTACAATTCATCGTGGTTCAAAATTCGTTATATGTAAAAACCTGAGTAAAATACCTTATGCTTAAAGCGATATAAAAATATAAGCAATGATCCGAATTTCATAGATTAAAGGAGTTTTCAAAAACACACCATTTCCAATCAAAATTCATGTAAAATAAAAAAAAAACACAAAATAAACGAAAAAGTTGTAAAACTTTTTATTTTAAAAACTTTTATTTAAAGATAGCGTTAAAATTCAGAGAAATATTCCTGAAGTCGACAAACCATTATATGAATCGAAAAAAATGTAATTGGAAGATTCCATGCTCTGGCTCTTTCAAAGAAATCAAAAACAGAAAGGTATGCTATAATTTATAATGAACTCAACACTTTGTGGGATAAATTAAATATTGCAAAATTAGCGTAAGGTCTGTAATGAGAAAAATGGAAGATCTGATAAAATTGTATGAAAACAACCTTAAGTATTGATAATTCTAATTTTAGAAGAAGATTCACTATAACGATATTTGGTTTTCCGATCAGTGCTTCAATGAAGAAAATTACAAAGACTTAGAACAATCATTGACTCAATTTCAAAAAGCAAAGGCATGTTTTGAAAGACACTGGGTAAAAGAACCTTTAGCAATTCCTTTACAACAAAGGAGTAATATATATGCTGAGGGAGCAATAAAAGTTGTACAAGATATTTATCAATTGTGTAAATCAATGCGAACATTAAACATAGTTTATTTCATCCAATAATATATAAATTTAAAATTACTCTGTAAACATATAATAAATTAATACATGAATATGGTATAAATACAAAAAATAATAAAAAATTTGCTACCCTGCGTGAGATTTTTTTCGGGAGGCAGGTGTTCTCGTTACTAAAACATTCTTGGCCACTCCGTGGTACTATGCCAAAAATTTGGTTATAGCCCTAATGGACACATAACCCGCATAACTGAATATATTGAAACATTTACATCCCAAAATACTATACCCTGAGTTTGGATTTTCAAGTAATTTGCTCAAAACTTTTTTTTTTAGATTTTTTTCTTTCACCGACGATATTTTAAATCTACTAATCTCTTAAAGTTAAAAGCTAAAAATGACACCGATTTTATTAATGTTCGCCAAGTAACATTATTTTTAAAAAGGAACAATTTTTTTCATGGACAGTCTTTAGTTTCTATAGTTAATGAAGTATATTAAAAAATAATTATAATAATTGATTAAGTAAGTCCATATAATAAGTTATTTCATATTTGATTTGAAAAATGAAGTTGTGCAAGCGTAAATTTTTGTAAAATATAAATAATTTAAATTTGTTGTGCGAACTAATACACAAAAATTCTTAAACGGATAATTCTGTAAAAATAAAATGAGAAAGAAAAATATAGTCGATCAATGCAGACTATATGATACCCTACACCATTATACTATATCTGTGGCCAATTTTACTAAATATAAAATAAAATATTCAAATACAGAATAATGCGCTGATACTAACATCTGGATGATTTTATGCACTCTAGGGCGATTCCTTTTATATGGAAGCCATGGTAAATTAATTACCGATTCTCAAAAAATTTGGAAATAATATTTCTACTTCCATGAAAATTATTTGTATCGAATATTAACTTGTTACTAACATTCTTATGGAATTTATCCACATTAAAGTGATTTTCGTAAGAGGGGTTTATATGAGAGCTATGGTCAACTATAAATCCATCTTCATAAAATTTGGTACAAAGATTGACACTTGTGCGGAAATTCTTTACACTGAATTTCATTATTATATTTTTATTTTTAAGGCTGTTTTAGTTTCAACGAAACTAAAATGAACAAGACAGCACGAAGGCTGATGAAGCGTGTAGCTGCACAGAAAATACGTATTCCATTCTGCTGGTATCTAATTATAGTCCACAAACACTGCTTTGGTACAACCAAACAGAGACAATAAGGCAATTTACTATAGCAAACTTTTTTATGGTCCTTCGAACCGGATGTCGGCTTACCACAATCTCTCTTTTACTTGCCCTAAACGCCTGGTGCTGTTAACTGAGTCCCATACAATTGCAAACATTCCAAGGTGGGCGCCATGTTTAGGTTTCAACGAAAGCAAAATTGATAATACACCATGAACGCTGATGAAGTATGTAGTGGCACAGAAAATACGAACTCCAATTCTGTTGGTGTCTAAGTCCACAAAATCTGCTTTGGTACTGCTAAATAGAGAAAACAAGGCAATTTACGATTGCAAACTTGTTTAAAGTTATTTCTGAGTGATTAAGTTCTACTCCGAGGGACATTTTTAGAGGGATTAGGGGAAATAATGGACCGATCACAACCAATTACAAAAGGCTTCTTTTTTGTATCATAAAAGGTCCCACATGATAAATTTCGTTGAATTATTTTTAAAATTGCAACACGTACTTGTGCACAAAGTTTATATGAACAGCCAGCCAGACGGATGGACGAACATCGTTATAACGATTTAAAAGGTGATTCTGAGTCGACTGGAATACTTTAAGATGGGTGTTGGATAACTTTTTCTATGCGTTGCAAATATCACCACAAACGCATAACAGTATCTTATAATTATTAAAAGCAAATAAAAAATAATATTCTTCTTTATTGAAGTGCTAAAACTTTAACCTTTTTATGGCAATTTTGAGAATAAAGAAAGCCAAGAAAAAGACCAGAAGCTAAAACGAAAATTTTGATACCAAAAGCTAAATAAAATGTCTAAATTTAGCCTTAAAAATACTAAACTTTCAACACTATAGCTGAGTGAAATCTAGATTATATACCAAATGACCTATGACTGAAGAAACTGATTAATGGCTTAAGCTAATTTTAGCTAATAAATGTATATAATCTGCATCCTAAAAACTAGGTCCAAAAATTATATGATATGATAGCTGTTCCAAACTAAAAATGTTTTAAAATTTTAGGAAAATTTTAATTGTCTCTATAATTATTTTGGAGTTCTGGGTAACTTGATTTTTTTCAATATCTTTCGAAACAAATTTAGATTATTTATAAATTGATGATCCATTTATTTACCGCATAACTTTTGCTCAAACTTCCCTCTATTGTAAGTTATTATCTCTTATTTAATTATAATCTCGTGCCAATGAAAAACAAAATGCCAGTAGTTCGAAAAGAAAATTGAAAATAGTATTCTGCTGCTACTGGAAAATTGTTAGCAACACATCATTATCAAAACAAACAAATGTTCAAGTCATTCAGCCAAATATTTTAAACAATCATCTAAGCAGACATATATTCAGTCAGTCTATTTCGCTTTCATTTCCCATAACAAAATCACTGGTATTCAATTATTTAGTTCCTAGTAATTTTCCATATCTCTCTCTATTTTCTTTTTATAAAATATAAAAATTTATGTTTTTGTTACAGTCTATTGCCTGCTCTTGGGGAGTTGGAGGGTAGGAATATTAGAAACACATACTTATGCAATGTTATGTTTACTTGGAAAATAAGTTCTAAAATAATTTTCCTTTTTTAGTATTTTATAGTATTTTTTTTTCCTCTTACAATTACCAATATTGGCATATTGTCAGTTTTATTTGAATTTCTATTTTATTTTTGTTCGTTACTTAAAAAAAAACAAGTAAAGCTTAGTTCAGATTACGCAAATATTTGACACGAAATATTTCATTGTGTTTTTCTGCAGTTTCTGGGACTAAATACAGAGTTGATTTCAAAGAAATGTGAACAAATTAGATGCAAATTATTTACTCAAAATTATTTGATTAAACACACAACTAACACAAATTTATTTGACATCAATTATCAAATGAATTTATAGGAAAGTTTTTTTTTTTTTTGTTTTAATCAATTTAGAATAATTTACTGAGAGAATTTCGGAATATATATGTGGATGTCAGGGTAATGTTTGTATCATTTTTATTTAATGTAAAGAGAAAATTCTATTTATTTTAAAATCTACAAAGTAAAATATTTATATAGTGAATACCGTTAGGGTTGTCTGTTTCCTATAGATGATGACGATGAGGGGGTTCTTGAAGATAAAAAGGGGGTTTTCAATCTATAATAGAGAATGAACTATAATTACTCTTTTGATAAGAGCAATTGCAATTGAGGGTTTTCGGAATAAAGAAAAATAGGAGGATTCAATTAGTGGTGTAGCCTTTTGGTTTCAGCTCAATTTTAGTTTTTTATTATAAAGGATTTCTTTTCTTAGATTTAGGTAATTTAGGTTAAGATAAGTATTAGGAGTAAGTATTATAAAGTAAGTATTATTTATGATGCTCTTGACAGCTGGATGGTAGGATGGTAAGTTTTTCAGTGTAAGAAGGTCAAATGCTAAGTCTAAGATAGCAAGATTATATAAGTGTTAAGTGTAAAATAGCAAGATGGTAAGTGCCTTTATAAAATGAAGGCCAATCGCTTTTAAAAGCCTTCTTTTGGGTTTTCATCAAATCACCGACTTTTTAACGACAACCGACAACATTACTTTTTATTATTAAAAAAAAAGTGAACTTGTGATATTACCAGATTTTTATGTTCTTAGTAGCATACACTGAAAAAAAAACTATCCTATGTTAATTTTTTATAATTAATAAAAAAAATTATAATTTAAGTGTGCAACAGAATTAGGAAATACAAAATATTATCAATCGATTAATTGCAAGATTTAATTAGCACATTAGTAAAAAATTATTTTTGAAAATATATATTTAATTTTTTTATAAGTAATTTATGTCTACACACAAGAACAACCCTGTTTCCTATTCCCATCATTTACAAAACAATACTTTTTTCTTTATACGCCACTTTCAGTTGTATAAAAAATTATAAGCATTTTTATAGTAAAATAATAAGAAATATTAATTTATTGAAAGTTTTATTTAAAAATTCATATTTTATTAAATAAAATATAAATTGATCATTTCTTTTTTCTTCATCAACTGAAGCTGTCCAACGCATCAGTTGTTGTTTGCCGATGTTAGACCTTACATTTATTTTCTAAGATCAAATAAAAACTAACTCAAATTTTTGTCAAATATTTTACAAATAGTGTTCACACAATGTTCACGTTAGCGGCATTTTCAGTCAAGGACAAATAGTTTTGTTTTGTGAAAAATTAGCTGTTAAATTATTTTAATCGCAAAAATATTTCGTGCTTACATTACGCAAAGCAAAGATTTTTAAAAATTGTCAAATACTAGCGTAGTGTGAACTTAGCTTAAGAATGTTATATTCGGCTTGGCTGAATATATCAGGTAAAGTGGAAGGACCATGTTAATTTTTTGCTTCCGAGTTTATATTGGTTCCTGAACTAACCGTGCAACATTTTTTTGATGTACATGCTTTTCTGTAAAAGATATCGGCCTAAAAGTGGTAACTGGAGTTACGACGGATACCCTGAACCGACTTTGCTCATTTTCAATAACCAATATTTGAAATAAATTTCGTCTCCCTGGAGTTACATATTTTATGAGTATCCTTCATATTTTAAATATATTTTCTTTTAATACTTTTATTAATATTAACTTTTCTTTATTACACTTTATCAACTAATCATGTTTTACTCTCTATTGAAATACTCTCAATAGAGAGTAAAACAGTGATGAGTAAATTGATTGATATATATATTGTAGTAAACGGTTTGATTATTATTTTTTTATTTCAGTTCAGTCAGTGATCAGTCAGTGACCACTGTAAATTTTCCAAAGGGGTCGAAAGATCAAAAGTATTTAAAACAAAAGTCTAAATTACTCGTTTGCATTATATTACCTTATACACCTTTACCTTAAAGCAAAATTTAACAAAATAGTTAAATAACATATAAAGTCCCCAATCAAAATATTCAAGACTATGGTTCCAAAAATATATGCAAAAATTGCAGGAATCTTGTCAATTCATCTAGGTTGGGAATGCTTGCAGTTTACCGAAAGATTAAAATAATCCTCATCGACCACCAGGTATATATATTTTTATTAATACAAAAGTAGTCATTGGAAGTATTACTTTACATATTTTGTTTGTTTTTCTATTTCTATTTTTTTTTTTCGCCAGATAACGTCACAAACCAGTCTTAAAAGTGACCAAATAATTGTTATACACCTTCTTAAAAAGCCCAAAAGAAAGGAATAGAAAATTGTGTGTTTTGAGAGGTAATCCAAAACGAAAAAAGGTATTTTTGAATTGAAGAAAATATGTCATTGTATCGACACATCCAACTTGCGTATTTTAGAGTTTATCTGTTTCTCTCACACATTAAAAAGCTGAAAGAGAAACACACATCTAAAATTTTGTACAGATATACCTACTAATCACAAGCCAAAGTTAGCTAATTTTTACAAACCCAATGCACAATATTATTAGATTCTTTTGAAACCCCCAAACTATATTTTATTACTACTTCTATAGAAACTCATTAAAACTTTAATATAGCGGCATCGATGTTAATATAATTAAAATTGCTGTAAATAATTCATTGAAATACTCCCTAGAATTAATCCCAAATTTTCAGAAGCATAATTTTAAGAAAAGAAAACTTAATTATATGGCATAATATCATAAAAGAAATCATTCCTTTAAAGTTAATATTATTATTTTTTTGTTTCTACTTTCATAGACTATTAATTTATTTATTTGCTTATTTTTTTTTACTTTATTGCACAAATAATGTTTAATTATTTCTATTTCGAAAGTGGGTGCATTCATACAATACTTAATCAAACATCTTTGGGTTTAGAGATAATATGCAATCAAATTTTAAACACAACTTCTAGCAACACCTACAAACACCCATCGATCACTTGGAGGCCTTCACGTCATCGAACCTCAGAGTGGTGAGTTGAATATCAAACAAAATTATCATTATTGCATACAAGTATGAAGCAATTATCATCATCATAAACACATTGTACACACATATACTTATGTGCATTTGTATATACACACTTAAACTCATTATTTTTTTATTTTTGTTTTAATTATTCTTTAAATCATGTTTTGTTTTGGTTTAAAATAAATGATGATAATTGTTCCTCTGCTTAACAAAATATTTATTTTTCTTATTTATCAACCCATTTTTGATTATCATAACTCAAAAAAATTTCAGTATCGGTTTCAATAATATAAATGCTCTTATTTTTTTATATATAAGAATCAATATATGTATCATTTTTTTAACAGCGTAAAAGATAACTTGTTTATAAATTATCTATTAGTGAATTTTAATAATTATGTTTAGTTGTGTTAAACGTATCAATTGAATTAAATTAATTAAAATGATTGGATAAATTGATTACGTCACATTTTCTTAGATGATATAAAGGTGGTGATTATCGAACATTGTGGTCTCTAGCAAAATAATGTCCATAGAGCCAAAAGTTTGGGAGGGTTTTGAGACAGGTCTGCATAACATCAAGAAGGGCCATACATTAATCAAGGTAATCAAAGTAAATGATTCGTTATGTTATTGTTTTGTTAAAATTTCATTATATGGCCATATACGGGCATATTTATAATTTTTATATGGTTATCCAGTTCATTTTCTTCCGTGTTTTATTTATTTCTAATCTTGACTAGAAGGGGAGTCAGAACCCCCTTTTTGCCCGACTGTTGCTAGCCTATCGATGGATCCCACAGTTATCCTCTTGATAAAGTTGTTAATAATTTTCTTTCTTTCATATAATAGAATTATAATCTTGCAGGACGTGTTCATTACAATATTCATATTTTTTTTTTTCCGACCAGTTTAATTTGTAGGTTTTTTTAACAAAAATTAAAAACAAAAGAAAACAGCAACATAATAATATGAATTTATGATTAAACACTAAAAAGTTTTTCTCTTACTGCACTTCATCTCATCTCATTGGGGAATAAAAATAAATACATCGAAAAATAATGCGATATGTTTGCGAAATGCTTCCGGGAAATGTAAATACACTGTTGTCCCGGAAAGAAAAAATTCTGAAATTAACACTGAATAATTTCGTACTCATGAAATACATACCTTGGAGTAAATTTTAATAAACTTTTGAAATTTAATAAACATGTCGCTTATAATTTGGAAAATGCAAATAGGGTTAAAGGGGCGTTTTCAAGGCATTTTAATAGTAAGTGTTTACCAATTGAGACTAAACCGCTTTTATACAAAGTGAGCATTAGACCTATTCTCTTGTATGCATTTATGGTTTAGCATCTCAAAAACGATTATGGAAAAAATGGAAATTTTTGAGCGGCTTATAATTAGAAAATGTATGAAGAAGAATTTTAGATCCTATAATAAAAGATTTTCAAATGCAACAATATATAATGAGGCTAAAATATCTCCCCTATCTCATTATGCCAAACATTTGGCAAAACGTTTTGTGGACCGAGTATCGTATTTTGAAGGTAGTGTAATGCAGGATATTTTATCGAGTGAGCAAATTGTTAGTTGGTTAAATACGAATTATTTAAATATAATTGGAATACTACAGGAACAGCTCAATAGCTTTCCTGGTCGAAATTTTTACAAAAATACTACTGCCGGCGTATATAGTGGGTAATCTTTTATTATTATTTTATTATATTATTACTTTATTATTATAATTATAATTATTATTATTATTATTATTATTATTATTATTATTTAATTTATTATTATTATTATTTTTTGTTTTATTTTATTTATTAGCATTAAGATTTAGGTTTAAGATTTCTTAGAATTAGGTAGATATAAAGTATATAATACTCTACTAGTATTTATAAGCGCCGGAAGCAATCACTGTTTCTCCGAATGTTATTAAAAATCAATTTACTATGGTTAATTTTATTCTTAATTTAGATAAGCCAGTCACTTAATCATATATCTACTTATTTAATTAAAATAATACGATATAGTTTTAAGTTTTTTTTTTAATAATTTATGTTTGAGAATAATATATTATGAAAAAATGTAAGTCTCAATAAATTTAATTAACTAACTAACATTAAAAAGTTTCCATCTTCCTTATTAATAATATGCCAACACTTAAAGCATACTTATAGGCTTGTTATTTCATGTGAAGTACGCTAGTGCGTATAATTAATAAGTATTTAGAAATTCATTTAAATTTAATTAAAATACAAATTAAGTACGCACTTAAAACTATATAAAAGATATTTCCTAAAAGCATAACAATTTGTTCGCGTCTTTTATTTTTCTAGTGCATTTATGTTTTCAAATGAAACTACGTTTCAATGTAAACAATTTTGGATTGCTTTTAAATGAAAATTAGCTTTGGATGTTTATTTAGGAATAAAAAATTTTTATAAACGAATTCATAGCTGTGTTTTAATATTCACTATTATGCTTAAAGACATTTGATGCGTATGTAGTTTTGAACAACCTACAGAATTTTAACAAAAGCCCTCAGTTAGTGGATCTTTTTAAAAACCCGATTTTTTTTAAATAAATTTATTAATTTTAACCCGGAGACATAAGCAAATTTGTCATCCGATTCATGCTTAAAATCAAATCCGTCGAATAACAATATCCGTTCGTCTGTCTGCCTATTGAAATAAACTTTTCGAAGGACCATTAAAATTGGAAGTCTTTTATTAACAACAATAAAGTTCTAAAAAGTGATATAAAAATAATCGAGCTACCGTGAGGACAAAAATTCTTGGAATTTTAACCCACCTAGTTATTAATAATAACATTTTGAAATGTAAACGTAGTATGAGAAAATAAAGACTATATTGGAGAGAGATTACATCCATCTAGAGTGGATGGCGAATTACATTTGCCTATATAAATAACTCTTTTCACTTGAAATATTCCGGAGGTCGATGGGGTAAAGGATGGAACGAAATGTTCGATGGGGAGGAAAAGCATTCAGGTCAGGAGTAGGTGGCGAGTTTGACCTTAAATGGCCATGCTAGCCACTTAAGAGTTAACTATGAGAAAACACAGCAGGCATATATTGCAATAGAAAGCAGTAGGGAGAAAAGACGAGAGAAGACGTCAATGCCTACATTATCACAGCTGATCAGGCGAGTAGTAGAACTAACGAATCACGGAGGTAGAAGCGAGAAAATAACAGTAGAAAGGAGAAGCAGCAGGGAGATATACACAGGAGTGTTAAAGTGGCAGGGAGCAGAGAATTAGAGGAAAGATTCAAAGAAAGCAAGCAAGAAGGAGACACTCACACACAGATCAACGAAACTGTTACAGCAGCGAATATAAAGGAGACAAAAGAAACGAAGGTTCGATACAACAACCGCTATCGGTACGAACAAAGTGCAGGATAACTACAGATGTACTAGGATTAACTTAAGTACCTGCCTTTCAGCTGAACTCCACGGTGGTCTTAGCACTGGGTGAGCACAGTGCGCTTTCCAGCGCCTCCATGTGCCTATTAGGAACATACAGGTGGCAATTAGAGAGGCTCATTGTCTGGATAAGTCCACTCCTCCTTGCGTAGGAGATGGATCTATCTAACTCCCTGCCGCACTATTAGTGGCTTGTGTTGGCGCGCACCACCACATATGACTATAATTCCCTTCCCGCGATTTAGGTTTAAACCACAGCCACCACCTGACCCTCCGAAGGTCCTCAACCAACAGCCAGTCCAGCACGACAACACCGATAAGCAGATGTTACCGTACGAGAGGCTACTGACTCCCTTTCTCCCAAGTCCGGACAAGGATGCACTTATTTACCTGCCAAATTGCTACGATCTCTTAGACCGAAGATATCTAAGAGTGTGGGATGAGAGGATTTTCTCTACCACGTATGAGCTATACAGCCATAGTTGAAAGATCTTCATTTGCTTGCTTTATAATGGGGTAAACTGAAGACTTATGCAACTTGTAATTCATGCAAATTGAATTTATGGAAACTCCACTTTCAAAATTTTTTAAAATATCTAATTATTGATAAATCATTGGCTTTAAAATATGTTGAAATTTTGCCATATTAAGAGATGTATTGACACAACAAATGACACAAATAAATTGACAAAATTGAAGATGAAAATTGTCCAAAAAGATTTATATACCAAAAGATGGTGATCATCAAATTAAAAAAATAGATAAAAGTCGCGAAAATAGAAGCCGCTTTTCGTAAGTGTTCACGGTTATAGAACCTGCAATTTTAAAAATTAAGTAGTCGCGATAACCGGGCCATCACGAATACCGAGCTTGCACTGCATATGCATTTTTTTATCTATGCATTTGTTTAACTTTGAAATTTAAACAAAAATATTAAAGACATCACAATAAATAAACTGAAAAAATAAAACTCATTCAAGAGAGTTCATTTTTTGTATTAAAAAATTTACCATTTGCCGCACTTTATTTTGCAAATAAAAATGCTTAAGCGTTCTGCTAGCTGCTTTCAAAAGTGCCTGCATCAAGAAGCAGTTTAAATAAAAAGTGTAAAAAATAACTAAATGAATTTTTGCTTTTAAGAGGTGGCAGCAAAAAATAAAAAAAAATTAAATAAAAAATTGAAATAAAATACAAACTTACTACAAGTAGAATATTAATTAAAGAATGTACGCATATAAAAAAAGAAATTCAACAAGACTACTTTACATATGAGTTATTTAAGTAATTAAATATAAATGTTTAAATACATAAAGCCTTAAAAGTTTTTTTAAAGGAATATTATAAAAACTGCTTTCCTTGCAATTATTAATTTGCTGCAATTTGTTTTAACTTTTTTTTTCGGTTACTTACACATTTGCCTGATATTTAAAAGCTTAATGATAACTCTTTGTAATTTCTTTTTAAAATCCCTTATATTTATCTTTTCTCCTTTTTTTTCTTATATTTTTCCTCCATTTTTTACTCATTCTTTACTTTTTTTTTGCATATAGGTATATTTAACTCTTATTGATTTTTATTTTAATCTATCGTTATGAAAATTTATTTTCATATACGGATATTATTATTTCCACCTGTCTGCATATCTTCACTTATTTGCACTCATGTAGAAAGAAAGAAATATAAAAAAATTAAACGAAAAAGTTTTTCATTTCAATTTTGAGTTTCTTTTTATTTTCATTTGGATAAAAAATAAAGCATAAAAAAAATGTCACATGCGTTAAAGTTCGTTTGCCACCTCCAAAAAGAAATTATTAAAATATTTATGATGCAGGCAGAATAAAAAATACACATAGGAAAATAAAACAAATATATATATATATATATATATGTATATATATCTGAAATGAAAATGAGGCTGCTGCAAAAAATTCCAAAAAAAAAAAAAATGAAATATATCGATTCCCTTTAAAACTCAAATAATCATAATATTAAAAGTTCAGTGTATTTAAAATAAATAAAGAAAAACGAATGTAAAATGAATTCAAAAGCCTGTTATTACCACAGTTCTCGTATTTAATAATCTGCAGGATATTAGTGGAATTTTTCTCTCTTTTTCAAGAGAATAGTATTAAGAAATTTAAAAGGTTATGAAATCCTTTTTTATTTAGTGCATTCTGGCGTATGATTGATAGTAAATTTTTTGAAAACATTTAAATTAAAATTGATAAAGTATTTTATGATAAATTTATAAAAGAGAATGAAATTTCATCTTACTTCATTTTTAGTTTGTTAAATTCAGTTCTTTTTTAATTCTAGTTCAGTTCTCTTACAGCTCTAAATCAGTTATATATCACTCCTAATTTAGTTCTAGTTTAATCCCAGTTCAGTTCCAATGCAATTCCATTTCCGTTCTAGTTCATTTCCATTTCCGTTTTAGTTCAATTCTAAATATAAGAAATAAAGAAAACAAAACCATCTTTTATTGTGTAAAAACGTTATGTTTTCTATACCCTTCCCTTTTTCTTTAATTTTGTTATTTTACTTATTGCTGACAATCCATATTAATCATACGTCCTCAATTTAATTCATTTATTTAATTTTCTTGGCAATTTCTTAAAAGAATTTAACTGCCAGTTAATTTTATCACTTTATTACAAATTGTTGCCAAAATATTACAAATAATTTGCAGCTACTAAATGTTCCAGAAAAAAAGTTATTAAATATTTGATAGAAAAGGAAAAATAAAATTTACTGCTTAATATTGTTTGAGCTACAATCGCTATTGCCAGTGAAGCAGTAAACTCTAAAGGGAAACACTCTTTTCTCATTGACTACAATTCTGGTACATAATTTACCATTTGATAAAATATTAAGAAAAAGGTTTCAAAAATATTGGGAAAAAAATATATATAATAATGAAATTTATGTTGAATACTTAATAACATGAAAAAAGAGGCTACACAATACTTTTCATCTGTTTTGTCTGTTTCTTTTATATTTTAGAAAAAAAAAAACTTATTTTGGAAGCCTTCCAAAACAAATGAAGAATTTGGGTGTCATTGCTATATAGAGTAATTTTTTTCTCCTTTTTTTCTGCCTGTTTTTCCAACAACTGTTTCAAATTCATTTTAGTTTGTTTTTATTGTTTGTCTCTTAACTTTTTTTCTTTTTTTTTTTTTTTTTTGTGTGTTTTGTGCTTACTTATCATAAAATGTCCTTGTCCCATATAATAGATGTGCACAAAATGATCAATGTTTTCAAATCTCTATCACACAAACTTACACACACCCTCTCAACCACCATTACAAGCAAACGAATCACAAAATTTTATTACAAAAAAAAAGGTTATTGTTAATGTTTTATCATTTATAGCACCCAAAAATAAATGTCATTTTTTGGCAAAAACATTAAATATTTTTTGACTACTTTATTTCTGTCATTATTTTGATTGATTTGTGAAATTGTATTATAACTTAAATATAAAATTTATAGATGATGATAAAAACAATTTTATTTTTATTAAAAAGAAAAATATATATAAAACAAAAGATTTTGAGCCATTTTCTGTTTTTACTTAGTTTTTGTTATTAACCAAAAAATTTTAATATGACATTATATTGATGGATTTTTAAAGAACGAGAAATGATTATACATAAATAAATTCTTTGTTCTTATGAAAAATTAAGGAGAATTTGGGGATATTAAATAAATGTTTAATATACTGCACACCTGGGCGTATGATTGATATTAATATAATTTTTGTTTTTTATAAATGCCTCATGTGGTATTTTTTTTTTCAAATAATTTAATGCTAAACTATGAAATTAACAACAAAAACTTAATTAAAACTGAATTAAAACTTAGCTAGGACTTTTTTTTATTAAATAATTTTTTATTAGCAATTATTTAAATTTTAACAATAATATTTCCATTTTAACAATAATATTTCCATTTTAACAATAACATTTAAATTATAATATTTTTAACGTGGTTTTGTCGTCGGCTGAGGTAGTTCAGTCATGTCCAGGGTCGACTTAAGGGATCCACAAACCTTAAGTGAGAATACAATTGGTTTACCCCTTCTGTGTTCAGTCGAGTACTTCTCAGGTAACTTGGATTCTAATACTGGTATTTGGGGTTTGAAGATTCGGTTCCCTTTGAGTACTATGCAGCAGGCCGGATCGTTTATGATACTTAGAGATATCTTACGCATACTGACTTAAATAATATAATTCCTTAAAACTGGGTTACAAAATTCAGACTTAATCTAAAGATAAACAATCAAACGAAGTTGCTGTGCCAAAACAATCAAGCGAAGTTGCTGTGCCAAAACAGTCAAGCGAAGTTGCTGTGCCAAAACAATCAAGCGAAATTGCTGTCCCAAAACAGTCAACCGAAGTTGCTGTGCCAAAATAGTCAGCCGAAGTTGCTGTGCCAAAACAGACAACCGAAGTTGCTGTGTCAAAACAGACAACCGAAGTCGCTGTGCCAAAAAAGTCAACCGAAGTTGTTGTGCCAAAACAGTCAACCGAAGTTGCTGTGCCAAAACAGATGACAGAAGTCGCTGTGCCAAAACAGTTAACAGAAGTTGCTGTGCCGAAAGATACAACCGAAGTTGCTGTGCCAAAACAGTCAGCACAAAGCCGCTGTGTACGAAACAGTCAACCGAAGTCGCTGTGCAAGCTATCCCCTTGACGCTCGGACTTGATCAGTGGAACAGTGGCTGATCTCAGATTATCAGAATGGGAATAAGACAGATTATATTGTGATATCAGCTGTCTTAGTATTTGGCAAATTTTGTAGCCTTCGAATCGCAACTATTTCAACCAACATTAGAAACATTATGTGAAAAATTCCATAAACTAAATGAGAATTATTAATTCTCTATAAAATATGATGGTTGGTAGCTAAAGTAATTACGATAATGAATTGGTAATGAATTGGTAGTTACAGACGAGTAAAGGAGTGAAATTTTAGTGGGGTACAGATATGTAAAAAAACATAATAAATATAAATATTATAGGTATGTAACAAAGTTTAAATAGCTATTAACTTTGTTACATTTTTAAATTGCTATATTTAAACTGAATTACAACTGAACTACCATCAAAATACAACTCAACTTAAACTGAACTTGATTTGAACCATAGATTAATAAGTAGATATTTATGTGAGAGGAAAAAACTTAACCTAATTCATGCAACAACAAAATACATGTAATCACATGTATTTTGTTTTTGTGTTTTGAAAAAAATTAGTAATTTTTTTTTTTTTGTTTTTTTGTTTTAATTTAATTTGAAGTGCCTCTTACATAAACTTCTTGTTGTATTCTACGATTTGAACTAGAACTTAACTAAAACTGAATTAAAACTGAACTAGAACTAGAACTGAACTATAGCTGATTTAGAACTGAATTATAATTGAACTAGAACTGAACTTGAACTGAACTACTACTGCATTACAACTGAATTTGAACTGAACTAGAACTGAACTAAAACTGAACTAGAACTGCATTACAACCGAACTATAACTACAAAAAATCTGAACTAGAACTGAATTACAACCGAACTAGGACTGAACTAGAATTGAACCGGAAAAGCTTAACTAGAACTTTTTTATTATTTTTTTTTTTTTTTCTTGTTAATTTTTTTCTCACTGTAATAAGGGCACAAACTTAAATTAAGTATTTTCTTTATAAATTCTTAAAATAATCAATTTCAAAACTTAAATACTAAATTAGAACATAAATAGATATAAAAATATATAGATATTGAAGATTTTGTTTGAATATTATTTGTGTTGGCGCATAAGACTTAACCAAAAATTTCTAAAAAACATCTGGGAAAACCCACGGTAGGAGCATTAGAACGCTGTTGTCATATTATCTGACATCTCAGCCGGCGTATAACCTGGACGACATACACATTTTGCTTTTGTTTGTATTGATCTAGCTGTATTCATTGTTAATGATTTAATGGACTCCAACCATTCGCCCGGACCACAGGGTCCTCTGTTATATAATTTATAACAATTGCCTTCTAGTCCCACCATTCCTGGTGTAGATTAACAAGTATTTGATATAGATTCTTCTGCAGTAGAATATTGTTGATCTAAATTCATAATTACACCCTCACAGCCACACATGCCATTATAGGAAATACCATCTACCGTAGGACGAGTAGTAAAATCAAATACCACTACTCGATAGAGTTCACAAGTTCCCTGAGTTCCTATGCGATAACATTGTTTTTGATCGGAAAAATATAAACGATTTTTACCACAAAAATTGCGTATATATGTTGTGGAAGTTGTAAGAAATTCATCTGGACCACAGGGACCTCGCGTATAGAGACGATAATATAGACCATCAGACCTGGGTACATAACCACCTTTACATTGATATTTGGCTCGTGTAAATATTAGGCCATAGGCTTCATTATTACTTGAGCTTATGTTTCCAGGAACTGTAAATACATGACCCGGGGGGCAGGGTCCTGGCTTATTTAATTCATAGCACATTTGTTCATGATAGTGAGAAATAAATCGATGACAATCACAGCGTCCTTCTGGTAAAAATAAATGAGTTTGAGTTGAGCAAGGCCCCTTGGTGAAATGTTCGTAACAGGTTTCTTGTAAATCATGAATATAAGGACTAAACTGTCCAGAATTTTGATACTGACATTCGACTAAACCTTCTTCATTTAATACTAATAACTTTCCTTTGGTTAATTTCGTATAACATTTACCATTCTTTGGTCAAAATAACATATCATCCGGACAAGATTTGGATGTCTTATAAACCCCCCAACGATTTGAGTATCTGCTATGGAACTAAAATATTGATCCTTATTACAGGGCCCTCGTTCAAATATCTTATAACATTTATTATTTTTAGCACTTAACACAGTTCCCGGTAGACATCCACACGGCTACAGCAGCATTAGATATTGATTTCTTTTTACTCGAAACTATAGAGGCGGTAGGACCTAATTCCATTGTCTCTGGACAGGGATATCCAATAGTGAATATTTTAAAACATTTTTTTAAAGGAGGCCAATATAACAATTACCAGTCACATGACATTGTGGCGCAGGGATTTTTCTCTGGATCACTCCAGGGTGGTGGTATAATGGCTGTATCTCCTTGTTGTATGTACTAATATTAATGTGAGGAAGGTTATCAAACTGCACCAGAACTAAACTAGAATTGAACTAGATCTGAACTAGAACTGAACTAGAACTGAACCAGAATTGAACTAGAACTGAATTATAACTGAACTAGAACTGAATTACAACAGGACCAGTACCGAATTACAACTGAACTAGGATTGAACTGAAACTGAACTAGAACTGAACTAAAACTAAACTAAAACTGAACTATAACTAAACTGGAACTAAACTAGAAGCGAACCAGAACTGAATTACAAATGTACTAGAATTGAACTAAAACTGAACTAGAGCTAAACTGCACTCGAACTAAACTAGAACTGAATTAGAACTGAAGTAGAACTAAAATAGAACTGAATTAGAACTGAAGCAGAACTGAATTAGAACTCAACTAGAACTAAACTAGAACAGAATTAGAATTGAACTAGAACTAAATTACAACTGAATTAGAACTGCACTAAAAGTGAACTAAAACCGAATTAGTACCAAACTATAACTTAAATATAACTGAACTTGAGCTGAACTATAACTAAACTATAACTAAACTAGAACTGAACCAGGATTTTCGTTTAAATTATTTACAAAAATTTAATTTTATTAAAATATTTTTAGAAGTAATAAATTTCTCCTTAACCATGACTTTTCTTTTTATTTACCACCCAATTCTTAGAATTTATTTTATGAAAAATTAAAGAAAAATATTTATTTTAACAAGTTTGTATATTTTTTATTGTACTTTTTTTCATTCTTTTCATGCTGGCTGTATTTACAACTATCTACAATTTTAATGTCATCTTGAGAGCCATTAACTAAACCAACAAAAAAAGTCTAGAGCTATAAAAAAATTAAAAGAATAAAGAAAAAACTAACTAAAGGAAATGGTGGAGGTGATGATGGAAGAAAGCAAAGCTGTCGAATATAGAAAGAAATTCTCCCATAATCAATGATGTGTAGGAAGGAGCTCTTCCGAATAAACAAAGAAAAATAGTGAAAAAGTCATCATCACTTTCTTCACTAGAATTTCTTCTTCTTTTATGTATTTTCCTAAGCACTTTTGGTTTAATGATGGTTGAAAATACATACAAATTTAAGTAAATAATAAAATGATTGAAGATGAAACGAAAGAAAACCACAACCTTAATGTCATTTAATATCTCTTTTTTGAAATGGAATTCATGGAAAAATTCTCTCGTAAAGCTCTTGGCTTTCTTTCTATTCTAACAAAACGGATGTTAAAATTTTCAAAGAAGAGTAACACAAATATTATGATAAAATATGTATAAAGGACAAATAAATATATTTGGTACTTAAGGGAAATTGTATTTTAAATTCTTAAATTTAAAAAAAATATTTAAATTCAGATAAGTTTTATTATAATTTTGCAGCAATTTTTTTAATTAAATTTCGTACTTTTATTTATATTTATTAATAAATCAACACAATTACAAAAAAAAAAGAAAGGTTTTTGTGTGATTAACGATAGCCAATGTGTAAAATGTCAAAAACAAAAAATTAAAACACAATTTATATTTAAACCGATAACAACAGCAACATGAAAGACTGCAACTTATACGTTTTAAAGAGGCAAAATATAAAAAAAAGTCTCATGTGGCCCATGTTGTGAACAGGACCACTAATCACATATTTTTACAATGGCGGTTGGCTGTAAAACAAAAAAATTATACAATTTTTTTTTTTCTGTTTTAAACGAAAAAAGGGAATATAACATAAGTGCACTAAATTTCATTTAAAATATAAAATTTTAAAAATTAAAATTAAAAGTCTCTAAAAACATAACAAAGTATTTGTTATGTTCACAACAAATATACTTTTACGACAAATTTACTTTTTATCGTATATATTCGCCAAATTTACTTTTTTATCGTAAATTTTCAATGCATTAATTCCTCTTATTTTTATAATAAGCTATCGATGCATATTATACATTTTCGACAAATTTACTTTTTTCTTTTTTATTGTAAATTTTGGATAAACTTCTGCTTCACAGCACATTTTCAATAGATTTGTCTTTTATAGTAAATATTTTTCGTAATTTTTCTATAAATTTCATTTTATATTAAATTATTGATAAATTTACTTTTTGTAGTAAATTTTCGACAAATTTACTTTTTATAGTAAATTTCCGATAGATTTACTTTTTATAGTAATGTTTCGATAAATTTTCTACTTATCGTATATTTTGCATACATTTCCATTCGTTTCCATAAGTTTACATTTTATCGTAAATTGTCGATTAAATTACTTTTTATAGGAAAATTCGATAAATTTACTTTTAATTTATCTTTAATTTTATTATAGTAAATTTTCTATTAATTTACGCTATATCGTAATTTTCGATAAATATACTTTTCATAGTAAATTCATGATAAATATACATTTCGCATTAAATTTACAATAAGTTTACTTTTTATAGTAACTTTTCAATAAATTTTTTTCGATAAATTTACTTTTTTCTTCCTTATAGTAAATTTACAGCACATTTCCTATAGATCTGTCTTTTATAGTAAATATTTTTCGTAATTTTTCGATAAATTTCATTTTATGTTAAATTATTGATAAATTTACTTTTCGTAGTAAATTTTTGATATATTTAATTTCCGATAGATTTACTTTTTGTAGTAATTTTTCGTTAAATTTCCTACTTATCGTACATTTTGCATATTTCCATTTGTCGTAAGTTTTTCATAAGTTTACATTTTATCGTAAATTTTCCATTAAATTACTTTTTATAGGAAATTTTGACAAATTTACTTTTTATACTAAATTTTCGATAAATTTACTTTTTATAGAAAATTTTCGATAAATTTACTTTTTGATAAGTTTTACATTAAATTTTCAATAGAATTATTATTATTATTATTATTATTATTATTATTATTATTATTATTATTATTATTATTATTATTATTATTACTATTACTATTATTATTATTTTTTCTTTTTTAACCTTTAAAGCACTTAATTTATCACAAATTTACGATAAATTTAATTTTTATCGGAAATTTTCGTTGTTTGCTTTCTATCGAAAATGGTTGATAAATTCTCTCTTTATCGTAAATTCTTAGTAAAGTTTCCTTCTGAAAGTAATTTTTTAGTTTTTATTGAAAATTTTTGATGAATTTTCTTTTTATAGTTGATTTTCAATAAATATCCCTTTCGAAGGTAACTTTCTATAAATTTGTTTTTATCGTAAATTTTTTTTTTATATTTTTTTTACTAAAAATTTTCAATTATATTTTTATGAAGGATTTTTGAAAAATTAAGCTTTAACTTTTATCGAAAATTGTTGATAAAATTTCTTTTCATCGTAAATTTTTAGTAAATTTTGTATATGTTTTTTTTCTTTTATCGGAAATTGTCAATATATATATATCTATTATCGAAATTTTTCGATAATTTTTTTTATCGAAAATTTTTGATAAATTAACTTCTTTATATATATATTATAAATTTTCTTTTTATGGTAAATTTTTTATAAATTTGCTTTCTTTTCGGTAATTTTTTTCTACTGGAAATTTTCTATAAATTTAGGTTTTAGTTTTTATTGTAAACTTTCTATAAATTTACTTTTGGAATCAAATTTTTGATAAATTTCTTTTTTAAAGTAAATTTTTTTGAAAGATATTTTCGCTAAATTTCCTTTGTGTCGTAAATTTTTTATTGAATTTTTCGGTAATTTTTTCTGCTGGAAATCTTCGATAAATTTAGGTTTTAGTTTTTATCGCAAACTTTCAATAAATTTCCTTTTTGAAATAAATTTTTTATAAACTTCTTTTTTAAAGTAAATTTTTACAAATTTTCCTTTTAAGGTAAATTTTATTTAGTTTTTTTTTTGTAGTAATAGGTATTTTGCTATTTGAATTTTGGGTTACCTTTTATTTTTCAAATTTTAATTTATACAGGTGTATTAAATTTTCTGTTTTTTTTTTGGTCCTCTTTGTAAACTATAATCATTGATTTTTATTTCATCTTAATGGTCATGTAATATTATTTAATAAAAATTTATATTTATTCGAATATCCTCTCTGTCTTTTAGCATTATTTAGCTTTCATTTTAATGTATATATATTTTTTTATTTTCACAAACGTTAAGAGACTATTAAAAAACCAAGTCTTATCATGAGAATATTGTAATGTGGCCAATGTAAATGTATGTTAAATGTCTTTAGTTGTTAAGTTGAAAATAATTGAGAGAAATCTATTGACTTTCAAATGGGGACTAAGAATTATACCTTTTTTTTAATACATATTAAAAAGAAGTTTATTTATGAGAAAAAATATTTGAAAAGACTTGAAGAAAATGTTTTAGGAAATTAATTCGAAATTATTTAAATGTCAACAAGGTCTTTTTTTTTTCTTTTGTATTGAGTACTTAAAAATTTCCATTTCTCTTTGTATTTTATTACCAAATTAATAAATCAATTTAATAAATGTTTATGGAATAATAACGAGTCTTTAGGGAAAATAAAATTTAAATTTATCATTAAACTTTTTAGATTATTGATTGGCTTTCCAATCAATAAATCATCCTAAGACAGACAACCATCGATAATTTACACTCATGTATTTATGTAGATTTCATAGGCATAAATTGTTTTCATAGCAGAGTATTGAAATTAAAGCAAAACCCCCTTTGGTAGTTATTTTAACATAAAATGATAAACTGCCAAACGTTCGTAATAAACCAAAACAATTTGAAAATTGTAAACGCACGTTGCATGCAACTAAAATGCATGCATTAGGTTTAGAGGCAGCAGCCACATTCAGCCACCCACACAATGAAAATTCAAAAACAGGCTTAAACACATATATGTATACAATAGGAGCATGATTATTACTACACTTATGCAATTGTGAAAATATGGATTTTTCTTATATGTAGATGTATATATGTATATGTGTATGTGAAATCTATTTTGAAAATGAGGCAAAACTAAAACCAAAAATTTTGTTAAACTTTTTTTTTTTGTTTTTGTTGGCTTCATCAAACTCTATCTCCTCATTTCTTTTTTTAGACTTAACTGTATACAACAAATAATTTGTGTTATGTTTTGCCATACTTTTACAGTGCTAGTGATGGCCGTCTGAGTGTGTGTGGCATTAGTGGTAGAAAAAATGTGGCGGCGGCTTCAAAAGCTGGTCTGCAAAAAAAGCCTATAAACGGAAATACAAAATAAAGCTTATATATGAGATAAATTACCAAAGATAAGTATTCCTATGGGGGGGTTTAATGGAAGAAAGACAGAGAGAGAATGTGTAAAAACACAGGGGAACTAAAATTTAACTGAATCGAGGAAAAACTTTCAGATTTTTTTAGGGCGGAGTTAGGAGGTTTAGTATTTAATGTTCTCTTTTTTGAGCCGGTTTTTGCATTGTTTCTGACACCCTGGTGGTGGCCTTAGATTTTGAGGCAATATAATCATGAAATTTTATTTAGTGTGAGGGATGTGTGAGAAGTTTGAATTAAGAAAATTTTTTGCAAATTTAGCAAATAATCTGGAATTAGTTCAGTAAATATTTTTGTGCACAAATCCTTGTAAAAATTTTCTTTAATCATAAAGCCTTTGTAAAGCGTAAAATTGTTTTTAAATTTGTTGATGAAGTGATTTAAGCTCAGCAGACACTAATACCAGTACCAACATCATCAGCACCTAACACTTTGTTCCCCAGCCATTTGCCTGTTTGTTTTTTTTTTTTTTTTTTCTTACGACTTGCAAACCTTTTGTTCAAAATCAATTTAGTGTTGAAATGTTGCCAAAAAAATCGAAAAAAAAAACAAATACAACAAAGCCAGAAACAGCAATTTCAAAAAAACAAAACAATTTCGTGTTTTTATTGTTGTTGTCCTAATCATACTTTAAAATCCACGAAAAAATAAAACGGATTTTGAAATGAAACCTTGGGATGCTGTTAAAAAAAGACTGTGTGAATTGTTAGAGTTATAAAACGGAAATGAAAATAACAGCAGCTACAAAAACAACAACAACAACGACAACTACAACAATAGCAAATAATGTTAAACATAATACCAATACATATGCAAGAACAAAAGTATGAGTATTTATTCATGTATGTAGTTAAACTTTAAAGCTTTAATCTAAACATCTACACACAACAACATGAAAATGAAAATATCTAAAATCCTTTCTATGTGTGAGTATAAGCTTCATTTATACGAATTTCATTTTTTTAAAGTACAAAAATCCTGCTGTTAACACATAATTCTATATTCCGGTGCATGAAAATCCACCATATTTTCAAATATTCTTTTTTTTTAAAAAAAAGTGTTTGTGTGTATCTGCGCCACACACAATTTTAAGCGCAAATGAGTGTCTATTAAAGTAGATTTTAGTAAAAACGCATTAAATGTTCTAGTTTATGGTTTCTCACCAGAATTTAACAAAACCCATAGACAGACAAGCAAACTAAAGACATGATGTTAAAGACCAAAATAAAGCTCAACATAAAATATCAAATAAAGAATTTTTATTGTAAAATATGGGTTAAACACTTGAAATAACGACATACCTTTGTTTTATTATTATTTTTTTGTGAACTACCAGGCAAGTCTTTTGTTTGCTACTGTTTTGAAAATAAAGACAGAGAAGAGCAAGTAAAAATTTTATAAACCCAAACAAAATGTTTTAAAAAATATTAAAGAATATTAAGAAAGTAATATTATGAATACAAAAGGATATAATAACCAGAACATTTAATAGAGAAGAATTTAAAAAGAGAAAAAAATATTACGAAAACTCACGCTAAAAGGCAAACTAAATAAGACCTATATCCAAAATTTTCGATAAGAAAAATTTATTTATCGAAAATTAACCATAAAAAGTAAATATATTATTTATAATTATAACAACCACAAAAAAAAATAATAACCACAAAAAAATAACACATTTATCGAAAATTAATTATAAAAAATTAATTTATCCAAAACTTACTGCAAACAGTACTTGTATTAAAAATTTACCAGAAAAAAGGATATTAATCGACAATTTATGATAAAAGGAAACTAATCAAAACTTTGAAAAGCAAATTAAAATCTAGCACAAATTCATTTTAAAATATAAATTTATCGAAAATTTTTGATACAAAGTAAATTCCTCGAAATAGGGAATTTATCGTTACTTTACAATAAATTGAAAATTTATCGATTATTTACTATAAATAATATATGATTTAAAATCAAATAGATAAAATAATAAAATAATTTACTTTAAATACAATATATATCGTGCTTTTACTATAAACAATACACTTATCGATAACTCACTATAAATATGAAATTTATCAATGATACTACAAATAGCAAATTTATCAAAAATTTACTATAAAAAAAATTATCAAAAGTTTCCTATTAAAAGTAAATTTATCGAAAGTTTGCGATAAAAAGTAAATTTAAAGAATATTTAAGATTAAAGGAAATATCTGGCAAATCTGAAGAAAATTTATACGGATAGCCAATTTAGCGTAAATTTATCGAAAATTTATCTAGTAAATTTAATAAAAATTTACCACAAATATCAGCAAAATTATTGAAACTTTGCTTTAAAAAGTAAATTTATCGAAAACTTAATATAAATAACTAATTGATCAAAAATTTAATATAAATAGGTAATTTATCGAAAATTTACTACAAACAGCAAATTTATCGAAAATTTACCATAAATAGCAAATTTGTCGGAAATATAATATAAATAGCTAATTTATCGAAAATTTGCTATAAATAGCTAATTTTTCAGAAATTTGCTATAAATAGCTAATTTTTCAGAAATTTGCTATAAATAGCGAGTTTATCGAAAAATTTTTGCAAAATAACTAATTTACTATAAATAGCAAATTTATCTAAAATTTACTATAAATAGCAAATTTATCGAAAATTTACTATAAATTGCAAATTTATCGGAAATATAATATAAATAGCTAATTTATCCAGAATTTACTATCAATAGCAAATTTATCGAAAAATTAATATAAATAACTAATTTATTGAAAATTTGCTATAAATAGCTAATTTTTTGGAAATTTTCTACAAATAGCGAGTTTATCGAAAATTTTCTATAAATGGCAAATTTACAATAAATAGCAAATTTATTGAAAATTTACTATAAATAGCAAATCTATCGAAAATTTACTATAAATAGCAAATCTATCGAAAATTTACTGTAAATAGCATTTCATCGAAAATAGCAAATCTATCGAAAATTTATTATAAAGAGCAATTATAAAGAGAAAATCTACTACAAATCGCTAATGTATCAAAAATTTGCTTTAAATAGATAATTTATCAAAAGTTTTCTATAAACAGCAAATTCATGGAAAAATTATTGTAAAAGAAAAATTTTTCGAAAGGTTACTATAAAGAGCAAATTTTTCGAGATAAATACAATTTATCCAAAAGTTGATATAAAATAATATATCGAAAATTTTTGATAAAAGGTAAATTTATAGAAAATTTTCCATAAATAGCAAATATATTATTACTATAAATAGCAAATTTATCGAAAATATGCTATAAAAAATAAATTCATTGAATATTAACAATAAAAAGTATATTTATTGAATTTTATAATAAAAAGTAAACTTACTGAAACTAATCTGTAAAAAGTAAACTTTTTCGAGAGGTATTTCCAGTAATTGGCAAATTTGTTTTAATGTACCTGTGAAATAACTGAAAATAAAGCTTATGTAAAATGTCGATCATATAAAGAAGATTCATCAAAGTAATTAGTTTTTTTATCCTTCTAACGTTGACTTATTTTCATTATAAAATATAAACTCGTTTAAAACTAAAAAAAAGCTAAAAGTAACCCACCTGCATACTGATCCTCTTAATTGTTATTAAAGAAAATTAATACCAATAAAGTTAATGCAACAATAGCTATAAAAACTAAATGGGATTTTTAAGCTTTTTATAGAATATACTTCCTACCCCTAAACATATTGGAGCATGTACTTCTTCTTTCTCATGGCCAGTAAGAATAAGTTTTCTTATTTTCCTTTGCAGCTCCTCTTTATAAAGCTCTCCATTATCAATATTTTTCCCACTCTTTTAATGCTCCCGCAACCACTTAAAATATGCTTTCATTTAGTCCACCACTCACATTCATTATTGTTATAATATCCAGCTACTTTAATAGCTTGTTAAGAAATTACTTTACATAAGAAAATCCTGGAAAAAAGTACGTAAGCAAAAAAATGTTACGGGGGATAGAAAACAAAATCCTTATGATTTGAAGTAGTTGGTAATTTTTATATTATTATGTTCTCTTGATTTTACTACAAAAAAAAAAAAAAAAAAACAAAGTAACAAGAAGCTAAGAAGCTATTGTTATAATATATAGTAATCAGATAAGCTATTCCTTTAAGGAGTATTAAGGTAGGGAAATATCTTAAGCGAGGACAATAGCTTGTGGATTATTTTCCCTTCTCATATTGTTTGGCTCAATATTATAGATTATAGTGGGAACAATTACTTGAAACTTAATTTTTTTCTTTTATTGAATACTTTTAATATGGAAAAAATATAAAAAATGAAAAAAAACGACAGCTTTCTTTATAGAAAGAGTCGTGGATAAATATACAAAAAAAGAAGCTGCCAGTACAAAAGTTTTGGAAAATATATTACACTTTTGGCAAAGCTGTTGAAAAAAGCTATCAGCTGCTGTAGTAAATATTCATTTAGTTTTTATTTTAAATTTGAAAATGTATAAAAATTGAATAAAAAGTGAATAGGTCTTTACTGCTAGTGTACTACATTAAAAATTAAATTAAAAAAACTAATTTCAATATATTTTTTGTGACCTCAAAAAATATTAATTCTAAAATTTTACTATTTTAATAAAGTAAGATGAGCGGACTAAACCCATTTTAGTA
This sequence comes from Protocalliphora azurea, assembly GCA_932274085.1. Taxonomy (NCBI): domain Eukaryota; kingdom Metazoa; phylum Arthropoda; class Insecta; order Diptera; family Calliphoridae; genus Protocalliphora; species Protocalliphora azurea. Next base: position 7,645,184 of record OW026522.1, read on the forward strand.
CTAAATCAGTCTATAAATATGAGGACGAATCATTAAGTCCGTGACTTTTCGAATTTCCCTCATAGCTATTTGAAATGCAACACTATTTCCATCAAATACCACCTGTTAATAGACTACTGTCAAATTTTGAGCAAGTGTCGTCATTTACTTTGCGTAAAAAATAGCATTTTTCAAGGTCTTTAAAGTAGGCATTTTTTTGGTCAACAATTTCATCGTTGGAGCTGAATCTCTTTCCACCGAGCTATTTCTTTAGGTTTGGAATTAGGAAATATTCACTAGGGGCTAAATCCGGAGAATATGGTGGATGAGGTACCAATTCGTAGCCCAATTCATAGAGTTTTGTCATTGAGACTACACACGTGTGCACCCGTGCATTATCTTGATGAAAAAGAACTTTTTTCTTGGCCTTAAGAGGTCGTTTTCTTTTTAAATCGCTCTAATAAGTTGGCATAATATTCGCCGTTTATTGTTTTTCCGTTTTGAGCATAATCGATGCGGATTATCCCGCGTGCATCTCAAAAAACTGTTGCCATCACCTTATTGGCCGACAAACTTACCTTGGCCTTCTTTGGAGCAGGTTCACTTTTTTTCATTTTTAGCAAAATACACGAGGTTGTATGTTTTGAACAGCTGTTAAACGCAAAGTATATAACGACATTTGCTCAAAATTTGACAGTAGTATAGTGTTGCATTTCATATAACTACGAGGGAAGTTCGAAAAGTCACGGACTTACTGATCCGCCCTCGTATGTGGTTAGTAAAAGATTTTTTTTTAATTTGAAAACTATAACGTTCAGTTTTTTGTGCAGCCTGATAATCTCAAAAGTTCATTTAGAAAACTACAATTTTTCACCAATACTGGATGTACGGTTCGACTCTCAATCAATTCAAAGTTATATTCTTAAGCACCTCTAAATCCTTGTCTTTTAAAATATTTAAAAAAAAGATATTTAGTAAATAAAATTTTGAGAAAAGTGCAAAAGCATTGGTCTACTTTTCTCAAAAAATATAATAACAATTTTCATACTCATTTTAAAACATTAATTTTGACTATTTTACACAGAAAAAAATAAAAATCGATTTTAATTATGAAATTGCTTATATCAATTAAAATTTTGTTTGATTTTACTCCAGTCATCAAAATAATAATATTAATTAAGTGAAAATAATTGATTTTTTAACAAATTTCAATTAAATTTTTAATAAAACAAGTATAATTATTTTTTTAATTTTACTTAAAATTAATTAAGGGATTTATTAAAGCCATTAACAAATTAACTGATTAAGGCAAAAAATAAAAAAAATAAAAAATAAACATTTAAAAGTTTTGGGTAAAATATTTATTGTAAAAATACATTCATATGTAAATAAATATATGAATAAAAACATCTGTGTAAAGTATTAAAAAAAATATGTATTTTATGTAATGTTAGTAATGTATTTAAACTAAATTAAATGTATATCTGCAAGATCATCACCAAACAGAATCGATGGTTTCTTCGGAACACTCCACAAAGGGTGTGGTTTCCTGTGTAGTATATACATCTTTTAGGATCTACATGTAACATAATGTTTTTGAAAATAATCTTTAAAAAAGCACACTTATCCTTTCTACAAAAGCGTAACCGTATACACGGTATAACATTAATGGTTTAATACAACTTTATAAATCAAGGTCGGTAGCAACTGAAATAACACCAGAATTATTAAAGATCTTACCAAACGTTGTAAGCTTATATTTACCAGCTAATTTACAAAAAGTCTTATCTCCAACAACTAAAAGTATTCTTTTCACAAAAATTTACAAAACTGTCTGCGAAATATGGCATATATTTTAAATTTTTTTCCTGTTTTATAAAAATGTGTACAATACATTTTCATTGGTAGTTTTTGAAAAATAAAAATTATAACCAATTAAAAAGTTAATCAAATCAATTAATAATGTAACTAATTTTAGTATAATACGAAATAACAGATTAATTTTAAAAAAATTGAGTTGAGGGCTGTCACATGTGGTAATTTTCGTCAAACATGGCGATTTTTAATTGCATTTGGTAGCAGAATTTTGTGTTTGGCGGCATGGCGAATTTTTATTGATTATAAACACGGTGGCGAATTTTTTCGGCTAATTTTAAAAACCTTCTTAAAATATATTAAAAACAACTACTATTCTACATTCACATATAAGTGTTTTTTTATGTGGTTTTTGAAAAGCACAATGTATTTAAACACTACTGTTGCCATTTCATTTTTCGGGGTTTTTCAACTGAGATGTTTTTCAGTTGTCACACTTTTTTACAAATCTTAAAATCAGATGCAAATTATGCACGTGGACGCCATTTATTCTCGAAACTATACATTTAAAAAGTGTGTTATTTAAAAAAAAAAACTACTTAAAATTTGATAATTTTTATTTTAAATTATTTTGCTACTTTTGACTTTCATGTATACTACGTTGGCTATCAAACTTAGCAAAAATTTTATCAGAAATAAAATTTTTATTTTGGCTTTTTGAGAGGAATTTACCACCGTGCAGTGGAGCAGAATGGAAATTTTTGGAAATTAATCTTTATCTTGCAATCTGCTGGTTGGATTTACATAAACTTTCACATTTGCATAGCAGAGGGGTGTACAATTTTAAGTTTTTAAGGAGAGTCCCACACACCCCTCAGGAGTATAGCTATTAGGGTTCAAAATAGGTTAACTCCGATATAAAAAATGTTTAAGCGATTTTTAAAAGTTTGTTTCTTATCCGATATCAAATATTTTTACATCTTCTTAAAGCCTTAAAGTTTTCGAGTTATTTGCATTTGAAATTTCAACCATCTCAATTTTGCCACATCTTGGTCCAGTTTTTTTCAATATATAGCCTAATATTTTTATCCGATTTTCTAAAATTTGTACGTAGTTAATTAAAAAACAAAATTATCTACAGAATAGAGAAAACCTGCAGTCAGTATTTCTTACAAATCCAAAAATACTCGGTTTTGAATTTGAACAATGAAAAATTATGATTTTGTGTGTGTGTGTTTTTTTGGGCCGAAAAGGTGTCTACACTCTTTCTTCTCGAAAATAATATTTTCTTTAAGAATGTATAATAATTTTATAATTTTCTGAAAGCTATGTTCACGCAGCTGATTCCAAAATTAAAAGCAAATACAAACACCTAACAGGACTAAGGAGAGACCCTTCAGAATTTTACCTATTTTATATCAAAATTTTGACTAGTCTATATGTTGTAAAACCCCAAAGGCTAGGTCTGCAAACTAAATCCAGTTTCCTAAACCCCCTAGAAGTTTGTCAATGTAAAACATACTTGAAATTGGATAAGAAACAAAAATGTTACAAGCGGTTAAAAATTTCCTATATCAGAGGTACCCTTATTTTCAATACCTATAGCTTCGCTCCTGAGCAGTATGTGGAGCCCGCCTTCAAAACTTAAAATTGTACGTCTATGTGAAATTTTATATACATCCATCTATGAGATTAGAAGTTGCAGATTTATTTACAAAAATCTTGATTCTGCCGCACTGTGTAATCTATGTTCTAGTCTGTAGTCGGTCTCCTAGTCTATAGTCTTGTCTATAATATTGATTATGTTTTAGTTATTTATCATTTACTTATCATATTTATCATGTAATATTCGCTTTCTTTCACTCATTCCCCCAAAATATTTTCTTCTCATTGGTCATTTAATTATCCATGCAAATGTGCAATTGTATTACGCTTGGTCCCACTGTGCAACATCAAGTGTGTTATATTTTTTTTTTAAATATCCTGATTCATGTTTATAATGATGATTTAGTTTAAAGATTTTTTAAAATCCACCTACAGACACAAGCATATTCTAACGTTTGATTAACATTATTTCAAAAAAAAAAGCTCTAAACAAGAAACAAGTAGTTTCAACAAATTTCCCATAAACTTCTTCCAACAACCTTTAATTGACCTTTAGCTATAAACTCTCTACAAATAAAAAATCAACTTCTCTAACTAAATTGCACATAAACAATGTGTTGATATCATTACAATCAAATCAACTAGAGACAAAATTTTATTTAATTTTGCTCCCTGTTTTGCCTACTCTAGATTTTTATTTTCCCCTTAAGTATAGTAAAACTAACAACAAGATGCTTTAAATTAGATAAAATGAAAACGAGAAATAAAAAAAACTAGCAAAAACTACTTCAAAAGCAATTTTAGTTGTTAACAAAACCCTGGTTCGTGTCCTCAACTGCAAATGCCCTTAAACGTTTACTAAGGAAAAGAAGAATAAAAAAGAAAAAATAATAATAAACGGAAAGAAATCCTTACTAAAGGATAAATAAACTAAAAAAAAGTTAAAAGAAAAAAATCAGGAGTGTACCCTATGAAAATTAAAGTAATTTTAATGAAAGTGTTTTTCGATAAAAATCAAAGCATACAAAATAATAGAGGGTAAATCTAACAACAAGAAAAAAAATCTGAGCAACGACATCATGAAATGTATATAAAATAGAAATAAAATCTATTTCTACATTTTTTTTTTTCAAATAAGAACGTTTTTGCACAAATAGACCTTCTAAACGTAGAGCTTGCAAACAAACCTAAATTAAATTCAAACAATTTTGTGGCAAAACACAAAATGGAAATGTAGAGCAATAGTAAAAGTTAACCGTAAAACAACAAAAAATATTTTACAACAGCAAAAAAAAATGGGGAAAAAGCCAACCATTACAAAAATTGGTGGTAGAGAAGTCATTTAGAAAAGCAGCAAAATATATAAAAAATTAAAATAAACTTTAGTAAAATCTAAAAAGTTGTTCCTCTTTATACCCTCATCATCAGCAACCAAAAACAAAAGCCTACCACAACTTTTTTTGGCAGCCATTTTACAGCAAAGTACATTTCCTGCTAACATTTCATTACCTAAAATACACTCTCCTTCTTTTACTCTTTTGGTTTTTACACACTTTTGCACACACAGAGAAAAATGAATTTAATTAATTAGTTAAGGAAATGTAATTTATAATAAGTACGAATACAAACATTTTGAAATTGTTTGGTATTTTTTTTTAACATTTGAAGAAATATGCCAAAGTTTTAAAGATGGCAAGAACTAATGAATATTTCATAAAGAATCAAAGGAAAGTTTATGACTTGGTTGGGTTTTTTTTTAGAAAAAAAAAAGTATTTCATTAAAAACAATATCTAATGAATTAAATTAACAGAATTTTATATGAAGAATTTTAAAATTAATGGAAATTGTTAATTATTATAACCCTCAGCACAGGTGTAGAGGGTATATATATAATTTGATCATTTCGTTGGTAATTTCTGCAATTTTCCTTGGAGAGTAAAAAAGTTTATATTTTCTGGACCCTTGTTAGAAATGATGTCAATAGGACGATGTCTATCCGTCCGCTTGTCAGTTGAAATGGCGTTTATGAAGTGCACCGATAACTGCCGTATATAATATATACATAACAATGGATCAGAAATCCTTTCGAGAATTTTGCTATTATAATTCAGCAAGATCAGCTCATAAATAGCAGAAATATGTCAAAGAAACTGGGTTTTTAAACCGGTTTTCTATTTTCAGAAGCCTCTATATAAGCTAAAGACTTTGTTTTTGCAAAGAAGATTTAGACATTTTTTTCTGAATTCATGTGCAGAAGAAATGAATTAAATCGGTTCAATAATAATCACGATATCGGTTAAAACACATTTCTGACTTTTTGAAGCCCTGGTCTAAGCTACGGATTTTGTTTTTATATAGATCGGTCATAAATATTTGAAAAAAAATCAGTTTTTTGAATCAAGCAAATAGGTTCAGCTACAGCCAAGTTATAAACAAGAATCTTAAAAATATACACACACTCAAACTTATACACTGGTGCATATTCCTATAAATGCATTTAAAATGTTTGTTTTTCTTTGAGGTATATTCGTTTCTCTTAACTAAAAACAATGTTGTGTTGTTACAATAGTCCGCGCTATAATGGTAGTTTTTAATGTAAGAAATATTTGTTTCTTGCTTTTGTTGTTTCTTAAATTTAGCAAAGTGGGGAAAAAATTTCCTAAAAGTTATTGCAAAAAAATTTTAATAGTTTTTGTGTTTCTTTCACTTAAGGTAAGTTTCTAATGAAAATATTTCTCTTTATTGGAAATATTTTTGTTTTAATTGGGAAATTTTATGAGCTTAACGGATGATGCCCAAAAGAACTTTTTTTACAGACCAGGAAAAATTTCAAATTCAATATGTTAGTAATCAAAGCTGTTCCAACAGAGAAATTGGATGAAAAACTAACCGTTCGGAAGGAGTTATTAGAGGCTTTCTTAAGAAAGGGCAAAAATAGTGCGAACATCAACAAATGGTAATCAAAGATTCACAAAAAAGGGCAAATTAATAACGTAAAAATAAATAGCCACCCGCAATAAATTAAATGCTACACAAATAAAAAAATAAACTTGATCTTCCTGTCACTTCCAAACATGTTTCACATATTTGGCGAACAGATGATAACATAAAATGCAAGGAACCAAAATGTAAGACAATGTTAAAATAACATCATAAGGAAAAATGTTTAAAATTTGCGCGTGAATACATGAAATGGACAGATAAGGGAAATAAAAAAAAACTTTTCTAATGAAAAGAAATTCAATTTGGATGAGTCCCCATTCATATTATTGCTATTGGCATGATTTGAAGTCGAACAAAATTCGTATATCTAAATGCAATTTCGGTGGAAGCAGTATTGTGTTTATGATCATTTCTCCCGCAGGAAGATCAAAAATATGTTTTTTCCAACTGAAATGAACAGTGAAATTTATAACAAAGATGCTCTTCTCTCATTTATGTATAAAAAAATGAATGAAGATTGCATATTTCAACAGGATAACGCTGAAATCCATATCTCGAAACAATCTAAGTCGTAATTTAATGAAGATAGTATTCCACTATTGGACTACCCGGCTTGAAGTCCGGATTTAAATCCAATGGAGAATCTGTGGTGGTACATGACCCGTAAAGTTTACGCAAGAAATTAATAAAATAAAATCATAATGACAATAATGGAGTAAAAACTAAAAGCTAGGCTAGCCTGGAAAGGAATTGACAGTGACTTTCTTCAAAAATTAGTCGTATCAATGCCAAAAAAAAAAAATTTTGAAGTTAATCTAAACAAAGGTGCATCAACACATTATTAATAATGTTAAATTGGTTCATTAGTTTAAGTGCGTATATGGGAAAATGCCATAGAAAATGACATTAAAGTACCAAAATGACAATGAAAAAAATTTAGTATATTTTAAATTTTTTGTTATTAATTTTTCAAGTCGTCAATAGATAATTTAAAAAATTAATTTATAGCATCTTAATTATTTTTTAGCCTTAATTTTAGTCAGTTGATTAAAAAAATTGATGTGCGTTTATAGGAATACGCACCAGTATATAAAAGGCATTGTAATGACTTTCAGTGTTGCTGATTTTTGTGTAAACAATCAGTAGTTTTTAATTGTATATACGTACACACAACAATTTTTTTATAAATTTTTGGGAATTTTTTAATTGGAAATAGAAGCAGTGCAATGACTCAGTGTTGTTGTTTTTGGTATAAACATATGTCTACATGCAGACATATGTATATAAATTTAGAAGTAATTTTTTGTATAAGCAGGCAGTGGTTGTCATTTGTAGTTACACACAAACATTTATATCAAGCATTGCAATGACTATTAGTGTTGTTGTTGTTTTTTGTATATGCGGTCAGTTTGTTTGAAAAATATTGAAATATTTTTTTCTTTTTTTTTCAAGGAAGCGTTGCTTGTGGAACAAATGTGTGTATTATTGTTATTATTATTATTATTATTATTATTATTATTATTATTATTATTTTAAGTACAAATATGAAAATACTAGCGCATACTCTTTCCCTTTATTTTTTGGTAAAGTGGTGAAGGATATAAAATATCCGCCATGGTCGATTATAGCGCTATAGCTTGTTTTGATATTTATTCTTCCTAAATATTTTAGGGTGGTTTTTCATTTCATTTAACAGCATACTCCTCCGTCCCTTCATCATATGTGTAATTACTTACAAACAAAAGCTCTGCTACGTAAGTTTCAAATAAGTTTAATTAAAATATTCCTTTTTATAACATTTTGTACTAATTTTTTTAAATATTTTCAATTTATTTCTACTTTTAATAAGAATTGACATTTTTGTTATGCATATATTAAATACACTTATTTCTTTCATATATAATAAATATTATTAAAGTGGTTAAAATTTCTTATTTGCTTTATTTTTGATAATGTAAATAGTCATTTATATATAAAAAAAAATAATTTTTTATTATTTAAATATAATAATGCAATTATATATAAAGGTAATTTTTCCTACCGGGGCTTAAAAGACATTTTAAAATTGACAAAATTTTGTCAATTTGAATAAAATTAAATAGTTAGAATAAATAAATTGTTTATTCAATTTAATTAAATTTAGTTGAATTAAATAAAATATTGTAGTAAAATTGAATAAAAATTATTCAGTATGAATAAAAATTTTAGTTAATTTGAATAAAATTTTATTCTATTTGACAAAAAGAAATTGTAAAATGAACTACCTCTTAATTAACTAAATCACTTAGTCGTATTGACGATTTTTTGTCCATTTAACTGATTTGCGAAAAATTACCAATATTTTTGTTGAATTGACTGTTGATATTGTTGGTTAATATTTAACCTAGTTTTCTTCAATTTATTTTGCAACCCTTTTTACCGTACTCACTACTCTTTTTTGGTTGAATGTGAGCCAAAACGAAAAGAACATTATCAGGAAAATGAACAAAGTCTTATTTAATATAAATTAAATTTTAGAATAATCCATACACAATATTGTAATATGATAAACTGATAGCAATAGCGAAAGTTTTTTTGCCTAACAGCCGAGATTTTTGTGGTCCAATTGGGTTTTGGTTTCTATATCTTCGCCATTTATTGGCATAAGGTATCAACTGGAAAAGACTGCATTTATTTATATATTAAATTATTTATTTATTTATTTATTTATTAATTTATCTCATGGTACTAATTATTCAAAATGAACTTGATTAGTTAAACTACTGAGTTTAG